>JAJPGS010001420.1:140000-1340000 GCA_028654335.1 Alnus rubra | reverse complement strand
CAATAGAATGAATCCTAGTAAGATAAGGCTATAGAGAGGGTGTCGAACCTCAAGGACTATAGGGAATTGCTATCAAATTTTTCAAGATTAAATATAACTTAATTAAATGAAGTTTTATTTTTATTTTCTAAAAATAAATAGAGTATGGATGAGAGAAATAATCGGGGATTTATTTCACCGCTCACCGCATGACAATGGTCAATCATAAATTAACAAGGGAAATTCATACTATGCATGATATAGGGCTCGTCTCACTCGAGTAGTCAAGAAATTACCTCTAAAGAATAAGTATAATCCATCTTCGGTTGGCACGGACCGTGCACCTAACCACTAAGATGCAGTACGACCTGTCTTCCCTAGGTATGGATTTGTTACGTCTTTAATAGGATACAAACAATCAATGGAAAAGTATAAACCATAACTGTAGTTTGCATTTCACTGGTTTGCTTAAAGTGCTGAACACATCATGTCATTAGGAATCTAAGTTTTTTAATTTTTTTGGGCTAGTAAGACTTCACTTGTTTAGAGTTGAACTATCACGATCACATTAGCATGTAATCTGTGAGGTATGAATTTGTGCTTAATCACTTGTGATGTGGTCTTTTGTTTACCAAAATATGGCAATAATAAAATTAACCGCTCGCAATAGAACGAATCCTAGTAAGATAAGGCTATAGAGAGGGTGTCGAACCTCAAGGACTATAGGGAATTGCTATCAAGTTTTTCAAGATTAAATATAACTTAATTAATAGAAGTTTGATTTTTATTTTCTAAAAATAAATACATAAAAATAAATAGAGTATGGATGAGAGAAATAATAGGGGATTTATTTTACCACTCACCGCATAACAATGGTCAATCATAAATTAACAAGGGAAATTCATACTATGCATGATATTAGGCACGTCTCACTCGAGTAGTCAAGAAATTACCTCTAAAGAATAAGTATAATCAATCTTCGGTTGGCACGGACTGTCCACATAACCACTAAGATGCAGTACAACCTATCTTCCTTTGGTATGGATTAACTACGTCTTTAATAGGATACACACAATCAATGGAAAAGTATAAACCATAACTGTAGTTTGCATTTCACTAGATTGCTTAAAGTGTTGAACACATCAAGTTATTAGGAATCTAAGTCTTTTGACTTTTTTTTGGGCTAGTGAGACTTCCCTTGTTTTGAGTTGAACTACCACGATCACATTAGCATGTAATCTATATGGTATGAATTTGTGCTTAATCATTTGTGATGTGGCCTTTTGTTTACCAAAATATGTCAATAATAAAATTAACCGCTCGGAATAGAACGAATACTAGTAAGATAAGGTTATAGAGAGGTTGTCGAAACTCAAGGACAGTAGGAATTTGCTGTCAAATTTTTCAAGATTAAATATAACTTAATTAAAAGAAGTTTGATTTTATTTTCTAAAAATAAATACATAAAAATAAATAGAGTATGGATGAGAGAAATTATAAGGGATTTATTTCACCACTCACCGCATAACAATGGTCAATCATAAATTAACAAGGGAAATTCATACTATGCATGATATAGGGCTTGTCTCACTCGAGTAGTCAAGAAATTACCTCTAAAGAATAAGTATAATCCATCTTCGGTTGGCACGGACCGTGCACCTAACCACTAAGATGCGGTACGACCTGTCTTCCCTAGGTATGGATTTGTTACGTCTTTAATAGGATACACACAATCAATGGAAAAGTATAAACCATAACTGTAGTTTGGATTTCACTGGCTTGCTTAAAGTGCTGAACACATCATGTCATTAGGAATCTAAGTCTTTTGACTTTTTTTTGGGCTAGTGAGACTTCCCTTGTTTTGAGTTGAACTATCACGATCACATTAGCATGTAATTTGTGGGGTATGAATTTCTTCTTAATCATTTGTGATGTGGTCTTTTGTTTACCAAAATATGTCAATAATAAAATTAACCGCTCGCAATAGAATGAATCCTAGTAAGATAAGGCTAGAGAGAAGGTGTCGAACCTCAAGGACTGTAGGGAATTGCTATCAAATTTTTCAAGATTAAATATAACTTAATTAAAAGAAGTTTGATTTTTGTTTTCTAAAAATAAATAGATAAAAGTAAAAAAAATAAATAAATACAGTATGGATGAGAGAAATAATAGGGGATTGATTTCACAACTCACCGCATAACAATGGTTAATCGTAAATTGAAAGGGAAATTCATACTATGTATGATATTGGGCTCGTCTCATTCGAGTAGTCAAGAAATTACCTCTAAAGAATAAGTATAATCCATCTTCGGTTGGCACGGACCGTGCACCTAACCACTAAGATGCGGTACGACCAGTCCTCCCTAGGTATGGATTTGTTACGTCTTTAATAGGATACATACAATCAATGGAAAAGTATAAACCATAACTGTACTTTGCATTTCACTGGCTTGCTTAAAGTGCTGAACACATCATGTCATTAGGAATCTAAGTCTTTTGACTTTTTTTTGGGCTAGTGAGACTTCCCTTGTTTTGAGTTGAACTATCACGATCACATTAGCATGTAATCTGTGGGGTATGAATTTCTGCTTAATCATTTGTCATGTGGTCTTTTGTTTACCAAAATATGGCAATAATAAAATTAACCGCTCGCAATAGAACGAATCCTAGTAAGATAAGGCTATAGAGGAGGTGTCGAACCTCAAGGACCGTAAGGAATTGCTATCAAATTTTTCAAGATTAAATATAACTTAATTAAAAGAAGTTTGATTTTTGTTTTCAAAAATTAAATACACAAAAGTAAAAAACAAAAAATAAATATAGTATGGATGAGAGAAATAATAGGGGATTTATTTCACCACTCACCGCATAACAATGGTTAATCATAAATTAAAAGGGAAATTCATACTATGCATGATATTGGGCTAGTCTCACTCGAGTAGTCAAGAAATTACCTCTAAAGAATAAGTATAATCCATCTTCGGTTGGCACAGACCGTCCACCTATCCTCTAAGATGCGGTACGACCTATCTTCCTTTGGTATGGATTAACTACGTGTTTAATAGAATATATAGAATCAATGGAAAAGTATAAACTATAACTGTGGTTTGCATTTCACTGGCTTGCTTAAAGTGCTGAACACATCATGTCATTAGGAATCTAAGACTTTCGAATTTTTTCTGGGCTAGTGAGACTTCACTTGTTTAGAGTTGAACTATCACGATCACATTAGCATGTAATCTGTGAGGTATGAATTTGTGCTTAATCATTTGTGATGTGGTCTTTTGTTTACCAAAATATGGCAATAATAAAATTAACCGCTTGCAATAGAACGAATCCTAGTAAGATAAGGCTATAGAGAGGGTGTCGAACCTCATGGACTATAGGGAATTGCAATCAAGTTTTTCAAGATTAAATATAACTTAATTAAAAGAAGTTTTATTTTTATTTTCTAAAAATAAATACATAAAAATAAATAGAGTATGGATGAGAGAAATAATAGGGGATTTATTTCACCACTCACCGCATAACAATGGTCAATCATAAATTAACAAGGGAAATTCATACTATGCATGATATAGGGCTCGTCTCACTCGAGTAGTCAAGAAATTACCTCTAAAGAATAAGTATAATCCATCTTCGGGTGGCACGGAACGTGCACCTAACCACTAAGATGCAGTACGACCTGTATTCCCTACGTATGGATTTGTTACGTCTTTAATAGGATACACACAATCAATGGAAAAGTATAAACCATAACTGTACTTTGCATTTCACTGGCTTGCTTAAAGTGCTGAACACATCATGTCATTAGGAATCTAAGAGTTTTGACTTTTTTTTGGGCTAGTGAGACTTAACTTGTTTAGAGTTGAACTATCACGATCACATTAGCATATAATCTGTGAGGTATGAATTTGTGCTTAATCATTTGTGATGTGGTCTTTTGTTTACCAAAATATGGCAATAATAAAATTAACCGCTCGCAATAGAACGAATCCTAGTAAGATAAGGCTATAGAGAGGGTGTCGAACCTCAAGGACTATAGGGAATTGCTATCAAGTTTTTCAAGATTAAATATAACTTAATTAAAAGAAGTTTGATTTTTATTTTCTAAAAATAAATACATAAAAATAAATAGAGTATGGATGAGAGAAATAATAGGGGATTTATTTCACCACTCACCGCATAACAATGGTCAATCATAAATTAACAAGGGAAATTCATACTATGCATGATATAGGGCTCGTCTCACTCGAGTAGTCAAGAAATTACCTCTAAAGAATAAGTATAATCCATCTTCGGTTGGCACGGACCGTGCACCTAACCACTAAGATGCGGTACGACCTATCTTCCCTAGGTATGGATTTGTTATGTCTTTAATAGGATACACACAATCAATGGAAAAGTATAAACCATAACTGTAGTTTGCATTTCACTGGCTTGCTTAAAGTGCTGAACACATCATGTCATTAGGAATCTAAGTCTTTTGACTTTTTTTTGGGCTAGTGAGACTTCCCTTGTTTTGAGTTGAACTATCACGATCACATTAGCATGTAATCTGTGGGGTATGAATTTGTGCTTAATCATTTGTGATGTGGTCTTTTGTTTACCAAAATATGGCAATAATAAAATTAACCGCTCGCAATAGAACGAATCCTAGTAAGATAAGGCTATAGAGAGGGTGTCGAACCTCAAGGACTATAGGGAATTGCTATCAAGTTTTTCAAGATTAAATATAACTTAATTAAAAGAAGTTTGATTTTTATTTTCTAAAAATAAATACATAAAAATAAATAGAGTATGGATGAGAGAAATAATAGGGGATTTATTTCACCACTCACCGCATAACAATGGTCAATCATAAATTAACAAGGGAAATTCATACTATGCATGATATAGGGCTCGTCTCACTCGAGTAGTCAAGAAATTACCTCTAAAGAATAAGTATAATCCATCTTCGGTTGGCACGGACCGTGCACCTAACCACTAAGATGCGGTACGACCTATCTTCCCTAGGTATGGATTTGTTACGCCTTTAATAGGATACACACAATCAATGGAAAAGTATAAACCATAACTGTAGTTTGCATTTCACTGGCTTGCTTAAAGTGCTGAACACATCATGTCATTAGGAATCTAAGTCTTTTGACTTTTTTTTGGGCTAGTGAGACTTCCCTTGTTTTGAGTTGAACTATCACGATCACATTAGCATGTAATCTGTGGGGTATGAATTTGTGCTTAATCATTTGTGATGTGGTCTTTTGTTTACCAAAATATGTCAATAATAAAATTAACCGCTCGCAATAGAATGAATCCTAGTAAGATAAGGCTATAGAGAAGGTGTCGAACCTCAAGGACTGTAGGGAATTGCTATCAAATTTTTCAAGATTAAATATAACTTAATTAAAAGAAGTTTGATTTTTGTTTTCTAAAAATAAATACATAAAAGTAAAAAAAAAAAATAAATATAGTATGGATGAGAGAAATAATAGGGGATTGATATCACCACTCACCGCATAACAATGGTTAATCGTTAATTAAAAGGGAAATTCATACTATGTATGATATTGGGCTCGTCTCACTCGAGTAGTCAAGAAATTACCTCTAAAGAATAAGTATAATCCATCTTCGGTTGACACAGACCGTCCACCTATCCTCTAAGATGCGGTACGACCTATCTTCCATTGGTATGGATTAACTACGTGTTTAATAGAATATATAGAATCATTGGAAAAGTATAAACTATAACTGTGGTTTGCATTTCACTGGCTTTCTTAAAGTGCTGAACACATCATGTCATTAAGAATCTAAGTCTTTTGAATTTTTTCTGGGCTAGTGAGACTTTACTTGTTTAGAGTTGAACTATTACGATCACATTAGCATGTAATCTGTGAGGTATGAATTTGTACTTAATCATTTGTGATGTGGTCTTTTGTTTACCAAAATATGGCAATAATAAAATTAACCGCTTGCAATAGAACGAATCCTAGTAAGATAAGGCTATAGAGAGGGTGTCGAACCTCAAGGACTATAGGGAATTGCTATCAAGTTTTTCAAGATTAAATATAACTTAATTAAAAGAAGTTTGATTTTTATTTTCTAAAAATAAATACATAAAAATAAATAGAGTATGGATGAGAGAAATAATAGGGGATTTATTTCAGCACTCACCGCATAACAATGGTCAATCCTAAATTAACAAGGGAAGTTCATACTATGCATGATATAGGGCTCGTCTCACTCGAGTAGTCAAGAAATTACCTCTAAAGAATAAGTATAATCCATCTTCGGTTGGCACGGACCGTGCACCTAACCACTAAGATGCAGTACGACCTGTCTTCCCTAGGTATGGATTTGTTACGTCTTTAATAGGATACACACAATCAATGGAAAAGTATAAACCATAACTGTAGTTTGCATTTCACAGGCTTGCTTAAAGTGCTGAACACATCTTGTCATTAGGAATCTAAGTCTTTTGACTTTTTTCTGGGCTAGTGAGACTTCACTTGTTTAGAGTTGAACTATCACGATCACATTAGCATGTAATCTGTGGGGTATGAATTTGTGCTTAATCATTTGTGATGTGGTCTTTTGTTTACCAAAATATGGCAATAATTAAATTAACCGCTCGCAATAGAACGAATCCTAGTAAGATAAGGCTACAGAGAGGGTGTCGAACATCAAGGACTATAGGGAATTGCTATCAAGTTTTTCAAGATTAAATATAACTTAATTAAAAGAAGTTTGATTTTTATTTTCTAAAAATAAATACATAAAAATAAATAGAGTATGGATGAGAGAAATAATAGGGGATTTATTTCACCACTCACCGCATAACAATGGTCAATCATAAATTAACAAGGGAAATTCATACTATGCATGATATAGGGCTCGTCTCACTCGAGTAGTCAAGAAATTACCTCTAAAGAATAAGTATAATCCATCTTCGGTTTGCACAGACCGTGCACCTAACCACTAAGATGCAGTACGACCTGTCTTCCCTAGGTATGGATTTGTTACGTCTTTAATAGGATACACACAATCAATGGAAAAGTATAAACCATAACTGTAGGTTGCATTTCACAGGCTTGCTTAAAGTGCTGAACACATCTTGTCATTAGGAATCTAAGTCTTTTGACTTTTTTCTGGGCTAGTGAGACTTCACTTGTTTAGAGTTGAACTATCACGATCACATTAGCATGTAATCTGTGGGGTATGAATTTGTGCTTAATCATTTGTGATGTGGTCTTTTGTTTACCAAAATATGGCAATAATTAAATTAACCGCTCGCAATAGAACGAATCCTAGTAAGATAAGGCTATAGAGAGGGTGTCGAACATCAAGGACTATAGGGAATTGCTATCATGTTTTTCAAGATTAAATATAACTTAATTAAAAGAAGTTTGATTTTTATTTTCTAAAAATAAATACATAAAAATAAATAGAGTATGGATGAGAGAAATAATAGGGGATTTATTTCACCACTCACCGCATAACAACGGTCAATCTTAAATTAACAAGGGAAGTTCATACTATGCATGATATAGGGCTCGTCTCACTCGAGTAGTCAAGAAATTACCTCTAAAGAATAAGTATAATCCATCTTCGGTTGGCACGGACCGTGCACCTAACCAATAAGATGCGGTACGACCTGTCTTCCCTAGGTATGGATTTGTTACGTCTTTAATAGGATACACACAATCAATGGAAAAGTATAAACCATAACTGTAGTTTGCATTTCACAGGCTTGCTTAAAGTGCTGAACACATCTTGTCATTAGGAATCTAAGTCTTTTGACTTTTTTCTGGGCTAGTGAGACTTCACTTGTTTAGAGTTGAACTATCACGATCACATTAGCATGTAATCTGTGGGGTATGAATTTGTGCTTAATCATTTGTGATGTGGTCTTTTGTTTACCAAAATATGGCAATAATTAAATTAACCGCTCGCAATAGAACGAATCCTAGTAAGATAAGGCTAACAGAGAGGGTGTCGAACATCAAGGACTATAGGGAATTGCTATCAAGTTTTTCAAGATTAAATATAACTTAATTAAAAGAAGTTTGATTTTTATTTTCTAAAAATAAATACATAAAAATAAATAGAATATGGATGAGAGAAATAATAGGGGATTTATTTCACCACTCACCGCATAACAATGGTCAATCATAAATTAACAAGGGAAATTCATACTATGCATGATATAGGGCTCGTCTCACTCGAGTAGTCAAGAAATTACCTCTAAAGAATAAGTATAATCCATCTTCGGTTGGCACGGACCGTGCACCTAACCACTAAGATGCAGTACGACCTGTCTTCCCTAGGTAAGGATTTGTTACGTCTTTAATAGGATACACACAATCAATGGAAAAGTATAAACCATAACTGTAGTTTGCATTTCACAGGCTTGCTTAAAGTGCTGAACACATCTTGTCATTAGGAATCTAAGTCTTTTGACTTTTTTCTGGGCTAGTGAGACTTCACTTGTTTAGAGTTGAACTATCACGATCACATTAGCATGTAATCTGTGGGGTATGAATTTGTGCTTAATCATTTGTGATGTGGTCTTTTGTTTACCAAAATATGGCAATAATTAAATTATCCGCTCGCAATAGAACGAATCCTAGTAAGATAAGGCTATAGAGAGGGTGTCGAACATCAAGGACTATAGGGAATTGCTATCAAGTTTTTCAAGATTAAATATAACTTAATTAAAAGAAGTTTGATTTTTATTTTCTAAAAATAAATACATAAAAATAAATAGAGTATGGATGAGAGAAATAATAGGGGATTTATTTCACCACTCACCGCATAACAATGGTCAATCATAAATTAACAAGGGAAATTCATACTATGCATGATATAGGGCTCTTCTCACTCGAGTAGTCAAGAAATTACCTCTAAAGAATAAGTATAATCCATCTTTGGTTGGCACGGACCGTGCACCTAACCACTAAGATGCGGTATGACCTGTCTTCCCTAGGTATGGATTTGTTACGTCTTTAATAGGATACACACAATCAATCGAAACGTATAAACCATAACTGTAGTTTGCATTTCACTGGCTTTCTTAAAGTGCTGAACACATCATGTCATTAGGAATCTATGTCTTTTGACTTTTTTTTGGGCTAGTGAGACTTCCCTTGTTTTGAGTTGAACTATCTTGATCACATTAGCATGTAATCTGTGGGGGTATGCATTTGTGCTTAATCATTTGTGATGTGGTCTTTTGTTTATCTAAATATGTCAATAATAAAATTAATCGCTCGCAATAGAATGAATCCTAGTAAGATAAGGCTATAGAGAGGGTGTCGAACTTCAAGAACTACTGGGAGTTGCTATAAAGTTTTTCAAGATTAAATATAACTTAATTAAAATAAGTTTGATTTTTGTTTTCTAAAAATAAATACGTAAAAGTAAAAACATAAAAATAAATAGAGAATGGATGAGAGAAATAATAGGGGATTGATTTCACCACTCACCGCATAACAATGGTCAATCATAAATTAACAAGGGAAGTTCATACTGTGCATGATATTGGGCTCGTCTCACTCGAGTAGTCAAGAAATTACCTCTAAAGAATAAGTATAATCCATCTTCGGTTGGCACGGACCGTCCACCAAACCACTAAGATGCAGTACGACCTATCTTCCATAGGTATGGATTAGCTACGTCTTTAATACGATACACACAATCAATGGAAAAGTATAACCCATCTTTGGTTGGTACAAATTGTCTACGTAAATTTCACTAAACTCGGGTGTAGTACAATCCATCTTCCCTAGGCTTGGTCTATCTAACCCTCTTGATCATATGTAAATCAAAACCATTGTATAACAATCATTCAGATAATCACAGAAAATATGAAGGATTGAGTTCTATCAATATAAAAGACTTTTTAAGACAAGAAAAGAAAATCTTAATGATTGAATGTAAACACTAAGATCAATTCTTACAGTTATACAACCATCATGCATATAGTAAATTCCAAATTAAAACACAATCAATCCATTGTTACTTGGAAAGGGCTACATCAACACCTTATTAGGAATTTAGCTGCTCATCGTGGTGCTGGGATGGCCTCCTGCCATGTTCTTCTCCTCTTCAACTTGTCAAGCCTCTTAGAAGAATTTCTTGTCTAAAGCTAAGCACAATTTCAAGCACAAGCACAAGCACAAGCACAAGCACACCTTCTCTTGAAGCTTAGGGGTTTATTTATAAAGGCTAGGAGAGGCCTAGAAGCTCTTGGAATTCCAGAAAAACCATCTCTTGAGTCTTCTTGTCCAAGTATGTGATTGAAACTTCAATCCAAGTAGGAAAAGGATTCCAAATTCATCCAGAATTGCGGTCTTTTATTGCGGGGAAATTTTGGCATAGTAAACATCTGAAAAACGAAATTGACTTCTAAAAATAAAGTGTGCATAAGTGTCAACAAAAATTAAAGCACAACGGAAAGTAAATGACACACAGATTTTTGTTGATGAAGTGGAAACTCAGTTAAGAGAAAAACCACTCAGGGGCAGCCAAACCGAGGAATTCCACTATTCAGAAGACATAGCTAGATACAAGACAGTAACACTCACATGTACCGATGCAGTGGTCATACCTTGATCTCTCACGTGTAACCCAAAACGAACGCTTCCCAACCAGGTTCTCCTACCTGAAAGGGTCTTCAATGGAACTCCTTACCTTAGAGCCGACCTCTAAGATAGACTTCGGTTTATAGCACAACACACTTGTAAAACGGCTTCAGACGGATTGATGACTTCTCTGAGCTCTAACGGAATTCACACCAAACTCTTGCAGTTCTCAATGCCCAGGAGCCTCTATTTATAGGCTGGGGGCTCAAATGAGCGTCAGGCAAAATATACCTGGGCATCGTCCGGACGGTGGACATGGGCCGTCCGGACGGACAACTGTGCGACAAGATTTTCTGAAAATTTTACGGTGAAATCTTTCCTGTTTAAGAGCTTCGTCCGGACGGGATGGCACATCCTCCGGACGGTCGCACGTCCGCTGCAAGTAATTTCCTTATAAGGCTTTAGAGCGTCCGGACCATGGGGGATGAGCGTCCGGACAGCTATTCTTCAACACGCAATTTCCATATCTGCAATGTGTGCGTCCGGACCATAATAGGCAGTTCTCCGGACGGTTGAAGTCGAATCGACAATTTCCTTCTTTGATGCACGCACGTCCGGACTACAGCTGTCAGACGTCCGGACTGTCATTTTTGAATTGCGATTCTTGCCTTAAGGAGACGCGCGTTCGGACGGGATACCACATCGTCCGGACGGTTGATTGATCTTCCCTTTCTTGGAACTTGGAAAGAAATCAGAAACTGATCGAGTACTGAGAGGCGTCCGGACGTGCTGCTGAAACGTCCGGACGGATGCAAGCTGGCACAGAAACTTCTCGATACAGTATGGGGTCCGGACGGAATGAACACTTCGTCCGAACGGATGATGCTGATCTGGCTTGGAGGTCCGGACGGTAGACACATCGTCCGGACAGATGGCACAGTTGACAGATGGGCGTCCGGACGGATGACAGGGAACTTGAATTCTTCTGACTTCCAGACTTTGAATAGTGGAATCCCTGTTTACAGCATCTTTACACTTAAGTGATTTTGTCCAAACACAGAATGAGGCCAAAATACTAACAAACTCCCCCTTTGGCCATTTTGGGACAAAAAATCACTTGACCGGTTTGGAAATACATTCCCGGTCCAAAATAAAAATTACTCCCCCTTTTTGTTACAAAGGGACAAAGGGTAAAACAAAGTAATAAAATAACCAACTGAAATAAAAATTACTCCCCCTAACGATCTCAAAAGGACCCGGGAAACAGAGTAATATAAATCCAAGTGTTATAACAATAGAAAAGGAATAAAATGTTCCAAAATAACAAAAGACAACAAAAATAAGAGGGAATCAAACATCCTCAGGCAGAGGTAAAGTCTCGTCTGTATTAGCCTCATCATCACTATTGTTGTGATGATTATACTTCAGGCACTCCTTGAGGTCCAGCTGGTTCTGCTCCACGCGCTTGTTGATGGAGTGCACTTCTAGCTGCATGGAAGTGATGGTCTGCTGCATGGTGGACATAGACACCTGCATATTGCTCATCCCCCCTGAAGAACAGCAAGAGCCTCCATAATCTGAGCATAGTTGACCTTCGGCTCAGATGGAGGAACAGTCTGTGAGGATGAAGCCATATCCGGAAAGCCGACTGGCATAGCAGCAGGTGGGGGCACCTCATCATCGGAGTCATCTCTCCGCAGCTGCGCGTTGGACTTCATCAGTGTCTGCTTGCTGATTGGTTGCTGGATTTTCATCTTCGGTTCACCATTGACATTGACTCCCGACTAAAGAATAATTTAAGTGAGCAGGCAGCCAAACGGAAGACCAGCATTTCCATCATCATGGGCCTCTAACATAACACCCAAAATATGCTTGCATAGGCAGAAAGGCAAGCGAAGGTGGACTGCATAGACAAACTGGGCCCGTTTCAGGATCAAATCACTGCGCTGAGCAACAGGCCAGATGTTCTGCTGAATGATCTTGGCCAGCATGTTGTGGGAGGAATAGATGGCAGTGGAGCGCTCCTCGCCTTGGGGAATGGCATGGAAGAATTCCCTGAGATCATCCAGGGATGGAGGAAGCACCACCTCATTGTATGGGCTGGCCGAAATCTCGAGCACTGGGACTCGGATGATGTGACTGATGACCTGAGGATCAACAGTGATGAGATGGCCTGCTACGGAGGACTGAAGCACCACTCCGTGATCATCGTTCTGCACCACTTCCATGTTGGCGTAGAACAGCATGACCAGTCTGATGTACACCAAACAAGCACAGCTGTGGAGATATCCCCAATTGTATGTCTGGATAATGGCAAGAATGTTGTCCAGCGGTGGCACCATGATGTCAGCCCGAAGGATGTTCCCCTCAGCAATGACAGTGCGGTCCATTATCTTGGCCTGAATTGTAGCCCTATCTTCCACAAGCCTCTGACGGACCCTGCGGGGTGGACTGCCGGCAGACATGATTCTGAAATATGAGAGGAATATGCAAAAAGCCAAAAAATTTAAAACCAACTAACTCACAAGCAGCCAAAAGAAAAATTTTGTGGGGTAAGGAGAGAATGCGGCGAGTAGTGGTATTTATAGACACTGTGGGGTCACCGTCCGGACAGAGTATTAACGTCGTTCGGATGCGCGCTGCATTGGATACATGCAGACAGGTCGCGCGCGTCCGGATGGTATGACTCACCATCCGCCCGGTGGTTGCCGCATGAGTCCGGACTCAACCAGGTCCTGTCCGAACGATTGGGCTCCATACCCGTCCGGACTCCAAGAGAGTGCTGTCCGGACCACTAATCCGTCTGGACGTCAATGGAGACCGTCTGGACGCTCCACACTGAAACACTAGAAAAAATGAGAAAAATTTACAGAGATCAAATTTCCTCAGGTCAGTGTCAGAATACGCATGTATAATCAACTGATAACATAATCAGAGAGCATCTCAAAAACTAAACAGAGATATAAATGAGAGTTAAGATTTCAACTAGCACAAATAATTTTCATGATCATAGAAAATTCAAATAGGCAACTCAACTCATGCAATGCGTGTGTGTATGTGAAGACTGAACCCACAAGGTTTGAAAAAAAAATCATGACAAGAGCAACCGGATTTCCTAAAGAAGAAAGAGAATCCATGACAGATTAGCCAAAAGTCAAACCTTACTTTTACTAGGGCCTAGCCATCCTCATCTGATACACTCCCCCTGAGATACAACACAAATTGTTTTACTTGTACCATGAAGGACAAGATAAATATTTTACTTGCTCATAGAGGGCAAGGTATATTGCAAATTCAATACAGAAGCAGTGAATAGACAATTTTTAAAGCACAAAATTCATACGAATAACTGCTTAATTCTTATGGTGCTGCAAGCTTAGAGGAAATGCCAGAATTTATAGAAGCTAGGTTCAACTAGCCTGTGGTCAATTTGACCATCTTATCACAAACCTCTTCTCCTATTTAGAAATTCTAGAAGCAAATAGTCAGAGAAGGAAAGATGTACCTTTAGGGAGTCTCGGATAGTGCACTTTTTCATCGCATGACGAAAGAACCTATCCTACTTTTGCATAAACATGAAAATCACTTGGCCAAAATAGTCATAAAACTCTCAAATACATCTAAGCAAAGTATTGATGCTCACAGAATTGAGATATCAGGTGAAGATACATACAATATCTAATAAGCCAAGAGAAGAATTAATCCTGTAAATTCTCCCAAATTTATTTTTATTTTTTTATTTTATTTTATTTTTTATTTATTTAAAACAAACAAAACATGAAATATGGAAATGACATCATATGGGAAGGTAAGATCACACCTGTTGTATGGTCAATGATGCCAACACAGAAAACCAGTCGCTCGACCTGCTTTTTGTGTCTTCCCCAATCGATACCTGCAAAATTCTCTCAAGAGGCATAGGGGCAAACATACCTGGTTCCTAGATTGCATATAAAGATATATCAAGTAAAATAAGTAATCTAACCTGATGCCATAGGATTCGGAACCAAATCTTATGTATAAACACCCGAACCTGCTAGGTGTGTCGGTTCCCCCTCATGGGGTAACTGTCCTTCTCAATCTGCCTTCCAGTGGATGGATGCTAGCAAGACAACATCATCTACTCCATCATATTCTGCATCCAGATAGGAGGCTCACTGGAGTATTGCATCTTTTGAGGCCTTCTCACTTGCTTGGGTTTGCTTTTGTAGGTGCCACTGTGATTGGCTGGTACAAACCGCTGCTGAGGCCGCTGATGCTGAGGAGTATGAGACCAAGGGGCTTGATACTGATGCCTTGATGTTTGTCCCCATGGTACTTGATAGGATGCCTGATGCCAAGGAGTCTGATGCTGAGCCACAGGTCTAGCGCCATAATGAGCTTGTCTGGGCGCTTCTTTCTTGGCTTTGGCCTTTTGAGCTTTCAAGAGGGAGCACTGAGATCGAACATGCCCACTGAGACCGCGGTGATGGCAAATAGGAGGTCTTCTGATGGAATGAGGCTGTTGAGTGCCTGGAACATCATCATTAACCTTTTCCTTCCGTTTATCTTCAACAGCGGGAGGAAGGTCTGGGACTGTAGGCTTCATAAATACAGTCTTTAAGGAAGAAGGAACATCAGAAGAGGAAGCTACATACTCGAGACCAGTCTTGTCATTTGGGCTTTTCTGGATGGACAACATACGAGTCAACATCTCATCAGTGACTCTCTCTAGCTGGAGCTGTGTCTTTAGTAGCTTTTCCTCGAGGTCTTGAACTTTGAGCATAAATGAACACTTCTCGGTCTGCAAACTGTTCAGATCATTCAGGTGCTGCTTTCGGCCTTCCCTCAGCTTCTCAAACTCTTTGTAGAGTGTCTTGTAGTCCTCCTTGAGCTCTTCCTCATTTTCTCTATGCTCCGAGTAATATGAGTCTTCTTCTTCAACATGTAAGGCTACAAAGGCCAGAAATTTTTCAGACTCTGGAGCTTCTTCTTCTGACTCATCACTGAGAGTCACATTGTATGCCTTCCCCTTGCCCTTTTTGAGATTCCCACAATCTGCCCGGATATGCCCAAAGCCTGAGCATTCAAAACATCGGGGTCCTCTGGGATCTCTCTTCTCTTCCTCTGGTTCAGCTTCTCTGAGAGGTTTCTTTATTTTATCAGAAAACTTCTTCTTGAACATATCATCTTCCATCAGTCTTCTGAAATTTTTGGCTAGCATAGCCACAACTTTGTCTTCATCCTCAGAGTCATCTTCAGAGGAGGCTTCTACCTTCTTCTTGGAAGCCTTTAGGGCAATGGTCTTCAACTTCTTGACCGGGGGCAGAGACAGCTCATATGTTTGAAGAGATCCCACTAGCTCTTCAATCTTCATCTATTCAAGATCCTTGCTTTCCTCGATTGTCGTTACCTTGATCCTGAAACGCTCGGGCAAAGATCTTAGAATTTTTCGGATGAGTTTTACATCCGAGATAGATTTCCCAAGACTCACCATGGAGTTTCTAAGGTCACTTATCTTGGAGTAAAACTCTCCGAAAGTCTCTTCTTCCAACATCTTAATTTATTCAAATCTTGAAGTCAACATTTGAAGTTTGGCAGATTTAACTAATTTCGTGCCTTCATATGTTGTTTCCAAGATTTTCCATGCTTCTTTGGCTGATTCGCAGTTTGAAATTTTGGCGAATTCAGAAGGAGAAAGTGCTTGGCATAGAGCATGGAGGGCTTTATCATTGGAAAGTTGTGCGTTTTTCAGAGGGACTGTTTCGGGAGTTACATCCTCTGGTTTAGTCCAACCAGAGTCAACAATACTCCAACAGTCAATAGATTTTAAAAAGAATCGCATCCGAGCTTTCCATTAGCCATAGTTCTTACCATCGAAGGTAGGAACAAAATTAAGAGTTTGAGACATATCAAAATATAGAAGTAAAATATAATAACACTCAAGAAATTAATCTTCTCATAGTGTACCAAGCTCTGATACCAATTGAAAAATGAAATTGACTTCTAAAAATAAAGTGTGTGCATAAGTGTCAACAAAAATTAAAGTACAGCGGAAAGTAAATGACACAGATATTTGTTGACGAAGTGGAAACTCAATTAAGAGAAAAACCACTCCGGGGCAGCCAAACCCAGGAATTCCACTATTCAGAAGACATAGCTAGATACAAGACAGTAACACTCACATGTACCAATTCAGTGGTCGTACCTTGATCTCTGACGTGTAACCCAACACGAACGCTTCCCAACCAGGTTCTCCTACCTGAAAGAGTCTTCAATGGAACTCCTTACCTTAGAGCCGACCTCTAAGATAGACTTCGGTTTATAGCACAAGACACTTGTAAAACGGCTTCAGAGGGATTGATAACTTCTCTAAGCTCTAATGGAATTCACACCCAATTCTTGCAGTTCTCAATGCCCAGGGGCCTCTATTTATAGGCTGGGGGCTCAAATGAGTGTCAGGAAAAATATACCAGGGCACCGTCTGGACAGTGGACATGGGCCGTCCAGACGGACAACTATGCGACAGATTTTCTGAAAATTTTGCGGGGAAATCTTTCCTGTTTAAGAGCTTCGTCCGGACGGGATGGCACATCGTCCGGACGGTCGCATGTCCGCTGCAAGTAATTTCCTTATAAGGCTTTAGAGCGTCCGGACCATGGGGGATGAGCGTCCGGATGGCTATTCTTCAACACGCAATTTCCATATCTGCAATGCACGCGTCCGAACCATAATAGGTAGTCGTCCGGACGGTTGAAGTCGAATCGGTAATTTCCTTCTTTGATGCACGCGCGTCCGGACCACAGCTGTCAGACGTCCGACGGTCATTTTTGAATTGCAATTCTTGCCTTAAGGAGACGCGCGTCCGGACGGGATACCACATCGTCCGGACGGTTGATTGATCTTCCCTTTTTTTGAACTTGGAAAGAAATCAGAAACTGATCGATAAGTGAGAGGCATCCGGACGTGCTGCTGAAACGTCCAGACGGATGCAAGCTGGCATATAAACTTCTCGATACAGTATGGGGTCCGGACAGAATGAACACTTCGTCCGGATAGATGATGCTAATCTGTCTTGGAGGTCCGGACGGATGGCACAGTGGACAGATGGGCGTCCGGATGGGATGGTTCGATCGTCCGGACGGATGACAGGGAACTTGAATTCTTCTAACTTGCAACTCTGAATAGTGGAATCCCTATTTACAACATCTTTACACTTAAGTGATTTTGTCCAAACACAGAATGAGGCCAAAATACTAACAACATCTAAATTAGGGAAAATCTATTTCTAACATATTTGTTGAATTTTTTATTAGCTTTCTAACGCCACCAAATTTCATTGCTATCTCGTACGTTAGCCATAAGTTATGATCAAAACTTTGAGGCATGTGCAGAATCCAAATTTGAATCCAATCCGATTTTGACTCTGATTTGAGAAATTTCGATTTAATCCTTCACTTGATTTGATAAAACTTAACCACATCATATAGGTCTTCTATTATGATTGGTTAAGCTTAAACATATCTTCTAAGTCTTCTCAAAGTGTGCTTTAAACCCAAAATCAATGGAATTAATTGTATCTTTATTTAAAACCTGAAAACATTAAAACAATACAAAATCAAACAAATAACAATGCTAAGGAATTAACATATATAGCTTAAGGGGCTTGAATGTGCAACATTCGACGCTTATCAATGTATATTTTAATAGTTGTTGGATGACCTATTGATAAATGACCTTGGCTTGCAAGATATATCTCTTAAAAAAAACAATATATATATATATATATATATATCTGAGTAATTGGACCTCTTGCCTTACTAAGCATTGAGTGTTCGTGTCAAAAGGTGTAAGATTCAAGTTGGTTGATTGTATGGCTAGTTTGGCTTCATAGCCTTTTTGACTTGAGTAATTAAGCCCTTAGGGATGTTTCTACATCTAGTGCCTTAAAATCATCTGGTTTGGGAGTCACTGGCCCAACACTCATTACATATGTCAATTAGAAAGCTTAAGAGAGTCGAGCATTGCACAGCCTACATTAAAAAATAAAATAATTTGCATATCTTGCCTTGGTTGTTTCATTTGATAGGGATTCCAATGATTTTTTAGGTACTTATCTTGAGATTCAAATGAAACCTCATGATTGGATTTTAATTTCACTCTACATTTTTAAGAAAATATGATGTCTTAATTGTCCATTTATGAGTGATTTGATGTTGGATCCCTTGTTGATGTTGATGATGGTGTTTCTCTTTTTAAGCATGCTCATGATGTATGAATGATGGTTTTTGTGAAAATTCTTTCTTATTGACAGCATAGTGTTTCAATATTTGTGGGTATCATTTCTGGAAAACGTTCATGAGACTTCACTCGTCCACTAGGGAGTTCTAGTGGTTTAAAAGGCTTGTTGCATATGCTAAATGCAATTGTTTCTCCTACGAAAGAGGATTTATGTTTCATGCTTTGATTTTGTTTTTCATTTTGTTTTGCTAAGGCACTAGCAAAATGCAAGTTTGGGGGTATTTGATGAGTCACAAATATTGTATATTTGGACCCCTTAATTTACATTAGTTAAACCTTTAGCTTTCTTATTTTATGATGTTTTTGGCCAGTTTTGGTGTTTTACAGGTCATTGAGAGAAAAATGGCGTTTTTCATGTGTAATTGCAGAGAAGCGGGGAGAGGACGAAATCAGACAGCACAAGTCGCTCTAGTGACTTTGATTTTAATCGAGAGACAAACCACTCGAGCGTAGCATGAAATGGTCGAGCGCATTTCCCTCACACAACGTGCACAATGCCCATACGTTGTGCCCCAGAGGCCTTGCCGAAAGCCCGAGTGTGCTTGAGCGCACCTAAAGTACGATCAAGCGCACTTATGCTGAATTGGAATTGCAGAAACCCTAGCAAGCTCTATAAATACCCCTCTTTCTCATTTCTTTCAGGGGGGACACAAGGAGAGCGCCCTAGGCACCGTTCTCACTGTATTTTAGGGTTTTAGGGGTGATTTAGACCTAGAACTCCATTCTTTTGGAAGTTTCTTTGATTTTAATGCATTCTTGTAGTTTCTTTATGCTTTCTTTTGTCATGAGAGGCTAAAATCTCAACTAAGGTGGAGGATGAAGCCTCACCATTGAAGAGCAACAATGTTTTCATGCTAGTTTATGCTATTTGATTTTATGGGCTTTTGATTTCTCATTGTTCTACTTCCATTCCATTATTGAGATGATTCTTGGGTATCTCTTGTGATTTCCAGATACATGTGATGATTTGAGGCTATCTCATTTTGAAAAAATAAAGATGACTTCTAATTAATAGTGTCTGTGTGTGTGAACAGTGTGCAACAAAATATTAAATGCAGAATTTAAAGGAGACAAATATTTTGTTAACGAAGTGAAAACTCAATTAAGAGAAAAACCACTACGAGGTAGCCAAACCCGGGATATCCACTATTTAGAAGACAAAGCTAGTTAGAAAGCAATAGCACTCACATACCCCTGATGCAGTGGTCATACCTTGAACTTTAATGTGTAACCCAACACGAACGGCTCCCAACCAGGTCTCCTACCTGAAAGGGTCTCCAATGAAATCCTTTACCTTAGGGCTCCTCCCTAAGATAGACATCACAGCTGATCAAATCACACACTGGCAACAGTTAGAGAGCTAGGAAATCTTCAATATCTCCCTAATCACCTTCTCTGTGCTATAGAGAATTCAATACCGAATTCTGTAAATAATACATGCCTAGAGGCCTTCATTTATAGGCTACAGAAGAATTAAATCGACTTTGATTTAGTTTTCTCTAGGTGGTGTCTCGAAGCAAGCTGAGGCCGTCCGAACGGTTAGTTGTGCAACTGGCTTTTCAAAAAGTGCTAAAATTCTTTCCTGAATAAGGCCGCGTCCGGACAGTTGCACTTCTGCTGCACGCAATTTCCATATTAAGGCCTAAGCATCCGGACAGTGTTGACTGACATCCGAACTGTTAAACTTCTTCTGCACAACTTGCTTTATCAAGGATATTGTCTAGACAGAATACCACGCCGTCTGGATGGTTGTAGCTGTCTTCCCATATCTGTGTTTGCGAAGGAAATCCTTTTACTTGTCGAACACTAACTGTCAGGAAGAAATAGCCATGTCGTCCGGACGGATTCACTAATGCACTTGAACGTTGTATTCTTCCAGAACTCTGAAGAGCCTTGACGCTTTGCCTTGACTTCCGGACGGATGCAATCTCAAATTGTTCAAAGCTTCTAGACACTTGATGGGCATCCGGACGGTATTGCCACATCGTTCATGATGAGTGCCAAAAAGTGTATATTTGGACCCCTTAATTTACATTAGTTAAACCTTTAGCTTTGTTAATTTCTGATGTTTTGGTTAGTTTTGGTGTTTTTGCATTTTTGCAGGACATTAAGAGAAAAATGGTAATTTTCAAGTGAAAATACATAAAAAGCTGGAAATTCAGAATTGCTGGGAAGTCAAGATCGAATTTATGCGGAGCTGGAATTTCAGAAACCCTAGCTAACTCTATAAATACCATTCTTTTCTCATTTTTAGAGGAGAGGCCGCTTGGGAGCGCCCTAGGCGCCGTTCTCACTGTAGTTTAGGGCTTTTGGGTTGATTTTGACCTAGAACTTCAATTCTTTGTAAGTTTCTTTGATTTTTAATGCATTCTTGTTGTTTATTTATGCTTTCTTTAGTTATGTGTAACTGAAATTTCTTCTAGGGTTGAGGATGAAACCTCACCATTGAAGAGAAACTGAGTTTCCTTGCTTGTTTATGCTATTTGAGTTTATGGGTTTTGATTTCTCATTGTTCTACTTCAATTATTGAGATTATTGTTGGATATCTCTTGTGATTTCCGGATACAAGTGATGATTTGATATAGTTTCATTAAATTGATGGCTTGGGTTTTCATTTATCAAAATGTTGGATATTCGTTGTGTTTCATCCCATGGATACATTTGATGATTTAGTTAAAACTAGATATCTTTTGTGATTTGTGCAAGTATGGATTCATCGAATGATTTAAACAACTTTTGAAGCAAAGTAGAGCATACCTAAGATTTGTATGAGAGAATTTGAAATATGTGTGATGAGCATGAGACTATGTTGTTGTGATTTGGTGGGTGTGGATTCCAAAACCCTAGACCCCTTTATTTTCATTATTTTTGTTTATGTTTTCTTTTGTTAAAAATCACTAAATTTGGAACTAGGTTAAAATAGGACTAGTTTGAATAGAGATTAATTTTTGTGACACAATTCCCTGTGGGATCGACCTCGCACTTGCAAAACGCTATATTGCAAATGATTCGTGCACTTGCGAGTATTATAATTTGCACAACAAGTTTTTGGCACCATTGCCGGGGAATTGTTTTGTTTGAATTGATTTTATTTTTCTACTAGTTTAGTTAGATTTTTGTTTTGTAATTCTATTTTACCTTATTTTATTGTTTGTTTTTCTTTGTTAGTTTATTTTAACTTAAAAAAATAAAAAAATAAAAAAAATAAAAACGCTTGGTTCATTTCTTTTGTGGGATATTTGCATGCTATAGGGTACAAGTGAAGCATGGATTTTTATTTTGACAATTATAGTGATTTTTCTGCACAACATGCTTCGCCTAGTGGTAGGACACCCGCTCCAACCAACTACCCTCACAATTTCTACCCACATGAACCATGCTTATATTTCTCTGATCCTTATCATAGTGCTAGTAATTGTTCATCGTGGGGACAATTTTGCAATCTTTCTTATGAGCAAATGAATACCAATTTCTCCAGCCCAAGATTTGATTCAAATTCCAATTTTTACAACCCGGACTGGAGTGACCATCCTGATTTCTCGTGGCAAGTTCAAGCCATGGGAAATTGTGCTCCCCAATTTCAAGAACTTCACCATCCTGATTATTCGCAGTTCGACAACAAATCTTCCCATCCTTCATCCTACAATTATCTAGCTTCTTCTTCACAGTCCACTTTGGAAGACACTCTCAAGGTCTTCATGGAGCTCACAGGCCAAGCTATTAGTGACGTGAAGAATGCTGTTATGGAAAACACTCAGGCGATTGCCAGGATAGAAGGACTGTTTGAATATCTGGTTGCTGAAGTCACAAGAAGAGAGGAAGAAGAGTTTCAAGATGGCTACAGGGCACTACATGATTGATGAGGATGATTTCAGCAATTCTTATCATGAGCATGTCCCCGCCATCACCATATTTGAGAGTGAGGAAATTGTGGATAGCAACCAAGAGGAAGAAAAAGAGGAGCACCTAGAGCAAGCAGCGCCCTCGTCTAATCCAAAGCCGTCCAACGACAAGAAAATGAGTACTGAAGCTCATTCCTTCATCACCATCCCTCTTGAAACATTTCATGAGCCCCAAGCTTCAATTCTTAAATGTCTCAAAGAGCCATCTTATGCCAAAACTGTCAAGGATCTATGCACACAACCGCGCAAATCTAGGCACCATCGTCCTAAGAAGATCCTTCGAAGCAAGCAAGTTGGCTACATAAAATGGCAAAACATTCCACCAGAGGGATACCAAATTTTCAAGAGGAAAGGGTGGAAGGGATTGGTTGGACATCCATATGATCGGGGAAGGCGCTGTAAATTTTCTTTTCCCTTTTTACTTTCTGCACATTTAATTTCTTTCATTTTTCTTTTCATTTCTTGTTATTTTATTTTTGTTTCTGACAGCAATTAACCTTTTGATGTTTGTTTCTATGAGAAAATATTGCTGTTAGTTTTTGTTGACAGGTGTTTTGGTGTTTAAGTTTGGGGGACGCCTTGACCTTTTTCACACCTTGATTTTTCCTTACTTCTGGTAATGTATTTCTACACTACACATTGAGGACAATGTGTAATTCAAATTTGGGGGTATGGAAAAACACTTGTATGTTTGTTTGTTTATGTTATTTTTCTGTTTGTTTAGTTATTTTTAGTTGTCTTTTTGTTCTAAAAAAAAAAAATTTGTTGTCAAGTTTGAGTTAAGCCGTAGCTGTGGTTTGCATTTCATTGGCTTGCTTAAAGTTTTAAGAATCTGAGTCTTTTGACTTATTTTTGGGCTAGAGAGACTTCACTTATTCTAAGTTCAATTATCACGAGCACATTAGCATGTAATCTGTGGGGTATGAATTTGTGCTTAATTGTGTATTTTGAGAGTTGTTGGATAACCTATTGATAAATAACCTTGGCTTGAAAGATATATATATACATATATAAAAAAAATAAAAAAAAAAAAAAAAAAAAGAGAGAAAAAGAAATAAAATAAGATCATTTTGAGTTTTTCATTGAGTAACCGGGCCTCTTGCCTCACTAAGCATTGAGTGTTCGCGTCAAAAGGTAAGAATTTCAATTTGGTTAATTGTATGGCTAGTTTGGCTTCGTAGCCTTTTTAACTTGAGTAATTAAGCCCTTATGGATGTTTCTACATCTAGTGCCCTAAGACCATCAAGTTTGGGAGTCACTGGCCCAACAATCGTTACATAGGTCAATTAGAAAGCTTAAGGGAGCCGAGCATTGCACAGCCTACACAAAAAAACAAAAAACAAAAAACAAAAAAAAAATGTAAATAAAATAATTTGCAAATCTTGCCTTGGTTGTTTCATTTGATAGGGAGTCCAATGATTTTTGAGGTACTTATCTTGAGATTAAAATGAAACCTCATGATTGCATGTTAATTTCACTCTACACTTTTGAGAAAATGTGATGTCTTAATTGTCCATTTATGAGTGATTTGATGTTGGATCCCCTATTGATGTTGATGATGGGGTTTGTCTTTTTAAGCATGCCAATGACGTATGAAACATGGTTTGTGTAAAAATTCTTTCTTGTTGACAACATAGTGTTTCAATGTTTGTGGGTATCATTTCTGACAAACCCTCACGAGACTTCACTCGTCCACTAGGGAGTCTTAGGGGTTTAAATGGCTTGTTGCATACGCTAAATGCAATCGTGTCTCCCACGAAAGAGGTCTTATGTTTCATGCTTTGTTTTTGTTTTTCATTTTGTTTTTCTAAGGGACTAGCAAAATGTAAGTTTGGGGGTATTTGATAAGTGCCAAAAAGTGTATATTTGGACCCCTTAATTTACATTAGTTAAACCTTTAGCTTTGTTATTTTCTGATGTTTTGGTTAGTTTTGGTGTTTTTAAGTTTTTGCAGGACATTAAGAGAAAAATGGTAATTTTCAAGTGAAAATACATAAAAAGTTGGAAATTCAGAATTGCTGGGAAGTCAATCGATCGAATCTCAAGTCGATCGATCGAAAATTGCCCGAAGTCGATCGATCTATTATAAAATCGATCGATCGAATTTATGCGGAGCTGGAATTTCAGAAACCCTAGCTAACTCTATAAATACTATTATTTTCTCATTTTTAGAGGAGAGGCTGCTTGGGAGCGCCCTAGGCGCTGTTCTCACTGTAGTTTAGGGCTTTTGGGTTGATTTTGACCTAGAACTTCAATTCTTTGTAAGTTTCTTTGATTTTTAATGCATTCTTGTTGTTTATTTATGCTTTATTTAGTTATGTGTAGCTAAAATTTCGTCTAGGGTTGAGGGTGAAACCTCACCATTGAAGAGAAACTGAGTTTCCATGCTTGTTTATGCTATTTGAGTTTATGTGTTTTGATTTCTCCTTGTTCTACTTCAATTATTGAGATTATTGTTGGATATCTCTTGTGATTTCTAGATACAAGTGATGATTTGATATAGTTTCATTAAATTGATGGCTTGGGTTTTCATTTATCAAAATGTTGGATATTCGTTGTGTTTCATTCCATGGATACATTTGATGATTTAGTCAAAACTAGATATCTTTTGTGATTTGTGCAAGTATGGATTCATCGAATGATTTAAACAACTTTTGAAGCAAAGTAGAGCATGACACTATGTTGTTGTGATTTGGTGGGTGTGGATTTCAAAACCCTAGACCCCCTTATGTTCATTATTTTTGTTTATGTTTTCTTTTGTTAAAAATCACTAAATTTGGAACTAGGTTAAAATAGGATTAGTTTGAATAGAGATTAATTTTTGCAACACAATTCTTTGTGGGATCGACCTCGCACTTACAAAACGCTATATTGCAAATGATTCGTGCACTTGCGAGTATTATAATTTGCACAACAGTTTAGATGGATGTTGCTGATTGATAAGCGTCCGAACGTTATACTTGGCCATCTAGATGGAAACTTGGGATCCGATTTCTCTGAGTTTGAATCTGCACAAAATCTTCCTTGAACACTTGAAATAGCCTCCTTGAAGGTTGTGATACTGATCTTGTCAAAATAAAGCTCTTTCCAACTTAAGAGAAATAAACTCTAATTACTGTGAAGATTCTGAAATATACAGCATCCCCTCTGAAAACAACAACATTACATAATAGTGATTTTGTCAAACAGAATGCAGCAAACACAAAAACAAACACATTTTATTTTTTTATTTATTTATTTTTATTAGAATATTAGATACTGCATGTATTTTTGCCGGATATCTCTGTTCTTTGTGCATTAATTGACTATGCTTATATATGATTGAGAGTTTATGCCTAATATCTGCCAAGTTTTCCTGTGCACGTAAATGCTAGGTAGTTATTTTTCTAATGCGTTGATTTTGTGCACTATCCAATGCTCCCTTAAGGTACATTTTTTTCTCTGACTTTTTGCTTTTGAAGATTCTTATGAGAGAGATCTTTTTTGTAAGATGGTCAGATTGACCGACTCGCTAGTTGAACCTAAAACCTAAAAATTCTAGCATTCTCTCTAGGTTGCAGCACAAAGTGATAAAAAAACATTTAAAAAATCAGTAAATATGGATAAATAAAAAGATCCACTGCTTATTGTGCTATAAACCTGTTCTTGAACTTGTCCCTAAAGAAACAGTCAGTGACCAAATCATTGCGAAAATAGACGGTCACTAACGGGCTAAGAAAAAGAAAAGTGCTGAATTTTAGGGGGATTGTATTAAATGAGGGTTGGTAGGCCCTAGTAAAATAAGGTTTGACTTTTGACTGATCTTCATTAATTTTCTCTCTTGATTAGAAAATTCAGTTGCTTTAATTCATATTCGTGAACTTCATACCTTATTGAGAAAGTCTTCACACACACACGCATTGCATGAGTTGAGTAATTTATTTAAAATTTCTATCTACAGTGAATTTCGTGCAAATTGAACTCTTAACTCTCAATTGTATCTCTACATATTTTTGAAATGCTATATGAACGCTATATTAGTTGTTAGTTTTTGTGTTGGCTGCATTTTGTTGGACAAAATCACTTCTATGTAATGCTGCTATTTTCACAGGGATGCTGCTTTGTCTAGAGTCTACTCTTCAGCTATGTTCTTCAAGAAGATTCTGTGAAGTTTTGAAGCAAGTTTATTTCGGTTCCCTGTCAGCCGTTTGGACAACGTGGTATTCCGTCCGGAGGCTCATCAGTCAGCAACATCCGTCCGGACGACGAGATCTTTCCATCCGGATGCCCATCAGTGTTTAGAAGCTTCGAATAGTTCAAGATTGCATCCGTTCGGACATAGTGGCAAATCGTCAGGACACTCTTCAGAGTTCGAGAAGATCCCAGTGTTTCAGTGCATCCGTCCGGACGACGTGGTTATACCGTCCGGATGCCATTCAGTGTTTGACAAGTATTAGGGTTTCTGCCTCAAGACACATTTATGGGAAGACGGCTGCTACCGTCTGGATGATGTGTGATCCCGTCCGGACGATGTTTTCTATAAGGCAAGACGTGCATACGAAGTTCAACCGTTCGGACGTCAGTCTTCTTGGTCCGAATGATCAAGCTTCATATATGGAAATTGCGTGCACCAGTTCAACCGTCCAAACAACCATCCTTCTGGTCCAGACGCTCCAAGCCTTATTATGGTAATTACGTGCAGCCGAAGTGCAACCTTCCTGACTCTAGGGCAACACCGTCCCGACGCGGCCTTGTTATGGAAGCTTTCAGCGCTATCTTGGAGAGGCAGTTGCAGTTGACCGTCCGGACGCTCAGTCAAGCCGTCCGGACACCCTCCGGTATTTTGGTCATAACTTTTTACTCAAATATCGGATTGGGACGAAATTGGCGTCGTTGGAAAGCTTAGAAAAAATGATGTAAATTGAGCATCCAGACGGCCAATATAAGCGTCTGGACGGACCCCCGTCTGGATGGAAACATCTTATGTCCGGACGGCCCTGTGGAAAATTCCAGACTTACTTTTCGGAGAAGGAAAACGTTGCCCGTCCGGACGGCCCTGGCTCCCGTCTGGACGTGCATGCCTCAGACTCTGTTTTTGACTCAATTTTGGGTTTCCAAAGCCTATAAATAAGAGGCTTGAGGCATGCTTTCAACACAGAATTTGGTGGTGAATTCTCTACAGCTTAGAGAGGGTGTTTAGGGAGATATTGAAGATCTGCTAGCTCTCTAGCTTTGCCAGTGTGTGATTTGATCAGCTGTGAAGTCTATCTTAGGGGTTGGCCCTAAGGTAAAGGATTCCATCGAAGACCCTTCAGGTAGGAGATATGGTTGGGAGGCATTCGTGTTGGGTTACACATTAGAGTTCAAGCTACGACCACTGTATCAGGGGTATGTGAGTGCTACTACTTTGTAACTAGCTTTGTCTTCTGAATAGTGGATATCCTGGGTTTGGTTACCTCAGAGTGGTTTTTCTCTTAATTGATTTTCCACTTCGTCAACAAAATATTTGTCTCCTTAATTTCGCATTTAAGATTTTGTTGTACATTGTTCACACATACTATTAAATTAGAAGTCCATTTAATTTTTCAATTGGTATCAGAGCAGGTACACTTTGTTTAGGATTTATTTCCTAAGTGTGATCCTCATCTCTTTGTGACTTCTATTTTTTGATTACACATTTTATCATGAATTCTTCTCAGTTATCTAATGAGGATTCTGATATTAAGCTTTTTAAGATTTTTAATAAATTGAAGAATGCTCAACATTCTAAAATTTCACATAAAGAGCTTAAAAAGGTGAAACAAGAAAAATAGTCATTAATTATGCAATTGTTTGAATCACATGCTTTGATTGACTCTTTGAGATTTGAAAATACCATGTTGTTTAACATTATTAATACACTTGAGAATAAATTACAAGAATGCTACTTTACAAGAATACTCTTTAATTGTTGATGATTTGAGTGCTTCTACTTCACATGCTTCTGATTCTGAATTAGATTCCATTATTATTAAGCCTGTGATAGTAGACACTGCTTGTTTTGATAATTCTTGCTTGAATAATTGTGTGATGATCAAGCCCAAGGAATCAGGAACACGAGGTAAGTTTGTTCGTACTTGTCATAATTGTGGGAAAATTGGTCATATTAGGCCAAATTGTTATTTGTTGAAATCCCACAGGCCTTGGATTAAGCAGGATGCTATGAGGAAAAGTGAAGTTGATGATTCTTCCTCATCAAAATATGTCCCTCCGCATAGGAGACATATAAAAGGTAAGGGCAATGTTATTTGTAAGAGTGCTAATTATAACTATGCAGAGAATGTCAAGAAGCATTCAAGCAAAAGAAGCTTGCCCACCTGCCATCACTGCAGCATCACCGATCACATCCGACTCAAGTGTCCACAGCTCCAGGCTTAAAAGCCAAAGAAGCTGCCAAGAAGAGCTACATCAGGGACCACTCTACCTCCTACGGCTCTTCAAGCTCCATGTCATCAACATAAGTTTGTTCCTGCCAATCAGAGTGGCAAAACAAAGAAAAACAAATCAAGGCGCTACAAGAGAAAGCCGTAGAAGCCCACCAGCCATGGCTATGAAGGATTGCTTAGCCTAATGCAAGGTATGCTAAGGAGAATGGACAACATGGACAAGACCAGCAAGCCACCGCCTCGGGTCAAGCAGGTATGGGTCAAGAGTGATGAGACCATTCATCCCAAGCGGGGGAATGAACGCACCTAGCAGGAGAAGGTGTTCATGCCTAGGATTCGGTTCCTAATCCTAAGGCATCAGGTTTGATTGCTTGCACATTTACTTGTTATATTTGTGTGCTTACTATGCAATCTAGGAACCAGTTTGTTGTGCCCCCTATTCTGTTGAGAGAGCATTGCAGGTACTTTTTGGGGAAGACAGAAAAAGCAGGTCGAGCGACTATTTTTCTGTATTGGCATCATTAGGTTTGATCTTGCCTTGCATATGACGTCATTTCCATATTGCATTATTTTTTTATAAAAAATAAAATAAAAAATTTGGGAGAATTTGTAGGATTTTTTTCTCTTGGCATATCAAATATTGCATGTATTTTCACCTGATCTCTCAATTCTTTGTGTATTAATTTAATTTGCTTAGATATAATTGAGAGTTTATGACTATAATTTGCCAAGTGTTTTCCTGTATATGCAAAAGTAGGATAGCTTCTTTCCTCATGTGATGAAAATGTGCACTATCCAAGACTTCCCTAAAGGTACATCTTTTCTTCTCTGACTTTTTGTTTCTAGAAATTCTGGATAAGAGAAGAGGTTTTTGATAAGATGGCCAAATTGACCACATACTAGTTGAACCTAGAACCTAAAAACTCTGGCATTCCCTTTAGATTGCAGCACCATAAGAATCAAGCAGTTAATCATATGAATTATGTGCTTTAAATTGTATATTCACTGCTTATGTGCTAAATTTACCATATGCCTTGCCCTCTACGTGCAAGTAAAATTTTTTACTTTGTCCTTCACAGTACAAGTAAAACAATCAGGTGCTGCATCTCAGGGGGAGTGTATGAGATGAGGGTGGCTAGGCCCTAGTAAGTTATAAGGTTTGACTTTTGACTAATCTTTCACTGATTTTCTCTCTTGTCTAGAAAATCGAGTTGCCATTTGTCATGTTATTGAAAGTCATACCTTGTGGGTTAAGTCTTCACACACATACGCATTGCATGAGTTGAGTTGTCTATTTGAATTTTCTATGTCCAGGAAAATATTTGTGCTAATTAAAATCTCAACTCTCTTTTATATCTCTGCTTAGTTTTGAGATGCTCTCTGATTGTGTTATCAGTGGATTATACATGCGTGTTCTGAAATTGACTTGAGAAAAATTAAATTCTGCAAATATTTCTTCAGTTTTCTATTTTTCAGTGTGAAGCATCGGGACAGACCGATTCTTATGTCTGGACAAGCGCAGTCTTTCCTTACGCTGTCCTAGCAATAGCCGTCCGGATGGTTAAGTGACTTGTCCGGACAGGATCTCTACAGGTTTAAGACTTGCGTCTCTTTCTCTGCCATACACACATCCTTGGATTTTTATTGATTTATCATGTCATGTTGTGTGTTTTTCTTGTGGATTTCTCCCAGGATTTTGGCATTCCTTGCACATCTCTTCTCATCCCATGATCTTCATTGTGTCTTACGTTATTCTTTTAATTTTTGTGCTTTTAGAATATTGGAATATTTGTTGGGATATTTTCTTGAGATAGTGTGCATGAAAATCCTATTTTGTCTATGTGTTGGGTTGATTTTGAAATATCTAGGTCATTTGGATTGCAATCTTTGTTTTTATAATTCTTTTGCATCCATTTTGGCATCCATCTTAAATACCACATTATTTTTGGAACTAATAGGATCTAATGGTATTTTTGGAGATATTTCTGATTGGTTTTGGTTCAAGAATACGACATCCAACGGCTCCCAGCACAATGTTTGACAAATGCATCCTTTGGAAATGTTTGAGGTCATGTGTTCGAAATTTCCAAGGGTCTCAGGATTTAAGATGAGCTTTTTCCCCTAGCTCATGCAGAGCCTTCAGTAGCATTCTCTTAGATCTGCATCAGTTAGAGGTTCAGTGGTGAATCTCCTCAGTTATCTGTAGACCAGTTGCTTAGAGGATGTCAATTTGCGGATAACCAGGTTCAGGCTTTGCAAAATCAAGAGATTTAAGATCTTTCAATCCATGGTTCCTGGCTTCCTAAGCTAGAAGCCGAAGTAGTACAAATCCAGCCTTTTATACGGATTTCTCTCCGTTACTTGATTTCAGTGGATCAGCAGGATTTGATACTTCGAGGATTTCTGTTCCTCTCTTTTGGGCCATTTGCAGACTTTTCTCTAGTTTCCTATCGATTAGGATTTTAGAACCTTTTTTGTCTGTGGATATTATTACTCTGTTTACCCTTGTACTTCTGAGACATTGAGGGGGAGTAATTGTTGTGTAGTTTTTCTCATTACTCTGTTTTACCCTTTGTCCCTTTGTGACAAAAAGGGGGAGTAATATTTGGACCGGCATTGTATATTTAACCGGCCAAGTGATTTTTGTCCCAGAATGGCCAAAGGGGGAGTTTGTTAGTTTTTGTGTTGGCTGCATTCTGTTGGACAAAATCACTTCTATGTAATGTTGTTATTTTCACAGGGATGCTGCTTTATCCAGAGTCTACTCTTCAACTATGTTCTTCAAGAAGATTCTGTGAAGTTTTGAAGCAAGTTTATTTCGGTTCCCTGTCAGCCGTCCGGACGACGTGGTATTTCGTCTGGACGCTCATTAGTCAGTAACATCCGTCCGGACGCCCATCAATGTTTAAAAGCTTTGAACAATTCAAGATTGCATCCGTCCAGACGTAATGGCAAATCGTCTGGACGCTCTTCCGAGTTCGAGAAGATCCTAGTGTTTCAGTGCATCCGTCCGGACGACATGGTTATACTGTCTGAACACCATTCAGTGTTTGAAAAGTATTAGGATTTCTTCCTCAAGACACATTTATGGGAAGACGGCTGCTACTGTCCGAACGATGTGTGATCCCATTCGGACGATGTTTTCTATAAGGTAAGACGTGCATACAAAGTTCAACCGTCCGGACGTCAGTCTTCATGGTCTAGATGATCAAGCTTCATATATGGAAATTGTGTGCACCACTTCAACCGTCCGGACGACCATCCTCCTGGTCCGGACGCTCCAAGCCTTATTATGGTAATTACGTGCAGCCGAAGTGCAACCGTCTGGACGCTAGGGCAACACCGTCCGAATGCGGCCTTGTTATGGAAGCTTTCAGCGCTATCTTGGAGAGGCGGTTGCAGTTGACCGTCCGGACGCTTGGTCAAGCCGTTCGAACACCCTCCGGTATTTTGGTCATAACATTTTACTCAAATATTGGATTGGGACGAAATTGGCATCGTTGGGAAGCTTAGAAAAATATGTAAATTGGGCATCCAGATGGCCAATAGAAGTGTCCGAACGGCCCCTCCGGACGGAAACATCTTGTGTCTGGCAGCCCTGAAGAAAATTCCAGAATTACTTTTCAGACAAGGAAAACGTTGCCCGTCCGGACGCTCATGCCTCAGACTCTGTTTTTGACTCATTTTTGGGTTTCCAAAGCCTATAAATAAGAGGCTTGAGGCATGCTTTCAATACAAAATTTGGTGGTGAATTCTCTACAGCTTAGAGAGGGTGTTTAGGGAGATATTGAAGATCTACTAGCTCTCTAGCTTTGCCAGTGTGTTATTTGATCAGCTGTGAGGTCTATCTTAGGGGTTGGCCCTAAGGTAAAGGATTCCATTGAAGACCCCTTCAGGTAGGAGACCAGGTTGGGAGGCGTTCGTGTTGGGTTACACGTTAGAGTTCAAGGTACGACCACTACATCAGGGGTATGTGAGTGCTACTACTTTGTAACTAGCTTTGTCTTCTGAATAGTGGATATCCTGGGTTTGGCTACCCTGGAGTGGTTTTTTTCTTAATTGAGTTTCAACTTCGTCAAGAAAATATTTGTTTCCTTTAATTCCGCATTTAATATTTTGTTGCACACTGTTCACACACTGTTAAATTAGAAGTCCATTTAATTTTTCATTAGTTGATTATATATGCGTATTCTGAAGCTGGCATTAGGAAAAATAATTTTTCAGTAAAATTTTCCTTCAGTTTTTGTTTTCCAGTGTGAAGCGTCCGGACGGTCTCCTTCTGTGTCCGGACGAGTGCGGTTCAAACGGCCGGATGGTCAGATGACAAGTCTAGACGCACGGCTCTGTCGAAAGCTTTTGTAGCATCCCGCATTCGGACGGGTTAGTGATGGGTCTGGACAGGCACCGTGTTCGTATTTTCTCGCATATTCTCAGCTTATTCTGCCATTTTCTGTGCTTTATCTCATTTCTAGGTATGTTTCCCATCCTTTAACTGCTTTTCAGTTGTTTTAACTATTTAGGTATTTTTGTGGAATGTTCATGAGATAAAGACTGCATATTTATATTTATGATATCTGCTACTGAGTTTGGAATATTTGTTTTGGTATTTATTTGGATTGTGTTGGATATATTGCTTGTTTGTAATTTTTGGGAAGTCCAGTTTACTGCAATTATAATGCCCTTTTTTTCAGAATAACAGAACCTAATATCCTAGGTGTTATTTTTGTCAAAAAAAATTTTAGTTATTCTTTGCAGAATCATGTCTGCCAGTAGCTCTCAGCGCAGAGTTCGACGGAGGACAGAGGAAGGCAGTACTGCTTCCAGATCCAAAATTGCCAATAGACCGATCATTCCAGAGCGGAATGTAGTCAGGGCTGATGTTATGGTAGCTCCCCTAGATGTTACTAGAGAGATTATTCAGACATATAACTGGGGCTACCTCCACAATTGCACATGCATCGTACTCACCAAATTCGTCAAAGAGTTCTATACTCATCTAGAGGTTGTGTAGGATGAGGACAGTGGCATTGTCCTTCAATCTACAGTTGAGGGGCATGTGATTATGGTTGATCCTCAGGTCATTAGCCAGATCATTGGAGTACCAGTGCTTCAGATTTCCAAGTAGTCATTTTAATGAGGTCTTGGTGGCTCCCTCCTTGGATGATATTAGGGAGTTCTTTCATGCTATTCCACAGGGCGAGGAGTCAGCTACTACTATCAAAATCGGTGCATTCTCTCCCCCTCACCGCCTGCTCGCGAAAATTGTCCACCACAATCTCTGGCCTACTGTCAAGAGGAGTGATCTAATCCAAAAGAGGGCTTAGTTCCTGTATGCCATTATCATGAGATTACCCTATTGTCTATGCAAGCATATCCTCAACATTATGCTAGAGGCCCGAGATGAGAGCATTACATAACTTCCTTTTGGTTGCTTGATCACGTAGATTATTATGCAGTCTGGTATAAGCATCTCTAGAGAGCCCAAGATGAAGATACAGGAACCCCTCAGCAATCAGACACTGATAAAGTCAAATGACCAGCTATGGCATGAAGACCAAGATCAAGCTCCTCAGGCTCCTCCTATACATGTTGAGATGCCTATTGTAGCATCTTATTCACAGACTGCTCCTCCACCTCCTCCATCTGATGTGGTGTTGAACCAGATTCTAGCCTCTCTAGAGTCATTGCGTGAAGGTATGAGCTCAATGCAGTGGGTGGTTCATTCTATTGACCTCCGTGTGGAGCAGTGTCAGCTGGATATTCAGGAGTGTCTCCAGCACCATCATCCGGCTCGTGATGAAGAGGACCATCCTACCCTGGCTGAGGAGGATTGATTTCTTTTTAGTGTTTTGGTTTTTTTTTTTTAGCCAATTTGTTTTATTCTATTTTTTGGACTTTTGTAAAACTTTATTACTCTTAGATTTATTTACTCTATTTACCCTTGTCCTACTGAGACATTGAGGGGGAGTTATTTTATTGTGGTTTTTCTAATACTCTATTTTTCCCTTTGTCCTTTTGAGACAAAAAAGGTGGAGTATTTTTTTATTTGGACCGGGATTGTATTTTTAAACTGGTCATGTGATTTTTGTCCCAAAATGGCCAAAGGGGGAGTTTGTTAGTTTGTGATTGGTGGCTACATTCTATTGGACAAAATCACTTCTACGTAATGTTGCTTATTTATTACGGATGCTGTTTATATTCAGAGTCTACATTTTAGTTATATGCTTCAAGAAGATTCTGTGTGGATTTCAAGACAATGATGTTCTAGTCCTTTGTATCCATCCGGGCGCTCATTAGTCAAGCAACATCTGTCCGGAAGACGAGAACTTTCCGTCCGGACTCCCATATGTGTCTAGAAGCTTCGAACTGTTCCAGGTTGTATCCATTTGGATGTCTTAGCAACAGTTCCGGACGCCTTTCAGTGTTTAACAAGTAATAGGATTTCCTTTTCAAAAACATATATGGGAAGACAGCTGCAATCGTCCAGACGAAGTGGTTATTCTGTCCATACGCTAACCTTAATAAGGCAAGACGTGTAGAAGAGTAGCAACCTTCCGGACGTCAGTCTACATGATGTGTTTTAAATAGTACTCGCAAGTGCACGAATCGTTTTGCAATATAGTGTTATGCAAGTGCGAGGTCGATCCCACAGGGAAATGGTCAAATAGTGGTATCTTGCTTAATCAACCTCATTTTAACCTAGTTCCAAAGGTTTGAGACTTGATTCAAGAACAAAAGGCTAAATGAAAGAGATGTAATGAAATATGTGAAATAAAAGGAACTAAGGTTAAGGAATCCACCAAACCAAATCCTACAACTCACACTCTTGGTTTCCACTTGAACACCCAAAGAACATTAAGCTTAGGGTGTTATTCAAGTATCTTAACCATAAACCCAAGAACCATTAAATGAATCCAACACTTTTACAAATCACAAAGAGTACCGATTGAAGTCAAAACATCCAATGTATCATTCAATCACAATGGATATCATCATTCAAACCGATAAAACAATGTATTAGTTGGTTGAAACACATGAAATGTCCTCTATCCACCACTAACCACATTCATTGCAAAAGATAAAGCTTTAAATGAATGGAACTATGAACAACTAACATGATATATCATTAGAAGTGCAAGTGGTACAACAAGATTGTGAGTGTTATCAATGGAAAGGTTTCATCCTCAACCCTAGTTGAGGTTACTAGCCTTCCATGACTAAGAACACCACAAGAAAATGATGAACAACCATGGAAATGAAAGAAAAACTCTATAAAGAGAAAGTATTCTGAAAATAAACTACTGAATTACACTACAATAAGCACGAAATTAAAACTAACTACAGAGTTTCTGGTCTATTATCTCCTCTCCTACTCTCTCTACTACTCTCTCTACTAGTCTACAACAAGGGGATGGCCATGGCTTTTATAGAAGGAAGCCATGGCAAGAAATGACTCTTCTACCCTTCCTCTGCAGCTAGAGACAACCCCAAACACGAAACCAGCGTGTTCTGCAGCGGAAATCAGAGGGAGGACTGCTTTTTGGCTTCTGATTGGGCGTTCTGGCGGGCTCTGCAAAAGCAGTTTCTGGAAAATTTCGATCGATCGACTTTTATTTCGATCGATCGACTTCGGGCAAATATTCGATCGATCAAATTTTAAGTTCGATCGATCGACTTGTCAGGGTCTCCGAATTTCCAGCTATCTTCTTATGAATTTGCCATTCCTCTCTTATTGTCCTACAGAAACAGAAAACACAAAAACTAACCAAAACATTAGAAAATAACAAGGCTAAAGGTCTAACTAGTGCAAATCAAGGGGTCCAAATACACAATATTTGGCACTCATCATACACCGTTCGAACGCTAGGGAAACATCATCCAGACGCGGCTCTATTCAGGAAAGAATTTCAGTTGTCCGTTGGGAGGCCCTCAGCTACCATCCGGATGCCACCTAGAGAAAATAGATTTAGACTTGATTTAGGTCTTCTGTAGCCTATAAATAGAGGCCTCTAGGCATGTAATTTGTAAGAATTTAATATTGAATTCTGTAGTGCTTAGAAAGTATAATTTAGGAGTTATTGTACTGATCAGTTTGCTCTCAAGCTGTTGCCAAAGTGCTGTTGATGTGTTCGTGTGAAGTCTATCTTAGGGAGGAGCCCTAAGGTAAAGGATTCCATTGAAGACCCATTCAAGTAGGTGACTTGGTTGGGAAGTGTTCACATTGGGTTATGCGTTAGAGTTCAAGTTACGACCACTGCATAAGGGTATGTGAGTGCCACTACTTTGTAACTAGCTTTGTCTTCTAAATTGTGGATATCCTAAGTTTGGTTGCCCCAGAGTAGTTTTTCTCATAATTGAGTTTCCACTTCGTTAACAAAATATTTGTTTCATTTAAATTTCGCTTTTAAAATATTTTGTTACACGTTACACACGCACGTTAAATTAGAAGTCACTTTATTTTTCAGTGTTTAAGGTTTATGGGTATGTGTTTGGAACCCTAGAAAATTCTATGTGTTAAGTCTTTGGTAATTTAAGAGCTAAAATATTAGTTTAGTGTTAGAAAATGTTTAGTAATTGCAATGTGTTATTTTTACAGTGGCACATTCTAAGGGATTGTCTAGGAAACTATAATATTTTTATGGTTAATGTATTTTTATAATAACTGTCGAATCAAATTTATTTTTGGATGATTATATTGTGTTTGAACTTGTTTTCTATATTTCAAAGAATGGCAATGAAGAATATAGAAATGAGTTATAATATAAGGAAGACAAGTAGGGATTGATAGAATGAAATAATTGGTGTGTTGAGTTTAATTGCAATAGTAATTGAATGAAAGATAGGTTAAATTGATATAATGTATTGATAATGGATGTATAAGGATATAATGTATGAATGGAATGGAATAGTAGGAAAACATGAAATTGGATGATTTGCATGTGACAAAGTAAAGACACAAGCATAGATAGTGTTGACGCACTTGCATAACGAAGCACGAACGAAGAACGAACCCTAGGGTTGAGGCCTCATGGGTGGTAACGAAAGGTTGATGCCTTAGAAACAAAAGGGTTGATGCCACAAAGATAAAGAACGATCCCAAAGGTTGATAATCGATGCCTTATAAAGGGTTAATGGCATAGAACGAGGTAGATGCCTCATAAAGGGTTAATGCCATAATGTTAAAGAACGATCACTGTGATAGATGCCCGATGGGTGGACTCAAGAGGGTTGATGGCCTAGAAACATGGTTGATGCCTCAGAAACAAGGTTGATGCCTATAGGAAAAAAACGAGAGATGAAACAAAATCATGCATAGCATTGTGATGGATGAATTGATTGTGCTAGAAGTATTGGTATGCCTGTGTTTCTTGGTATGTGATGGGGAGCATATGTATAGTGATATCAGACTAGTTTGTATGACGTTGATTGTATTGGTTGTTTGTATGCATTGGATTGATGTAAATTTTTGAGTGTATCAATGCACGTATTCCCCAAAGGTATGGAAGAAATGCATGAGTACATATCTGAAATGTTATGTTAATCGTCTTTAAGTGATACCATGTTTGGGAGTATGCCAATATCAGGATTCCCCAAAAGCACATATGAATCATATGTGCATACGGTCGAAACGTAGTGTTACCTATTGCTTAGATTTTCATGTACGCTTGCAATTCCTGAAAATAGGGAAAGGCTTGCATATGGGAATGTTCGAGCCACACATTTTATTTATATGTATTGGTTGCGAACAAATATTATCATGGTTTACTTTATCGGCTAAGAAACCTCTTTATAAACTAACTCTTCCACAGTTAGCCGTTATTGTAAACATTTAGTAATGATTAAAAGGTTGGCTCGCTGCGAAAACCAGTGAGTACTATATTGCTGAGACCTCAGTATTTATACTGAGGTGGTGAACTCATACTTTCACCTGTACGGATATGGTTAACCCCACAACCGTACAGATACTGATGCTTTGGCTAGAGGTTTAGCGGAAGTAGATGTCGACCCTGTAGCACGGTATTTGGGCTACTACGACTGAGGCATATAGCCGGAGCCGTAGTTTGGTTGCCCCAGAGTAGTTTTTCTCATAATTGAGTTTCCACTTCGTTAACAAAATATTTGTTTCATTTAAATTTCGCTTTTAAAATATTTTGTTACACGTTACACACGCACGTTAAATTAGAAGTCACTTTATTTTTCAGTGTTTAAGGTTTATGGGTATGTGTTTGGAACCCTAGAAAATTCTATGTGTTAAGTCTTTGGTAATTTAAGAGCTAAAATATTAGTTTAGTGTTAGAAAATGTTTAGTAATTGCAATGTGTTATTTTTACAGTGGCACATTCTAAGGGATTGTCTAGGAAACTATAATATTTTTATGGTTAATGTATTTTTATAATAACTGTCGAATCAAATTTATTTTTGGATGATTATATTGTGTTTGAACTTGTTTTCTATATTTCAAAGAATGGCAATGAAGAATATAGAAATGAGTTATAATATAAGGAAGACAAGTAGGGATTGATAGAATGAAATAATTGGTGTGTTGAGTTTAATTGCAATAGTAATTGAATGAAAGATAGGTTAAATTGATATAATGTATTGATAATGGATGTATAAGGATATAATGTATGAATGGAATGGAATAGTAGGAAAACATGAAATTGGATGATTTGCATGTGACAAAGTAAAGACACAAGCATAGATAGTGTTGACGCACTTGCATAACGAAGCACGAACGAAGAACGAACCCTAGGGTTGAGGCCTCATGGGTGGTAACGAAAGGTTGATGCCTTAGAAACAAAAGGGTTGATGCCACAAAGATAAAGAACGATCCCAAAGGTTGATAATCGATGCCTTATAAAGGGTTAATGGCATAGAACGAGGTAGATGCCTCATAAAGGGTTAATGCCATAATGTTAAAGAACGATCACTGTGATAGATGCCCGATGGGTGGACTCAAGAGGGTTGATGGCCTAGAAACATGGTTGATGCCTCAGAAACAAGGTTGATGCCTATAGGAAAAAAACGAGAGATGAAACAAAATCATGCATAGCATTGTGATGGATGAATTGATTGTGCTAGAAGTATTGGTATGCCTGTGTTTCTTGGTATGTGATGGGGAGCATATGTATAGTGATATCAGACTAGTTTGTATGACGTTGATTGTATTGGTTGTTTGTATGCATTGGATTGATGTAAATTTTTGAGTGTATCAATGCACGTATTCCCCAAAGGTATGGAAGAAATGCATGAGTACATATCTGAAATGTTATGTTAATCGTCTTTAAGTGATACCATGTTTGGGAGTATGCCAATATCAGGATTCCCCAAAAGCACATATGAATCATATGTGCATACGGTCGAAACGTAGTGTTACCTATTGCTTAGATTTTCATGTACGCTTGCAATTCCTGAAAATAGGGAAAGGCTTGCATATGGGAATGTTCGAGCCACACATTTTATTTATATGTATTGGTTGCGAACAAATATTATCATGGTTTACTTTATCGGCTAAGAAACCTCTTTATAAACTAACTCTTCCACAGTTAGCCGTTATTGTAAACATTTAGTAATGATTAAAAGGTTGGCTCGCTGCGAAAACCAGTGAGTACTATATTGCTGAGACCTCAGTATTTATACTGAGGTGGTGAACTCATACTTTCACCTGTACGGATATGGTTAACCCCACAACCGTACAGATACTGATGCTTTGGCTAGAGGTTTAGCGGAAGTAGATGTCGACCCTGTAGCACGGTATTTGGGCTACTACGACTGAGGCATATAGCCGGAGCCGTAGTTTGGTTGCCCCAGAGTAGTTTTTCTCATAATTGAGTTTCCACTTCGTTAACAAAATATTTGTTTCATTTAAATTTCGCTTTTAAAATATTTTGTTACACGTTACACACGCACGTTAAATTAGAAGTCACTTTATTTTTCAGTGTTTAAGGTTTATGGGTATGTGTTTGGAACCCTAGAAAATTCTATGTGTTAAGTCTTTGGTAATTTAAGAGCTAAAATATTAGTTTAGTGTTAGAAAATGTTTAGTAATTGCAATGTGTTATTTTTACAGTGGCACATTCTAAGGGATTGTCTAGGAAACTATAATATTTTTATGGTTAATGTATTTTTATAATAACTGTCGAATCAAATTTATTTTTGGATGATTATATTGTGTTTGAACTTTTTTTCTATATTTCAAAGAATGGCAATGAAGAATATAGAAATGAGTTATAATATAAGGAAGACAAGTAGGGATTGATAGAATGAAATAATTGGTGTGTTGAGTTTAATTGCAATAGTAATTGAATGAAAGATAGGTTAAATTGATATAATGTATTGATAATGGATGTATAAGGATATAATGTATGAATGGAATGGAATAGTAGGAAAACATGAAATTGGATGATTTGCATGTGACAAAGTAAAGACACAAGCATAGATAGTGTTGACGCACTTGCATAACGAAGCACGAACGAAGAACGAACCCTAGGGTTGAGGCCTCATGGGTGGTAACGAAAGGTTGATGCCTTAGAAACAAAAGGGTTGATGCCACAAAGATAAAGAACGATCCCAAAGGTTGATAATCGATGCCTTATAAAGGGTTAATGGCATAGAACGAGGTAGATGCCTCATAAAGGGTTAATGCCATAATGTTAAAGAACGATCACTGTGATAGATGCCCGATGGGTGGACTCAAGAGGGTTGATGGCCTAGAAACATGGTTGATGCCTCAGAAACAAGGTTGATGCCTATAGGAAAAAAACGAGAGATGAAACAAAATCATGCATAGCATTGTGATGGATGAATTGATTGTGCTAGAAGTATTGGTATGCCTGTGTTTCTTGGTATGTGATGGGGAGCATATGTATAGTGATATCAGACTAGTTTGTATGACGTTGATTGTATTGGTTGTTTGTATGCATTGGATTGATGTAAATTTTTGAGTGTATCAATGCACGTATTCCCCAAAGGTATGGAAGAAATGCATGAGTACATATCTGAAATGTTATGTTAATCGTCTTTAAGTGATACCATGTTTGGGAGTATGCCAATATCAGGATTCCCCAAAAGCACATATGAATCATATGTGCATACGGTCGAAACGTAGTGTTACCTATTGCTTAGATTTTCATGTACGCTTGCAATTCCTGAAAATAGGGAAAGGCTTGCATATGGGAATGTTCGAGCCACACATTTTATTTATATGTATTGGTTGCGAACAAATATTATCATGGTTTACTTTATCGGCTAAGAAACCTCTTTATAAACTAACTCTTCCACAGTTAGCCGTTATTGTAAACATTTAGTAATGATTAAAAGGTTGGCTCGCTGCGAAAACCAGTGAGTACTATATTGCTGAGACCTCAGTATTTATACTGAGGTGGTGAACTCATACTTTCACCTGTACGGATATGGTTAACCCCACAACCGTACAGATACTGATGCTTTGGCTAGAGGTTTAGCGGAAGTAGATGTCGACCCTGTAGCACGGTATTTGGGCTACTACGACTGAGGCATATAGCCGGAGCCGTAGTTTGGTTGCCCCAGAGTAGTTTTTCTCATAATTGAGTTTCCACTTCGTTAACAAAATATTTGTTTCATTTAAATTTCGCTTTTAAAATATTTTGTTACACGTTACACACGCACGTTAAATTAGAAGTCACTTTATTTTTCAGTGTTTAAGGTTTATGGGTATGTGTTTGGAACCCTAGAAAATTCTATGTGTTAAGTCTTTGGTAATTTAAGAGCTAAAATATTAGTTTAGTGTTAGAAAATGTTTAGTAATTGCAATGTGTTATTTTTACAGTGGCACATTCTAAGGGATTGTCTAGGAAACTATAATATTTTTATGGTTAATGTATTTTTATAATAACTGTCGAATCAAATTTATTTTTGGATGATTATATTGTGTTTGAACTTTTTTTCTATATTTCAAAGAATGGCAATGAAGAATATAGAAATGAGTTATAATATAAGGAAGACAAGTAGGGATTGATAGAATGAAATAATTGGTGTGTTGAGTTTAATTGCAATAGTAATTGAATGAAAGATAGGTTAAATTGATATAATGTATTGATAATGGATGTATAAGGATATAATGTATGAATGGAATGGAATAGTAGGAAAACATGAAATTGGATGATTTGCATGTGACAAAGTAAAGACACAAGCATAGATAGTGTTGACGCACTTGCATAACGAAGCACGAACGAAGAACGAACCCTAGGGTTGAGGCCTCATGGGTGGTAACGAAAGGTTGATGCCTTAGAAACAAAAGGGTTGATGCCACAAAGATAAAGAACGATCCCAAAGGTTGATAATCGATGCCTTATAAAGGGTTAATGGCATAGAACGAGGTAGACGCCACATAAAGGGTTAATGCCATAATGTTAAAGAACGATCACTGTGATAGATGCCTGATGGGTGGACTCAAGAGGGTTGATGGCCTAGAAACATGGTTGATGCCTCAGAAACAAGGTTGATGCCTATAGGACAAAAACGAGAGATGAAACAAAATCATGCATAGCATTGTGATGGATGAATTGATTGTGCTAGAAGTATTGGTATGCCTGTGTTTCTTGGTATGTGATGGGGAGCATATGTATAGTGATATCAGACTAGTTTGTATGACGTTGATTGTATTGGTTGTTTGTATGCATTGGATTGATGTAAAGTTTTGAGTGTATCAATGCACGTATTCCCCAAAGGTATGGAAGAAATGCATGAGTACATATCTGAAATGTTATGTTAATCGTCTTTAAGTGATACCATGTTTGGGAGTATGCCAATATCAGGATTCCCCAAAAGCACATATGAATCATATGTGCATACGGTCGAAACGTAGTGTTACCTATTGCTTAGATTTTCATGTACGCTTGCAATTCCTGAAAATAGGGAAAGGTTTGCATATGGGAATGTTCGAGCCACACATTTTATTTATATGTATTGGTTGCGAACAAATATTATCATGGTTTACTTTATCGGCTAAGAAACCTCTTTATAAACTAACTCTTCCACAGTTAGCCGTTATTGTAAACATTTAGTAATGATTAAAAGGTTGGCTCGCTGCGAAAACCAGTGAGTACTATATTGCTGAGACCTCAGTATTTATACTGAGGTGGTGAACTCATACTTTCACCTGTACGGATATGGTTAACCCCACAACCGTACAGATACTGATGCTTTGGCTAGAGGTTTAGCGGAAGTAGATGTCGACCCTGTAGCACGGTATTTGGGCTACTACGACTGAGGCATATAGCCGGAGCCGTAGTTTGGTTGCCCCAGAGTAGTTTTTCTCATAATTGAGTTTCCACTTCGTTAACAAAATATTTGTTTCATTTAAATTTCGCTTTTAAAATATTTTGTTACACGTTACACACGCACGTTAAATTAGAAGTCACTTTATTTTTCAGTGTTTAAGGTTTATGGGTATGTGTTTGGAACCCTAGAAAATTCTATGTGTTAAGTCTTTGGTAATTTAAGAGCTAAAATATTAGTTTAGTGTTAGAAAATGTTTAGTAATTGCAATGTGTTATTTTTACAGTGGCACATTCTAAGGGATTGTCTAGGAAACTATAATATTTTTATGGTTAATGTATTTTTATAATAACTGTCGAATCAAATTTATTTTTGGATGATTATATTGTGTTTGAACTTTTTTTCTATATTTCAAAGAATGGCAATGAAGAATATAGAAATGAGTTATAATATAAGGAAGACAAGTAGGGATTGATAGAATGAAATAATTGGTGTGTTGAGTTTAATTGCAATAGTAATTGAATGAAAGATAGGTTAAATTGATATAATGTATTGATAATGGATGTATAAGGATATAATGTATGAATGGAATGGAATAGTAGGAAAACATGAAATTGGATGATTTGCATGTGACAAAGTAAAGACACAAGCATAGATAGTGTTGACGCACTTGCATAACGAAGCACGAACGAAGAACGAACCCTAGGGTTGAGGCCTCATGGGTGGTAACGAAAGGTTGATGCCTTAGAAACAAAAGGGTTGATGCCACAAAGATAAAGAACGATCCCAAAGGTTGATAATCGATGCCTTATAAAGGGTTAATGGCATAGAACGAGGTAGACGCCACATAAAGGGTTAATGCCATAATGTTAAAGAACGATCACTGTGATAGATGCCTGATGGGTGGACTCAAGAGGGTTGATGGCCTAGAAACATGGTTGATGCCTCAGAAACAAGGTTGATGCCTATAGGACAAAAACGAGAGATGAAACAAAATCATGCATAGCATTGTGATGGATGAATTGATTGTGCTAGAAGTATTGGTATGCCTGTGTTTCTTGGTATGTGATGGGGAGCATATGTATAGTGATATCAGACTAGTTTGTATGACGTTGATTGTATTGGTTGTTTGTATGCATTGGATTGATGTAAAGTTTTGAGTGTATCAATGCACGTATTCCCCAAAGGTATGGAAGAAATGCATGAGTACATATCTGAAATGTTATGTTAATCGTCTTTAAGTGATACCATGTTTGGGAGTATGCCAATATCAGGATTCCCCAAAAGCACATATGAATCATATGTGCATACGGTCGAAACGTAGTGTTACCTATTGCTTAGATTTTCATGTACGCTTGCAATTCCTGAAAATAGGGAAAGGCTTGCATATGGGAATGTTCGAGCCACACATTTTATTTATATGTATTGGTTGCGAACAAATATTATCATGGTTTACTTTATCGGCTAAGAAACCTCTTTATAAACTAACTCTTCCACAGTTAGCCGTTATTGTAAACATTTAGTAATGATTAAAAGGTTGGCTCGCTGCGAAAACCAGTGAGTACTATATTGCTGAGACCTCAGTATTTATACTGAGGTGGTGAACTCATACTTTCACCTGTACGGATATGGTTAACCCCACAACCGTACAGATACTGATGCTTTGGCTAGAGGTTTAGCGGAAGTAGATGTCGACCCTGTAGCACGGTATTTGGGCTACTACGACTGAGGCATATAGCCGGAGCCGTAGTGATGCAGACTCGGATGTCCCATTTTGGTAGTCTTTAGTTGTTGGCTTGTGTCCTACGTGACACTTGTATTTTGTAAAGCTAGTCTTTTGGTATGTAATTAAAGTAATATGTTTTAGAAGCCTTAAACAGATAGACTTGTAAATGGCTCTTTTGTGATTAACAGTTATGTTAGAGAAGTGTATTTATGCTTTGATATGTGTTTCGCTACACATTGATTATTGTAATCCGTTGTTAGATGTAACTCTGATTATCAAGTACATGCTGTTAGTATTTTGGCCTCATTTTGTGTTTGGACAAAATCACTTGTGTGTGTAAAGATGTTGTAAACAGGGATTCCACTATTTAGAGCACTCTCAGAAGACTTAGCTCTGCGAAGATTTCAGTTCCCTGTCAGCCGTCTGGACGATCGAGCCATCCCGTCCGGACGCACATTTGACCACTGTTCCATCCATCCGGACGACGTGCCATACCGTCTGGACGCCAGTCATTTGTAAGGTTTGACTTTTGGCTTATCTTCCATTTATTTTCTCTCTTGTCTAGGAAATCTAGTTACTCTTAGTCATGTCATCGAAAGTCTTACCTTGATGGTTTCTGTCTTCACACACACACGCATTGCATGAGTTAAGTTGGCTGGTTCAATTTTGCATGTTTAGGAACTTATTTGTGCTGATTAATTTCTCAACTCTTTTTTATACCTCTGTTTAGTATTGAGGTGCTCTCTAATTGTGTTATTAGTGGCTTATACATGCGTGTTCAAAAACTGACCTGAAAAATTTGATTTCTGTGAATTTTCCTCAGTTTTCTAATGTTTTAGTGTGGAGCGTCCGGACGGTCTCCATTGGAGTCCGGGCGGGAATGGAGGCCAATCGTCCGGACAGGACCTGATTGCGTCCGGACGCGCGCAGCAACCACTGGGCGGACGGTTAGTAAAACCATCCAGACGCGCGCGACTTGTCCGCATGTTCCCAATGCAGCGCGCGTCCGGACGAAGTTATTACACCGTCCGGACGGAGACCCCATAGAGGCTATATATATACCCAGAATCGCCATTCTCTCCCATACCCCACATAATCTACTCTTTGGCATTTTGTGAGTGATTGTTTTTGGTGTTTTGGAGTGAGCTCATCCTTACTTGTCTTTTTGTGCATTCTCACCCCATTCCTGGTATTTTTCTAGTCTCTTTCTTTTTCAGTTTATTCATTTTAACTGTTAGAGATTTAATTTTGGAATGAGGGTGAAATTATGTGATGCATATCTGCTCTATTGGGATTGTTTGTGATAATGTTTTTAGGACTAAATTTGTGATAAATTCTACCTTTATCTTAGCAAAAGTCCTTTTTACTGCTGTTATTCTGCCCAATATTTTTCATGACCTAACAAGACTATCATTTTGGATTTTTGCTGCAAATCTTGTTGGTTTCTTGTGCAGAATCATGTCTGCAGGTAGTCCACAGCACAGGGTTCGCCAGAGGACTGTGGAAGATAGGGCCACTCTCCAGGCCAAGACTATGGACCGCACAGTCATTGCTGAGCGGAATGTCATCCGGTCTGATATCATGGTGCCACCGCTGGACAGCATTCATGCCATTATCCAGACGTACAGTTGGGGATATCTACATAGCTGTGCATGTGTGGTGTACACCAGACTGGTAAAGCTCTTCTACGCCAACCTGGAAGTCGTGCAAAACGATGATCGTGGATTGGTGCTTCAGTCCACCATTGCAGGCCATATCATCACTGTTGATCCTCAGGTCATCAGTCACATCATCCGATGATCGTGGATTAGTGCTTCAGTCCACCATTGCAGGCCATATCATCACTGTTGCTTGAGATTTCTGCCAGCCCATACAATGAGGTGGTGCTTCCTCCTTCCCTGGATGATCTTAGGAAATTCTTCCATGCCATTCCCCAAGGCGAGGAGCGTTCTACCTCCATCAGGATTGGTGCCCTGTCTCCCTCCCACCACATGCTGGCCAAGATCATTCAACAGAACATCTGGCCTGTTGCTCGGCGCAATGATCTGATCCTGAAACGGGCCTAGTTTGTCTATCCAGTTCACCTTCGTTTGCCTTTCTGCCTGTGCAAGCATATTATGGGTGTTATGTTGGAGGCCCATGATGAGGGAAATGTCGGTCTCCCATTTGGCTGCCTACTCACTCAGATTATCCTTCAGTCGGGAGTCAATGTCACTGGCGAACTGAAGATGAAGATCCAGCAGCCCATCAGCAAGCAGACACTGATGAAGTCCAATGCGCAGCTGCGGAGGGATGACTCCGATGATGAGGTGCCCATAGCTGCTACCATGCCTATTGGATTTCCAGAGATGGCTTCATCCTCCCAGACCATCCCGCCCTCTGAGCCGGAGGTCAATTATTCCCAGATCATGGAGGCCCTTGCTGCCATTCAGGGGGGGATGAGCAGTATGTAGGTGACTATGTCCTCGATGCAGTAGGAGATACACTCCATCAACCTGCGTGTAGAGCAAAACCAACTGGACCTTCAGGAGTGCCTGAAGTTTCATCATCCTAGCAGCAGTGATGATGAGGATGATGATGATAGGACTATACCCTTGCCTGAGGATGTTTGATTCCCTCTTGTTTTGTTTTTGTTGTCTTTTTGTTTAAGACTTTTGACTTAAGTTAAACTTTTTGACTCATATTACTCTGTTTCCCGGGTCCTTCTGAGAGCGTTAGGGGGAGTAATTTTTATTATAATTGTTTTTTATTATTCTGTTTTACCCTTTGTCCCTTTGTGACAAAAAGGGGGAGTAATTTTTGTGTTTGGACCGGGAATGTATTTCCAAATCGGTCAAGTGATTTTTGTCCCAAAATGGCCAAAGGGGGAGTTTGTTAGTAATTTGGCCTCATTCTGCGTTTGGACAAAATCACTTGTGTGTGTAAAGATGTTGTAAACAGGGATTCCACTATTCAGAGCACTCTCAGAAGACTTAGCTCTGCAAAGATTTCGATTCCATGTCAGCCGTCCGGACGATCGAGCCATCCCGTCCGGACGCACATCTGACCACTGTTCCATCCGTCCGGACGACGTGCACTTCCGTCCAGACCCTCCACTGTGTCGAGAAGTTTCTATCCATCTTGCATCCATCCGGACGTCTCAGCAGCCCGTCTGGACGCCTCTCGATACTCGACCAGTTTCAGATTCTTTCCAAGTTCCAATAAAGGAAAGATCGATCAACCGTCCGGATGATGTGGTATCCCGTCCGAACGCGTGTCTCCTTAAGGCAAGTATCGTAATTCACATATCACTGTCCGGACGTCTATCCGCCTTGGTCCGGAAGCGCGTGCAACTAATATGGAAATTGCCGATTCAACTTCAACCATCCGGACGACTGCCTCTCATGGTCCGGACACGCGCATAGCAGATATGGAAATTGCGTGTTGAAGTTCAGCCGTCCGGACGCTTATCCCCCATGGTCCGGACGCGCGAAGCCTTATAAGGAAATTACTTGCAGCGGACGTGCGACCGTCCGGACGATGTGTCATCCCGTCTGGACGCGGCTCTTAAACAGGAAAGATTTCTCAGCAAAATTTTTGGAAAATCCTGTCGCACAGTTGTCCGTCCGGACGGCCCATGTCCACCGTCCAAACGGCGCCCAGCTATATTTTGCCTGACGCTCATTTGCGCCCCCAGCCTATAAATAGAGGCCCCTGGGCATTGAGAACTGCAAGAATTTGGTATTGAATTCCACAACTGCTCAGAGACGTGATATTTCCTCTAAAGCCATTGCAAGTGTGCTGTTGCTGCGCTACATCTGAAGTCTATCTTAGGGGTTGGCCCTAAGGTAAAGGATTCCATTGAAGACCCCTTCAGGTAGGAGACCTGGTAGGGAAGCGTTCGTGTTGGGTTACACATCAGAGAGCAAGGTACGACCACTACATCGGGTATATGTGAGTGTTACTATCTTGTATCTAGCTTTGTCTTATGAATAGTGGAATTCCTGGGTTTCGCTTCCCCGGAGTAGTTTTTCTCTTGATTGAGTTTCCACTTCGTCAACAAAAATCTCTGTGTCATTTACTTTCCGTTGTGCTTATTTTTGTTGACACTTTGCGCACACACTTGTCTTTTATTTAAAAGTCAAATTCAATTTTCACATGTTATGGGGTGTGTACCATATGTTGGCTGAGCAACAAGTAGTCGTGCCATTGTGATGATCCGTTTGTATATTTAAAAAAAAAAAAAAATAGGTCGTCACATTGCCGCCCGCGCTATCAGGACAATGTTGAATGTCCACATGATCGTGACCAACATCGCTTTGCCTTTTGAATGACTAATTATGTAGATAGCAAGGACAGTCGGGATACAAGCCTTATAGGTGGAGATATGCAAAAGCCACTCGGACCCTTCAACAAAAGCTTGATCAGCATGAGTATGGGTCACTTGACCAAGGCGGTGCCGTAACAGCAAGGGGAGGATGACCCAGCAGCTAAAGTTGAGCAACCATCCAATGGGGCGACAACACCCCAGCAACCACCCCAAGACCAGGGCATGCCTCCATGGGCAGCCCAGCTGTTTAGTGAGGTGCACTCTCTATGTGCGACTGTGGATGCTCATATTACTACCTTCAAGGAGGAGCAGGGTGAGAAATGAATGACTTCTAATATTAACAAGTGTATGCAATAGTGTGCAACAAAATATCGAAATGCAGAATTAAAGGAGCCAGATATTTGGTTGACAAAGTGGAAACACAGTTAAGAGAAATACCACTCCGGGGCAGCCAAACCCAGGATATCCACTATTCAGAAGACAAAGCTAGTTACAAAGCAGTAGCACTCACATACCCATATGCAGTGGTCGTACCTTGAACTCTAACATGTAACCCAACACGAACGCCTCCCAATCAAGTCACCACTTGAAGGGGTCTTCAATGGAATCCTTTACCTTAGGGCCAACCCCTAAGATAGACTTCAGTTTTAGCACAGCAATAGCACTTGGCAACGGCTTGAGAGAGATCAACTCAGCACAACAACTCTAAAATATAACTCTCTAAGCTCTACGGAATTCAAAACCAAATTCTTGCAGTTCTCAAGCCTAGGGACCTCTAGTTATAAGCTCCAGGTTCAAATAAGCGTCTGGCTTGATAAACCTAGGCGTCGTCCGGACGATAGACATAAGGCTTCCGGACAGACAACTGTGCGATCGCTTTCCAAAATTTCGCTGAAATTCTTTCCTGATTTGAGCTACGTTCGGATGGTGTTGCCCTGTTGTCCGAACGGTCGAACTTCAGCTGCACGCAGTTTCCATATTAAGGCTTCGTGCGTCCGAACCAAGGGAATGGTCGTTAAGACGGTTAATTTGATGCACGCAATTTCCATATTTGTAGCTCGTGCGTCCGGACCATGAATGCTATCGTCCGGACATCTGAAATTTGAATGCTTAACTTGCCCTATGGATGAGCGCGTCAGGACGGGAATCCACATCGTCCGAACGGTTGTAGCAATCTTCCCATATTTGTGTTTTGGAAAGAAATCCCATAGCTGGTCGAACACTGAGTGTCGTCCGAACGTGCTACTGAAACGTCCAAACGGATGCAAGCTTGAACAGTTCAAAGCTATTTGACCCAAAGGAAGGTCTGAACGGAAAGTTCTCGTCGTCCAGATGATGCTTTGGACAGTTGGACGTCCGGTGTAACGACCCGCTTTTTACAAAAAAAACGTAAGTAATTATATCTAGATAATTACGTGTCATTAACCATTCAGAGATGATAAATCTAGCAGCGGAAAATACGAATATCTTTTTTTCTCTTTACAAACGCCAAGGCAATTCCCTTACAATACATTCAGAGCTTTAACTGAAACCCTCTAGAAATACATTAAAAGTTCTTTTCACTACTTACAAAGAAACAAGTGTCACACATGACATTAAAGCATACATGGAAACTTACTAAATACAAGTAAATTCCTAAACATGTTACATACAAAATAATATAAACATTTACAAGTACAAAGCACTAAATTTCCTAACTACAAAGCATTAGATCTCTTAAGCTAGCAGTTAATCCAATCCATAATCTTCAGAACCTGCGCAAACATCTATGAGACGGTGGTTACAACCACAACCCCATAGTTCCATAAGTGAGCTAACTGTGATTCAACAACATCATGATTTATGCGTTATTTAAGGAACAGATATGACATAATGATGTAGTGATAGTTTTCTATGCAAAGTTTAACAGTTGAATATAGTCATTGCACTCCTCTCGTTTGAAGCCGTTAACTCGGTAAGCGTCTTTCTCGAAGCCGTTCCCTCTACATTACATTTTGATTAGCTTATTTTCGCACTAGCAGAGTACGTCACACGTCACTCTACTAGCACTTTGAGAGACGTTGACTCCAATATGATTTATTAGGGTTATCGGTTTCAGGCACTATTCCCATCCTGAACCTTTGGAGACGTTGACTCCAATATTAATAGGTCGATTATTAACAGTATGCAATAATCAGTCACACGCATCCAATTAAAATAAAACATAAACACAACGCTATTGAAATCCAATACTACCCTCAGTAAGTAATTTATACTTACAGCCCTTTTGTGCAGTCTCAATTCATCATCTGCATTAAATACATATATATGTGCATAGAAGGTTAATAACATTTCTTTTAGAAACTTATGCCTAAACATGAGTCCTAAAGTCACATATACACATACATAGAAGCAATCATCTATTAATCGGAAAATCATTTACATATATTAACACTTAACATCACATGGTTCATTCTTAATATTATTTTTCAACAATAGCACCTAAACCTATTTTCTGTAAAAATAATAACACTTCTAACAAGACCTAGTCATTTCTAGGGAATATCAATCCAATCACCAAACCAATTAACAAAACATCTATTTTAAAACATATTAACTCTAACAATTATCATATATTAAAGAAATCACAGTAAAACAGCATGCTCAATTTCCATAACACTCAATCTCTAAAACAATGCATTACATGATCAAACCATATAACTCAACAACAATGCTCATATATTTATTTCCTGATAAATCATAAAACTCATGTACATGATATCCAAGCTTATAATCAAACCTATAACTATAATCAATATCTAACTTGAGGAATCACAAGCAACACATATTAATTATTGTTAACTAACATAATCTGTCAAAACCATATATAGGCAACATAGGTGCTAATCGAGGTACATATAATAATTTCCAAAATACATGTATTCGGCTATTCCAATTAAACTAGAAATACACTCAAAACATAGAGCATGATCTAAAACTCAATTAAATCCACAATCATCTCAATCTCCAGTCTCTAAATACTACTAAACTTCCAATTCAACTTATCAACCTAATCAACCAACTCAATACTAATCAGTTAGCAAAACATTTATTAAAATATGTTAATCCTCAATTAACAATTCAATCTAAAAAGAACCATAAAACTTCTCTAACCCATCTAGAAAATCATAACCGTCTACCCCTTCAAAATCACCCACAAGCACGCACGCACTCGTTGTTCAGCAGGGAAAACAATATCCAAATACACACTCTCAATCAAACAACAATAATCAGCCCAAATCAGCCAACCACAGTGAACACCCAAATCAATACTTAGCCAAACAGTGCACACACATCACTCAACCCACTGCCAACACCACAGAGAACAACCCTAAACCATCCGGCCATCAACACTCCAAAATAGAAAATCACAATCAAAATACCCAAGCTAAAACAACACTTAGCTCATATTCATCCACAAAAAATACATCACACATATAATCACGGCTCAGCCAATCCAACAACAAATAGGAAATAATTAGTCAACCATGAATTATCAAATTTAATCAATAAATTAACCTAATTTATAGAATAACTTACATTAGGGATTCTCACAGAAAGTCCACGGGGAAGAACCTACTGAAATCACCGAAAATCCACCAAGAATTGGACCTCTGCTCGAATTGGTGATAAACCGCCGGAAATCCATCTTCTAGCTCGCCGGAATCGCCACTGGAACCGCCGAAAATCACCGAAAAACCGCCATGGAGAACCGGGTCTCACTCGGGTTCAATGGGTCACGGGCTTCAGAGGATCGGGTTGCACGGGTCTTCATGGTTTGGCCGGAAAACACATGGCTCGCCGGAAATCGGCCTTCAATCCGTCGGATTTCGGCTTTGCTTCGCCGGAATCGTGCTGGACTTCACCACTGAAGGATCGGGTTGCGGATTTAACTCCCGGATTTGGCGGGTTGCACCCCACGGATCCATCGGATCCTCTCTTCCCCGCCACTCTCTCTCTCTCGGTTCTCATCTCTCTCAATCTCTCGCATCTCTCTCTCACTCGATCTCTCATCTCAGTCTCACTCTCTCCCTCTCGCTGTCTCTATTTTCGGGCAAGAAGAATAGAGAAGAGAAATGAAGAAGGAAGAAGAAAGAAGAAGAAAATAATAAAAAGAAGAGAGGTGTATCGGGTTATATTGAAGAGTAGAGGAGATATTATATTTTTTTTTTGTAATCATTAAGTTTATAAAATATCCTTATATAAAAATATCTCATAAAAATCTCTCACAAAAATATCTCTAAATATTTAATATGTTGATATTTTTACATTGATCTTTACCATTATGCATAACTTATCAAGATTACAACCTAAGTCCGTTTTGTGTCTAGTTCGTTTCATCGGTAATATTATTATCTCAATAATATTATAACACCATCAATATATATATTAATATTACTCATTAATATTATTCGATAATATTATCGCATCAATTAATCCACTGATTAATTCAATCTATCTATTAATTAGTCTCGTAATATTATTAGAGTATAATAATATTATTCTTCATTTATAAAATTACAGTTTATAAATAATAAGACTGAGGAATATTTATTTTTATAAATATCCATGTATTCCTTATTATTTATCGGGGATAAAAAAATACCGTGTTTAACCCGCGTATTTTATTAGCTAATCGATGTGAATATTGTTTCCAACAATATTAAGCCGCTCGAATGTCGAATCTTGAGAATCGAACGTCAATTCTAGACTTGTCTATTTTATTCAGTCTTAAATTCTAATTTAAGACATTTATTTAATTACTTAAAATCTGGGGCGCTACATCCGGACGGTATATCACGTCGTCTGGATGGATGTTGCTTGATTGATGAGCGTCCGGATGGAATATCACGTCATCTGGACGGATGCAAGGGATCTAACTACACTATCTTGAAATTCGCACAGAATCTTCTAGAAACATATCTCTGAAGAAAACTTCTGAAAATTGACTGAACCCCTAATTAAAAGCATCATTGTTTATGTTACTAACTGATGAGTGTCTAGGCGTTTCGCTAGGCCGTTCGGAAGATATCCGACTTTTTGCTAAGCCGTGGACTTTGCAGAGTCTTCTTGGAGTCTGGAAATTCCTTCTTGATGCTTTTGACACTGATCTTGTTATAATAAGGCCCTTTCCATATCAGAGAAATATACTCTGAATATTTGAAGACTCTGAACTGATACGGCATCCCTATGAAATCAGCAACATTACATAGAAGTGATTTTGTCCAACAGAATGCAGCCAACACAAAAACTAACAAACTCCCAATTTGGCCATTCTATGATAAAAATCACTTGACCGGGTGAAAAATACAATCTAGGTCCAAATCAAACATATACTCCCCCTTTTTGTCACAATGGGACAAAGGGTAAAACAGAGTATAAAAAGACCACAGTAATAAAATACTCCCCCTTGATGTCTCAACAGGACAAGGGTAAACAGAGTATATAAAATCCAAAACAATAGGAAAATAGAGAAGAGTCTGTAAGTGGCCCAAAAGAGAGGAACAAAAATCCTCCAAGTACCAAATCCTGCTGATCCACTGAAATTAAGTAACGGAGAGAAATCCGTATAAAAAGATAGATTTGTACTACTTTGGCTTCTAGCTCAGGAAGCCGGGAACCATGGACTGAAAAACCTTCAATCTCTTAATTTTGCAAAGCCTAAAACTGATTATCCACAGATTGACATCCTTTAAGCAACTAGTCTGCTAGATAAATGAGGAGATTCACCATTGAACCTCTAACTGATACAGATCTAAGGGAATGCTACGAAAGGCTTTGCATGAGCTAGGGGAAAAGGCTCATCTTAAACCTCAGACCCTTGGAATTTGAACATCTGACTTCAACAACAGTCAGTTTTCCAAAGGATCCATCTATAAGATATTGTGCTGCGAGTTGTTGGATGACATATTCTTGAGAAGATTTAAACATAAATATTTTCAAAAATAACACCACAAAGAAATATTAGATCCTATTAGTCCTAAAAAGAAAGTGGTATTGTGGCAGTTGTCAATTGGATGCCAAAGTATTAAAAGAAACAAAGATTGCAATCCAAATGACCTAGATATATCAATATCAACCCAACACACAGACAAAATAGGATTTTCATGCACAATATCTCAAAAAAAATTCCAATCACCAAATATTCCAATATTCTAAAAAACACAAAAACTTAAAAGAACAAAGAAAGATACAGCAAATACCATGGAATGAGAAGAAATATGCAGAGAATGCCAAAATCTCAGGAAAAATCTGCGAGAAAAACACACAACATGACATGATAAATCAATAAAAATGGAAAGATGTGTGTATGGTAGCGAAAGAGATGCAAGTCTTTAATCTATAGAGATCCCGTCCGGACATGTCACTAAGCTGTCCGAACGGCTACTGCTAGGACAGCGTACGGCAAGACTACTCTCGTTTGGACGTAAGAATAGGTTCGTTCGGACACTTCACACTGAAAATCTGAAACTTGAGGAAAATTTGCAAAAAAATATTTTTCCCTAAAGTTAGCTTCAGAACATGCATATACAATCAACTGATAAGGCAATCAAATAGCATTGCAAAAATATGAAAAGATGTAAATGAGAGTTAAGTATTCAATAAGCACAAATTTCCCTGTAGATAGAAATTTTATATAGATTACTCAACTCATGCAGTGCTTGTGTGTGTGAAAGCTTTCTCAATAAGGTATGAAGTACACTAATATGACTTAAAGCAACTGGATTTTCTAAACAAGAGAGAAAATCAATGTTAGATCAGTCAAAATTCAAACCTTATCTTACTAGGGCCTAGCCACCCTCATCTGATACACTCCCCATAAGATGCAGCACCTAATTGTTTTACTTGTACCATGAAGGACAACATAAAATTTTACTTGCACCATGAAGGACAAGATATAAAGCTAATTCTGCACAGAAGCAGTGAATATAGGTATATAACACATAATTCAGAAGAATAACTGCTTGTTTCTTATGGTGCTACAACGTATAGTGAATGCTAGAATTTTTAGGCTATAGGTTCAACTAGCATATTGGTACCATCTAATCAAAAACATCTCTCTCATTAGAATTCCCATAAGCAAGAAGTCAAAGAGGAAAATGATGTACCTTAGGGTTGCCTCGGATTGTGCACATTTTCATCGCATGAGGAAAGTAACTATCTATCATTAAGATGCAAAAGGAAAACTTAGCAGATATCAGACATAAACTCTCAATCATATTTAAGCATATTCAATTAATGCACAATGAACTGAGATATCAGGCAAAAACATATACAATATCTGAAAATCTATCAATAGAAAAAAAAAAAAAAAAAAAAAATTCAGCATCTTTTCCCCCAATTTTTTATTTTTTTTTTGTTGAAAACCAATAAACAGAAAAACAACAAAGACATGCTTATGGAAAATGAAATGACATCTAGTCCCAGCATGTAAGGTAAAATCAAACTTGTCCTCAAGGAGAGAGGTTTAGAAATACCTAGACAGAAAAGCAGCCGCTTGACATGCTTTTAACTGTCATCCCCAAAAAAAATACATGCAAATGTTTACCAAGACAACAAGAGAAAATATGAGGATAGAATAAATGGTTCCTCAAACAGAATGCAAGGCGTGAATAAGATACGACATGATAAACAATGCAATGCACACATATCTGACATGCACTATGATTTAGGAACCAAAATCCTAGGCACGGGAGACTTCACCTTTACTAGGTGAGTCCACTCCCCCTCAAGGAGTGAATGGTCTCATCATTCTTGACCCATACCTACTTGACTAGTGGAGATAGTTTGCGGGTCATGTCCATGTTAGCCATTCTTCTTAGCATACCTTGCATTAGGCTCAGCAACCCTTCATAGCCATGGTTTCTAGTGGGCTTCTACTGCTTTCTCTTGTGGCGCCTTGATTTGTTCTTCTTTGATTTGCCACTCTGATAGGCAATAACAAACTGCTGCTGATGCCGTAGAGCCTGAAGTGCCATAAGAGGTAGAATAACTGTTGTAGCTCTTGTTGGCAGCTCCCTATGAACCTTCGACTTCTCAGCCTGGAGCTGTGGACATTTGGGTCGGATGTGACCGGTGATGCCATAGTGATGGCAGGTGGGCAAGCTTCTTTTGTTTGAATGCTTCTTGACATTCTCTGCAGAATTATGGTTAGCATTCTTACAAATAACATTGCCCTTACCTTTTATATGTCTCCTATGCGGAGGGACATATTTTGATGAGGAAGAATTTTCAACTTCACTTTTCCTCAGAGCATCCTACTTAATCCAAGGCATGTGGGATTTCAACAAATAACAATTTGGCCTAATATGACCAATTTTCCCACAATTATGACAAGTAGGAACAAACTTACCTCGTGTTCCTGATTCCTTGGACTCTGGCATCACATGATTATTTAAGCAAGAATTTTCTAACCAAGTTGTATCTACTATCACAGGCTTAATATCAATAGAATCTAATTCAAAATCAGAAGCATGTGAAGTATAAGTAATCATATCATCAACAATTAAAGTAGACTTGTTAGAAATATCTGAATGAATACAAAGCATGCTTTTCAAATTATCACTTGAGAATTTTTTCAATAGATCTTCAGATTCTTTTAATTTATTCTCAAATGTATCAATAATGTCAAATAGCATGGTATTCTCATATCTCAAAGAGACAATCAAAACATGTGATTCAGATAACTGAACAATTAAAGACTTCTTTTCTTGCTTCACCATTTTGAGCTCTTTTGGAGAAACAATTTTATCCAATTCAGTAAAACTTTAGAGAGTACAATATCATAATTTTCTTCAGATAACTGAGAGAAATCCATTATAAAAGGTGTAATAAAAAAATAAGTCACAAAGATATAAGGATTACACTCAGGAATTAAATCCTTTAAACGGAGTGTACCCGCTCTAATACCAATTGAAAAATGAATGACTTCTAATATTAACAAGTGTGTGCAATAGTGTGCAACAAAATATCAAAATGCGGAATTGAAGGAGACGGATGTTTTGTTGACGAAGTGGAAACTCAGTTAAGAGAAATACTACTCCGGGACAGCCAAACCCAGGATATCCACTATTCAGAAGACAAAGTTAGTTATGAAAAATTAAATGGACTTCTAATTTTAGCAAGTGTGTGCACAAAGTGTCAACAAAAATAATAATGCGGAAATTAAATGACACAAAGATTTTTGTTGACGAAGTGGAAACTCAATTAAGAGAAAAACCACTCCGGGGCAGCCAAACCCAGGATATCAACTTTTTTGAAGACAAAGCTAGATACAAGATAGTAACACTCACATATACCCGATGCAGTGGTTGTACCATGCTCTCTAACGTGTAACCCAACACGAAAGCTTCCCAACCAGGTCTCCTACCCGAAGGGGTCTTCAATGGAATCTTTTATCTTAGGGCCGACCCCTAAGATAGACTTCAGATGTAGCGCAGCAACAGCACACTTGCAATGGCTTCAGAGGAAAAATTACGTCTCTGAGCATTTGTGGAATTCAATACCGAATTCTTGCAGTTCTCAATGCCTAGGGGCCTCTATTTATAGGCTGAGGTGCAGAATGGGCGATTGCTGTAATATGTACGGACGCCATCCGGACGGTGAACCTGGGCCGTCTAAACGGACAACAGTGCGACAAGATTTTTAGAGAATTTCGCTGAAAATCTTTCCTGTTTAAGAGCCGCTTCCGGACGATGAGACATTGTCGTCCGGACGGTCGCACGTCCGCTGCAAGTAATTTCCATATAAGGCTTCGCGCATCCAGACCATGGGGGATGAACGTCCGGACGGCTGAACTTCAACACGCAATTTCCATATCTGCTATGCGCGCGTCCAAACCAAGGCTGACAGACGTCCGGACAGTTGAAGTTGAATCAGCAATTTCCTTAACAATTGAATGCGCGTCAGGACAAAGGCTGACTGACGTCCGGACGGGATACCACATCATCCGGACGGTTGAATCAGTCTTCCCATATTTGAACTTGGAAAGAATCTGAAGCTGGTCGAGTACTGAGAGGCGTTCGGACATGCTGCTGAGTCGTCCGAACGGATGCAAGCTGGATAGAAACTTCTCGACACAGTGGAGGGTCCGAATGGAAATGCACGTCGTCCGGATGGATGATGCTCGGTGTGTCTGGCATCCGAACGGTATGACACGTTGTCCGGACGGATGGAACAGTGGACAGATGGGCGTCTGGATGGGATGGCACAGTCTTCCGGACGGCTGACAGGGAACTGAAATCTTTGATCTTCCACGCAGGGCAAAGTCTTTTGAGAGTGCTCTGAATAATGGAATCCCTGTTTACAACATCTTTACACACACAAGTGATTTTGTCCAGAATGAGGCCAAAATACTAACAAGTTACAAAGCAGTAGCACTCACATATCCTTATGCAGTGGCCGTACCTTAAACTCTAACGTGTAACCCAACACGAACGCCTCCCAACCAAGTCACCTACTTGAAGGGGTCTTCAATGGAATCCTTTACCTTAGGGCCAACCCCTGAGATAGACTTCATTTTTAGCACAGCAACAACACTTGGCAACGGCTTGAGAGAGATCAACTCAGCATAACAACTCTAAAATATAACTCTCTAAGCTCTAAGGAATTCAATACCGAATTCTTGCAGTTCTCAAGCCTAGGGACCTTTATTTATAGGATGCAGGTTCAAATAAGCGTCTGCTTGATAAACCTAGGCGCAGTCCAGACAGTAGACATAAGGCGTACAGACGGACAACTGTGCGATTGGCTTTCCAAAATTTCACTGAAATTCTTTCCTGATTTGAGCCGCGTCCGGATGGTGTAGCCCTGTCATCCGGACGGTCGCACTTTAGCTGCACACAATTTCCATATTAAGGCTTCGCGCGTCCAAACCAAGGGAATGGTCGTCCAGACGGTTGATTTGATGAATGCAATTTCCATATATGCAGCTCGTGTATCCGAACCATGAATGCTGTCGTTCGAACATCTAAATTTTGAATGCACAAATTGCCTTATGGATGAGCCCGTCCGAACAGGAATCCACATCGTCCGGACAGTTGCATCAATCTTCCCATATCTGTGTTTTGGAAAGAAATCCCATAGCTGGTCGAACACTGAGTGTCGTCCGGACGTGCTGCTGAAACGTCCGGACGGATGTAAGCTGGAACAGTTCGAAGCTTTATTGACCCAGAGGAAGGTCCGGACAGAAATTTCTTGTCATCCGGAAGGATGATGCTTTGGACAATTGAATGTTTGGATGGTATATCACGTCGTCCGGACGGATGTTGCCTGACTGATGAGCGTCCGGACGGATGTTGCCTGACTGATGAGCGTCCGGACGGAATACCACGTCGTCCGGTCGGATGGAAGGGATCTAACTACACTGTCTTGAAATCCGTACAGAATCTTCTAGAAACATATCTCTGAAGAAGACTTATGAAAACTAACCGAACCCGTTATTAAAAGCATCATTGTTTATGTTACTGACTAATGAGTGTCCAAGCGTTTCACTAGGCCGTTCGGACGATAAACTCGGGATCCGACTTTTGCTGAGCTGTAGACTTTGCAGAGTCTTCTTGGAGTTTGGAAACTCCTTCTTTATGCTTGTGACATTAATCTTGTCATAATAAGGCCCTTTCCATATCGGAGAAATATAATCTGAATATTTGAAGACTCTAAACTGATACGGCATCCTTGTGAAATCAGGAACATTACATAGAAGTGATTTTGTCCAACAAAATGCAGCCAACACAAAAACTAACACAGGGCAAATGGGACGTTGACTGATCTATGTTAGTGCACTTCAGTACAACAGTCAACCTCATCAGGGAGAGGATTGTGAGCGAAGAGGCGACTCAGGAGGACCTTCTCCATGATATTTAGGTTTATATGTTTTATTTATTTTTGTATGACATTCCTTTTTTTTTTTTTAAAAAAAAAAAGCATCCGTTAAATTTGGTTTATTTACCTATGATTAGAACATCTTTTAATTTAGAAATTATGATAATTTTGGGATAATTTGCGTTTGCATGAATAATTGTTTAAATCTTGAATGCTTATTTCCTTACAAAATTTTGAATGCATTAGTTAATATTTTATTTTCCCTAAATGTTCTCTGTGATCCTTGGAAAGTTCAATGCAAACCTTAAATGATTGTTTGTTATCCTCTCACAAACGATCGAAGGAACCCTAGATGACGCAGACAGTCATCCTTATCCCTTTTGGGGATGTTCAAAGTACAAATTAGGAATGTTCGCGGTTCCCACGAAGAACGTTCATGGTTTCCCCCATGAATGATGGTTGCTGTGTTGTATAGTGTATCAGAGGGTACATCCCACGCCTTCAGCATGTGTGTCAAACCGTACCACAAACGATCTCGATCGTACATCGAACGATCGCCTAAACCTAAATATTACACAAATGTTCGCAATTCGTTTGTGTTAGTATTTTGGCCTCATGCTGTGTTTGGACAAAATCACTTAAGTGTAAAGATGCTGTAAACAGGGGTTCCACTATTCAGAGTCTGCAAGTCAGAAGAAATTCAAGTTCCCTGTCAGCCGTACGGACGATCGAGCCATCCCGTCCGGACGCCTATCTGTCCACTGATCCATCTGTCCGGGCGACGTGTCATCCCGTCCGGACGCTAGACAGACCAACATCATCCGTTCGGATGAAGTGTTTATTCCGTCCAGACCCCATACTGTATCGAGAAGTTTCTGTGCCTACTTGCATCCGTCCGGACGTTTCAGCAGCATGTCCGGACGCCTCCCAATACTCGATCAGTTTCTGATTTCCTTCCAAGTTCCAAGAAAGGGAAGATCAATCAACCATCCGGACGATGTGGTATCTCGTCCGGACGCGCGTCAGGCAAGAATCACAATTCAAATATGACCGTCCGGATGTCTGACAGCCGCAGTTCGAACGCACGTGCATCAAAGAAGGAAATTGCTGATTCGACTTCAACCGTCCGGACGACTGCCATCATGGTCCGGACGAGCGCATTATTGATATGGAAATTGCGTGTTGAAGAATAGCCGTCCGGACGCCCATCCCCCATGGTCCGGACGTTCGAGAGCCTTATAAGAAAATTACTTGCAGCGGACGTGCGACCGTCCGGACGATGTCCTTAAACAGGAAAGATTTCTCCGCTGGAATTTCGGAAAATCTGTTCGCACAGTTGTCCATCCGGACGGCCGATGTCCACCGTCCGGACGGTGCCTAGGTATATTTTGCCTGACGCTCATTTGAGCATCCAGCCTATAAATAGAGGCCCCTAGGCACTGTGAACTGCAAGAATTCGGTGTGAATTCCTCACTTGCTCAAAGACGTGATATTTCCTCTGAAGCCGTTCCACAAGTGTGTTGTGCTGTAAACCGAAGTCTATCTTAGAGGTCAGCTCTAAGGTAAGGAGTTCCATTGAAGACCCCTTCAGGTAGGTGAACCTGGTTGGGAAGCGTTCGTGTTGGGTTACACGTCAGAGATCAAGGTACGACCACTGCATCGGTACATGTGAGTGTTACTGTCTTGTATCTAGCTATGTCTTTTGAATAGTGGAATTCCTAGGTTTGGCTGCCCCGGAGTGGTTTTTCTCTTAACTGAGTTTCCACTTCGTCAACAAAAATCTGTGTGTCATTTACTTTCCACTGTGCTTTAATTTTTGTTGACACTTATGCACACACTTTATTTTTAGAAGTCAAATTCAATTTTTCAATTGGTATCAGAGCTTGGTACACTCTGAGAAGATTAATTTCTTGAGTGTTATTTATTTGACTTCTATATTTTGATATGTCTCAAACTCTTAATTTTGTTCCTGCCTTTGATGGTATGAACTATGGCTATTGGAAGGCACGTATGCGTTTCTTTTTGAAATCTATTGAGTGTTGGGGTATTGTTGAAACTGGTTGGACTAAACCAGAGTATGCAACACCTGAACTAGTCCCTCAAAAGAACGCTCGTCTTTCAAATGATAAAGCCCTCCATGATCTATGCCAAGCACTTTCTCCATCTGAATTCGCTAAAATTTCAAATTGCGAATCAGCCAAGGCAGCATGGCAAATTTTGGAAACAACATATGAAGGCACAAAACTTGTAAAATCTGCCAAACTTCAAATGTTGATTTCAAAATTTGAAGACATTAAGATGTTAGAGGAAGAGACATTTGGAGAGTTTTACTCCAAAATAAGTGACCCAAGGAACGCCATGGTGAGTCTTGGGAAACCTATCTCGAATGTAAAACTCATCTGAAAAATTCTCAGATCTTTGCCTGAGCATTTCAGGATCAAGGTAACGACTATTGAGGAGAGCAAGGATCTTGAAGAGATGAAGATTGAAGAGCTAGTGGGATCTCTTCAAACATATGAGCTGTCTCTGCCCCCGGTCAAGAAATTAAAGACCATTGCTCTAAAGGCTTCCAAGAAGAAAGAAGAAGCCTCATCTGAAGATGACTTTGAGGATGAAGACAAAGCTGTGGCTATGTTAGCCAAAAATTTTAGAAGACTGATGAAATATGATCAGTTCAAGAAGAAGTTTTCTGACAAAATGAAGAAACCTCTCAGAGAAGCTGAACCAGAGGAAGAGGAGAAGAGAGATCCCAGAGGACCCCGATGTTTTGAATGCTCAAGCTTCGGGCATATCCGGGCGGATTGTGGGAATCTCAAGAAGGGCAAGGGGAAGGCTTACAATGTGACTCTCAGTGATGAGTCCGAAGAAGATGCTCCAGAGTCACACTACTCAGAGCATAATGAGAACGAGGTAGAGCTCAAGGAGGCCTACAAGACACTCTACAAAGAGTTTGAGAAGCTGAGAGAAGGCCGAAAGTAGCAAGTTAATGATCTGAACAGTCTACATACTGAGAAGAGTTCATTGCTGCTCAAGATACAGGAGCTCGAGGAAAATCTACTTGAGACACAGCTCCAGCTTGAGAGAGTCACTGATGAAAAGTTGACTCGTATGCTGTCCATCCAGAAGAGCCCACATGACAAGACTGGTCTCGAGTATGTAGCTTCCTCTTCTGATGTTCCTTCTTCCTCGAAGACTGTATTTGTACCGCCTACAGTCCTAGAGCTTCCTCCAGTTATTGAAGATAAACAGAAGGAAAAGGTCAATGATGATGTTCTAGGCACTCAGTAGCCTCATTCCATCAGAAGACCTCATATTTGCCATCACTGCGGTCTCAGTGGGCATGTTCGGCCTCAGTGCTCCCTCTTGAAAGCACAAAAGGCCAAAGCCAAAAAGGAAGCAACCAAACAAGCTCATTATGGCACTAGACCTATGGCTCAGCATAAGACTCCCTGGCATTAGGCATCTTATCAAGTACCATAGGGACAAGCTTCAAGGCATCAGTATCAAGCCCCTTGGTCCCATACTTCTCAGCATCAGCGGCCTCAGCGGCGGTTTGTACCAGCCAATTATAGAAGCACATACAAGAGCAAACCCAAGCATTTGAGAAGGCCCCAAGAGCAATACTCCAGTGAGCCTCCTGTCTGGATGCAAAACATGATGGAGTTGATGATGCAGTCTTGTCAGCAACCACCCACTGGTAGGCAGACTTGGGCTGAGAAAGGCAGTTACCCCAGGAAGGGGAACCGACGCACCTAGAAGGTTCGGGTGTTCATGCCTAGGATTTGATTCCTAATCCTAAGGCATCAGGTTTGATTGCTTGCACCTTTTATGTTTTTATGTTCTTGTCATGCAATCTAGGAACTAGCTTGTTGTGCCCCCTGTTTCTCTTGAGAGAACTTTGCAGGTATATATTGGGGAAGGCAGAAAAAGCAGGTCGAGCGACTATTTTTCTGTACTGGCATCTTTGAGCAGTTACAGGTGTGATCTTACCTTTGCTTATGATGTCATTTCCATATTGCATGTTTTTGTTTTTTTTTTTATAATAAAAAAAAATGGGGTATTTTGCGAAAATTTGAAGGATTTTATTTCTCTTGGCTTATTAGATATTGCATGCCTTCTTACCTGATATCTCAATTCGGTTTGCATTGATTAAATACGCTTAGATATAATTGAGAGTTTTGACTATACTAGCCAAGTGTTTTTCCTATTTATGCAAAAAGTAGGATAGCTTCTTTTCTCATGCGATGAAAAAGTACACTATCTCGGGCTCCCCTAAAGGTACATCTTTCCTTCTCTGACTCTTTGTTTTTGGAAATTTTGGATAAGAGAAGAAGTCCTCGATAAGATGGCCAAATTGACCACAGGCTAGTTGAACCTAGCATCTATAAACTCTGGCACTCCCTACAGTTCACAGTACCATAAGATGAGAGCAGTAATTCATAAAAAGTTATGTGCTTTAAATTTGTTTAATCACTGCTTATATGCTTAAACTTACCTTGCCCTCTATGAGCAAGTAAAAAATTATATGTGCTGTATCTTAAGGGGAGTGTATCAGATGAGGGTGTCTAGGCCCTAGCAAGTTATAAGGTTTGACTTTTGGCTAATCTAACTCTAATTTTCTCTCGTATCTAGAAAATCAAATTGCTTTGTGTCATGTCTTGGAAAGTCATAACTTGTGGGAAAGGAGTCTCCACACACACGCGCATTGCTTGAGTTGAGTTGCCTATTTGAATTTTATATGATCAAGAAATTATTTGTGCAAATTGAAATCTCAACTTCCTTTTATATCTCTGCTTATTTTTGAGATGCTCTCTGATTGTGTTATCAACTGATTATGCATGCGTATTCTAACACTGACTTGAGAAAATTTGATCTCTGTAAATTTTTCTCAGTTTTTCTGGTGTTTCAGTGTGGAGCGTTCGGACGGTCTCTCTTGGTGTCCGGATGGGTAGGGTTCAGTCGTTCGGACGGTACATGTTTGGAGTCCGGAACGAGCTGGAGTCTTGTCGTTCGGACGATCCGTGTCGTACGTCCGGACAGGCGCTGGCTTCATCGTCTGGACAGCTTCTTTATATCGTCCGGACGCGCGCGACCTGTTTGCTCCTTTCCAAGGCAGCGAATGTCCGGACGTCATCACTCCACCGTCTGGACGGGAAATCCACAGCAGCTATATATTGCCCAGATCGCCGCATTCTCTCCACCTTACCCCACACAATCCCTCTTTTTTTGGCTGCTTTAGAGTAAAGTCTGTGAGCTTTTTGATCTTTTTGGTTGCTCCTTCTTGTCCTTTAGCTCATTATTTCACATTCCAAGTATGTTTTTAACCGTTTTCTCTGCAATTTTTAATTGTTAGAATGTTTGTTTTCTTGTGAATATTTGTAAGGGGCTTAAGATCTGTCATATAGGGATTATTTGTGATGATGCTTTTTGGACTATATTATATTATTATTTGCTGTTATTCTACCAAATTTGTGTTATCCTAACAAGAATATTTTTGGAATATTTTTCTTTGGACAATTCTTGTTGGATCTTTTGCAGAATCATGTCTGCCGGCAGTCCACCCCGCAGGGTCCGTTAGAGGCTTGTGGAAGATAAGGCTGCAATTTAGGCCAAAATAATGGACCGCTCCGTCATTGCTGAGCGGAACGTTCTTCGGGCTGATCTCATGGTGCCATCGCTAGACAACATACTTGGCATCATCCAGACGTACAATTGGGGATATCTCCACAGCTATGCTTGTCAGGTATACACTAGATTAGTCAAGTTGTTCTACGCCAATCTGGAGGTGGTTCAGAATGATGATCGTCGAGTGGTACTTCAGTCCTCAGTCGCAAGCCATCTCATCACTGTTGATCCTCAGGTCATCAGCCACATCATCCGAGTCCCAGTGCTCGAGATCTCGGCCAGCCCGTACAATGAGGTGGTGCTTCCTCCATCCCTGGATAATCTCAGGGAATTTTTTCGTGCCGTTCCCCATGGTGAGGAGCGCACTACTGCCATCCGGATTGGTGCCCTATCATCCACCCATCGCATGCTGGCGAAGATCATTCAGCAGAACATCTGGCCTGTTGCCCGGCGCAGTGATCTGATCCTGAAGCGGGGCCATTTTGTCTACGTGATCCACCTCCGCTTGCCTTTCTGCCTGTGCAAGCACATTTTAGGGGTTATATTAGAGGCCCGTGATGAGAGCACTGCTGGTCTCCCTTTTGGTTGCCTCCTCACTCAGGTTATCCTACAATCGGGCATCAATGTCAATGGTGAACCAAAGATGAAAATCTAGCAGCACATCAGCAAACAGACATTGATGAAGTCTAATGCGCAGCTGCAGAGAGATGACTCCGATGATGAGGAGCCTCCACCTGCTGCTATGCCAGTCAGCTTTCCGGATATGGCTTCATCCTCACATACTGTGCCACCTTTTGAGCCAGAGGTCAATTATGCTCAGATTATGGAGGCTCTTGCTGCACTTCAGGGAGGGATGAGCAGCTTGCAGGTGTCTATGTCCTCCATGCAGCAGTCTATGAGTTCCATGCAGCTAGCTGTACACTCCATCGACAGGCGCGTGGAGCAGAACCAGCTGGACCTTCAGGAGTGCCTTAAGTATCATCATCCTAGCAGCAGTGATGATGAGGATGTTGCAGATGGGATTTTACCCATGACTGAGGATATTTGATTCCCTCTTATGTTTATAGTTCTTTTATTGTTATATTTTGTTATTTTGAGACAATTTCTGCTTTGTTAAAACTTTTTGGAAATATATTACTCTGTTTCCCGGGTCCTTCTAAGACCGTTAAGGGGAGTAATCTTTATGACAGTTAGTTTTTATTACTCTGTTTTACCCTTTGTCCCTTTGTGACAAAAAGGGGGAGTAATTTTTATTTTCGACCGGGAATGTATTTCCAAACCGGTCAAGTGATTTTTGTCCCAGAATGGTCAAAGGGGGAGTTTGTTAGTATTTTGGCCTCATTCTGTGTTTGGACAAAATAACTTAAGTGTAAAGATGTTGTAAATGGGGTTCCACTATTCGGAGTCTGCAAGTCAGAAGAAATTCAAGTTCCCTGTCAGCCGTCCGGACGATCGAACCATCCCGTCCGGACACCTATCTGTCCACTGATCCATCAGTCCGGACGATGTGTCATCCCGTCCGGACGCTAGACAGAACAGCATCATCCGTCCTGACAAAGTGTTTATTCTGTCCGGACCATACTGTATCGAGAAGTTTCTGTGCCAGCTTGCATCCGTCCGGACGTTTCAGCAGCATGTCCGGACGCCTCCCAGTACTCGATCAGTTTCTGATTTCCTTCCGAGTTCCAAGAAAGGGAAGATCAATCAACCGTCCGGACGATGTGGTATCTCGTCCGGACGCGCGTCTCCGTAAGGCAAGAATCGCAATTCAAATATGACCGTCCGGATGTCTGACAGCCGCAGTTCGGACGCGCGTGCATCAAAGAAGGAAATTGCCAATTTGACTTCAACCATCTGGACGACTGCCATCATGGTCCGGACGCGCGCATTACTGATATGGAAATTGCGTGTTGAAGAATAGCCGTCCGGACGCCCATCCCCCATGGTCCAGACGTTCGAGAGCCTTATAAGGAAATTACTTGCAGCGAACGTGCGACCGTCCGGACGATTTGCCATCCCGTCGGATGATGTCCTTAAACAGGAAAGATTTCTCCGCGGGAATTTTGGAAAATCTGTTCGTACAGTTGTCCGTCCGGACGGCCCATGTCCACCGTCCAAACGGTGCCTAGATATATTTTGCCTAACGCTCATTTGAGCCCCCAGCCTATAAATAGAGGCCCATGGGCACTGTGAACTGCAAGAATTCAGTGTGAATTCCTCACTTGCTCAGAGACGTGATATTTCCTCTGAAGCCGTTCCACAAGTGTGCTGTGCTGTAAACCGAAGTCTATCTTCAAGTAGGTGAACCTGGTTGGGAAGCGTTCGTGTTGGATTACACGTTAGAGATCAAGGTACGACCACTGCATCGGTACATGTGAGTGTTACTGTCTTGTATCTAGCTATGTCTTCTGAATAGTGGAATTCCTGGGTTTGGCTGCCCCGGAGTGGTTTCTCTTAACTGAGTTTCCACTTCGTCAACAAAAATCTGTGTGTCATTTACTTTCCGCTGTGCTTTAATTTTTGTTGACACTTTTGCACACACTTTATTTTTAGAAGTCAAATTCAATTTTTCAGTTTGTCGAACCCAAATGACCAAATCAATTGATCCTTATCGTCTACATTCTTTTCCCTATAACTACCCTTTACCTCTACGTCTTCTAGCACCATTTCTTCTCCGTGCACTTATTCTATTACACTTTTTGATTAGAGGAAAGTTATAGAATGAGAAGGAGTTGGATTGATAATCCACCTTCTTGTTGTTAATGTTCTATCCTTATTGGCTCCTTATTTGTTTTTACTATTTTCACCTTATAGACTATTTTCCCATTTCAAAAGAAAATGCCCTTTTCAAAATATAAGTTCATACTCACTCTTAATTTTCAAAATATCATTTTATAATGTCCTTATTATGCTATTAGGAACTTCAAATTAAGAACTAGCACGTTAGAATAGAATAAATTTAGATTTTTAGGCAGTTTGGTAATGTCGAACGTTCTCTAAGCCTTGCACAAACATTCATCACTTGTGAGCCGAATGATGAGTGCCAAATATTGTATATTTGGACCCTTGCCATTGATTACATTTATGTTCTTGTTATTTTATTTATATAATCTGGAATTCTCTTTTTTTTTCCACTAAATTGTTCAAGTCCAAATTCAATTATTTGATTTATGTCTTTCGATTGAATGTTCATTTATTAAAATTGGATATTCAATGTGTTTCAACCGATGGATACATCGAATGATTTGATTGAAAGAGGATATCCATTGTGATTTGTTTGTCAAAACGGATATATTAGATGATTTAATTTCAATTGGGTATTCGTTGGGGTATTTTTTTTTTAATTGTTCTTATTCAATTTTAATTTAGTTCATTATTTTGCTTTATAAAAAAGACCTCAAAAACTCAGCACTAGGTTAAAATAGAATTAGTTTAAATAGAAATTAATTTTTGCAACACAATTTCCTGTGGATTCGACCTCGCACTTGCACATACACTATATTACAAACGATTTGTGCGTTTGCGAGTATTGAAATTTGAACATCAAGTTTTTGGCACCGTTGCCGGGGAATTGTTTTGTTTGTGAAAATTGATTTTATTTTCCTACTAGATTAGGTAGATTTTTGTTTTATTTTTCTTCTTGCAATTTTTGTTTATTTTTACCTTTATTTGTTTTTGCTTTATTTTCTAACCAAAAAAAAAAAAGAAAAAAAAAAAGAAAAAGAAAAAAGCAAGGGTTTCTGTTCTATTATTATTTCAGGTTGAGCGGAATTTTTCGAAGTCAATTGATCGAACCAACACTGGAGGCGTTACCTGGAAAAGATCAGTAGCAGAAATTTTTTGGCAAAAAAATTATTCTTGGTCCAAACTTGTAGTTTTAATTCTTACCTTTTTAGTGTCTTTGTTTGTTGTATGTATTCGTGTTAGTCTTCATTTTTTTTTTTTTTTTGTGCTATTTTTCTTTTAATCTTCAAAAAAAAAAGGAAAAAAAAAAAAGAGAAAAGAAAGATTGTTGATGTGGTCTTACGACGCTATTTAAGTGTCTAGGCAAGTTCTGGCTAGGAAAGTCTTGGGATTTAAGTGTGTCCGGTGTGACCCCCCTCACTTTCCTGGGAACGAACCTAGGCTCTTGGAGAATTCTGTCTACCCCACTTGCATTTTCCTTTAGTTAAAAAAAAAAAAAAAATAAAAAAAAAAATAAAAATTTGTTCATTTCTTTTATGGGATGTTTGCATGCTATAGGGTGCGAGTGAAGCATGGATTTTTATTTTGATGATTATAGTAATTTTTCTACACAACATGTTTCACCTAGTGGTAGGACACCTGCTCCAACCAACTACCCTTACAGTTTCAACCCACATGAACCATGTTCATATTGCTCCGATCCTTATCATAGTCCTGGTAATTGTCCATCCTGGGGACAATTCTATAGTTTTCCATACGAGCAAATGAACACAAATTTCTCCAGCCCGAGGTTCAATTCAAATTCCAATTTTTACAACCCCGACTGGAGCAACCATTCTGATTTCTCGTGGCAAGCTCAAGCCATGAGAAATTGTGCTCCCCAATTTTAAAACTACATCATTCTGAATATCTGCAGTTCGATGAGCAATCTTCCCATCCTTCATCCCATAATTATTCATCTTCATTTTCACAATCAACTTTGGAAGACACTCTCAAAGTCTTCATGCAGCACACAGGTCAGGCTATTAGTGAAGTGAAGAATGCGGCTATGGAAAACACTCGAGCGATTGCCCGGATAGAAGGACAGCTCGAATATCTGGTTGCTGAAGTCATCAGAATAGAGGAAGAAGAGCTTCAGGGTCAAGTGATGGTTGAAGGGCACTACATGATTGATGATGATGATTCCAACAATCTTTATCATGAGCATGTCCAAGCCACCGCAACATTTGGGAGTGAGAAAATTGTGGATGGCAATGAAGAGGAAGAAAAAAAGGAGCACCTGGAGCACACAACGCCCCTGCCAAATCCAAATATGTCCAATGACAAGGAAGTAAGTACTGAAGCTCAGTCCTTCATCACAATGCCTCTTGAGACATTTCATGAGCCCCAAGCTTCAGTTCTTCAATGTCTCCAAAAGCCATCTTCTGCTAAAAGCCCCAAGGGTCGATGCATACAAGGTCAAAAATTTAGGAACCATCGTCCTATGAAGATCTTTCGAAGCAAGCAAGTTGGCCACCTAAAAAGGCGACACATTCTTCCAGAAGGGTATCAAATGTTAAAGAAGAAAGGGTCGAAGGAATTGGTTGGACATCCACGTGATCAGGGAAGGCATTGTAAATTTTCTTTTCCCTTTTACTTTCTGTACATTTGATTTCTTTCATTTTTCATTTTGTTTCTGACAGTAGTTAACCTTTTGATGTTTGTTTCTATGAGAAAATGTTGCTGTTAGTTTTGTTGATAGGTGTTTGGTGTTTAAGTTTGGGGGACGCCCTGGCCTTTTTCACATCATGATATTTCCTTACTTCTGGTAAGGTAATTCTATACTACACATTGAGGACAATGTGTAATTCAAGTTTGGGGGTATGGAAAAATACTCTGTCTGTTTCTTTGTTTGTTTATTTGTCCTTTTGTTCTAGAAATGTTTTTCAAAAAAAAAAATTATATTTCTTCTAGGTTGTTGATTGATCATGATTACATCGCAACTAGTGATTTGTATGCCATTGGCTGGTTTAACATCTTAAACACTACATGTTATTAGAAATCTGAATCTCTTGACTCGCCTGTTGGATTTAAGAGACATCACTTGTTTGAATTGATTTTCACAAGCACATTAGCAGAGGGTCTATGAGGTATGAAATTTGTATTGAGGAATGTGTATTTTGAGGTTTGTAGGTTGATTTGTTGATGAAACTTTGGATTAAGTTAAAAATTAAAAAAAAAATTAAAGAAAAAAAGAAAAAGAAAAATAATATCATCAGTTTGAGTTCTTATTGAGTAAATGGACCTCTTGCCTCACTAAGCATTGAGTGTTCGCGTAAAAACGGTAGTTAAAATGCAAATTTTGGAAGTCAAAATCGGATTGGATTAAATTTAAGGTTTTGCACAAGTCATAGTATTTTGATCATAACGTTTAGCTCAAGTATCGGATTGAAGTGAAATTAGTGGCGTTAGACAGCTAATTCAAAATTATACAAATTATTATGAAATAAAATTTTCCAAATTCGAATTTATGCTACGTCATAAATGCCCCGCAATATATAAACGCCAATTTCCTTGTTCCTGGCGGCTATAGACCCTCCAAACCCTAGCATTCTTTTCTTTTATTAGGGTTTTTGAGGAGTAGAGGTGTCATTTTGAAAATATGGCTCTAAACCCTAGTGTTCTTTTATCCTCTTAGGGTTTAGAGGGGTAGAGGTGCCATTTTGTAAAAGTTGGGTTTAACCTAATTTTCTGCTATAAATACCCCATGCTAGGAACCACTTAGGACATCCCAACATTGTACATAGCAGCAGCTGGGTTCTTTGGCTTCTATTCTTTTGTAAGTCTTTTATTTTTATTTTATTTTTAATAAAATTTAGCATGTTGTTTTTAGTTATGAGAGGTTAATTCTTCAACTAAGGTTGAAGATGACCATTGATTACATTTACGTTTTTGTTATTTTATTTATATGATCCTGAATTCTCTTCTTCTTCGTTTTCCAGTAAATTGTTCAAGTCCAAATTCAATTATTTGATTTATGTCTTTTGATTGAATGTTCATTTATTAAAATTGGATATTCAATGTGTTTCAACCGATGGATACATCAAATGATTTGATTGAGAGAGGATATCCATTGTGATTTGTTTGTCAAAACGGATACATTAGATGATTTAATTTCAATTGGGTATTCATTGTGATTTATTTAGTGGTTGGATTCATTGAATGATTTAATATGCATTTTCTTTGGGACTTTGAACAATCAATAAGGCATAAATGTTTATCGGGTGTATGAATAAAACACAAGAATGTGATGTTTGATATGGCGAGGAAGATTCTAAAACCTTAGTATGTTTTTTTTTTAATTGTTCTAATTCAATTTTAATTTAGTTCATTATTTTGCTGTATAAAAAAAATCTCCAAAACTCGGCACTAGGTTAAAATAGAATTAGTTTAAATAGAAATTAATTTTTGCAACACAATTCCCTGTAGATTCGACATCGCACTTGCACATACACTATATTACAAACGATTCGTGCACTTGCGAGTATTGAAATTTGCACATCACCGAACGATTGTCCTTATTGCCAAACGTTCAAAGTATACTAGAAATGCTTAAAATAGGGTTTTATTTATAGATTAAGGAGTGTTATTAACTTATTAATCTTAGGATATGTTTTGCAGTAGCAGGAACCTAAAATGTCCCTTTTTATGGATGAGTGAACGAGGTAAGTAAATACTTACAGAACTGACTTCAAAACAGATGTGATATGTCAGCTGACTGAGCATGATTTACTTTTCTTAACGATATGTCATAAGCCTGTTAAATTTTCATAAGTATTTTGTAACTGTTTCAAGACAAATATTACTATTTTATAAAAATGATAAATGAACCATATTATTGCATTGTATAACATGGTACACCAGTACATGCGGTAGAACGGCCATGAGCTTACTATTATATGGTTGTTCTTTATGGTCAAATGTTTATAATGTGTTATAATTGTAAAGACCAAGAAAATAAGTAAGGCATTTAGCAATTAATAAATTATGTTTATAAATAGATGGGATTAATAATTATATTTTGAGTGATAATATTTATATTATGTAAATATAGTAAGTCAAAGATAAAAATAATAGAAATAAAATAATGATAATGGGTTTTATGAACAATTAATTAAGTGTGTGGATAGAGAGTAATTAAATTAAATATGGCGTCAACTGTTAATTATTAAATGATAGGATTTTTAATAAAGTGGGGTCTTGCAGTAATTTAATAAAAGTTGGGGTTTTAAAATATAAGGGAGATTCCCCTTGCCACGTGTCATCACGCGGTTGGCTAGGGGGAGATAACATTATCCCCTCCCAACCACCTAAAATCAGACACATGTCCCAACCCTCTCTCCCCCGTCCTCTTTTCTTTTCTCTTCCTTTCTCTCCTTCATTTTCAGTCAACAACCCCTTCCCTTTCTCTTCTTCTCTTCTTTCCCCTTCCTTCCTCTCTTCTCCTTCCCCGCACAGCACCCGGCCCCTCTCTATTTCCCCTTCTCTTTTCTTCTTCACGCCCGTAGTAGTCTCACGCTGCCTCTCCCTCTCCCTCTCCCTTTCCTTCTCTTTTTCCCCTCTAGCACTCGCAAACCCTAAGCATAGAGAGACGAGTTGAAGGAGAGCCCGAGTGTGGAAGAGGATTCTTGGTCATGGGTGGTATGATTTTTGGAGCTGGGTGGTCAAGCCACCGTCGTCGCATGGAGACAGCAACTAGGGCCATGAATTCTGGCCCTGTTCTGGTGAGACACATCTCTTCATTTTCTTTGATTTTTGCTTGTATCTTCCTTGATTTTTGGTAGAACCGAATGGGTCTTTTACGGGTTAGATTATTTGTTGCTTGGATTTGTCTTGTTTGGATTAAAGGACCAATTATGGGAATTGATTTTAGGTTGAATTTGAGTGTTAATTTGTTTGGAGATAACTGGATGGGTTCACTTGGGGGTTTGATTTACAGGTTGTAATTCTAGGGTTTGTGTGGGTTATTGTTTGGATTTGTGTTCTAGAGTTAATGTTGATCGAAAATGGAGAGAGTGATTTATGGGGCTTGACCGAATGGTGGATTTGTGGTGTTGATGTGGTTATTTTGGGAGCTTTGCTTGATGGGAAATTTATGGAATTTATGCTTATGGGCAGTAGCTTTTGGGTTGATTTTAGTGGGTTTTGCTTGAGATGAAAATATAGGGTTTCAATAGGATTTTGAGGTGTTGGCAGAATGGTAATGTTCACTTGGAGTTTCGGTCGTAGTGATGTTATATAGGTGTTTTTATGATTCTAATATGGGTTTTGTAATGTTGTAGGTGGGTTGCAATTTATTGATGAAGGTTATAATTGATCTCGAGTTGTTTAGTTAAGAGATTAACCCTATGAGTTGGATTTATTGATACACTTTTGGTTGAGACTTTATTGTGAATTTAGAGAATATAATTGTCAATTGCTGATGATAGTTGTTGTGGAATTTTTGTATAAGGTAATTCTAATTAGAGGAGATTGATATTGTTATGTAAATAAGGATTTGGAGGACATGTAAGATAAGGTTGACTCAATTGAGTTAGATTTTTTGTTATGGTTTATTTGGATGCTTAAAGGAGCTATTAAATTAATAGGTTAAATAAGATAAGGTTCCATAATCTAAATTACCTAGATGGTTAGTAGCCAATATGAGTAAAGTGTTGAATATATTGGTAACTATGTCTAATGGATAAGAAACGAAATAAACTATAAACTTAAAATCTAAGATTAATATCAAAGGGGGACAACAATTGTAATAAGAATGTCGAAGATTTATAGATTACCTAAATAACCCTAAGTTAATAAGTATAAGTTAGTAAGCTATAAGAAACAAATAAATATATAGAATGAATCCATTAGGTGACAACTTAATAATTAATTTACCTATCCATGTACACATAATATTTATGTGTACTAATGGATTAGGCTTAAGCGTTGTATATGTATATGTATATAGCTTAAGTATAAATATTGTTAACTTAATAAATGAATGACAAACTATAAAAGAATTAGTAATAATAATGTAATACAACAATATATATAAACTAATGAAAATAGTAAATTCATTTTGTATTAATTGTTAGTTTTTGTGTTGGCTGCATTCTATTGGACAAAATCACTTCTATGTAATGATCCTGTTTTACAAGGGATTCCGCTATTCAGAAGAGTTTTAGAAGATTCTGCAGTCAGAAAAGTCGGTTCCCTGTCAGCCGTCCGGACGATCGTGCCATCCCTTCTGGACGCTCATCTGTCCACTGCTCCATCAGTCCGGACGATGTGCCATACCGTCCGAACGCCCAGACAGACCAAGCATCATCTGTCCGGACGACGTAGTTTTCCATCCGGACCTTCACTGTTTCGAGAAGCTACTGTTCCAGCATTGCATCCGTCCGGACGTCTCAGCAACCCGTCTGGATGCCTATCAGTGATCGATCAGCTTCAGATTCTTTCCAAGTTCAATTTAAGGGAAGATTGCTTCAACCGTCCGAACGACATGGATTCTCATCCGGACGCGCTCATACATAAGGCAAGAATCGCAATTCAAATATCACCGTCCGGACGTCTATCAGCCTTGGTCCAGACGCGCGTTCAACAATTAAGGAAATTGCCGATTCGACTTCAACCTTCTGGATGACTGCCTACCATGGTCCTGACGCGCGCATAGCAGATATGGAAATTGCGTCTTGAAGTTCAGCCGTTCGGACGCTCATTCCCCATGGTCTGGACACGCGAAGCCTTATATGGAAGTTACTTGCAGCGGACGTGCAACTGTCTGGACGACTGTGCCTTACCGTCCGAACGCGACTCTCAAACAGGAAAGATTTTCAGCGAAAATCTGAGAAATTCTGGTCGCACAGTTGTCCATCCAGACGGCTCAGGTTCACCGTCTGGACGGCGTCCGTACATATTACTACAGTCACCCATTTGAACCCTCAGCCTATAAATAGAGGCCCCTGGGCATTGAGAACTGCAAGAATTCAGTGGTGAATTCCTTATAGCTTAGAGAGGGTGTTTAGGGAGATATTGAAGATCTGCTAGCTCTCTAGCTTTTGCCAGTGTGTGATTTGATCAGCTATGAAGTCTATCTTAGGGGTTAGCCCTAAGGTAAATGATTCCATTGAAGACCCCTTCAGGTAGGAGACCTGGTTGGGAGGCGTTCGTGTTGGGTTACACGTTAGAGAGCAAGGTACGACCACTACATCAGAGGTATGTGAGTGTTACTGCTTTGTATCTAGTCTTGTCTTCTAAATATTAGATATCCTGGGTTTGGCTACCCCGGAGTGGTTTTTCTCTTAATTGAGTTTCCACTTCGTCAACAAAATACTTGTCTCCTTTAATTCCGCATTTAATATTTTGTTGCACACTGTTCACACACACTTGTTATATTTAGAAGTCCATATTATTTTTCATTAATAAACAAGATAAATATGAACCTAAACCTAAATGTTAACCTAATAATAGTTTAGGATACTAAACTAGCTTTAAAAGCGAGTAACGCAACCTATGAGCATGTGGGTAGTTTACGTGTCATCAAGTATAGGTTCAATAGCATAGTTTAATGATACCAATGTTTGAAAGATTGTATCATGATTCGAGACTTCAATCGGTTCTCCAATGTAGTGTCCAAGTGACTAGAATCCAACGGAATGTTGGATTCATGAGTCCAATACAACTAAGGTGAGTATTCTACTCACTAAGGAACCCTAGGAACTTAGCTTTACGTATTGTTGTGTTTGGTTGTATTTATGATTATAGAATTTGTTGGTGAAGATATATGTAATTGAATTGTGAGTTATTGAATTGGGAATTGTGATGATAAGTTGATATTGATAGTGTTTGGTTGTATTTATGACTATGGAATTTGTTGATAAAATTGTTTGCGATTGAGTTGGGATATTTTGGATTCTAAATTGTATTGATAAACGGATGTTGATGAATCTTGGATGTTTATGACTATGGAATTTGTTGATAAAATTGTTTGTGATTGAGTTGGGATATATTGCATTGTAAATTGTATTGATAAATGGATGATGATGAATCTTGGATGTTTATGACTATGGAATTTGTTGATAAAATTGTTTGTGATTGAGTTGGGATATATTGGATTGTAAATTGTATGGATAAATAGATGTTGATGAATCTTGAATGTTTATGATTATGGAAATTGTTGATAAAATTGTTTGTGATTAAGTTGGGATATATTGGATTGTAAATTGTATGGATAAATGGATGTTGATGAATCTTGGTTGTATATGGTTATGAAATTTTGATGAAGACATATATATATTGACGATTGAGTTGTGAAGTGTTGAATTAAGAATTATGTTGAGATGGTTGAAATTGATATGTGGGAATTATTAGGGATTGAATAACATGATGCTGGATATATATATACATGTATGTGGTGGAATTGCAGATGTTTGTAGAAGGAAAAATTGTTTGGACATACATGTGTAACAATAGGGGTATGATCAGGTAATTTGGTATAATGAGAACTTGTAGTTGATAGATGGTAAGTCCAGTGTGGTAGTATCTGGCACAGTGGTAGGTCAGAGGGTAGTAACTCTTGGCTAAGATATGTGGTAAGCCTAGCATTGAAGTGCTAGCACACGTGAGATGTGTTTCATGCGGGTCATAGCTTTACGGGCGGTGTTGACAGTAAGCCTAGCATTGAAGTTATAGCACTTGTGAGATATGTGGTAAGCCTAGCATTGAAGTGCTAGCGCTTGTGAGATGTGTGGTAAGCCAAGCATTAAAGTGCTAGAACACGTGAGATGTGTGCCCTGCGGTTCGTAGCTTTACGGGCGGTGTTGATGGTAAGCCTAGCATTGAAGTGCTAGCACTCGTGAGATGTATGGAATATTGTTTATGGTATGCGTGGAATATTGTTAGTAGAAACCGTGATAATATATAAGTGTGTGATGAACAGTGTGACTTGTACTCGATAATGTGTTGTTGTATGAACTTAATGATATGTGAATAACGCTGTTGAACCTTGCATGCAATTATGTTTGTGTATGTTGTATACTTAGTGAGTCTTATACTACTGAGGTGGTGAACTCATACTTTCACCTGTACGGATGTGGTTAACCCCACAACGTTAACCACATCCGTACAGACTCTGATGCTTTGACTGCAGGTTCAGTGGATCTAATGAATGACGTCGTAGCATAGTACTTGGATGTTATGACTAAAGCCCGACGCTACAGTTATAATGGTTGGACCATGGGTTGTCCGCCTCTTGGTAGACTTTGTTTATGACTCGTGTCACCTGTGACACTTGTATTTATGGGCCAGTCTTTTGGTATGTATTTAAAAGCTATGTAGAAGTCTTAAACAGATAGACATATTAATGGCTCTTTTGTTGTGATTAACTATTGTTTATAGATATACCTTCTGCTATATTGATAATGTTATTATGTGTTATCCGCTGTGTAGTTGTAACTCTGACTATCAAGTACATGTTATGGAATGTGTACCGTATGTTGGCTGACCGACATGTAGTCGTGCCACTGTGATGACTCATTTTATGTTTTCAAAAGAAAAAAAAGAAAAAAAAAAGGGTCATCACAATGATGGGCTTGGATCCAATGGTTGTTTTGTGACCGGCACACCATGCTTGAATGGGGGTCACGGTTATGGCTTTGGTAGTAGCGTGGGTCACCCGAGGTCAGACTTGGTCAGGCTGCTAGTATATGACGGTATGCGTACATATCCAAAGCACCGGTGTTGTATTAGAGGTCCCTCGGGACAGCACCAACCCTGCCGGGAAGAGGTTAATATCTTGGGTAGACTATATGGAATAAACTATGACATATATGTATAACATCCCTAGCATAATTTCTCCTGCATTAAACTACAAGTAATGTCATCGGAATTATGCCTTCACAATTATTTTCGGGACAAACCACGACCTTCTTAATGTGAGCATAGTAATTGAGGTAATACACACTATTTTCGCAAAATACTCACGTGTATGATTCCGTAAATAAAAGTTGATATTTAAGGCTTATTTCATGACCAGTCTTGTAATGATTTGTTTACTAAGTCATAGACTTATTTAGTGCTCCCCTCTATCTCCAAATCTCTCTATGTGCCGGTAATTATCAGGTTGACCTTGGTTAGGGTTGAGAGGTTCGCAAGGATAAAGATGCCAAGCGAATGGTCCCTTGATAATAGGTTTTTCTAGATTGGATTCAATTTTGGATAAGTCTTGGTTTAAGTTTGATGATAGTATTATTTAAGGTATAATTATTTTTAGATTCTCATATTTCATATTCTTTCATTTTCCGCTTTTCTTTCACTTTGATTAGATCTTAAGAGTGGTTCTACTAGGCAATTACTAGTTAATTGTTCTAAGGATACAAAATTAAGTAAAACAATTACCTAATTTTGGGGGCATTACCAAGAGGTGTATAAATAATGTGTAAATTTTTTTCACAGAAATAAGAAGATAAGAAGACAAAATATTACATTAAGTTGAGGTTGTTTGCACATGAGAGAGAGAGGGAGAGAGAGAGAGAGAGAGATTGGTTTAGCCCATCTTATTTTTAGGGGTTGGGAAGGAACAAAAAAAGAGTCATTTCCATTTTTTTTTTTTAAAGAAAAAAATTATTTTTGAACTTTTAATACGAAGGAACTAGTTAGTTTAACCATTCAAGCCATTCCTTTATCTTGATTGTTTTTTGTCATATTTTAATTAGTCTGAAAATTACTTGATGGATAAGTTTTGTTTAGTTAACATCATGAAATATAATGTTTTGTCACCTTAAGACACAATTCTTAACCATTTTGCCCATATATGGCAAGGTGGTTCCCTAGTTAACTTTAGGAGTTTTTTTTTTTTTAAAAAAAAAAAGTGTAGAAGTAAAAGTTGTCATGTGGGTAACGTAAGATAAGGTCTATGACTCTAAAAGATTATTAAATGATCACCGAATTTGTAGGTTTCAATCGATTGTCAATACTATCTTCTTTTTATAATAATATTTATTTTTCTTGTGCTAAACTTTTTTCAAAGTGTTAAAAGAGTTAAAATAACCTCTCTCTCTCTCTCTCTCTCTCTTTCTACTATCTATCTATCTATATGTAGGTCTTTAACTCTCTCTCTTCCTAAATTTCATTTTCAATGTTCAATTTTTAGTTTCTACTGCTATTATATGCTGTCAGAACAATCTTAATTCTATCAGGCATCAAGTAATCTCAGCTTCTAGTGGTGTTGGTGGTGAGGGCTTATGGTGGTACAAAAGAGCGACAAAGATGAGAGCGAGAAAGGGAGAGAGAGGAAAATATAAAAATATCCGTCTCTTGATATGGAAATGCCAAAAGCAAAATGTCATGCCTGCTTTTGCTCGCCAGAGGTAGCGAGCAAGACTACATATATTGATCTAAAAATACTATAGCACAAGCGAGTTTGATGTGGAAGGTATTTTAAGGAGACTAGCTACAATTTGGCTAAGCGCGATTTTAACTACTTCACTGTGAATGCTTTAAGAGACTGTGCATTTGAGAACAAATATGAAAGTGCAGTTCCTTTCCTCTAGATAAACACTTTGTTAACTGAAATTAAAATATCAATTTTGGTGACATGTGAGGTACATCGATCATTCTGGTTTTTGGGAATATATATATATCAAGCAGTAGTAGTAGAAGTAGTGGTATGTGAGGAGGATAGTGGTGGTGAATACCTACAAACTCTAGCTTCCTTATAAACAAGGCCTTGTTGGCAGAAATATCCTTTGCCCGGGCTGCAATGTCGGTCTTGGGAACATATGCATTGTCCCTCCAAGGCACACCCCTCAACTTTTGCGCCTTCCTGCCCAAACACAATCTCATCCGACCATTCACTCCAGAACATGTTTTGAGGGTCCAATTGTTTTTTGGCAGCAATAAACTTGTTAAAATTAGGATACTTGCGCTGCACACCCAAGAATGCAAGGTTCCTATTCTTGGCCCAATGCGGCTTAGCCCCATGCTTAAAGAATGCCATTTGCTCCACTTCTTCCCATACGTGTTGGTTCAGTCTTGGAGTTGTAGCCTCCTTGGCACGATAATAGTTGAAATCCACCACTACGGAGTCCTCGGATTGACCAAGATACGCCCCAGAGGCCTTGATGAAACGTATAAGAAACCCATTGTAGATATCAACCCCGCACATATTCTCCCCGTTTATTAGGTCTCTCAATCTCTTCACATCACGAATGAAGTCTCCAAACTTTGGAGCCGGGAATATCGCCGTTGTCTCGTAGAAGAAGAGGCCGTCAATTCTTGGATCCCAAGCGCATGTGGTTGTGATATCGATGCTTGGTGAATACAAACATGAACCCGAGCTCTGGATTTTGCCCTGACGACCCACTACTGGATAGCCGGTGAATACTAGGCCGCCGTTCTTCAATCCATTGCCGACTAATTCCTTGGACCCCACACTAGTAGCTGCGAGTATGCATTTTCCTTTCACATCCCGTGTATTCTCCATTATCTTCTCTGCCCATTAATTTTTAATTCACAATTAATTATTTAATATATTATAATTTACTGCTCGCTCGATCTCATAGAAATTATTAAAATTAAAATTACCTGTTGCTCTTATTGATTTGGAGATCACCATTGAAGTGGGCTGGAAGCCGATAAAGTCGTAAACCCCATTTCCAGAGACGTTTAAGGGAACTCTGTCATCGTATCTGTACACAGCTCTACGCTTTGATGGATACCAAGTTATATCTGCGAATTCGTGTTTCTTGGCGTGCTCCATGAATTCATCTTCAAATTGAGCATCGCTCGTGAAATTATAGGTTATGCTTCTTTTGAATCCTCTTTCTAATGACAACTTTACCTGTTTTTTTATATATGTATATATTCATGCACTCTCGATCAATAAAAATTAAACAGTAAAAATGCACATATATATATATATATATATGTGCTTAATACTTACCTTTGAGATGACACCCAACAATCCCAACGATAGTTTAGCAGCATTCAAGAGTGTGTCCTGTCTTTCTAATGTGATGACTTTGGCATATCCTTGGGATGGTGTAGCCGGAACAACAAGAGTGAGGCCAATAACATGATCATGAACAGCCCCTCCCTTTCCCCACCACGAGCTCCCATGCGCCCCAGTGCTAATAAGTCCTGCAACACTCACACCCTCCCAATAGGGCGCAGCCACTAAACTCAACCCGGCTTCTTCCACTTTATCAATCAGCTCACGTAATCCCACTCCAGCATCAGACGTGACAGCTAAATTCTCCGTGTCAACTTGGATGCCAGAATTGTATTTTGCGCTACTTATTAGGAAGGAGTTTTCGGAACTTGATGTGGGGCAGGCCAGTTTTGGTATGGTATGTGAAAATTGGCTCACAACTCTCACCTTGAGTTTATTCCGATTGGCATAGGCCACGGCCAAGCGGAGCTCTTCTTCTGTAGCTGGATATGTGACATTTGGGACATGGCACTCCTTTCGGTCTCCCCACGCACCGTAGGAGTTGTAGAGGGTGCAGCCAATATGGTTGCATTGAACCGGGAGTGGAGGTGGCATGCCACAGATGATGGTTAGCAGGTGCAGAGCACCAAGGAGCAACAAAGGGTCTCTGACTCTCTGCTTTATTTCTCTCATCGATCACTCGATCTACCTACTATGTTGATTGTAATGGAGGCTTTTTGTTGAATATAAAGGCAATGCTTTCAAGGCAAATTACATCATTAGCTACTTGCGTACGTGCTATATATATATTGATTGTAATGGAGGGTTTTTGTTGAATATAAAGGCAATGCTTTCAAGGCAAATTACATCATTCGTTATTTGCTTTTTACGCTAAGTTATGTTGATCAATGCTTGAATATTCAGATTTTTCTAGTTCAAAGTTACTATCTATCATTCCCCAAGCCCAAGTGGGCCCATGGTCAAGCTAAACCTGATCGGATCTGTCGGGTTGCGAGTGAACCGGCCGATTGCACACAATTTGAATGTGTAGTCACACTCGGAAAGTGAACCAGTCACTCTGACGGGAGTGTACTACCGATCGTTAAGATGATTGGAAGTTCGATACTAGCGGACGGTTGTGCCCGGAATGTCACTGAGACACGCAATACAAAGTGCACGTGCCCCGACAAGTATGGGGGTTTCAGTAAGTAAGATCTCTAGCATTTATTAGGATCTCATGCATTTATCAATTAACTTGAATACTTAATTAGTGGGGTCAAACCAGGTTAGAAACCAGATTAAGCATTAGTACTGTACACCATACTAGGTAGGGCTGGCAATTTTGACACGACTCTACAACACGACACGAAATTAATGAGTTTTGGTCTACCTTAAACGGGTTTGGGTCATAAACGGGTCGACCCGTTTATGACCATTTTAACTCAGTCTGGCTGGTCACCCAGACACGATTAACTCTCTTTCTTCTTCTTTTTTTTCTTTTTTTCTTTTTAAATATATAAATAAATAAAATAAAAGAAAAAAGAAAAAAGAAAAAAAGGGGGGGAATCCGGGAAATTCGAGAGAATCGGGAATGGGCTTATTAGAAATTCGAGAAATTCTGTTTTAGCCGAAAAGTTGAAAACACAAAGCGACAACAAAACACAAAAAATCAAAAATCAAAACTATCAAAACCATAAGTTTTTCTTTTAGCTGAATAGTTCCGCTGCCCTTCTCTTCTTCTTCCATTTTCTAATTTTTCTTCTTCTTCAGTTCCGCGCCACGCCGCCGCCGCCACCCCTTCTTCTTCCTCCAGCAGTCCCGCTGGACGCCTAGACCCGCTCAAGTCGACGCTCTCTCTCTCAGTCTCTCTAGTCTCTGCTCTCCAGCCTCTCCGCTCGGCGCTCGCTGCCGACTGCCAATGCTCTCCCCGTCTCTCTGCCGCTCTCTCTCTCTCTCTTCCACCGTTGTCGCATTCGGTACCGCTGGTATGTTAATAATTGATTTCCATTTTTATAGCATTTTGAATCTTTGATTTGTTTCGGGAAATAGCTTGTCAAGTCTCAGTGGTGTTGTTACTTGTTAGTGTAAATGCTTTGTAATTAATGGATGAGCTGAAGCAATGAGAAAAAACTCTCAGTCATCTTCAATCTCATCTAGTTTCCTTGTTTTTACTTTCCTTTCTTTTTGGTTTTAGTACTTGGAAGAGTGTTTGATTTTGGTTCTGTTGCTTGATGATTCTTGATCATAGTTTTAGTCTTATAAACGGGTCAAACGGGTCGAGTCGTATCGACCCGATACGACCCATTATGTTAAACAGGTTTCACGGGTCGTGTCTGGTGACCCGTAAAATAACCATGTTGTGTCGTGTCTGGAGCCCCCACCTGTTAACATAAACGGGTTGTGTTTGAGTCTAGCTTAAACGGATCGCGAGCCTTAACGGGTCGTGCCGGGTACCCGTTTTGCAAACCCCAATCAGGTGTCTGATAACCATGTCTAGTACTGTTCACATCATATCAGATTACTGTTCACATATACCAGACAGTTAATAATCTCATAGATTTAGAAACCTCTTATATGCTAACTAATTCAAATAGGGGTATAAACAGATAGTAAAAATAGGTATCACCTAACTCTACTCACATTTATGATCGCTGACTTAGGCATTAAAGAAGGTTCGCTGGCCAACCCCAAGGGTGCTTTATTGTTTTGCAAATTCTCCTATTCTGACCCCCTGAAGAACCACCCCCCTGAAGAACCACTCAGACCTGAGGACCTAACACATCACCCTCCAGAAACTGTACCACAACTATCAAGCATTTAGTTTCGACGCCGTGTTGTGGCTTTTCAGTGAATTGAGTCGTGTGGAGGTGTGGGACATCAAGGATGCCCCTAGCTTTTGCGTGAATGAGTTGTTCGGACTTCTGGATTCTTGTAGCGAGCAATGCTACGTGGCATTAAAGTATCCGCACTCCGTCCGCATTTTGATTAACCGAACCGAGCAATGCTACGTGGCAGTAAAGTAGCCGCAGATTATTAGAAAGAAGATAAATTTACGATTCACCGGCGTTTATGGGGACGGAGCTCCAGTAGCCATGGCCGTGTCCGATGATATAGTTTCGGAGCCTTTGATCCTCTTCCGGCGACCATAAGCCTTTCCTGTGCTTTGGCTTTGGCTTGTCTGATGGCTTGCACCCCATTTTGCCAATCAACGTACAGAATTTCAGCTTAAAAAGAGCTTTTATGTGCATATTTGTGTATGTTCTGGGTTTCTGAGAGAGAGAGAGAGAGAGAGAGAGAGAGAGGGAGAGGCCGTGTGCGTGTGCTGGGGTTATGGCCAGAAGAACAATGGACAAGCAGATAATGAACACTTTGGTATTTAAAGCAATGATTAGTTGAATTCTGCTCCTTAATTTCGAAAAGATAAATCGAGTTTATTTATTTATTATTATTATATTATTCTTTTCTGTACAACCTAAAGAAAGTTTTGAGTTCTTAATTACCAATGTCAATGTTAATTACCATATGATGTAAACTAAACTATATTTACCTAGTATTTAACGCTGCCCTTCCTCTCAAGGAAAATCAGATCAGGGCTCTAAAGTCATTATGACATACCCTTCCTAGAGCTCGTCTATATGTGAGACGAGAGTTCGACCTGCGTCCGACTCTCGTTCCACGTGGTATCTTATTTAGTTTTTTTTTTTTTTTTTAATCCTACAAAAAATGTGTGCAAACACTGAAAAGTTTCTCATTGCCCCATTTCAGAACACTCACCTTTTCCAAAATTTCAAAATCCTCCAATTCTCATCCCCCATCTCCATCGATCGCCACCCATCGATACCCACGAGCACCGCTGACAGGTACCAATGGAAAGCTCGTCTGTACGTGAGACAAGAGTTAGACATGCGTTCGACTCTCGTCCCATGTGGTACCTTATTTAGTGTATTTTTTTTTAATCCTCAAAAAATGCGTGAAAACACTGAAAAGTTTCTCATTGCCCCCCATTTCAAAAAAACCCATCTTCCTCAAAATTTCAAAATCCTCCAAATTTCATCCCCCCATCTCCATCAATCACCACCCATCGATACCCATGAGCATCGCTGACAAGTACCAATGGAAAGCTCGTCTGTATGTGAGACGAGAGTTAGACCTGCGTCCGACTCTCGTCCCATGCGGTGCCTTCTTTAGTGTATTTTATTTTTTTTAATCCTCATAAAATGCGTGAAAACACTGAAAAGTTTCTCATTGCCCCCATTTCAGAAAACCCATCTTCCTCGAAATTTTAGAATCCCCCAAACCTCATCCCTTCATCTCCATTGACCGCCACCCATCGGTACCCACGAGCATCGCCGATGGGTACCGATGGAGAGCTCGTCTATATGTGAGACGAGAGTCAGACCTGCGCCCGGCTCTCGTCCCACTTGGTACCTTATTTAGTTTTTCTTTTTTTAATCCTCAAAAAACGCGTGAAATCATTGAAATGTTTCTCATTGCCCCCATTTTAGAAAACCCATCTTCCCCAAAATTTAAAAATCTCTCAAACCTCATCCCTCCATCTCCTTTGACTACCACCCATCGGTACCCACGAGCACCGTCGATGGGTACCGATGGAGAGCTCATCTATACGTGAGACAAGAGTTAGACCTGCATTCGACTCTCGTCCCACGTGGTACCTTATTTAGTTTTTTCTTTTAGTCCTTAGAAAACGCGTAAAAACACTGAAAAGTTTCTCATTGCCCCCATTTCAAAAAACCCATCTTCCCCAAAACATTAAAATCCCCCAAACCTCATCCCTTCATCTCCATCGACCGCCACCCGTTGGTACCCACGAGCACTGCTGATGGGTACCGATGGAGCGCTCGTCTACATGTGAGACGAGAGTCAGACCTGCGTACGACTCTCGTCCCATGTGGTACCTTATTTAGATTTTTTTTTTTAATTCTCAAAAAAACACATGAAAACACTAAAAAGTTTCTCATTGCCCCCATTTCAGAAAATCCATCTTTTCCAAAATTTCAAAATCCTCCAAACCTCATCCCTCCATCTCCATCGATCGCCACCCATCGGTACCCACGAGCATCGCCGATAGGTACTGATGGAGAGCTCGTCTATACATGAGACGATAGTCAAACCTGCGTCTGACTCTCATCCCACGTGGTACCTTATTTAGTTTATTTATTTTTCTTAATCCTCAGAAAATGCGTGAAAACACTGAAAAGTTTCTCATTGCCCCCATTTTAGAAAAACCATCTTCCCAAAAATTTAAAAATCTCACAAACCTCATCCCTACATCTCAATCGACCGCCAGCCATCAATATTCACGAGCACCGCTGGTGGGTATCGATGGAGAGCTCGTCCCACATGGTACCTTATTTAGATTTTTTTTTTTTTAAATCCTAAAAAAAAAACGCGTGAAAACACTAAAAAGTTTCTCATTGCCCCCGTTTTAGAAAACCCATCTTTTCCAAAATTTCAAAATCCTCCAAACCTCATCCCTCCATCTCCATCGATCGCCACCCATCGGTACCCACGAGCACCACCGATGGGTACCGATGGAGGGTCATCTATATGTGAGACGAGAGTCAGACCTGCATCCAACTCTCGTCCCACGTGGTACCTTATTTAGTTTATTTTTTAATCCTCAGAAAACACGTGAAAACACTGAAAAGTTTCTCATTGCCCCCATTTCAGAAAACCCATCTTCCCCAAAATTTTAAAATCCCCCAAACCTCATCCCTCTATCTCCATCGACCGCCACCCATCGGTAACCACGAGCACCACCTATGCATACCGATGGAGAGCTCGTCTGTACTTGAGATGAGAGTCAAACCTGCATTCGACTCTCGTCCCACGTGGTACCTTATTTATTTATTTATTTATTTTTTAATCCTCAGAAAACGCGTGAAAACATTGAAAAGTTCCTCATTGCCTCCATTTCAGAAAACCCATCTTCCCCAAAATTTCATACTCCCCCAAAGCTCATCCCTCCATCTCCATTGACCGCCACCCATCGGTACCCACGAGCACCACCCACCGCTGCCGCCCACAACCACGCCGACCAAGAGAGCCACCCTCCGCCGATCCCTCTCTCTCTCTCACTAGCCCTCTCTGTCATGTTATCTCTCTCTCTCTCTCTCTCTCTCTCTCTCTCTCTCTCTCAGCTTCCTTTCTCTCTTAGCTTGTTGTAGACCCAAATCTAGGAAGCTTGTCGTTTCGGAGAAGTTGCCAGCGGGTGTATTGAGGTTGTTCTCATACGTAATGCAGTGCCTATTATGCAGCCTAAGCTTCTACCTCTAGTTTGCATTATCATGTCCAGATTGCAGCATATTTGTTATTTGGTCTTATTAAAATTACACTAGACTTTAAATCTATTTTATACCAATTGACTTTTTTTAATATAGTATTTTCAATCATTTTCAACTCAGATATGGAGATCACAAGCTGCACTTAGTGAGCAAACATAGATTACGAAGTTTAGCGATCGAGCAGGAGTATGAAAGGCTTCAAAATGTAATATTTGGAACCTTGATTCATTTTTTCAATTTTGGGAATATTTCAACAACGAAAATTTGTTGAGCACTGTTTCGAAAATCTTCAACTCCAACTTCAACAATAACTTGCTGTTTGTCTTTTCAAGCTGCTGATTGTTGAACAAGAATCACCATGCTCAATCTTTTTCTAGTCAAATGCATTTTTAGGTTCAGTTCAAATTTAAAACCCTTCAAAGTATAACTATTTCCAAAATTGTTAATCAAGGAAATGTAAGATAGGGCATGTATGTAGGTGTAAGAGTATGTATGTCTCTGCTTGGGTGTGTGTGTTGAGAGAGAGAGAGAGAGAAAGGAGACCTCTTATAAACAAATAAAATGTCACAATAACAGTTGGATGAAGAAGTGTGTTGGCAAAAGTATTGTACTCCTCGGTAGTCAGGCCCAGCCCAAGCACAAGGCCCATTGGGCCCACTCGACCGGGCCTGAACGGTTCAACGGTTCAAGAATTTCATCCATCCAGGCCCGCCAAGATCATCAGGGCCTAACCTGTTCACCCGACCCGCCTTTATCCGACCCGGATACCAACCGGTACTAACATCCACATTTATCTCAGGAGTACCCGGGATTTAAGGGACACGACGCATGACATCAGACTAGATCGTACTCCCGAAGCTTTACCAATGTCATGCCGCCCGTATAAGATCGAACGCCCGAGATTTGCGGTCGTGGAACTCGGAATATCTGTGCGCCTGAGGCCACGTCTTCATCAACTACCGATTCCCGCATATATAGGTATAATCTCAACTGCTCCTTAGTCTCTATAAATACCAAGGTCTCCTAATTCATTAAGGTATGCTAATTAATCTATATAAACTTACTCTACGCATTTTCTCTAAGAACAATACACTTACTTAAGCATCGGAGCGGGGTTGTCGGCATCCCCCCCCCCCCGACGCAGTGTTTGTTCTTGTTTGCAGATCGAAGAAAAAGAGGGAGAACTCTGACGAATCACTGATCTACACGTCACTTACCGGAAATTGTCTCAACAGTTTGGTGCCGTCTGTGGGAACGACTTGTGACGTTTCTCTACAAAAATCCGCTATGGTGCACACTAGATCAGAATCGAACAGAGTGTCTCGGGATGCTCAAAATGCCCGAGAGGAAGGAAACTCAAACGATCCTCAAATCACTCGGCTGAACGAGAGGATTTGGCTACTATGAATGCCATTCTTCAGGCTCGGGTTCCGGAACTCCACCGGACAGTCACAGATCTAGAAAACCAAGAAGTCCGCAATAGCCACATCGGAGAGCGACGAGAGGAGGAAAGACACGGAGGCAGCCGAGTTGAGGGGTTCGGAGAAAGAAACGACCAAGAGGAAGAAATCCCCGCCCACGTTCCCCCTCCTCAAACCGAGGCCGAAAAGGCGGTGCAAGGCATGATCGCCTGGTTAGAATAGAGATGCAATGTTCTGACCGCTGCTATCCAACAGAATGATAAGGGAAAGGCTTCCCTGGTCGAAAATATTTTGCAAAAGACTACCTCTCCATTTACCGAGGATGTGGCCAACATTTGTCTTCCTGAGAAGTTTAAAATCCCGATAATTCCGTTCTATACAGGCCTTGAAGATCCTGTGGAACACCTGGATAATTTCCGTGCTCACATGGACCTCCACCGAACGCCCGAGATGGTAGCATGCCGAGACTTTCCACTTACCCTCTCGGGTAACGCCCGTGACTGGTTTAGGAAACTTCCACCGAACTCCATCTGTCACTTCGACGACCTCGGAAGGATGTTCCTCACGCAGTTCATGGCCGGGAGGGTCAGGAGAAAGCCATCTGCGTCCTTGATGTCACTGCATCAGGGACCCGAGGAGTATTTAAAATATTTTTTCATGAGATTCAACCAGGCGCGGCTCAAGGCTGAGGCAGCAACCGATGACTTCATATACGGAGCCCTCTTCCAGGTAATCCTAAAAGATGGCTCCCTCATGGCTGACATAGCCCGAAAGCCTCCACAGAACCTAGACGGCTTCATGAATAAGTCCGAGAAGTACATCAACCAGGAGGAAATACTCCGGGCACTACTGGGATCCGAGTAGACTCACCCTTCCAATTCTGAGCGTCAGAAGAAGAAGAAGGATCCTCGGAAAGAAGAACGTAAGCGAGTCCCGGAAGGAGAAGAGGCAAAACCAAAGCGAAACCAGGAATCGCTCTGAGACCACAATTGGACACCTCTCAACGCTCCCATCATGGATGTCCTTATGGAGATAAAGCGGGATCCCATGTATCGGAAATCCAGGCCAGTACTTGTGAATCCAAATTCACCATATGCCGATCAGTTGTGTGCTTTCCACGATACCACCGGGCACCGCACCGAAGCTTGCATCACCCTGAGAATCTTGTTCGATTCCTTGCAAATCAAAGGATTCTACCAAACTCGGAGCACGGTAACCGACCCTGGGAAGATCACAATCGGTTCCATCCGAATCAAAACAATCCTCAGAATGACCGAGAAAGAGATCGGGAAAGGGCCAGGGAGCCAGAGCGTAGGCCAGATCATCAGGTTGTCCGATAAAGAAGCAGGAGCCGAACCCGACCAGCACCACAGGGGAACCTTCCGGAGATACACACAATTTCTGGGGGTTTTGGAGGAGTAGGAGAGTCCAGCTCAGCTCGGAAGGCATATGCAAGGTAGATGAAGGACTTCGAAGTGTACTCGATAGAGAAGCCTCCAAAATCCCAGAAACGCGAGGATCTGGTAATCAAGTTCTCGGACGATGATTATGCGGGGGTATCTGTTGTGCAAATATCTACCTAAGTAAATATATAAATATTTGTACGTTTTACTCGCAAGTGCACAAGATCAAAACGATAGTATAGTAGGCAAATAAGAGATCATTCCCACGAGGATTGGTAAATTATGCTTAAAAAGATATTCCTAAAAGATATATGTTTAATAAGACGAGATAAAAGATTGAATTAAAAATAATAAGAAGAAAAGGTAGGGCTTCGATATCCACCGCTAATCATACTCAAATAAGATTCGCAATATGCACAATACTACAATTATAACATGATGCTTAATGTTTACCAGCCACAAGGGAATGGTATCTTCTCCTAAAGCTATTGATTTCCCTAAGCAACAAGTTAGGCATGGTATCTACTCTAACTCTTTTCTTCCTTGAAGGATTTAGCATGGTATCTACTAAGTTGTTCTTCAAGAAAGCATAAATCTATGGAAATCGGTAAACACACTCAGATTGGAATATGGTATCTATTCTAGTTGTCTTTATGTTGATTAATCCAAGAACCTGTGTCGGGGTTCTTTCGTTACTCTATTATGCCCAGGACTCGGTCATCCAAATTGACATAAATAACAAATCCATACCACATGCATATGATAGCCAAACATAAACATGCGAGGAATTCAAGAAACTAGAATTAATCAAGTTAAGCATCAATATATAAATTGTAGCAAAGCAAATTGAAAAATTTAAAGAGACATGATTAGGGCTTCAATCGAGTCCTAACTACAGTATTAGTTACAACAAATATAAACTAAAATTATATACATACAGAAAATAAATAAATAAAGAAAATAAAAACTAGGAAGAACCTCCTTCTTGATGGAACCTTTGATTCTTCCTCAAAGCTTGTGTGTCTTTTCTTCAAAGGCTAGAGGCCTATTTATAGGGATTAGAGAAGCTCTAGAAGCTCTAGAATTCATATTACAATTCTAAGTAGGTCTTCTAGTCCAAATAGAGTAATTACAAGTCTTTTCCTTTTCTGAAATTTCTATCCAAGTAGGACAAGGATTCCAAAATTCATACAGATTTGCGGTCTTTTATTGAGGGGCGATTTTGGCATGGTAAATATCCGAATTAGGAAAAATCTATTTCTCACATATTTGTTTAATTTTCTCTTAGCTTTCCAACGCCACAAATTTTGTTGCAATATGATATTTGAGCCTAAAGTTATGATTAAATTACTGAGACGTGCTTATTCTAGATTCTTTCCAAAAATAACGAATTTTTGCCAACTTCTCTTTCCTTAAATTCAAAATTGATTTGGAGTTGAATCTATCCAAAAGTGAGTTTGCCGACTTCGTTATAATCTTGGAATTTGATGGATTTTCTTCCAAAAACTGTAAAATACAAGAAAACACAAAAACAACACAAAACATCAAACTATAACAAAACTAAGAGCTTAACATATGTAAATTAAGGGGCTTGAATGTGTAACATTCAGCACTTATCAGTATCCCTTCCACATATCGATATTTTGGTTTTGAGCTTAGCCATTGCCAACCACAAGATACACCGCATCCTTATTGACACTGGGAGCTCGGCTGACATCCTTTATAGGTCAGCCTTTGAGCTCATGAAAATAGACCGAAGAAAAATGGTTCCGTCTAGACACTCACTAGTGGGATTCACGGGAGAACAGGTGCTCCCTCTCGGGTTGATAGAGCTCCCGGTAATGGCAGGGGTATACCCGAGGCAAAGGACAATAATGGTCAAGTTCCTAATAATAGATCGACCTTCGGCTTACAACGCCATCCTCGTAAGAACGGCTCTCAATGAGCTCAAAGCTGTCACCTCAACGCCCCACCTAAGCATGAAATTCCCCACCGAGGAAGGGGTCGGCGTTGAAAAAGGGAATCAACGAATGGCGCGGGAATGCTACAACACGAGCTTGAAAAAGCTCCCTGAAGCTGTGGGTCTCGGAGAGCGGACCAAAAAAGATGGAAAATAGCAATCACAGTTGGGGGAGCCGATCGAGGAGTTGGAAGACTTCGAGCTTGGTGACTCGAAGAAAAAGATCCTGATAGGCTCACAACTTACCCATGGAATGAAATAAGCCTTGGTAGCATTCCTGAGGCAAAATGAAGACGTCTTTGCATGGAGCCACGATGATATGCCAGGGATACCTCCCTCCGTGATAGTCCACAAGCTAATGGTCGATCCGAGCCACCGACCAGTCAAGCAACTAAGGTGAACTTTTGCTCCGGAGAGGAATCAGGCCGTAGCCGAGGAGGTGCAGAAGCTCCTACAGGCCGGGTTTATCCGAGAAGTGGATTATCTCAAGTGGCTAGCCAATGTGGTTTTAGTCAAGAAATTCACTGGGAAGTGGAGAATGTGCGTCCATTTCACCGACTTCAACAGAGCATGTCCTAAGGATAGCTTCCCATTGCCACTGGTCGATCTATTGGTAGATTCGACAGCTGGGCATGAACTTCTCACGTTCATGGACGCATTCTCCAGCTACAATCAGATACACATGGATGAAATCGACCAAGAAAAAACATCCTTCATTACCGACCGAGGCATATATTGCTAAAAGATGATGCCATTCGGTCTGAAAAATGCAGGGGCCACATACCGGAGGCTGGTCAACAGAATGTTCCGAGATCAAATCGGACGAAATGTAGAAGTTTATGTTGATGACATGCTTGTCAAGAGCATCCGAGCCGCCGGCCATATAGCATATCTGAGGGAAACTTTCGAGACGCTGAGGACTCACAAATTGAAGCTCAATCCGACCAAATGCGCTTTCGGCGTTTCCTCTGGGAAGTTCTTGGGATTTATGGTCTCATAGAGAGGAATCGAGGCAAATCCCGAGAAGGTGAGTGCTGTCCTCAGAATGCAATCTCCCCGGACCACCAAGCAACTACAGCAGCTGACCGGGAGAATAGCTGACTTAAACCGGTTCATCTCCCGATCCACAGACAAATGTTTCCCATTTTTCAAGATTTTGAGGAAAACCTTTGAATGGAGTAGCGAGTGCGAGGAAGCCTTCAAGAAGCTAAAAGAATATCTGACCCATCCGCCGCTCTTGAGCTGCCCCGGCGAAGGGGAAACTATATCTCTACCTAGCAGTATCGCCTTCGGCAGTCAGCTTAGCATTGGTCCGAGAAGACTCAGGTATCCAACAACCGGTTTATTTTACCAGCAAAGCACTCCATGGAGCCGAAGAGAGGTACCCTCGAATCGAAAAGTTGGCCTTCGCTTTGATCATCTCGGCACGAAGACTAAGGCCATATTTTCAAGCGCATGCCATACGGGTGTTGACCGAGTATCCGCTGAAGAAGATATTACAAAAACCAGACCTTTCTGGCAGGTTGGTGAACTGGTAGGTAGAGCTGGGGCAATTCGACATAGAATTCCATCCTCGAACTTCTATCAAGGGTCAGGTCCTAGCTGACTTCCTCCTGGAATTCAGTAATACACCCGAGAGCGAAGAACTGCCCAAAAAAGGAGACCTGGGTAGCATATGTAGACGGTTCCTCAGCTAACCGAAAGAGTGGAGTCGGTGTCACTCTGGCAAGCCCGGATGGAGAAAGTTTTCGGTACGCAATCAAGCTGGATTTTGTGACCACCAACAATGAAGTGGAGTACGAGGCCGTGTTGGCCTAGCTTTCCATAGCCCGGGAGATGGGAGCAAAGAATGTAGAAGTCAGAAGCGATTCTCAGGTGGTAGTAAGCCATGTGCAGGGACTTGCAGAGGCCTAAGGAGAAAAAATGATTCAATATCTCGACAAGGTGCATGAATATCAGTCTAACTTTGACAGAACCGTCATGACAAAAGTTCCTCGGGAGAAAAATGTCTAGGCTGATGCTCTCTCCAAAATGGGCTCTGGAACTGGCCCCGTCATCAAAACATCTACACGAGAGGTGGTAATACAGACCAAACCATCAATCCTCCCGAAGCTTGATATGATGGAGGTCGAAGAAAGATCAGATGATCTCGAATGGGCCACTGATGTTGTTCGGTACCTCCGCAGTGGATCTTTACCCGAGGACAAGCTGCTGTTTCGTAAGGTGAAAATGCACTCAGCCCGGTACGTGCTTATCGGAGGATTACTTTACCGAAGAGGATATACCGAACCACTTCTCAAGTGTCTCATGAACTTTGAGGCAAAATATGTGCTAATAGAAATACACGAGGGGGTCTGTGGGAACCATTCAGGCTCTCGGATGCTAGCACACAAAGCAATGAGAGCCGGGTACTATTGGCCAACAATGAACAAGGACTTGATTAGGTTGGTTCGACAATGCGACAAGTGTCAGAGGTTCGCTCGGGTGATGAAGAAACCCCCTGAAAAACTTAGCCCGGTCACCTCGCCTTGGCCATTCGCAAAATGGGGGGTCGACATAGTCAGACCCATGCCACCGGGAAAGGGAAAGCGGAGGTTCCTTCTTGTCACGGTAGACTACTTCACCAAATGGGCCGAAGCCGAGGCATTTGCCACCATCACAACCGACTCGGAACGCACGAGAGTCAAGTTCCTTGGTAATGACTCAGACACTTTCAAAATTTGTCTAAGGCATTGGGGGGTGACTCGGTTCAAATCAAACCAGATCAAATCAAAGTGTTATTTCCACTCGGTTTAAAACACAACCGACTCGAAACGCACACCGGTCAAGTTCCTCGGTAATGACTCAGACAAATCCAAAATTTGTCTAAGGCATTGGGGGGTGACTCGGTTCAAATCAAACCAGATCAAATCAAAGTGTTATTTCCACTCGGTTTAAAACACAACTGACTCAGAATGCACGAGAGTCAAGTTCCTCGGTAATGACTCAGACAAATCCAAAATTTGTCTTAGTCATTGGGGGGGTGACTCGGTAGTACATCAGTAGTTCAACACGAATGGCAGTTCAACACTTTCAAAATAAAACGGTAATTTTAATTACAAAGTAGTACTTTTAGTTACATGCTAACTCGGTTGTAAAACCTAAAACTTCAGTTCAAAATACAACCGGGTATATATATAAAAAAAAAAGACTACAAGTTCGGACTGCCTGGCGTGTCAACTTCGTCACCAGCCTCAACTTCCTCGGCATCTTCATTCCTAGGAGTACAGTCAGAGATAGAAGGCCCGGATGTCAGATCATCACGATATGGATTGGGAGCATCGTCGGTCCAATCTGTCATGTCTGGAAAGAATTCCACACCCAAGGTTTGAAGCTTGTCAGTAGCAGTCTCCGGTATCCCGAGGAGACCAGGAGTCACGGTCTCTGGATCAACTTTAAAAATATCCGGGTGAAGAAGCATAGTCCTCAAGTTCTCAAAACCCCAGTTTGATCCTCGGCCCCAGCTGAGGCCTCGGAGCCAGGGGACCAAAGCGAGTTGCTTCTTCAAGCGCTTGGACTTGGACTTGTAATGATGGCTCTTCTTCCTTCTTGGTCCTAGCATGAGCCTCCTTTTGCTTTTCAGATAGAGTCTGCTTTTCGGCCGCCAGTGAGTCCACCTCCGACTGCATCTTTGCTACCTGGGAAGAAAGAGCTGCCTTTGCCTCCTTGGCCTCGGTTAGGTTCGTCAAGACCCGATCAAGGGTCTTTTCACTTTCAAGCGCTTGGGCACGAGCCTCTTCCACTTGCTTCCGAGCGGTTGTCAGGTCCTTGCCCTGATCCTCTAGGGTCTGATCACGGATCTGAATGTCCTCTTTCAAGGTCTCAATTTGAGACTCCAAATCCTCGGTCCGGGACACCTCAAAATTCTAGCTCTTGAACCCGGAACTGCAACTCGATAACCTTAGCTTTCAAAGAAAGTTGATTCTCGGTAGATACTTGGTGGTCTCGCCAGAAAGCAACCGACATCATTATGCCCTTTTTTTTAAAAAAAAAAGAAAAAGAAAAAAAAGAGAGAAAAAGAAAACGGGGCTTTGTGAGAAGAAAAGTAGTTAAGTGTAAAAAGTTATCTTCAACTCATAAAGCTTACTTGAAGTTGGGCATGAAGAAGTGCCTCCGCAAGTTCCTCCGGCGACCTGGTCCCGGACATAGATAAAGACTCTTCCAGGAGTATCTCTAGTAGCGACGCTATCAATCCTGCCTATCGGGATGTGCTGGCTTCTCCACGACTGGACAAAGGGTTAGTAGACTCGGGTTGTGGTTCCTCAAGCTCCTCGGCTCCTGAGGGGTCCCTCACCAAACTCGGAGTTGAGTCGTCTCCGATCGGCTCCGGTAAATCCTTAGCCCCGGATTCTAGACTTATCTCGGTCTCCACTGGTGGATGGACCTCGGATATCAATCCGGCCTCGGGCTCCAAAATAGCCTCGGTTTCTCCAACTGGGGATTGACTCGACAGCTCCGCAGTAATTGGCGCCGCCGTAGTAAAGGAATCGGGTAGAACAGGTTTTGCCTGAACCTGTTGTGTAACTGGAATGGTCGGTAAAATGAAGCGTGGTCGACCGAAGAGAAGCTCGGCTTCACTCGCCCGAGTGAGGGCGTATTCCATAGGGTTCGTAGCGAAACGGGTCCTCTTCGGTGACCCTAGCACCTTTTCCTTTCCCTTGCGCTTAACCGATTTCCGAACCTCGTTCCCGAATTCCTCGGGTTCATCTTCTATATGGATCACATCAGGGACGGGTGCTTGGGTAGCCTTGGTCGAGCAATCGCCAGACCAATCAGCCCGAGTCTTAGAAACCTTCAAAGAAACGGCCGAAGCTAAGGCAGTGTGAGACTCTTCTCCGGCAGCCTCAGCCGACTCCTTCTCTGGAGCCTCTACAGATGTCGAAAGCTCCTTCTCGGGAGCCTTTGCTACCTCCAGTGAAAGTTTGGTCACTTTAGAAGGAGCGGCTGTGGAAGAAGCACCAACCGGACGACTCTCAGATATAACCATTTTGGATAGTTGTAGGTTTGTGGACCCTCTTCGGCTTAGAGGAACCCGGCATCGGCATTGCGCCCTTCTTTGACACATGAGCAACCTCCGAGGCCCTGGCTCGAGGGGTAGCCACTGCTTCGCTCCCGGACTTCTTCACCATTGTTTTTCCCTTCCGGTTGTACCAAACTTTGCCGGTGGGAATTTGATATTTGAGAACTTTCCGCATGTTCTCATCGGTAACGATGTTATCATAGTCAATTATCAAGATGTTGGTCGGCGTTTGGGAGAAGGTCAACATTGTGGCAACCCCCCTCCACCCGGTTGCATTCAGGGCTGGAGGTTCCCTAAGGTCAATTTGGATTGGTCTCCACTCCAGGGACATCCTCTGGTCCTCCGCCAAGGGTGTAGCCGACTCCCATTCACTCAAGACCCTAAAGAACTCAGATCTCCGCCCCCGGTTGTTTGAGTAACTTTGGGAGAGGAAAATAAAAATCAGGTTCTCCCGGACGGTGAACTCTACAACATCTTCCCTTTTATAGTTGACCCTGTATATGTTGAAGAACTCCTAAATCGTCATCCGGGCCTCCAACATGGTACGCCATAAGATGAAAGACGCGAAGAGGTACAACACCAGCTCCCGAGCTATGTCTGGAAAGGGGAGCCGAAGCCCGCCGGTAAGCATCCGCACGTAAATAACGACGTCACCCCTTTGGATCTCCAGGGTGACTGGATGCTGGAAGTGGAGAAGGACTGGCAGAAGAATGTCATAGTTGTTCCGGAGATGGAACTCGTCCCTGATAAAATCCTCGAAGCCCCTCGATAATCGAGGGGGACAAGAGGCCGGTGGACCATCTCTCCCTGAACCAGATTGTCACCCAGTTCGGGCATCACATCATCGTCGAACAGAGCATCTTCTTCTTCAAGCTCCGGGACGTCGACTGCTTCCAATTCTTCCGCGTTAGACATTTGACAAGAGAAAATGAGAAAATAATGTGCGGTTGAATTTCAGAGGAAGTCGAGAGAGGTTTGGAAGTTCAAAGAAAATTCGAGATAAGAATGGCCGAAGTGTGGGAAGAGTATTTATATTAGCAGGTGACCCGGGTTAGCCGGTCTCCAATCACTGGTAGTCGAAGGGTCTCGCCCAAATTCCCTTCCTCCAAACCGGTAGCCGAAGAGTCCCCGGTTGCACACCTAATAGCTGCAGCACGCCTCAAAAGATGAATCGACGTCCAATCGCATTTAATGCGCGGCCGGCGTGATGTGTATTTTAAATAGTACTCGCAAGCGCACGAATCGTTTGCAATATAGTGTGTGCAAGTACGATGTCGAATCCACAGGGAAATGGTCAAATATTGGTGTCTTGTTTAATCAACCTCATTTTAACCTAGTTCCAAAGGTTTGAAGATTGATTCAAGAACAAAAAACTAAATAAAAGAGATGGAATGAAATATGCAAATTAAAAGGAACTAAGGCTAAGGAATCCACCAAACCAAATCCAACAACTCACACTCTTGGTTTCCACTTGAACACCCAAAGAACATTAAGCTTAGGGTGTCATTCAAGTTTCTCAACCATAAACCCGAGAACCATTAAATGAATCCAACACAAAAACAAATCACAAAGAGTACCAGTTGAAATCAAATCATCAAATGTATCATTCAATCACAGTGGATATCATCATTCAAACCGATAAAACAATGTATCCATCGGTTGAAACACATAAAATGTCCTATTTCCACCACTAACCACATTCATTGCAAAAGATAAAGCTTTAAATGAATGGAACTTGAACAACTAATATGATATATCATTAAATGTGCAAGTGGTACAGCAAGATTGTGAGTGTCATCAATGGAAAGGTTTCATCCTCAACCTTAGTTGAGGTTACTAGCCTTCCATGACTAAGAACACCACAAGAAAATGATGAACAACCATGGAAATAAAAGAAAAGCTTTACAAAGAGAAAGTGTCTGAGAATAAAACTACTGAAATACACTACAAGATGCACGAAATTAAACCCTATCTACTGTTCTCTACTCTACTCTACTCTTCCAACAAGGAGGCATGGCTATGGCTTTTATAGAAGAAAACTAGGGCTAGAAATCCATGTAAAATGACTCCTCTACCCTCCTCTAGGGTTCCTCTCTTGCTAGAGACAACCAAGAACATGAAACCAGCGTGTTCTGCTGCGAAAATCAGAGGGAGAGCTACTTTTTGGCTTCTGATTGGGTGTTCTGGCGTGCTCTGTAAAAGCAGGTTCTGGGAAAATTCGATCGATCGAAATAAAAGTCGATCGATCGACTTCGGGCAAAGTTTCGATTGATCGACTTTTCAGGACCTCCGAATTTCCAGTCATTTCCTTATGAAATTTGCCATTTCTCTCTTATTATCCTACAGAAACAGAAAATACAAAAACTAACCAAAACATTAGAAAATAAGAAGGCTAAAGGTTTAACTAGTGCAAATCAAGGGGTCCAAATACACAATATTTGGCACTCATCACGGCGCACGTTAGCAAATCCCGAGGCCCGCAGATTTCGATGAGAAAAGAAAATTAGAAAATTTCAAATTTGATTTTCAAATTTCAAATAAAAGGAAAAGAGCGGGATTAAGAAAGATGGGAATAGAGGCTCTTGGTTGAAGCAGAAGATAAGGTGAAACCTCCCAGGTATCCCTTCACAGGAATAGAGGCTCTTTGCAGCGGTCTTCTTTGCACTGAAATGGCCTTCACAGGCATGATCATGACAAAAGGAGATGACACTGGATTGGTCAGGCTCGGGAATGCATCTCCTAATGATCTGATCGGGACAATACTTGAACAAGTAAGGATCGTCCCAGAAAAAATTCTTCACCACGGACATGAATTTGGACTTATCTGGCCGCCCCCAATGCAAAGGCATTTGACCGGTGACAAGATAGTTCACTATGTCATAAAACCATGGTGAGTGAGCATGAGCAATATGCATCAACTGCTCATCGGGGAAGGTCTCAGAGATGGGGACGGCTTCTTCCCTGAAATCCACGTAATCCTCGAGAGATGATCGGCCACCACATTTTCGGAACCCTTCTTATCCCGAATCTCAATGTCGAACTCTTGTAAGAGCAAAATCCACCGAATGAGGCGAGATTTAGCATCCTTTTTGGAGAAAAGATACCTCAATGCCGCGTGATCCGAGTAGATGATGAGTTTCGATCCTAGTAGGTAGGATCGAAACTTATCCAGAGCAAATACGACTGCCAGCAGCTTCTTCTCAATGGTTGAATAATTCAGCTGGGCGTTGTTCAGAGTTTGACTTGCATAATAAATGACGTGGGGGAGTTTGTCAATGCGCTGCCCCAACACAGCTCCAACGGCGTAATCGGACGCGTCACACATGATCTCAAAAGGTGTACCCCAGCTAGGGGGCCGAATGATGGGTGTGGACGTCAGAATTGCCTTCAAGGCCCCAAATGCCTTCTTGCAATCTTCATAAAAAATAAAAGGGGCCTCCTTCACCAATAATTTGCATAGGGGCCGGGAGATCTTGCTGAAATCCTGGATGAATCGCCGATAAAATCCTGCCTGGCCCAGAAAAGAGCGAACCTCTTTCACCGTTCGTGGAGGTGGAAGGTTGGATATCAGATCTACCATTGCCTTGTCTACCTCTATCCCCTGACGAGAGATGACGTGCCCGAGCACAATTCCTTGCTGTACCATAAAATGGCACTTCTCCCAATTGAGCACCAGGTTCTTCTTTTTGCACCTCACTAAGACTAACGTGAGGTGATGCAAACACTCCTCAAAAGATGAACCGAAGACTGAGAAGTCGTCCATAAATACCTCCAGGAAACGCTCCACCATGTCAGAAAAAATGCTGATAATGCACCGCTGAAAAGTAGCGGGTGCATTGTATAGCCCAAAGGGCATGCGTCAGTAGGCGAACGTCCCGAACGGACAAGTGAAGGTCATCTTCTCTTGGTCTTCAGGGTCCACAGGGACCTGGTTATATCCAGAATAACCATCCAAAAAATAGTAATACTCGTGCCCTGCCAACCGCTCCACCATTTGATCAATGAACGGAAGAGGAAAGTGATCTTCCCTGGTGGCGGTGTTCAGCTTGCGGTAGTCGATGCAGACTCTCCATCCAGACTGTACTCGAGTTGGGACCAACTGGCTTCCTTGTTCTGCACGACCGTTACTCCAGCTCGCTTGGGCACGACATGAATGGGGCTCACCCATTTGCTGTCAGAGATTGGGTAAATGATGCCAGCATCCAACAACTTGATTACTTCTCCTCTGAAGACTTCCTGCATGGTCGGGTTGAGCCTTCTCTGTGGCTCCCTCGATGGTTTGGTGTCTTCCTCCAGATGTATCTTGTGCATAACCACTGAAGGGTTGATTCCCTTAATATCTTCTATGGTCCAGCCTATAGCTTTTTTGTGCTCTCTCAAAACATCTAGCAACTTCTCCTCCTGAGCAACATGAAGATCTGAAGCTATGATCACCGGCAGAGTGTCGGCTGGACCGAGGAACTTATACTTAAGATTTTTCGGTAGGGGCTTAAGTTCCTTCTTTGGAGGCTCAGGTACTGCTGCCTCCTCTTCTTCCTTGCACTCCAGAGGAGCAAACTCTAAAACGGCATTCGCTTGCTCAAGTAAAGCATCCAAGTCCAGATTCTTTCCGAACTGAGCAAAGCATGCCTCTAGGGGGTCTTTGGTGCTTGATTCTTCCTCTATGATCTCCTCAATCAAGCAGGTACTTTCGATCTCATAACATTCCCTCGGCCTCTTGCTGATGTCAAAGATGTTCAGCTCCACTCTCATATTGCCGAAGGAGATCTTCATTACCCCCGTCCTACAGTTGATCAGGGTGTTATTCGTAGCTAAGAATGGTCGCCCGAGGATCACCGGTATTTGAACTCCAACGTTCTGTACCAGCTCGATATCAAGCACTATAAAGTCTACGGGGAAATAAAACTTGTCAACCTTAATCAAAACATCCTCCACTATTCCCCGTGGTATCTTAACTAACCGGTCAGCCAACTGCAGTGTCATGGAGGTGGGCTTCAATTCTCCTAACCCTAATTGCAAGTAAACTGAATAGGGGAGGAGATTGACACTGGCTCCAAGGTCTAGCAGTGCCTTCTCAATGTGGCTGATGCCTATTGTGCAGGAAATAGTAGGACATCCTGGGTCTTTATGCTTGATAGGCAACCTACACTGGAGGATTAAGCTGACTTGCTCGGTCAAGCAAACTTTTTTCAGGACATTGGTTTTCCGCTTTACAGTTACCAAATCCTTCAAGAATCTGGCATAAGACAGAACCTGCTGGATGGCATCAAGAAATGGGATGTTAATCTGTACTTGCTTGAACACCTCCAGAATGTCCTCAAACTTTCCTCGTTTCTTGGGCGCGAGAAGTCTATTAGGGTAAGGCGCCTTAGGTATAAATGACCTAGGAGGAGTCTCTATGGTCGGAGCTAATGTAGATGGCTCGGCATCTCTCTTCTCTACGCTCTTGCTTCCTTGTCCTTCTTGTGCAGCAGGGTTCTCCTCAAGGTGAACCACTTGGTTGTCTACTTGTTTCCCTGACCTAAGTGTGACAATGGCTTGCACATGCTCCAACCCATGCACTGCATTTGATGAACTTCCCTCATGGAATTGCAACTTTGGATTTGGCACAGGCTGACTAGGGAGCTTTCCCTTCTGTCTCTCCCCTAGGTGACTAGCAATTTGCCCCGATCTGGGTCTCCATTTTGGCAATAGCTTGAGTGTTCACCATGGTAGCATTCTTCACGTCATTGATGGATTGCACTATAAGCTGAATGAAGGCCTTAAGAGTGTCTTCCAGAGTGGATTGTGAAGAAGAGGCAGGGGCTTGGTATGATTGTGCTAGCTGGTTGGGACGGCTTTGATGGTGAACCGGCTGATGAAATCCCAGGGGGTATTGAGTGTGGGATTGGTGAGGAACTCCCCCTTGAGTCATAGGCTGGTTCTGCTTCCAAGAAAAGTTAGGGTGGTTCTGCCACCCTGGATTGTATGATTCGGAGAAAGGTCCACTAGATTGTTTCCGATAATCGTTGAAAGCGTTCACTTGCTCCATTGGTGACTCGACAAAAGCCGCCAACGATGGGCAAGTCTATGCTAAGTGCATGGGACTAGCACAGATGGAACAGCAGTCAACATGGAATGGATTGGCAGCATTCATGGATTTGCTAACACTAGGGCTTCGACCTTTTTGGTAAGGGCATCTATCTTCATTTTTAATTCTACATCCTCCTTAATCTCGTAGATGCCTCCCTTCTTCTGAATGCGAGCAGCTTTATCTCGACAGCTTGAAAAATCCCACAGTTGGGAATTGTCTGATAACTGATCTAAGGTCCTATACGCCTCCTCTCCCGTCAAACTCAGAAATGCGCCTCCGTTCATCGACTCGATCATGCTACGATTGGTGAAAAATTGAATTGACTTCTAAAAATAAAGTGTGTGCATAAGTGTCAAAAAAAATTAAAGCACAGCGAAAAGTAAATGACACACAGATTTTTGTTGACGAAGTGGAAACTCAGTTAAGAGAAAAACCACTCCGGGGCAGCCAAACCTAGAAATTCCACTATTCAGAAGACATAGCTAGATACAAGACAGTATCACTCACATGTACCGATGCAATGGTCGTACCTTGATCTCTGACGTGTAACTCAACACGAACGCTTACCAACCAGGTTCACCCTGAAGGGGTCTTCAATGGAACTCCTTACCTTAGAGCCAACCTCTAAGATAGACTTCGATTTACAGCACAGCACACTTGTAAAACTCTAATGGAATTCACACCGAATTCTTGCAGTTCTCAGTGCCCAGGGGCCTCTATTTATAGGTTGGGGGCTCAAATGAGCGTCAGGCAAAATATACCTAGGCACCGTCCGGACGGTGGACATGGGCCGTCCGGACGGACAACTGTGCGAACAGATTTTCTTAAATTCCCGCGGAGAAATCTTTCCTATTTAAGGACATCGTCCGGACGGTCGCACGTCCGCTGCAAGTAATTTCCTTATAAGGCTCTTGAGCGCCCGGACCATGGGGGATGAGAATCTGAACGGCTATTCTTCAACACGCAATTTCCATATCGGTAATGCACGAGTCCGGACCATGATAGGCAGTCGTCCGGACGGTTGAAGTTGAATCGGCAATTTTCTTCTTTGATGCACGTGCATCCGGACAACAGCTGTCAGACGTCCGGACGGTCATATTTGAATTGCGATTCTTGCCTTACGAAGACGCACGTCTGGACGGAATACCACATCGTCCGGACGGTTGATTGATCTTCCCTTTCTTGGAACTTGGAAAGAAATCAGAAACTGATCGAGTACTGGGAGGCGTCCGGACATGCAGCTGAACCGTCTGGACTGATTCAAACTGGCACAGAAACTTCTCGATACAGTATGGGGTCCGGACGGAATGAACACTTCGTCCGGACGGATGATGCTGGTTTGTTTAGCGTCCAGATGGGATGACACGTCGTCCGGACGGATGGAACAGTGTACAGATGGGCGTCCGGACGAGATGGCTCAATCGTCCGGACGGTTGACAGGGAACTTGAATCTCTTTTGACTTGCAGACTCTGAATAGCGGAATTCCTGTTTACAGCATTTTTACACTTAAGTGATTTTGTCCAAACACAAAATGAGGCCAAAATACTAACAAACTCCCCCTTTGGCCATTTTGGGACAAAAATCACTTGACCGGTTTGGAAATACATTCCCGGTCGAAAATAAAAATTACTCCCCCTTTTTGTCTCAAAGGGACAAAGGGTAAAATAGAGTAATTAAAACTAACTGTCATAAAAATTACTCCCCCTAACGGTCTCAGAAGGACCCAGGAAACAGAGTAATATAAGTTCAACAATTATCAAAAACATAGGCTGAAAAATTGTTGAATAGGAAGAAAGCAGCAAGTTAAGGACCTTCACAAGTATTGTAGCACACGCAAGTATTTCTATCTGAAAAACTAGTCATAGAGCAAGTCAGAATTATGAGAACATGGAGATGATAGACCAGTATAGCAGAAACAAGAGTTACCCTGCCTAAATAATGAAGATAACCAGCTCAACTCATGCAATACGTGTGTGTGTGTGTGAAGAATGATCCCACAAGGTTTGAAAAATCATGACACGAGCAATCGGATTTCCTAAAGAAGAGAGAGAATCCATGACAGATTAGCCAAAAGTCAAACCTTACTCTTACTAGGGCCTAGCCATCCTCATCTTATACACTCTCCCAGAGATACATCACCGAATTGTTTTACTTGTACCATAAAGGAAAAGATAAAAATTTTACTTGCTCATAGAGGGCAAGGTATATTGCAAATTCAGTACAGAAGCAGTGAATAGACAATTTTTAAAGCACAAAAATCATACGAATAACTGCTCAATTCTCATGGTGCTGCAAGCTAGAGGAAATGCCAAAATTTATGGATGCTAGGTTCAATTAGCCTGTGGTCAAATTGTCATCTTATCACAAACCTCTTCTCTTATTCAGAAATTCTAGAAGAAAATAGTCAGAGAAGGAAAAATGCATACTTTTGGGGAGTCTAGGATAGTGCATGAGGTCATCACATGAGACAAGCGACTATCAAACAGAAACAATGAGCAGGGAAAAACTTTTGTACATGTTAGACTGATGTTTTCACCCACATATAAACATAATATATCAATGCTCAACAGACCAGTAAACCAGAAAGAATACATGAAATAGCTGACATACCTTGTGAAAGACTTACCCTGCTACGAAAACTTCCCTTTTTTTTTTTTTTTTTTTTTTTTTTACAACATCATGCTATCAGAGGACAAAGAGTTCATCCTAGCATGGACCATCATGTCTAGGACATGGCACAAACACCAATGGCTTTACGAAGAGACTCAAACCTGCTACCATCTAGAGGTTTGGTAAGTATATCAGCCAATTGATTTTCAGTGGGAATGAATGAGAGAGACACCACCTCAGATTCCACCAGATCACGTAAAAAGTGATGTCTGATGTTGATGTGCTTGGTCCGAGAGTGCTGAATGGGATTCTTTGAGATATTAATCGCACTAGTATTATCACAGTTGATAATCATAGTATCTTGAGAGAATCCATAGTCCCCCAGCAGCGTCTTCATCCACAATAATTGAGTGCAGCAGCTACCCGCAGCAATATACTCAGCCTCAGCAGTGGAGAGAGAAATAAACGCTTGCTTCTTGCTCATCCAAGCTACCAGATTGTTCCCCACATAGAAGCATCCTCCAGAGGTTCTTTTTCTATCATCAGCATTTCCAGCCCAATCTGCATCAGAGTATCCTGCAACAACAAGATTTGTTTCTCTAGAATACCATATACCATAAGAGAGGGTATCATTTACACACCTGATGATACGCTTAACTGCAGTGAGATGGGATTCCTTAGGATTTTCTTGAAAACGAGCACAAACACCCACACTGAAAGCAATGTCTGGTCGGCTGGTTGTAAGATAAAGGAGGCTCCCTATCATACTCCTGTAAAGTGATGAATCAACAGATTTGCCTACAAGATCACTACTGATCTTGACACTGGTGCTCATGGGAGTGCGAGACTTTTTCCATCCAACCCAAAATGTTTGACCAGATCCCTAGCATATTTAGACTGAGAAATGAAGATGCCTTCAGCAGTTTGCTTAACTTGAAGGCCAAGGAAGTAGTTCAGCTCACCAATCATGCTCATCTCAAATTCCTGCTTCATTTCATCAGAGAACTCATGGGCAAGAGAGTCTAAAGTAGCTCCAAAAATAATGTCATCAACATAAATTTGAGCGATGAGTTTGTGAGTACCTTGTTGCCTGATAAATAGAGTTCGATCAGTTTGTCCCCTTGTGAATCCCTTTGCCAGGAGATAAGTGGTAAGACGCTCATAACATGCCCGAAGAGCCTGCTTAAGCCCATATAGTGCCTTTTTTAGCTTGTACACATGATGGGGATGATGAGGGTCTTGAAAGCCTTTTGGCTGTTCTACATAAACTTCTTCTTGCAGAACTCCATTTAAGAAGGCACTCTTTACATCCATCTGATATAACTTGAAGTCAAGATGACAAGCAATAGAGAGAAGGATTCTTATAGACTCTAACCTGGCAACAGGGGCAAAGGTTTCATCAAAGTCTACTCCCTCTATCTGAGTATATCCTTGTGCAACTAGACGGGCTTTATTTCGAACCACAGTACCATGTTCATCTGTTTTATACTTGAAGATCCACTTGGTACCAATAATATTCTGTTATGCAAGACGAGGAACCAAGGTCCAAACATCATTTCTGGTGAACTGATGAAGCTCATCATGCATTGCAGAGACCCAGCCTTCATCCTGTAGGGCTTCATCAACTTTCTTGGGCTTTGTCTGAGCTAGATAGCAGCTGAAAGAGACTTGATTAGCTACTTCACTGGTGGGCTGAATGACTCTGCTTCTCAGCCTACGCCTTTCATCTATGTTCCCAAGCAGCTGATGAGGAGGATGATTATGCTTCACCCGTGATTGCTTAGAAGGATTAGCAGGAGTATCCTCATCTTCGGAGGTAGTAGGAGTGGTATTCGAAGAAGGAGATTCATCTGGAGACTCTTTTGGAGCAGGATCAATGATATCAGTTGGGGCTGTTGAAGGTTCAGCTGAATCGAGCTGTTTTACCTTCATGCTGATAGGTCTCTGAGCTTTTTCATCATCAACTACTACATTTATTGATTCCATCATAGTCTCTGTTCTTTTGTTGAAGACTCTGTATGCACGACTGTTTGTGGAATATCCCAAGAACATACCTTTATCACTCTTGGTGTCAAATTTCCCCAGATTTTCCCTGTCACGAAGTATATAACATTTACTTCCAAAAGTTATAAAATACTTCACTGTGGGTTTCTTACCTCGCCAGATTTCATAGGGAGTCTTGTTTGTTTCAGGCCTAAGGTAGACTCTGTTGATGATATGACAGGCAGTGTTTACAGCTTCTCCCCAGAAGTGTTGGGCAAGATTTTTTGAGTTGATCATCACACGAGCCATCTCTTGAATTACCATGTTCTTCCTTTCAACAACTCCATTCTGCTGAGGAGTGATAGGAGAAGAAAATTCCTGCTTGATTCCATATGAGCGACAAAATTCTTCGAACTTGGAATTTTCAAATTCTCTTCCATGATCACTGCGGATTCTCACAATCTGGCAATTTTGCTCAACCTGAATTTTCTTGAACAATTGTTGAGCTGTATCAAAGGCATCATATTTTTCCCGAATAGGAATAGCCCATGTATATCGAGAGAAATCATCAACAATAACCAGAATATATCTTTTTCCACCTAGACTAGCAGTTCTAGTGGGACCCATGAATCCATGTGCAATAATTCCAAATTTTTTGGAAGTTAGAATACCTGAGGTCTTCTTATGGGCTGCTCGAGTTTGTTTTCCTAGTTGACAGGGACCACAGATTCCTTTTCTAGTCTTCTCCATTTTGGACAGGCCTTTAACAACATCTTTGCCTGCAATTTTCAACATATCGGAGAAATTAAGATGCCCTAACCTCTGGTGCCATAGCTCACTGTCATCTATGGTTGCTTTATTGCAGAAAATCTGAGGATCTGCAGCCAAACCAGGAAGGCCATAACAGTTGTCAGCAGTTCTTTCTCCTCCCATGAGCCATCTGCCACTGCTGTCAAATAAATTGCATTCCTTCTTGGAGAATTGCACCACCAAGTAATTATCACAAAGCTGGCTGATGCTAAGGAGATTTGCCTTGAGTCCTTCTACATACAGAGCTTCTTGAGATGTTCCGAGGCCTGCAATGTCGATGATCCCTTTACCAATGACTCTGGATTGACTCCCATCTCCATAGGTGATTCGCCCACCTTTGCCCATCTGAACTTCTTTTAGCAAAGTCTTATCACCTGTCATGTGTTTTAAACAACCACTATCCAAATACCACAAGCAAGTATCAAGAATTTTTAGTGCAGTATGAGAAACTAAACACAGATTATCTTCCATTTTGACCTAGACTTGTTTGGAAGTTTTTTGTTTATTAACCAGGACAGATTTTTGCTCATTAAGGGTGAGGTATGCTAACTTATCACTAATGAGTTTCACTTGATCACTTAATAGTTCAACTTTTTCTTTAAAACCTGGTTCATCTTTCCTAGGGACAAGGGTTTTCTTCCAAGGTTTCTGTGACCTAATTTGGAAACAGTTTGGACGAATATGACCAACAATACCACAGTGATGACAAGTAGGTATAGATTGATTATCCCCTTTACCCTTACAAGTAGATTGAGTATGAGACATGATAGGTTTAATGAACATGGTCTTATGAATAGACATATCATGTGAAATATAATCAATTTTATCCATACTCAATATAGACATAGTAGAAGTAAAAAAAAAACAACACTCAAGAAATTTAATCTTCTCAGAGTGTACCAAGCTCTGATACCAATTGAAAAATTGAATTGACTTATAAAAATAAAGTGTGTGCATAAGTGTCAAAAAAAATTAAAGCACAGCGGAAAGTAAATGACAGATTTTTGTTGACGAAGTGGAAACTCAGTTAAGAGAAAAACCACTCCGGGGCAGCCAAACCCAGAAATTCCACTATTCAGAAGACATAGCTAGATACAAGACAGTAACACTCACATGTACCGATGCAGTGGTCGTACCTTGATCTCTGACGTGTAACCCAACACGAACGCTTCCCAACGAGGTTCACCTACCTGAAGGGGTCTTCAATGGAACTCCTTACCTTAGAGCCGACCTCTAAGATAAACTTCGGTTTACAGCACAGCACAGTTGTAAAACGGCTTCAGAGGGATTGATAACTTCTCTGAGCTCTAATGGAATTCACACCGAATTCTTGCAGTTCTCAGTGCCCAGGGGCCTCTATTTATAGGCTGGGGGCTCAAATGAGCGTCAGGCAAAATATACCTAGGCACCGTCCGGACGGACAACTGTGCGAACAGATTTTCCGAAATTCCCGCGGAGAAATCTTTCCTGTTTAAGGACATCGTCCAGACGGGATGGCACATCGTCAGGACGGTTGCACGTCCGCTGTAAGTAATTTCCTTTTAAGGCTCTCGAGCATCCGGACCATGGGGGATGAGAGTCCGGACGGCTATTCTTCAACACGCAATTTCCATATCGGTAATGCGCGAGTCCGGACCATTATAGGCAGTCGTCCAGACGGTTGAAGTTGAATCGGCAATTTCTTTCTTTGATGCACGCGTGTCAGGACCACAGCTGTCAGACGTCCGGACGGTCATATTTGAATTGCGATTCTTGCCTTAAGGAGACGCACGTCCGGACGGGATACCACATCGTCCGGACGATTAATTGATCTTCCCTTTCTTGGAACTTGGAAAGAAATCAGAAACTGATCGAGTACTGGGAGGCGTTCGGACATGCTGCTAAACCGTTTGGACGGATGCAAGCTGGCACAGAAACTTCTCGATACAGTATGGGGTCCAGACGGAATGAACACTTCGTCCGGACGGATGATGCTGGTCTGTCTAGCATCCGGACGGGATGACACGTCGTCCGGACGGATGGAACAGTGGACAGATGGGCGTCCGAATGGGATTTTTCGATCGTCCTGACGGTTGGCAGGAAATTTGAATCTCTTCTGACTTGCAGACTCTGAATAGTGGAATCCTTGTTTACAGCATCTTTACACTTTAGTGATTTTGTCCAAACACAGAATGAGGCCAAAATACTAACAGTTGGATTGAGTTAATCCTTGATAGAAAAATTGCACGAGTCTCCATTTCTCATATCCATGTGGAGGGCACTTAATCAACATATCTTGAAATATCTCCCAACTCTCAGAAAATTTCTCATCTTCTTCTTGAGTAAATGAGCTTATCTCCTTCCTACACTCATTGACTTTGGACATGGGGAAGAATTTGTTGTAGAACTTGTTTAGCAAGTTCTCCCAAGAAGTGATGGAACCAGGCATGTTTGAATCCAACCATGCCTTGGCTCTATCATGGAGTGAGAAAGGAAATAGCCTAAGATGCACAGATTCTTCAGAAAATTTTTGAAATTTAAAGGTGGCACAGATGTCTTTGAATTTCTTCACATGGCTATAAGGATTTTCGAGGTCCAAGCCATGGAATGTGGGTAGGAGTTAGATGACATGGGGCTTAAGGTCAAAGTGAGTGGCATTGGTTGGGGGTAACACTATACATGAAGGAGAATTTGTTGCAACGGGTGCAAACAAATCCCTAAGTGTCCTAGTATGATCGACGTTTTCTCCCTGATTCCTCTCATTCTCACCCGCATGCTTGTTATCTCCCATTTCAACTGAATTTCTAAGCCTTCTCCTAAGAGTTTTTTCAATCTCGGGATCTAAAGATGTCAAGTCTAGATTCAAAGATCTTCTACCAAGCATACACCAATGTACAAACAATTATTTAACCAAAAAGACAAACAAAATAAATAGAGGGAAGAAATTGCAAATGGGGGACAAAATTCTCCAAGGTACAATCTAGGTTAGTTCCCTGGTAGGTGAGGGGGGTCAAATTGGACACACTTAAATCCCAAGACCTTTCCTTGCCAGAATTCACCTTGTCATTGCCCTTAGATAGCTAAGTAGACCCATACTAGCAAAAAATGTTTTTTTTTTTTTTTAAAATCAAAAGAAAAATAACACAACTAAGATAAAAGGTAAAGACTAACAAAAATGCATACAATTTACACAAAGATAGCAGCAAAAGTAAAAGTAAGAATACTTACAAATTGGGACCAAAAAGAATTTTTGGTAAAAATTTATGCTACTGATCTTATCCAGGAGCTGCCTTCTGAGTTGAGATCGATCGATCGAATATAAAGTCGATCGATCGACAATCGATCGATCGAAGTTGTAGTAGATCGATCGAATCTTTGAAATGTTGGAGGAACAAAAACAGAACATAAACTCTTTTTTTTTTCTTTTGTGTTAGAACAAAACAAATTGAGGGTAATATGAAACACAAACTACACAGAATTTGAGGTAAATTATAATGAACTAAAAGAAAATTAAACAAACAGCAAAATACTATTAAACAGAAACAAATTATGAACAAAAATGAACAAAATGGACTAAAAGAAGTACTGGAACAGAGATACTCACCTTGTTTCGAGCTGCTACTGTGCAAGAAATTCGATTGATCGAAGTCTAATTCGATTGATCGATTCTTCAGGGCACCAGTAAGTTGCAGAAGCTGCAGAATAGATCCGGGAGAAACAAAGAAAGAACTTTAGAATACAGAACAAAAGCTAAACAATAGAAAAATGAAACAAAAATCTATCTAACTAGTAGAAAAACAAAAACTAATTTTTGAACCGATTTCCCCGGCAACGGCGCCAAAAACTTGATGTGTATTTTAAATGAGTACTCGCAAGCGCACGAATCGTTTGCAATATAGTGTGTGCAAGTGCGAGGTCGAATCCACAGGGAAATGGTCAAATATTGGTGTCTTGTTTAATCAACCTCATTTTAACCTAGTTCCAAAGGTTTGAGGATTGATTCAAGAACAAAAGACTAAATAAAAGAGATGAAATGAAATATGCAAATTAAAAGGAACTAAGGCTAAGGAATCTACCAAACCAAATCCAACAACTCACACTCTTGGTTTCCACTTGAACACCCAAAGAACATTAAGCTTTGGATGTCATTCAAATGTCTTAACCACTAACTCTAGAACCATTAAATGAATCCAACTCAAAGATAAATCACAAAGAGTACCCATTTGAAATCAAATCATCCAATGTATCCATTCAATGAACAAATCACAATGGATATCATCTTTCAAACCGATAAAACAATGTATCCATCGAATGAAACACATTAAATGTCCTATATCTACCACCAACCACATTCATTGCAAAAGATGAAGCATTAAATGTATGGAATTTGAACAACAAATATGATATATCATTAAATGTGCAAGTAGTATAACAAGAGTGTGAGTGTCATCACTGGAAAGGTTTCATCCTCAACCTTAGTTAAGGTTACTAACCTTCCATGACTAAGAACACCACAAGAAAATGAAGAACAAACATGGAAGTAAAAGAAAAGCTTTACAAAGAGAAAGTGTCTAAGAACAAAAGCTACTGGAATACATTACAAAATGCATGAAACTAAACCTATCTACTGCTCTCTGAACTCTCTCAACAAGGAGGCATGGCTATGGCTTTTATAGAAGGAAATTAGGGCTAGAAACCCATGTAAAATGACTCCTCTAACCCCCTATAGGGTTCCTCTCTTGCTAGAGACAACCAAGGTCATGAAACCAGTGTGTTCTGCTGCGAAAATCAGAGGGAGAACTGCTTTTTGTCATGGAGAAGCTCCTGATTGGGTGTTCTGGCGTGCTTTTGCAAAAGTAAGTTTTGGGAAATTTCGATCGATTGACTTCGGGCAAAATTCGATCGATCGAATTTAAGTTCGATCGATCGAGTTCTTCAGAACTTCCGAATTTTCCAAGCAATTCCACATGAATTTTACCATTCCTCATTTATTGACCTACAAAACATAAAAACACAAAAATTAACCAAAGCATTAGAAAATAACAAGGCTAAAGGTCTAACTAATGTAAATCAAGGGGTCCAAATACACAATATTTGGCACTCATCAGCAGTCATGATGAGCCAAATAAAGTCTAGTGTAAGCTTCTCCCTTGTCCATTATTTGATTATTGTTTGATTACTGGATTAAATTTTGTAATCAAATTAGGAAAACCTTTTGGTAATTCTTATGTTGCAGTTTTTCTTTTTCTTTTTCTTTTTTCTTTTTTCACTTTATTTAAAGAGCCCAACTTTTGGTTGGTTGAGAGTTGATAGACGAATCGTAATGGGTATCTTGTGAACGGAGTATTGTGAAATGGGGCCAGTTTAAAGGTTCAACTTGATTTGATATTGAAAATAGGCTCAAATTGATTTATAGTTATGTATCTGTCCATATACACAAAAGCCAATTGTTGATTTCCATTTATATTGATTTCTTCTGACTCCATGGAATTTTTCTTCTAAAATTCATTTAGAATATTCTTAATTGTAAAAAGTAGGATTTTGGGTGTACATTAAGACACTTTGTTTTCTATTAATCATTGGTAGGTTTGTAAACTACATTTTGGGTGTGCATTAAGACATGGTTCAAAATTAAGGGAAATACGTGAGTAAAAGCCTCAACTTTTTCTTTTTCTTTTTGTAGCTCATGAAAGTCTGTGTATTTCCATATGTGAGTGTCTGTTTTCTTGAATATGTCATGGAAGTGCCAGTGTCATGTTTAATTCAGTGTGTTTTTAAAAATTTTCAATATCCATTTGTTGGTTAAAGATGGAATTGTAGGATTTGGTTTAGAAAGTGAAAATGTATTTGTTACCAAATGTTCATATGTAATTGAATGTGGCATAGAATTCTGTTTCTATGGATGTGTTAAAGTGCATGTCATTTATATGCCTTCTAATTCCATTAAAGATTAATATCTGATATAATCGCCTTCCATGACACTTATAGCCTGTGTTGTTCAATATGCAAGTACCTATTTGCTGTAGTTACTTAGTGTTGGTGTATAATGGGCTACATTCTGTTGAAAAAAATCACTTCTTTGTAATGATGCTTTTTATTCAGGAAAGCTATTTTATGCAACCGTCCAGACAATGTGTTGTACCGTCCGGACACTCAACTGTCCAAAGCATCATTCTTTCGGACGACGAGAACTTTCCGTCCAAACCTTCCTCTGTGTTGAGAAGCTTCGAACTGTTCCAACTTGCATCCGTCCAAACTTCTCGGCAGCACATCCGGATGCCATCCAGTGTTCGATCAGCTATGGGATTTCTTTCCAAAACATAGATATGGGAAGATAGCTGCAACCGTTTAGACGATGTGTTTTTCCCGTCCGGACGCGCTTATTCATAAGGCAAGTCGTTCATTCAAAGTTCAACCTGCTGGAGGACAGTATTCATGGTCCGGACTCTCAAGCTTCATATATGGAAATCGCGTGCATCAGATCAACTGTCCGGACGATAGATGTTATGGTCCAAACATGCCAAGCCTTGATATGGAAATTGCGTGCAGCTAAAGTGCGACCGTCTAGACGCTAGGGCAACACCCTCCGCACAGTTGTCCATTCGGACGCCTTATGTCTACCATCCAGTCGGTGCCTAGGTATTTCATGATAGACGCTCATTTGAACCTATAGCCTAGAAATAGAGGCCTCTAGGCTTGAGAATTGTAAGAATACGATATTTAATTTTGTAGTGCTTAGAGAGTTATATTTTAAAGCTATTATGCTGAGTTAGTCTCTCTCAAGCTGTTGCCAAGTGTTGTTGCTGTGCTGAACTAAAGTCTATCTTAGGGGTTGGCCCTAAGGTATATAGGATTCCATTAAAGACCCCTTCAAGGAGGTGACTTAGTTGGGAGGTATTCGTGTTGACTTACACATCAAAGTTCAATGTACGACCACTGCATAAGGTTATGTGAGTGCTACTACTTTGTAACTTGCTTTGTCTTCTGAATAGTGGATATCCTGGGTTTGGCTATCCCAGAGTAGTTTTTCTCTTAACTGAGTTTCCACTTCTTCAACTAAATATTTGCCTCTTTTAATTCCACATTTTGATATTTTCTTGCACACTATTGCACATACTTGTTAAAATTATAAGTCTATTTAATTTTCACTTAGGTCTTGCCTCGAAAATTTGTAACAGTACTTATTTGCTGCAAGAATGTATACAATGGCAGAGTTTCTCCAAAATCCTACAATCATGTCAAAAGCTCAATAAGAGATCAAGAAAGAAGTGTTAGTATTTTTTATTGGCTACATTTTGGATAAAACAAAAAAACTTTATGTAATGGTTGCAGTTTAACAGGATGGTCGGTTTTAAATTCAGAATCTTCATGTATTTAGACAATGATCAAATCAAAGACAATAACTAATCACAAGCTGCTTGAAAATGTCCATGAAGAGTCCTTGCAAAATCTAAGACAAAAACAACCGGTTCCTGTGCAACCATCCGGACAGGCCTTTGAAGTCGTCAGGACGCCCCGCAATGTCTCACAGATAAACAATGAAGACATTCGGAAGTCAGAGTAACACCGTCCAAACGGTAGGTCAATCAGTATTCAACAATGAGTCTGTTTTCAGAAGTCAACATTGTTTGAGAAGTCTCTGCAAGCCTTCTGGACGATGTCCAGCAGTTCAGAATATTCCAGAGTTCCGTTTGAACGCGGAAAGGATTTTACCGAAGACCGTCAGAACGCTCGGTCAAGATGTCCGGACGTGAACCTGATAAAGATAGAATTACATTATTTCTAAAAGGATATCACAAAAAACCGTTCGGACGTGGCTAACTTCCGTCCGGACGCTTTCCAGCTAGAGTCCGAATCTCAACAGTTTTTGAGGTCTCTTGAAGCCTATAAATAGGGGGCTCTAGGCTAGAGTTTTGTACAGAATTCAGTGGTGAATTCCACAGTGCTTTGAGAGGGTGTTTAGGGAGAATTGAAGATCCGCTAGTTCTCAAGCCTATGCCAGAGTGTGCTCAAGTGTTCATGTGAAGTCTATCTTAGGGGTCAGCCCTAGGCTAAAGGAATCCATCAAAAACTCATTCAGGTGGAAGATCTGGTTGGGAAGCATTCGTGTTGGGTTACACATCAGAGTTAAAGGTTTGACTATTGCATAGGGTTATGTGAGTACGAGTGTCTTGTAACTAGCTTTGTTTTTGGATAGTGGATTTCCTGGGTTTGACTGCCCTGGAGTGGTTTTTTCTCTTCATAGAGTTTCCACTTCGAAACAAATATCTTGTCTTATTTAAATTCCGCATTTAAGATATTTGTTTGCACACAAACACACACACTTGGTTTAAATTAGAAGTCAATAAATATTTTCAATTGGTATCAAAGCAGGTTACACTTTTGTTTTAGATTTATTTCTTGGGTGTGATCCATGACTTCTTTTAACATAAATCTTCTTGAGTTCCCTGAATAGGATTTTTATGATTTCTCTAAAGATACCTTTTTGATAGGCAAACTCTTTAAGAAATCCATAGAGAACTCAAGAAGATTAAGCAAGAAAAAGAGTATTTGATTTTACAATTATCTGAATCACATGTTTTGATTGACTCTTTGAAATCTGAGAATACCATGCTTTTTGATGCTGTTGATGCACTAGAGAATAAATTAAAAGAATCAGAGGATCTCTTGAAAAAATTCTCTAGTAATAATTTGAAAAGCATGATTTGTATTCATACAGATATTTCTAACAAGTCTGATTTAATTGTTAATGATTTAAGTACTTCTATTTCACATACTTCTGATTCTGAATTAGATTCTTTTGATATTAAGCCTGAGATAGAAGATACAGCTTGTTTAGATATTTCTTACTTAAATAAATGTGTGATGCCTAGCTCCAAGGATTTAGGAACACAAGGTAAGTTTGTTCCTATTTGTCATCATTGTGGGAAGATTGGTCACATTAGACCAAAGTGTTATCTGTTAAAATCCCACAGACCTTGGAAGAAGCAGGAGGATTCCAAAAAAAGGCTTTATTAAGAAAACCTCTTTAGATAAATATATCCCGCCCCATAGGAGGCATATATCTCAAAGACGTAAGGACTTTGTTATTTGTGAAAATGCTAATCTTAAATTTGCAGAGTCTTTCAAGAAGCATTTCAGCAAACAAAGTCAGCCTTCCTGCTATCATTGTGGTGTCTCTGGACACATCAGGCCACACTGTCCTCAGATCTGACATCAGCAACCTCGGATCAGGAAAATAGAGCAAAAGACTGGTAAGTCTAGCTCTAAACTTTCCATGCCTCATCATGCTTTTTGGCAACAACGACATTATCCTTAAAAAGGTTCTCCCTCACGCCGTCTATGTGGTAAGTATGGCCACACCAAAGCCGAATGCTTCAGAATGAAGCCTCACAAGTCCAAGAAGAAACAGACCAATGAAGGGCTTGTCAACATGATGAAAAGTGTCCTAGTCAGACTGATCAATTTGGACATGGCTCACACCCCTGCCTCAGAGGTAGAAAAGGTATGGGTAAGAAAGGATGAGACCATTCACCCCTTGAGAGGGAGTGGACTCACCTAGTAGGTGAGGTCTCCCATGCCTAGGATTGTGGTTCCTAAATCCTAGTGCATGTCAGGTACACTTGCATTGCGTCTTTTATATTGTCATATCTTGTGCATGCAACGGAACAATTTTTTTCCTATCCCTAGATTTTGTCTTGGTTTCTTTGAGAATTTTCTGCAGGTACATTCTAGAGATGACAGAGAAAGCATGTCACTGATTTTCTGTCTTGGTATAGTCAAACCTCTCTCCCTGAGGACAAGTTTGCTTATTACCAGACATATGTTCTTTTCCTTATTAAGCATGTCTTTGTTGTTTTTGTCTTTTATTTTTCAACAAAAAAAAAAATTGGGGAGAAGATGCAGAATTTTATTTTATTTTATTTTTGATAGCTTTTCAGATATTGTATGTGTTTTTGCCTGATATCTCAGTTCATTGTGCATAAATTGAATATGCTTATATATGATTGAGAGTTTATGTCTAATATCTGCTAAATTTTCCTGTGCATCTTATTTCTAGATAGTTGCTTTTCTCATGCGATGAAAAATTGTGCACTATCCAAAGCTCCACTAAGGTGGATTTTTCTCTCTCACTTTTAGCTTCTGAAAATTCTAATGAGAGAGATTTTTTGTTAAGATGGTCAAATTGGCCAACTCGCTAGTTGAACCTAGAACCTATAAATTCTGGCATTCTTTCTAGGTTGCAGCACCAAGTGATAAAAAGCATTCAAAACCAAAAAACAAAATGGATAAATAAAAAGATCCACTGCTTTTGTGCTATAAATCTATTCTTGAACTTGTCCCTATAGAAACAGTCAGTGACCAAATCATTGCGGAAATAGACGGTCACTAAAGGACGAAGTAAAAGAAAAGTCCTGCAGCTTAGGGGAGTGTATCAGATGAGGGTGGCTAGGCCCTAATAAAATAAGGTTTGACTTTTAACTGACCTAACATTGATTTTCTCTCTTATTTAGAAAATCTGGTTAGTTTAAGTCGAATCAGTAAACTTCATACCTTATTGAGAAAGCTTTCACACACACACGCATTGCATGAGTTAAGTTTACTATTGAAAAATTTCTATTTGCAGGGAAATTTTTGTGCTTATTGACTCTTAACTCTCAATTATATCTTGGTATATTTTTGAAATGCTATTTGACTATTTTATCAGTTATTTATACATGCATGTTCTGAAGCTAACGTTAGGAAATTTTTGTTCTGCATATTTCCCTTTGTTTTTTCAGCTTCTAGTGTGAAGTGTCTGGACAGACATGTTCTTGCGTCTGGACACGCTTGGCTCTGTCGATCTCTTATCTGACAGCATGCCGTCCGGACGAGTACGTACCACATCCAGACGCGAGCTTTTTGCTTTCTCTGAAAAACACACACACACACACTACTTTTTGCTATTCTATCATGTTGTGTTGTATGTGTTTTCTCTCGAACTGATCTCGAGATTTTGGCATTCCTCGCACATCTTTTCTCATTCCCAGGTATTTCCTTTGACTTTCCTTATTCTCTTAAGCTTTGGTTCTTTTCAGAATATTGGAATCTTTAAGTGACTATGATTTGAGAGATTGTGCATGAATATTTTTTTTTGTCTTTATGCTGGATGGATATTACTAATATATGTCTTTTGGATTGCTATATCTACTTTTGTATGTCTTTATGCATCCAATTGATAGCCATCATCATACCACATTCTTTTTGAAACTAACAGGATCTAATATTTCCTTGTGGTGTTATTTTTGGATAGATTTATGTTTAAATATTTTCAGGAATATGTTGTCTGGTGGCTTCCAGCATAGTGTCAGACAAAGGGCTCTTTGGAAAACAGACCAGTGTTGAAATCATATGTTCCATAGATCTCAAATTTTAGATGACCTCATTCCCCCTGCTCATACAGAGTCTTCCGTAACCTTTTCCTCTAGATCTACACTAGTTAGAGATTCAGGGGTGAATCTTCTTTATCCTCATGCAGACCACTTGTCTAAAGGATTTCTTTCTGCGGATGATCAGTTTCGGGTAAGAAGACTCAAGTAACTGAACTTTTCAGTCTATGGTTTCCTGGCTTCAAGAGCAAGAAGCCGAAGTGGCTCAAATTTAGAAGATGTAATATCTTGAGGTTTTGGTTTTATTTTATGTTGATTTGAGCTTTTGTTGAGACACTTTACTATTATTCTTGTTGTTTTGAATTTTAGTAATTGTGGTTTTCTGTGATACTCTGTTTACCCTTTGTCCTTTTGAGACAAAAAGGGGGGGTATTTTGTGTTTTGGACCGGGAATGTATTTCCAAACTGGCCAAGTGTTTTTTGTCCCAGAATGGCCAAAGGGGGAGTTTGTTTGTATTTTTTATTGGCTACATTCTGGATAAAACAAAAACACTTTATGTAATTGTTGCAGTTTAACAGGATGGTCGGTTTTAGATTCAGAATCTTCATGTACTCAGACAATGATCAAATCAAAGACAATAACTGGTCACAAGTTGCTTGAAGATGTCCATGAAGAGTCCTTGCAAAATCCAAGACAAAAACAACTGGTTCCTGTGCAACCGTCCGGACGGGCCTTTGAAGACGTACGGACGCCCCGCAGTGTCTCACAGATAAACATTGAAGATGTCTGGACATCATAGCAAGACCGTCCGAACGGTAGGTCAATCACTATTCAACAATGAGTCTATTTTTCAGAAGTCAACACTGTTTGATAAGTCTCTGCAAGCCATCCGGACGACATGGCAACACGTCCGGACGATGTCCAGTAGTTCAGAATATTCCAGAGTTCCGTTCGAACATGGAAAGGATTTTAGTGAAGACCGTCCAGACGCTCGGTCAAGACGTCCGGACGTGAACCTGATAAAGATAGAATTACGCTGTTTCTGAAAGGATATCACAGAAAACCGTCCGGACGTGGCTAACTTCCGTCCGGACTCTCGCCAACCAAAGTCCAAATCTCAGCAGTTTTTTAGGTCTCTTGAAGCCTATAAATAGGGGGCTCTAGGCTAGTGTTTTGTACAGAATTCGGTGGTGAATTCCATAGTGCTTTGAGAGAGTGTTTCGGGAGAATTGAAGATCCGCTAGCTCTCAAGCCGGTGCCAGTGTGTGCTCAAGTGTTCGTGTGAGGCCTATCTGTTAGTATTTTGGCCTTATTCTGTGTTTGGACAAAATCACTTATGTGTAATGATGCGGTAAACAGGGATTCCACTTTCAGAGTGAAGTCAGAAGATTCTTCCTGCGAGTCAGAAGAATTTCAAGTTCCCTGTCAGCCGTCCGGACAATGTGTCATCCCGTCCGGACGCCCATCTATCTACTGTTCCATCCGTCCAGACAACGTGTCATTCCGTCCGGACATCATACAGACAAGCATCATCTATCCGGACGACGTGCTTCTTCCATCCGGACACCTACATCGTATCGAGAAGCTTCTGTGCCAGCTTGCTCCATCCGGACGTTTCAGCAGCACGTCCGGACGCCTATCAGTTCTCGAACGGTTCACTGATTCTTTCAAAGTTTCAAGAAAGGGAAGATCAATCAACCGTCCGAAAGATGTGGTATCCCGTCCGGACGCGTATTTCTGTAAGGCAAGAAGCGCAGTTCAAAATGGACCATCCGGACGTCTAACAGCTGTGGTCCGGACGTTGGTGCATCGTATATGGTAACTGCCAATTCGACTTCAACCGTCCGGACGTCTCCCCCTCATGGTCCGGACGCACACGCATCAGATATGGAAATTACGTGTTGAAGTTTAGCCATCTGGACACTCCTGCCCCATAGTCCGGACGCGCGAAGCCTGTTATGGAAATTACTTGCAGCGGACATGCGTCCGTCTGGACGATCAAGCCATCCCGTCCGGACGATGTTCTTATACAGGAAAGATTTCTCCACGAAAATTTCAGAAAATCCTGTCGCACAGTTGTCCGTCCGGACGACCATGGTTCACCGTCTGGACGGTCCCCAGCCATATTTTGCCTGACGCCCATTCTGACCCCCAGCCTATAAATAGGGGCCCCTAGGCACTTATAGCTGCAAGAATTCGGTGGTGAATTCCCTACGGCTTAGAGACATGATATTTCCTCTAAAGCCTTGCCAAGTGTGTGATTTGATCAGCTGTGAAGTCTATCTTAGGGGTTGGCCCTAAGGTAAAGGAGTTCCATTGAAGACCCTTTCAGGTAGGAGAACCTGGTTGGGAAGAGTTCGTGTTGGGTTACACGTCAGAGATCAAGGTACGACCACTGCATCGGTACATGTGAGTGTTACTGTCTTGTATCTAGCTATGTCTTCTGAATAGTGGAATTCCTGGGTTTGGCTGCCCCGAAGTGATTTTTCTCTTAACTGAGTTTCCACTTCGTCAACAAAAATCTGTGTCATTTACTTTCCGCTGTGCTTTAATTTTTGTTGACACCTATACACACACTTTATTTTTAGAAGTCATTTCAATTTTTCAATTGGTATCAGAGCAGGTACACTCTGTTTAGGATTTATTTCCTGAGTGGGATCCTCATCTCTTGTGACTTCCATTTTTTTATTACACCTTTTATCATGAATTATTCTTAGTTTTCTAATGAAGATTATGAGATTAAGCTCTTTAAGGTTTTTAGTAAATTGAAGAATGCTCAACATTCTAAAGAGCTTAAAAAGGTGAAGCAAGAAAAAGAGTCTTTGATTGTTCAGTTATCTGAATCTCATGCTTTGATTGACTCTTTGAGATCTGAGAATACCATGTTGTTTGACATTATTAATACACTTGAGAATAAATTTAATGAATCTGAAGATCTCCTGAAAAAATTCTTAAGTGATAATTTAAAAAGCATGCTGTGTATTCATTCAGATATTTCGAACAAGCCTGATTTGACTGCTGATTTAAATACTTCTACTTCACATGCTTCTGATTATGACTTAGACTCTGTTGGTATTAAGCATGTGATAGTAGATGTAGCTTGTTCTAAAAATTCTTACTTAGATAAATGTGTGATGCCTAATTCCAAGGATTCAGGAACACAAGGTAAGTTTGTTCCTAATTGTCATAATTGTGGGAAAATTGGTCATATTAGACCAAATTGTGTTGTGTTAAAATCTCACAAACCTTGGAAGAAGCAAGAGGACTCCAAAAAGGGCGTTATTGAGAAAACCTCTTCAGATAAATATGTCCAGCCCCATAGGAGGTATATATATCTCAAAGAGGTAAGGATTTTGTTGTTTGTGAAAATGCCAATCTTAAATTTGCAAAGCCCTTCAAGAAGCATTTCAGCAAACAAAGTCAGCCTACCTGCTATCATTGTGGTGTCTCTGGACACATCAGGCCACACTGTCCTCAAATCCGACATCAGCAGCTTCGGATCAAGAAAACAGAGCAAAAGACAGGTAAGTCTAGCTCTAAACCTTCTAAGCCTCATCATGTTTTTCGGCAACAACGACATTATCCTCAAAGGGATTCTCCCTCATGCTATCATTGTGGTAAGTATGGCCACATCAAAGCCGAATGCTTCAAAGTGAAGCCTCACAAGCCCAAGAAGAATCAGACCAATGAAGGGCTTGTCAACATGATGAAGAATGTCCTAGTCAGACTGATCAATTGGGACATGGCTCACACCCCTGCCTCACAGGTAAAGAAGGTATGGGTTAGGAAGGATGAGACAATTCACCCCTTAAGGGGGAGTGGACTCACCTAGTAGGTGAGGTCTCCCATGCCTGGGATTTTGGTTCCTAAATCCTAGTGCATGTCAGGTATGTTTGCACTGCATTGTTTATCTTGTCATATGGTACTCATGCCTTGCATTCTGTTTGAGGAACCGTTTATTTTGTCCCCATATTTTCTCTTGTCATCTTGAGAAACATCTGCAGATATTTTTGGGGATGACAGTTAAAGCATGTCAGGCGGCTGCTTTTCTGTCTTGGTATTTCTAAACCTCTCTCCATGAGGACAGGTTGGTTTTACCTTACATGATGGGATTAGATGTCATTTCCTTTTCTGAGCATGTGTTTGTTGTTTTTCTGTTTATCGGTTTTCAACAAAAAAAAAATTGGGGAGAAGATGCGGAACTTTATTTCTTTCTTTTGATAGCTTTTCAGATATTGCATGTGTTTTTGCCTGATATCTCAGTTCATTGTGCATTGATTAAATATGCTTATATATGATTGAGAGTTTATGCATGATATCTGCTAAGTTTTCCAGTTGCATCTTAATGATAGATAGTTACTTTCCTCATGCGATGAAACTGTGCACTATCTTAAGACTCCCCTAAGATACATCTTTTCCTTCTCTGACTTTTTGCTTCTAGAAATTCTAGATAACAGAAGAGGTCCTTGATTAAGATGGTCAAATTGACCACATGCTAGTTGAACCTGGAGCCTAAAAATTCTGGCACTCTCTAGGTTGTAGCACCATAAGAATCAAGCAGTAAATCGTATGCATTATGCGCTTTTAAATTGTATATTCACTGCTTATGTGCTGAATTTGCTATATGCCTTGCCCTCTACGTGCAAGTAAAAATTTTACTTTGTCCTTCATGGTAAAAGTAAAATGATTAGGTGCTGCATCTTAGGGGGAGTGTATCAGATGAGGGTGGCTAGGCCCTAGTAAGATAAGGTTTGACTTTTGGCTAATCTTTCATTGATTTTCTCTCTTGTTTGGAAAATATGGTTGCTTTTTGTCATATCAGTTGAATTCATACCTTTTGGGAAAAGTCTTCACACACACACACGCATTGCATGAGTTGAGTAATCTATTTAAAATTTCTATCTGCAGGGAAATTTGTGCTTATTGAATACTTAACTCTCATTTATATCTTTGCATATTTTTGCAATGCTATTTGACTGTTTTATCAGTTGATTATACATGCGTGTTCTGAAGCTAACTTTTGAGAAAAATATTTTTCTGCAAATTTTTCTCCAGTTTCAGATTTTCAGTGTGAAGCATCCGGATGGACCTACTCTTACATTCGGACAAGCGTAGTCTTGCCATATGCTGATCTAGAAATTGTCATCCGGATGGTTAAGTGACACATCCGGACAGGATCTCTACAGGTTTAAGACTTGCGTCTCTTTTTCTGCCATACACACATCTTTTCATTTTTATTGATTTATCATGGCATGTTGTGTGTTTTTCTTGTGGATTTCTTCCGAGATTTTGGCATTCTTTGCACATCTCTTCTCATCACATGATCTTCATTGCGTTTTCCATTATTCTTTTAAGTTTTTGTGCTTTTAGAATATTGAAATATTTGTTGGGATCTTTTCTTGAGATAGTGTGCATGAAAATCCTTCTCTGTCTGTGTGTTGGGCTAATCATGATATATTTATGCCTTATGAGTAGCTGCATTGCTTATATTTCTCTTTGGCATCCATTTGACAGCCGTGTTAAATACCACATTATATTTGGAACTAACAGGATCTAATGGTATTTTTGGAGATATTTCTGATCGGTTTTTCAGGAATACGACATCCAGCGGCTTCTAGCATAGTGATTGACAGATGCATCCTTTGGAAAACTGACTATTGTTGAAGTCGGATGTTCAATTTCCAAAGGTCTTGGGATTTGATACTTGGAGGATTTCTCTCTTTTGGGCCACTTGCAGACTTTTCTCTATTCTCCTATTGTTTTGGATTTTAGAAAGTTTTTGTCTGTGGATATTATTACTCTATTTGCCCTTGTACTTCTGAGACATTGAGGGGGAGTAATTGTTGTGTGGTTTTTTCTCATTACTCTGTTTTACCCTTTGTCCCTTTGTGACAAAAAGGTGGAGTAATTTTGATTTTGGACCGGGAATGTATTTCCAAACCGGTCAAGTGATTTTTGTCCCAGAATGGCCAAAGGGGGAGTTTGTTAGTATTTTGGCCTTATTCTGTGTTTGGACAAAATCACTTATGTGTAATGATGCGGTAAATAGGGATTCCACTTTCAGAGTGAAGTCAGAAGATTCTGCCTGCGAGTCAAAAGAATTTCAAGTTCCCTGTCAGCCATCCGGACGATGTGTAATCCCGTCCGGACGCCCATCTATCTACTGTTCCATCCGTCCGGATGACGTGTCATTCCGTCCGGACATCATACAGACAAGCATCATCTGTCCGAACGACGTGCTTCTTCCGTCCGGACACCTACATCGTATCGAGAAGTTTCTATGCCAGCTTGCTCCGTTAGGACGTTTCAGCAGCACGTCCGGACGCCTATCAATTCTCGAACGGTTCACTGATTCTTTCCAAGTTTCAAGAAATGGAAGATCAATCAACCGTCCGGACGATGTGGTATCCCGTCCGGACGCGTATTTCCGTAAGGCAAGAATCGCAGTTCAAAATGGACCGTCCGGACGTCTGACAGCTGTGGTCCGGACGCTGGTGCATCGTATATGGTTACTGCCGATTCGACTTCAACCGTCCAGACGTCTCCCCCCCATGGTTCGGACGCACGCGCATCGTATATGGTTACTGCCGATTCGACTTCAACCATCCAAACGTCTCCCCCCCATGGTCCGGACGCACGCGCATCAGATATGGAAATTGCGTCTTGAATTTCAGCCATCCGAACGCTCCTGCCCCATGGTCCGGACGAGCGAAGCCTGTTATGGAAATTACTTGTAGCGGACGTGCGTCCGTCCGGACGATCGAGCCATCCTGTCCGGACGATGTTCTTATACAGGAAAGATTTCTCTGCGAAAATTTCGAAAAATCCTATCGCACAGTTGTCCGTCCGGACGGCCAAGGTTCACCGTCCGGACGGCCCCCAGGCATATTTTGCCTGACTCCCATTCTGACCCCCAGCCTATAAATAGGGGCCCCTGGGCACTTAGAGCTGCAAGAATTCGGTGGTGAATTCCCTACGGCTTAGAGACGTGATATTTCCTCTAAAGCCTTGCCAAGTGTGTGATTTGATCAGCTGTGAAGTCTATCTTAGGGGTTGGCCCTAAGGTAAAGGAGTTCCATTGAAGACCCTTTCAGGTAGGAGAACCTGGTTGGGAAGCGTTCGTGTTGGGTTACACGTCAGAGATCAAGGTACAACCACTGCATCGGTACATGTGAGTGTTACTGTCTTGTATCTAGCTATGTCTTATGAATAGTGGAATTCCTGGGTTTGGCTGCCCCGGAGTGGTTTTTCTCTTAATTGAGTTTCCACTTCGTCAACAAAAATCTGTGTGTCATTTACTTTCCGCTGTGCTTTAATTTTTGTTGACACCTATAGACACACTTTATTTTTAGAAGTCATTTCAATTTTTCACTATCTTAAGGTTCGGCCCTAGGGTAAAGGAATCCATCAAAAACCCCTTTAGGTGGAAGATCTGGTTGGGAAGTGTTCGTGTTGGGTTACACGTCAGAGTTAAAGGTATGACTACTGCATAGGGTTATGTGAGTACGAGTGTCTTGTAACTAGCTTTGTTTTTGGATAGTGGATTTCCTGAGTTTGGCTGCCCCATAGTGGTTTTTTCTCTTCATAGAGTTTCCACTTCGTAACAAATATCTTGTCTTATTTATATTCCGCATTTAAGATATTTGTTTGCACACAAAGACATACACTTGGTTTAAATTAGAAGTCAATAAATATTTTCAAGAAGTATTTGATATTGCTCAAGGGCCCAATTAATACTTACAGGCGATTGTGGAGACCCTTTCCTTGTATCACTAAAGCAAATATGGAGATCTGCATATTTGGTTGTACTACATATGGATAAATACTTTAACTTTGGTGTTGTATTATGTCGGCGGGTCTTGTACTTGTTTGTAACTTTTTTGTTGTTTGTAGTTAACCATGGTGTTGGTCTCCATGCTATAGAAATATAAAATGAAAAGCGAAATAAATAAAATAGAGAACAAGAATTTTACGTGGTTCTGTTTATGACCAACATTCACAAGATAAAGCAAAGGGCTACATTATGCTTTTATTCCTTGATTGTTTTACAATACAGAATATTCCTATTTATAGGAGAATTGAGATAGCTAGGTAAGAATGGTAATCAAATATGATTGACTTGATTACCATGAAACCTAATTACAATTAACCTTATAAAAGGGAAGTAACGTACAATATCAATATAATATATTTCCTTTCAATATAGGAAATATATTCTCTAATATCCCAGAAATATATTCTTTAACATCCTCCCTCAATCTCACAGTATAAGGATTTTGGAAGCTTGAGTTTGCAAAAAATTCTTATTCGTCGTTTGGCGATGACAATGATTGATGACTGGAGGTGGTCAGCGATGGTGATTAGAGATGCACTTTAAATTTCAACAGGCTAACTATGAGCCAAAATCAAAGCCAACTATGGGCTAAACAAGGCATAGGTTTTAAACAATACCACAAATGCCAAAAAAGTGGGCAAAATATGGGCTAAAATGTAACGCCCCGCCTTTTACTAAAAGGCGTAAGTGAAATTTTTTTGAATATTTCCACGTAACGTTACTAACTCACCAGAGTTAAATGTTAGCAGCGGAATATATATTTTTTTTCAATGATAACACATCAGAGCTTCTAACAAAAATACTTCAAAATATATATAAAGAGTGTAATTAAATAATTACACATTAAAATAGTATTTGTGCCACATATAGCACAGATAATTTACAACCAAAACACTCACAATAAATATAAATATTGTTTTGCGAATATAATAATAATAATAGACTAGATATAGTAGTCCACAAAAATGGGAAGCATCCCATCCTCAGATACTGCTACCAAGATCACCTAAAGGTCTGGACAATCCTGATACTCTTCTTCTTCATAACCTGTATTAATATATAATACAAAGAGAAACAATAATACAAAAATACCTAGTGAGTCCACTGTTTTCAATAATATTATAATTGCTGATTTATTAGAAATAAATATCACAATGCAATGACATAATAAAATGACAGTTTTATATGCACAGTCTTATTATAAAATAAATCATGAGCTTCTTGTGTTCAATCTTTAGAGACGTAACTCTAACACATAGATTCAAGAAAACGTAATTCCATTTAATAAAGTCTAGAAAACGTAATTCCTGTCTAACATTTTATAACAGACGTAACTCCCGTTTAGCGAATGATAGGAGACGTAACTCCCGTTTAACGAGTTCTAAGGAGACGTCACTCCTCTAACAATTTATTATCTTTTTGACACAGGCAGACGTTACTCCCTGTTCCGTAGGCAGACGTAACTCCCTACTCTGTTGTTTATTAATATTTTTGGCTCAGGCAGACGTCACTCCCTGATCCGTTGGCAGACGTCACTCCCAACTTTGCTATAATTAAATTCATTAATTAAAATAACAAAATATGCAAATTTCACATGCGCAACCGATTAAATAAAGCAGAAATCATAACGTTATGGAAAATCAGCATCACCCTCAGTGAGTAAGAAATACTCACAGTTATTACTTTACTTCAGAAAAGTGTTCACACAAATATTAGTTGCAATATAATTTAACACCAATAATAGTGAATTAGTACAATCCACTAACTAAACTCATATTAACTCTATTTTCATTTTTAACCCTTAAACCTCAACATAATCTCTAACATCATTTAGACTTAATAACGGCATATAAAATGGTTTAATCATAATGCTACATATTTCATGTAGGCATTACAACAACATTTATTATTAAATGACCAAAATACCATTGTTCTTTAAAAACGGTTATTTACATAACAACCATATATAAATAAATTACATAAGTATAATATCCTATTTTTATAAAAATAGATATAACAGTTAATATAACTAATTTGTCACAGTTATAAAGTAATTCCAATTTTATATTCTATAAAATTAAGCAGAATAACAGCATTAATATTTAATAATGCCTAATATTACTTTTAAAACAATTGAGCGGCGCAACGACGTTTTTATAAAATAGTGACATTTATTCGGGCATCACAACAACTTGTTTTATAAATTATTCGCGCCATTTAAAAGCCCTGTTTAAAAACACAACATTAAAATATTAGTACTTATTAAAAATCATAAAATCATAAATTTTAAAACAAAGCTTTATATGTCATTAAATATCCTTTTTCTTTATTTATCTTTTCTTTTCTCTTTCTACCTTTCTTCTTTTTCTTTGTCCTTTTCTATAACTACTTTTTGTTCCTTTTCTTGCAATCACCGAACACACACACTCTTCCTTTTATCATTTCTTTTTCTATCATTTTGCTTTTCATTTTCTACAAGTGTTGACTTGTCTTCTTTTGTTTTCTTTCTCCTTTTTCATTCTTTCTTTTCACGAGCTTCCTTCTTCTTCCTATTTCTTTACTTTTCTTTTCTTCACCGAAACACACACAGCATGTACCCGAGAGAGACAGAGAGAGAAGAGAAGAGAAACTAGAATCCAAAAGAGAGGATTCTTACCTGCAGTTGCTGTTCCAAGATGGAGAAGAAGAAGAGATCTGCTGCTGGTCGAGTGGGGAGAAACAGAGAGCTCTTTATGCTCTGTTTTTTTTCGGTGCAAACAGGGACAGTTTCTGGTGTTATTCTCTGCTGGGTTTTTGGGGAAATGAGAGATGATTCAAGGCTCCATTCTTGGTTTCTATGTGCTGGAAGCTTAGAGGAAACAAGAGAAATCTATAGCAAAGTTTCTGCACTCTAAAGAAAAGGAAACAAGGAGTTGCACGTAAAAGAACGTGCTGGAATTGGTTTCTTGATGAAAGCTTATTCACCCATGCTTTCCTTATATAGAGGGCTTGAAGGGACGAGATTCACCCAGCACAAACTATCATCCACGGCTGGATGATCAACAGGTGGTTTAGAGAAATGATTACCAAGATAATATCTCTTATTTGTGAGTGAATGGGGATGCATTTTCCTTGGACGATTGGGATGGCTTAAATGGTTGAGTTTGCTTTGGTTTCATCTCATCTAATGGTTGGAAACTATAGCTTGGACAGCAAGTAGGAGAACTCAAGGATGAGTCATCAGACTTTGAAAATATCTGCTTATCAACATCTAACCGGAAATAGTTTCTAACTTTAGGAAGAAACTAAATTTTCTAACTAGGTGTGTAAACCGATATTTATCAATGTGTATGGGCTGGGCACTGATCGTGTGGGCTGAGTCTATAATTCCATATGGGCTGGGTCCATTTTAACTAAAATGGGTCCACAAACTTATTAATGCTAAATTTTCGTCCAAAACAGGGTACTATTTTTCGTGGGTATTTTCGGGTACTAAACGGAGTCTAAAAATTATGAAATTCAGAGGGTAGTTAGAGGACTTCAAGACGAGCGTTCTGGCTTTTGAATCGACCAAAACGGAGTTCGTTTGACCCTGTTTCCGTTTTTTCAAAGTTTAAGGTCCGTTTGAGTTTTTTATCAAATTAAAACTATAAATACTTCTAAATGAATATTTATTTTCATAAATATTCATATTTATTCTTTTAAATTATTATTAGGTCTTAAATCACATTTTAAGATATTTTATTCAATATCTTAAAATACGGGGTATTACATAAAATTAGCCTGGATTTTAAACAATACCACAAAGGCTAGGCTTGTGTCTTCAAACAATACTACAAAGACCAAAAGATGGGTCTGGGTCAACAATTGGACCAACAATGGCCAAAATAATGAGCCAACAAAAGGCTAAAATAATATGGGTAACTTGGCCTCTTTTGATTTTTTTTTAAACCAAAAAATATATATATTTTTCTCGGTTTCCTTTCCTTTTTTGATTTTCCCTTTGATTTTTATTTTTCTTATCAATTTTTTTTTTAGTACACAAAGTTTGACCGCTCACACGCCTTTTACCATACAAACCATACTTTTTTAACTTATCTATCCAAACAAAAGGAAGACACTTGAACCACAATATATGTACGTCTTCTATGAGAACACTACAAAAAACAGTGTAAATCGCCGCATGTCTACAGTAACCGTTACTGTAGACACGCGGCCATTTGGCAGCGTGTGTCTCTGGCCACGTGGCCAGATGGGGCGTAGAAACATATGGCCGCGTGTATAAATTACACGCGACATTGATCCGATTGAAGCTCCTGTTATAGAATGATTGCTATATTTATTATTGGTACAATTTGCTTAAACTCAAAGTACTTTCTTAGTTTGCATAGAGCTCATTCTATATTATGCATATTCTTTTCTAATATTAAAATTAAAACGAATTTCAAATAATTTGTCTCACATTTGTTCGCAGGTTTCGATGGACCAGAGACCCCCTACTTGCGCACATCGTGCACCACGCCTACCTGTGCCTTGCACGACTACATCCACACCGGCGATGTCAGCGGCACTACATACCATACCGTGGGCACACCACCCGGACGCCGTTTACAGACCATTGCCCCCGGGTACGGCGGGGATGAGCAGGTCAAATCCCGGGCAGACGAGCACAGCTGGATATTCTCCTTCTCTATACCCGCCTACGTCCACACTGGCGATGTCAGCGGCACTACATACTACACCGTGGCCACACTACCCGGACGCCGTTTATAGACCATTGCCCCCGGGTACGGCGGGGATGAGCAGGTCAGATCCTATCCAGACGAGCTCAGCTGGATATTCTCCTTCTCCTTCTCCATACACGACGTTCTCGCAGTTGGGGCTGACCTCACCGGGTCATATTGATCGATGGTGGGCGCGAGAGTGTCATGATCTGAGCAGATTTCCGTTGTACTATCCACACCCCCTTACACCACCTATGCCAGTCAACCCTGATAGTGAGACTCAGGATGACAGATTCCCGCTGCCACAGCGGGGGGGGATGCCTATGCCGGGTATGCGGTCGGGACAGCTGTCGGCACTGGCGGGGGGCCAGGGCCCGGCACCTGGGGAGAGCCAGATGCATGCTTATGGACAGAGCCAGTTGCCGCTTCCTGGGGAGAGTCAGGACCCAGATGTGGGGGAGAGCCAGCTGCCCCGCGAGGGGGACCCTGTGATGTTGGGTATTGATCAGTTAGCCCATGATGTCCCCCAGGATATGGCTTCGGATGACGATCATGATGATGAGCATCACCCAGAAGATGAGGTAGGCGAGGAGCATGCTGGTGACCCAGCGACCGAGCACATAGCGTTCGACCATATTCGGCTGATGGGTAAGTACATTTTTATACATCATTATATATTAATTTAGCAAGTTCGTATAATATTTAAATTGAATTCTTAATTTATTAATATAATTAAGTTATTTAGTGTTAATATATTAACGTTTATTATTTATTGACTAGGGTATAACCCAGACGGGAGCATCTATTTTGAGGTAATTAAGGACCCAGAGAGAAATTGGGTGCTCCCGAGGGGTAAGAAAGTTGTGTTGCAGTACAATGCTGCAACACAACCCGTGGGACGAGCATGCAATCGTTATAGACGGGCTGCGGGTAAGATGTTGCGGAGCGGGTCCCACATTCACTTGCGGGACAAATGGGGAAAGGTAGATAAACAGATTAAGCAGGCGATGTGGGATGCCATAATGGTATGTGTATGAAACTAATATATGTATTTTGTGAAATTAAAGTTAAGATGATTTTTTTATTGAACTGCTAAAATTAATCATTAGATTGAATGTGCAGCAAGAATTTTATGTACCCGTATCCGTCGATCAGCGCCTGGCACAGAATGAATTATGGGGTGATATGGGCCGTAAGCACCGTTCGTGGAAGTCGAAGTTGAGGACCCAGCTAAATATTCGAGACGGTGACATGCCATTGACAATACGTGCGAGAATGCCAAATACGTTTTTTGATAAGTATGACCGAACGGATGTGGAGGACGTACTGCACGAGTGGTGCACAAAAATAAATGTGGTATGTAGGTCTTTAAATGTATTACTAAAATGTTGTGTTTTTTTAATAAACAGTTCATTCAATCATAGCACATAAGTAATTAAGTGTATCAATTCTTACATTTTTTTGGGAATGTTCAATGTAAATGAGAGGTCTGAACGAATGAAGCGGCTGCGGGAGCAGAATGACATCCCCCATAGTCTGGGGTCCAAAAGTTATGCCAGATTTAATCACGATGAGGTATGGAACAATATGTAAAAACCCTAATTCTTATTTGTACATAATTGTTCTTTCTTAACATTAAATGAATATCCAATGTTTGTTATATATTTATACTATATGGCGACAGGCATCTATATCTGGCACGCCCCCCACTCGCGCCGAGTCGTTTGTGAAGACGCACACAAGGAAAGACGGCACTTACCTGAACGAGCGGACACGGGACCTATGCGTATGCTACTGTTAAAGGTTATCGATTATTATTAGTTATGCGTGTGATAAAGTATTTATTAATTACCAGTGTTTTGTATGTTGACGACGTACAGGAGCGGATGACACAGAGTTTGTCCACTGATCCTGCTGCCTCGGACCCCGTCTCATCAGATACGGTGCGTTGGGCACCTGGCGACGCGTACGAGCAAGCGGTTGGGCGACCCGAGTATGCGGGTAGGGTTCGGCAGGTTGGGCCGAACGTTACTCCTGTTCGCGGGACTTGTTTCTCGTATAGGGACCGCACACGGGGGGGGCCGGCCGAGGGCACGTCTCAGGATTGGGCTCTTCAGAAAATTGCGGCGTTGGAGGGCATAGTGCAGGCCGAGAGAGAGCGGGCTGACAGCATGGAGCAGCGCATACGACAGTTTGATGCTATGGAGCAGCGCATGCGACATTTTGAGGCATTCATGTCCTCTACAGGATTATCGTTCGTATGCCCTGGTGCTCAGCAGTCTTCACCTGCACACGTAGGTAGTACGTCATCTGTTAGTAGTGCGCCTGCAGGTATGGTTCATATTATGTATACATTTAGGTTTATTTTTAATTTGTTCTCATTACTTGTTTAAATTTGCATATAATATTATGTAGGTTAATTATTTTTATTACTTGCAGGTAATCGACAACGGTTGGTCCGTTGTCGCCTTCTGGACAAATGCTGAGCCAACAATCCCCTCTCGGGACTCCATCGCCCGTTACACCATCTCTTGCGGGACAATCGACAGTTGGCGAGGTCACGCCCGGGACTGCACCTCGTGATCCGCAGCGACGTCATCCAGATTTGTAGATATTTTGTATATTTTTTTTTTGTTAGTAACAAATAACTTTATTAAATAAAGATTTTCAAATTTGTTGATATTGTTGTGTAAGTAGTTATTGTTAGTAATGAATATATTTATTAGTACATGGTATTCGAATTTTTAAATATTGTTGTTTTGATTAATTTGTGCAATTTGATTTTGTGATATTTTGGGATGAAATAAATTTGGAGAATTTTAGTAAAAAAAATATATATATAAAATAATATATAAAAAGAATATATAAAATATATATATATATATATAAAAAAAGAATATTTATATAAAATATATATATATATATATACTGCGGCCAGTTGGCCGCGTGTATTATTGTACACGCGGCCAGATGGCCGCGTGTATTAATGTACACGCGGCCAGATGTTGGCCGCGTGTACAATAATACGCGCGGCCAACTGGCCGCGCTTATTAATGTACACGCGGCAAATTGGCCGCGTGTATTAAAATACACGCGGCCAATTGTGCATTTAGCACTACCAAGTCCACCACGTGTATGTACGCGGCTAATTACACGCGGCTAACAGTTCGCCACGTGTACAGTTACTGTACACGCGGCGAACTGCAAGTGGCGAAAAGTAGTGTTTTTTGTAGTGGAACTGTAGTAGCGCTTGCGGCAAAGGCAGCGATTATGACGGTGAGGAGCAACAATTTGGAGCGAGATCAGCCAGAGTAAGTAGTGGCGGCGAGTTTGGTGCTTGACTGGTGGGCTCTCTGGCGTATGTAGGTTTACTGCTCTCCAATGGTTGTTATTGTCATTGAGACTCTTACAATGGCTATTGTTGGAGTTGGATCCCTTGGATTTCTTCCAAGGAAGCAAACTGCACGTCACAAGCAAAAGTGAGGGCTTTTTTTCTTAAGGATGACCCAACTAAATAAAGAGAAAAACCCTTGGACCCATTCTCATCTTTGTAGTCCCAGTGGATAAAAATCCACAGGCTATATATTAATGAGGGAGGTTGTGTACAATTAGACAAAGAAAGCATAAAAAAATAAAGAAAACAGTGATGGAGAAAAAAAAAATGAAGGGTTTAGGATAGAGATGACAGAAGCGTGAAAAGGCTGTGAAAAATAGAACAAAAATAAAAAGAAAATTCTACAGGAAAATTTTAGATGGAACACTGGCATTAGCCGATAGCTTTGATACCATGTAAAAGTCCATGCCATAGAAGTATAAAATGAAAAACGGAATAAATAAAATAAAGAACAATGATTTTACATGGTTCGGTCTATGACCTACATCCATAGGATAAAGCCCAAAGGGCTACATTATGCTTTTATTCCTTGATTGTTTTACAATACAGAATACTCCTAGATAAGAATGGTAATCAAATCTGATTGATTTTATTACCATCGAACCTAATTGTAATCAACCTTATAAAATGGAAGTGATGTACAATATCAATATAATATATTTCCTTTCATTATTGCAAATATATTCTCTAATATCCCGAAAGTTTATTCTCTAACATCCACCCTCAAACTCAAGGTGTAAGGATTCTGGAAGCTTGAGTTTGCAATAAATTCTTCTTCTTCGTTTGGAGATGACAATGATTGACGACGGTCGATGACGATGACTGGAGGTGGTCGGTGATGATGATTAGAGATGCGCCTTAAATTTCAATAGGCTAACTATGAGCCAAAATCAGAGCCAACTATGGGCTACACAGGGCATGGGTTTTAAATAATACCACAAATGCCAAAAAAGTGGGCAAAGTATGGGCCAAAATGATAGCCAACTATGGGCTGAAATTAACCTAGGTTTTAAATAATACCACAAAGGCTAGGCCTGGGTCTTTAAACAATACTACAAAGACCAAAAGATGGGTCTGTGTCAACAATTGGACCAACAATGACCAAAATAATGAGCCAACAAAGGGCCAAAAGAATATGGGCAAATTGGCCTCTTTTGATTTTCTTTTTCTTTTTTAAATCAAAATACATATTTTTTTCTCAGTTTACTTTTCTTTTTCGATTTTCCTTTTGATTTTTTTTTCTTGTGATTTTTTTTTTTTTTTTGGAGAACACAAAGTTTGATAGCTGACATGCCTTTTACCATACAAACCAAACTTTTACTTATCTATCCAAACAAAAGGAAGACTCTTGAACCATGATGTATGTACGTCTTTTTTGAGATTGAGGTGACTGCTGCAGGGCTTGAGTCAAAGGCAGCGACTGTGACGGTGAGGAACAACAATCTAGAGCGAGATCAGCCAGAGTGGTGGTGGTGAGTTTGGCGTTGGACTGGTGGGTTCTTCGGCTCCTCCAATGGTTGTTACCATCATTGAGACTCTTACAATGGCTATTGTTGGAGTTGGATCCCTTGGATTTCTTCCAAGGAAGCGAACTGTATGTCACAGGGAAAGGTGAGGGCTTTTTGTAGTCCCAATGAATAAAAATCGACAAACTATATATTAATGAGTGAGTTGTGTACAATTAGACAAAGAGAAGCATAAGAAAATAAAGAAAATAGTGATGGAGAAAAAAAAAATGAAGGGTCTAGGATAGAGATGACAGAAGCATGAAAAGGCCGTGAAAAATAGAACAAAAATAAAAAGAAAATTCTATAGGACAATTTTGGATCGAACACTGGTGTTAGCTTATAGTTTTGATACCATGTAAAAGTCCATGCCATAGAAATATAAAATGAAAAGTGAAATAAATAAAATAGAGAACAAGGATTTTACGTGGTTCAGTCTATAACTTACATCCACAGGATAAAGCTCAAAGGGCTACATTATGCTTTTATTCCTTGATTGTTTTACAATACATAATACTCATATTTATAAGAGAATTGAGATAACTAGGTAAGAATGGTAATCAAATCTGATTGATTTAATTACCATTAAACCTAATTACAATCAACCTTATAAAAGGGAAGTAACGTACAATATCAATATAATATATTTCCTTTCAATATAGGAAATATATTCTATAATATCTCGAAAATATATTCTCTCACACTTTTATCTTTTTGGATGGATTTTGTTGATATTTTTGAGTTTATAGTTGACGTAATTTATGTTGGTGTTTGTAATAGATGTTAGGTGTTGTACCATGTACACAAATCAATTGATGTTATCTTCTTGTATATGAATTGCATTATTTTGAAAGTTAACACGTGTTTGTTAAAATGAACAAATGCATGTACATCTTAGTTTTTTCTTGTTTTCATCAAATGCACCAGTGAACGTGATTTCATCAAATCCACTATTGTTAGATTGTGATTGGCTGCATTTCGTTGGACAAAATCACTTCTACGTAATGATGTTTTTTTATCAGAGATTTAGTTATTTTTAGAGTCTTAATTTCAGAGCTGTGTTTCTAGAAGATTCTACACAAAGTCCAAGTAAGAGCAATCGGATCCCTTGTATCCGTCCGGACGATGTGATATTCCGTTCGGACGCTCAACTATCAAAGCATCATCCGTCCGGACGACAAGAACTTTCCGTCCGGACCCTCCTCTGTGTGGAGAAGCTTCGAACTAGTCCAGGTTGCCTTTCAATGTTCGACAAGGAAAAGGATTTCATTCCTAAACACAGATATGGGAAGACAGCTGCAACCGTCTGGATGATGTGTGTTCTCGTTCGGATGCTATCCTTGATAAGGCAAGTTGTGCATACAAAGTTCAACCGTCCGGACATTAGTCTCCATGGTCTTGACGCTCAAGCCTTAGTATGAAAATTGCGTGCAGCTGAAGTGCAATCGTCCGGACGCTAGGGCAACACCGTTCGGACAAGACTCTATTCAAGAAAGAATTTCAAGCGAATTTGAAAAGCCGATCGCACAGTTGTCCGCCAGGAAGTCCTCGGGTACCGTCTGGATGCCGCCTAGGAAAATTGAATCAGACGCAATTTAGGTTTCTGTAGCCTATAAATAGAGACCCCTAGGCATGTATTTTGTAAGAATTCTGTATTGAATTCCATAGAGCTTAGAGAGTTTATTTAAGGAGTTGTTGAGCTAATCCGCTCACTCTCTAGCCGTTGCCATTGTGTACTGTTGTTGTGCTGAACTAAAGTCTATCTTAGGGGTTGGCCCTAAGGTAAAGGATTCCATTGAAGACCCCTTCAAGTAGGTGACTTGGTTGGGAGGCATTCGTGTTGGGTTACGCGTCAGAGTTCAATGTACGACCATTGCATAAGGTTATGTGATTGCTACTGCTTTGTAACTAGCTTTTTCTTCCCAATATTGGATATCCTGGGTTTGGCTGCCTCAGAGTGGTTTTTCTCTTAATTGATTTTCTACTTCATTAACAAAATACTTGTGTCATTTAAATTCCACTGTTATATTATTTTGTTAACACATTGTGCGCACACACACGGTTAAAATAGAAATCTCTTTATTTTCATTTGGTATCAGAGCTTGGTACACTCTGTTTAGATTCAATTCTGGAGTGGTATCTTTCTTATTGACTTCTAGTTTTATCTCAATGTCTCAAAATCTTAATATTTTTCCTGCCTTTGATGGTACGAACTATGGCTATTGGAAAGCTTGTATGCGGTTCTTTTTACATAATCAAAAATCAAAGTTCAAATCCCCCAAAATCAATATGAAGAACCCAAGATTTTAACGAAACAAAACTCCCAAATGTAATAGTCACCAACACCAATTCCAAGCCAGCAACCAAGAAATTAACATATCTACAAGCTCTTAGTCAGCAAACCAAACATCAGCAATCACACCCCAATAGGTTAATCATAGCAAAATTTTCTAAATAGCCCACACCTCCACCCAAATCAAAGACTAGTTGCCCATCCACAATTCATTATAACAAAAACAAAATATAGCACACTCAAAACCTTCACATAACTTGTAATGCCCCAATTCCACAACGACACATAAAGAATATCTTTCTCTATATAAAAGTTACATAAATATCTGCCTTTAAGAATTCCCACAAGTTAACTAGAGCATCTATACTCTTTAATATGTTCTATAAATCATCAATGTAGTTATCCAAGAATTTTATATTCACCTGATAAAATTATAAGACATTTAAGCTTAGCACTTCAAAATCTATCAACAAATCACTAAAATTCACCATAATAATATCAATCACTTATTAATGACCACACTAATAACATATCTCAAGTTAACAAAATATAAATTCAGTATCAATATATCATAATTAAACTACATAAGGTTTTTCCATACTAACGTTTCACCAAAAATACTTCACAAGATAAGCAATCTCTTGCTAAACTCCAAGATTCTCAAATTTTCTTCGATATGGCTAACATCAATAGTCTTTGATACCTCTGAAAAAGTGTAAATAAAATATAATGAGCGACCTCAGTAAGTAGAAATAATTAATTAAGTAGGTGATGTCGAGCCATTTATCAATTGGAATTATGCACATAACTTAATAGAACAATTCTCGATACTTTCAAAACAAGATATGAAATATTACTTTTTGTAGCTTTCAATAACCATGAAAATGAATTGTCCACATGAGTAACCAATTTTACTGTGAGCAATAAAATAATGGAATGATTCAAATATATTAAAACAATCCCTCAAATGTCATTTACTCGTTGTCAAACGTTTTCACCCCGTTTGACTGGGTTGTGTGGTCCCCATATTGGGACTGAAACCTCTTCTAGAGCAAGAAGAAGCTACCCTCCTTGGAGTCTCTAGCCATGGGACTGCCCATATAATTTCTGAGGAGTTCACCCATGACCGATTACTATGTTGTCTCTCCCTCCACAGCACACATAGTTACACGATCCCAAAATTTAGGATCCAAACACTCGACATCCTCATACAAGGACTAGCTTTGATACCGAGCTTATAAATCTCACTATGCCATATGGATTTTTCGAATCATAATCAAAGTGCTCACAAATAACTGAATCATTCAAAAAATTATACACAAAGTGCCAATTTCCATTTTCTGAAGACAAAATGTCATATCTCATCATAAAATTCTCATATGTCATATTACTTGTTGTGCAAATATCTACTTAAATAAATAGATAAATATTTGTACATTTTACTCGCAAGTGCACAAGATCAAAACGGTAGTATAGTAGGCAAATACGAGATCATTCCCACGAGAATTGGTAAATTATGCTTAAAAAGATTTCCTAAATAACTAAGATGAGTGAAAAGAAATAAAAATATTAATAAGATCTAATAAGAGAAGAGACAAAAATATTGCAAAAGTATAATAGAAGGTAACGTAGGGCTTCAATATCCACTGCTAATCATACTCAATTAAGATTCACAATGTGCACAATACTACAATTATAACATGTTGCTTAATGTTTACCAGCCACAAGGGAATGGTATCTTCTCCTAAAGCTATTGATTTCCCTTAGCAACAAGTTAGGCGTGGTATCTACTCTAACTCTTTTCTTCCTTGAAGGATTTAACAAGGTATCTACGAAGTTGTTCTTCAAGGAAGCATAAATCTATGGAAATTGGTAAACACACTCAAATTGGAATATGATATTTATTCCAGTTGTCTTTATGTTGATTAATCCCAGAACCTGTGTCGAGGTTCTTTCGTAACTCTATTATGCCCAAGACTCGGTTATCCAAATTGACATAAATAACAAATCCATACAACATGCATATGATGACCAAACTTTAACATGAGAGGAATTCAAGAAACTAGAATTAATCAAGTTAAGCATCAATATATAAATTGTACAAAGCAAATTGAAAAACTTAAAGAGACATGATTAGGGCTTCAATTGAGCCCTAATTAAAGTATTAGTTACAACTAATATAGACTAAAATTATACATACAGAAAATAAATAAAGGAAGAAAGAAAAACCAAAATTCTTCTTGAAGTAGCCTCCAATTCTTCTTCCCAAGCTTGTTTGTCTTCTCTTCAAAGGTTAAAGGCTTATTTATACGGATTAAAGAAGATATAGAAGCCCTAGGAATCCTATAAAAATTGTAAATAGGTCTCCTAGTCGAAATAAAATAACTACAAGTCTTTTTCTTTTTTGAAATTCCAATCCAAGTAGGAAAATGATTCCAAATTCGTATAGATTTGCGATCCTTTATTGAGAGGGAAATTTTGGCATAGTAAACATCCGAATTAGGAAAAACCTATTTCTTCTAACATATTTGTTCCAATTTTTATTAGCTTTCTAACGCCACCAATTTTGTTGCAATCCAACACTTGAACCGAAAGTTATAACTAAATTACTGAGACATGCTCATTTTGGATTCTTTCCAAAAATAACGAATTTTTGCCGACTTCTCTTTTCTTAAATTCAAAATTGATTTGGAGTTAAATCTTTCCAAAAGTGAATTTGCCGACTTCGTTATAATCTTGGAATTTAATGGATTTTCTTCCAAAACCTGTAAAATACAAGAAAACACAAAAACAACAAAAAACATCAAACTATAACAAAACTAAAAGCTTAGCATATGTAAATTAAGGGGCTTGAATGTGTAACATTCAGCACTTATCAATAACCCAACACCTGTCCAAATCAATCAATGCAGTCCGCATTTATAAAATTTCACATATAAATTCTACAATGGCACCACTATATCAAATATAATATTATGCATCATCAGTATCAAAACATAGCTCGACTCATTATTTGCATGATTTATTCAAAATTTCTCATTTACTTCGAGAATCAATAACAATAAGACATATGCACATGTATATACACCCAAATACATTTTATTTTGAAAATCTTTACTTTTGGGCGCAATATTTTCATAAAATCCTTAATTAATCAGTTCTACTTACCTTAGATTCTTGTACCACTACCACAAGGATTTACTACGCCTTGGTCTATGTCACTTGTTCCTAAAAACAACAAAATTAAATGGGAAAATCTATGATAAATCCTTGGGTAAAAGCGCGATTTGAAAGTAAACCCTAAATTTGATGGTTTGAGTTAATTTGTGGCTTTTAGGTGTTTAAACCCTAGATTATTTATTTTTGAGTTAATTACATTTAGAGTGTTAATTAATCCTAGATTATCTATGGGTTCCATGGAAAAATTGGTATTTATAGGGTTAGGTCCTAATGTTAATGAGTTCTATAAAATAGAGGTTTTTAATTTAAAAACGTATGAGTGTTCTATGCATTGGTTTAATTAATTAATGGGTAATAAAAGTAAATCGTATAAATTACATAGGTTGACAGAGTGATGGGTTCTTGAGACAAACCAAGAATCTACGTAGTGTTTAGAATTAAGAGTGTTTCAATTTAGTTTTAATGTATAATTGCATTATGAAATGCAGTGGTGCATTGTAAGGCTCTTGTTGGGGATCCATCATTAAGCCATAAATCGAGCAACCAAAGTGAGTATTTTACTCACTGAGAACTTATTGTGATTTATGCAAATAAAATCATATGTTTTGATTACTTTGAGCCAATGTTATTTTGATGATTATAAATGCTTGTGGATGTTTTCACTATGTTCAATTATGTTATGAAATGCTTTGATGATGAGTTTGTGTTTTGAAATATGATTTGAGAAAAATGATTTATGGATATGATGACATGGTTATGAAGTGAAGTTTTGAGATAGTTTTCATGCGTTTTATGATGAGTTGAGATTTCATGATGTTTTGGAAATATGTATGTGAAGAATATGATGCTATTGAACATGGAGGTATGAAAGCATGAAGCATGAGCATTTATATATTTATGTAGTGATTGTGGAGCCAAAGTTGTCTTCGAAATGAAAGAAAAGGGAGCCGAAGTTGTTTCCATAATGAATAATATGGGCCGAAGTTGTTCCCTGGTATAATGACATGCATGACATGAGTTTTAATGATGTTTTATGAAATTTTGTGCTAGACGTATTAATATGCATATGTGTCTTAATGGGTGAGAGCATATGTATATTTCTATTCGACTAGTTTGCATATGATTTAAGTGATGTCTAGTTTAGATGTGCATGTATACTTATATTCTCCAAAGTTGTAGAATATATGTATGCTTGTATGATCAGGTTATAATGTTGAATGTTTTTATATATGATTGATGTTATGTTTTGATGTGCTTGTATACTTATATTCTTCAAAGTTGTGAAATATATGTATGCTTATATGATCGGGATATGATGTCGTTGATTTTTCATGTTTGGATGTGCCTGTATACTTATATTCTCTGAAGTTATGGAACATCTATATGCTTGTATAACCAAGCTACGAGGTCATTGATTTTATACTTAGAAAAATGCATGTATGCTTGTGTTCTCCAAAGTTGTGGAATGCTTGTATACGAGCATAGTTGAGACACTTGATATATACATATATGTGTGAATAATATTGTAAGACTTTCCCAATTTATGTGTACCTATGTTTACTCTTATCCGCTATGAAACGTTATCAAAACAAAAGCATCATGTTGATAGTAGCTGTTATTGTAAACATACAGTAGAAATAAAAGGATTGGCTCATTGTGAAAATCAATGTGTTTTATACTACTGAGTTGGTGAACTCATACTTTCACCTATGCAAATGTGGCTACCACCAGGATCATGTAGATGTTGATGCTTTTGGCTGTAGGCACCGCAGACATCGATGAGGACTCTGTGGCATTGTATTTGGGCTATTACGACTGAAGCTTATCATAATGGTTATAATTGTTGAACTATGGATGGTCGGTATTTTTTATAGACTTTTTGTAGATGGCTTGTGTCACATGTGATACCAATTTTGTATAGTCATTCTTTTGTTGTAATTAATATTTTGATAAAGCTTTAAACAGATAGACAGATGCATGGCTCTGATGTGGTAATAATCACTTATTAGTTTTATGAAATTTACTTCCACTGCTTAGTTTATTAACTCTAATATATCAGGTGCATATTATGGGATATGTATATTGAATTGGCTTAATGACTAAACGTCATGCCAGTGTGGTGATTCCATTTTTTATTAAAAAAAAATAGGTCGTCACATATTCTAGAATAATCCCTAATATCGTGTATCCCTTCACTTTCCACAAAATCGATTTTGAAAACCGAGCTCGAGTTGTAAATGTGGATCGCTAGGATCGTCGAAGTTTGAAAATCTCGACTGTTGCCGCTCTATTTTGGATTGTCTAACAACACTTGAAGATAATAGGGTATTTCCCTAAAATATTCTACTATATTTCCCTGCTATAAATTGATGAGTTATTTTTGTTCTCTCATGGTTTTGTTTATAAATTGGTGTGTGTGTGTGTGTGTGTGTGTGTGTATGTTGTTGCGAGTTACGTATGTTCGTATGGGATAGATTTTGATTTGTGAGTTGTATATGTTAATGAATGAGATGGCTTCGATAATGGATGTTTGTGAATACTTTATTCCGATTGTGTTTGTCTTTTAGGTAGTTGAGTGAACATGTGGGTCGTGTGAATAAAATAAGTTGTGTATATGTGGGGCATATGATGTTGTTGTCACTTTTGAACATTATACTCCCCTTAAGCATGTGTAATTAGGGTTGTTGAGCATTTTAACACCTTTTGTTGCTACATGTTGTAAACATATGCAAGTATGGTAAACTTTAGATACCAACCATGAAACCCATATGTTGTATTTGAGTGGTTGTTTATCTCTTCAAATTATATTTGTCACTACAGATATGCTGGTCAGCGTGACTGTTCATCATGGTGAACGAGTACAGCACAACCCATTTGAGTATGTTGGGGAGCAAACTGATTTCGTTAGAGAATATGACATGGACTACTTTTCTATTTAGGAAGTTGAGGAAATATGGGTTAGGGATCTTGCTTATCTAAATGATTTAAGTACTTACTGGTATAAGATGGATGACAATAATATGGAGGAAGTAGGAAAGCATTTGAGAAATGATACAGATGTTGTGGTATTTCTGCATATATTAGAAGTGGAAAATAGGAGTAGTGTTCACATCTATGTTGAACATAGGGTTGATGAGGCTATAATTGTTGACCAACCTTTGTTCTTGCCACCTCCTGGTCCATATCCTGATGGACCAAATGATGATGTAAATGTGGGAGATGGGGAGGATGATGTAAATGTGGGAGATGGAAATGGTAGGAATAATGCTGAAGGAAATGTGGGAGATGAGGATGCTGACAATTAAGAGTTGTTAAGCTTATATGGGTCTGACAATGAGGCCACAAGTCAAAGACGGACGAGGTATCGCGAGTTCAATGTGAAGCATGATAGGAGAATACCAATCGTGTTGGAGAAGGGATTGCTTTTTGCCGATACATATGTCTTTAAAAGGGCACTTAAAAGGTATGCTGTGCAGAATCAATTTGACTTCAAACTCAAACAAAGTGACAAGGTGAGGGTGAGTGCAGTATGTAAAGAGGTAGGTTGTCAGTGGAGGATCCATGCATCTCTCGATGCCAAGAAGGAATCAATACAGATCAAGACATTTAACTGTATTTTATTTTCCCTTTATTTACAAACTTTAACTTTTTCAACTTTAATTTAAGATACTTCTATTTCATGAATTGTAGGGATCACAACCTGGAGGTGTGTCATCTCAACCTATGCATACCCGTGTTCAAAAAGGCAGGGACAATACAAGGGCTACTCAGTAGATTGACAGTGATTTGGGTGGAATGAACAATATTTATGTTATGTTGGTATTTTGGGTTTGTGGATACTTTGGGTGAAATGAACAATATTTATGTTATGTTGATATTTGGGTTGGTGGATACTTTGGCTGGAATGATTCTGAAGAAACAATGTTTGTATTTTGATGTTGGGTCTTTGATAGCTGAATCATGTTGCTGGTTGTATGTTGACAACAATTTACTTTTGTGGATGTATGTTGATGTATTAAGGTTATAGTCACTGTTTGTGGTGATGGAACTATTTGGGATGAACAAATAGTCATATGTTATTATTTGGGATGAACAGAATTTGTATTATTTTGGTTGAATGAAGAATTGTGTACATCCCAAATTTTCATTGTATGTATGTTGCATTATTAAGATTATGGTTACTCATTGTGGTAATGAATATCAGGGAGGGATTGATTTTGAATTCGAAGAACACTCAAGTAGTTTAAATCCTTGGGTTTGGTAAACCCAGGGACTGATTTTGAATTCGAACAACACTCAAGCATTTTACGGCCTACATGCAAACTTCCAAATATATTACAAGCATACACTAAAATTCAGCAGCTACAAGGTCCAGTCAACCATATTCCTACTAAAACAACAATTGTCACAGACAAAAGCACCAACAGATGCATAAGATGCATGTTTTGAACTTTAAGGTCCTTCACTTCGTGATCCAAGTAGCTCATTCAATAATCCCTTCTCGCGGGGAGGTGTCTCTTTATCATATCAAAGAAAAAAAAACCACAACGCTTGGTAGCCGACTCGGCTACCTGGATTTTAAATTTATAAGTTGAACCACTCCGCAATAGTACGAATTAGTTGTACTATAGTAAGGGTTATCGAACCACAGAGATTGGGGGTTGTTTTGCGTAACATGATATCTAAAGAGCGTATTTAACTTAACTTTGAAAAAGAAAACAAAAGTAAAGGTTGTAGAATTGAAGCTACAACAAGTAAAGTAAAGAAAAGCGGAAATTGAAAACAAACTTAAAGGAAACTTAGGGTATTGATCTTATCTAATCCTCAACCAATGAAATGCTTAAAGTCTATATGGATCTTCCTAACATGCATGATATGAGCGCGTAATGGGCGTCAACCATTACGACGACCTCAACATGAAAATACTATCGTTAGGACGTAGTTATAAAGCACCTAGTTTCACATCAAACACTTACCACGTAAAGATTAATCTATAATTGAAAAACGTTTATACTACCAAAGGTGTGGGGGATTGATGCTCCCTAGCTTACTACTTTATAAAACATCCTAATAAGCATACACGATACATGAAAACCCTAATTAGGCCACAATGATAAGGTATCTAGTTTCACACCGATCTATTCCATGTAAAGATTAAACTACAATGGAAAGACATTTTACACTACCAAAGGTATGAAATGACCGGTGTTCTCTAGCATACCCTATAAGGTGACTCTAATAGGTAAACACACATCATGTCAAATAGAACCATTGCAAAAGACATCGTTCTCTTTCAAGAACGTTGATTTTATTCATGAATCCAAGAAAACTCATAGACAAGCAAATCCCTTTTTCATGAATAAATGGATTGGAATCTTGAAGACAAAACCTTTTAGCATGGGTTTTGCAATCCTCTATCCCTTAACGATCATCAAACACATCTAGAAAATGCTAAGAACATCAAGAACACTTCATGGTTTTTGGAAAATATTTTGATCAAACCCTAAGAACTAATTTAGCTAGACATGAAATAAACTAATTTAAGCATGAAATCAAAGGAAAGCAATAAAGAAACAAGATTTAGATAAACTAAGAACACTATATTAATCTAAGAGAATTCGGATTACAAAAGGAAATGAAAAGCATTAAAATTAACTAAGATACACCTGAGACAATCGAAGCTCCCAAAAGATGCATGAAACTAACTCTCTCTACAGTCTCCTATTTATAGAGAAGAGAGTTTAAAAATATCTAAGGAAGAGATAAGATTAGAGATAAGATAGGATAGGATAAGATAAGATTAGATAAGATAGGATAGGATAGGATATGATAGGATAAGATAAGATAAGATAGGATAAGATGGGATAGGATAGGATAAGATAAGATAAGATAAGAGATATTTTGGAAATATCTAATAATATCTAAAAAATATCTAAAAATATCTAAAAAATATCTAAAAAATATTTAAAAATATCTAAGAAATATCTAGGAAATATCTAATAATATCTAGGAAATATCTAAAACATATCTAAAAATATCTAGGATATTTAAAATATCAAGGAAGAGTGACATGTCAACATTGTTCCAGATTGTGCCGAAAATATCCAAATTCGATCGATCGATCGCATTTCGCTTGATCGCATTCGTGGTTGCCCTGTCTCGGTCGATCGCATCTCGCACGATCAATTTTTTCTTCGACTGATGATTCGATCGATCGATTATAAAGTCGATCGATCAATTGACCTTAGCCGATTCTTCACTTGGCAGAAGCAACTTTGAACTCTGGAAATGACCAAATCGCCCTTGATGTATTTTCAGGTCTAATTCAGGTATTTTGAACTAGATTTCAATTAAGACCTGAAAATAAGACAAAACACCAAAACACAACAAAATATTATATTTACAACACAAACTAGGCATAACAAATGTAAGTTAAGGGGCCTTGAATAGAATATTTCAAGACTTATCAACGCTCACCTTTCTGCCACCAAATGAAAAAGAATGATAATGAGCTCTGACCACACTGATATAGTGCATTTCAAAACTGATATAGGGCTCCGTATACTGACCTTGTTGGAGTCATACCTAGCACACCCATAGAAGCACCTCCCAGGATTGGCCATCGTCCACGAAGTTCTCACAGGAGATCGAAGCCCACAAAAGCAAATCAGTGCAGCCACATCCACATTGACTCCCGCAGAAGATGTTGAAGAAGAAGACAATAAAGGATACCGTAAACCCTAAACAATAACATTGAATAACTTTACCCAAAATAAAAAAATATTACTTCAAAACTGTAGATAAATTGAACAATACCCCAACTTTGTTCGAGTTCCCATTGGAGATTTCATCTTCCCTTTTGCATACTCCTTCTCCTACTTCTGGATTTTTTTCCTTCCGCATCATTCTCCTTCAATAATTGAAATCTGTAACTAGCTTGGGGTATTGTATAGGAGTAGCAAAACAGCGTCATTTCGGGCTGACGTGTCATGTCTGCCACCTAGGTTTAAAAACATAGTGGAACTGCATCGTTTTGGGCTGCTATTCGGATGCCTATGTGGCGATTGAGTGGCTTTAACTACAAGGTAACAGCCGACTTGGACGCAAAGGTGACGGAGGAACTGATTTGGAATTCGTGAACACTTAAGCATTTAAAATCCAAAATTAAAAAGTGAGTGATCAATTTCAAATCTTGCTTTTACGCAGGGATTTATCATAGATTTTCCCCAATTAAATATCAATACCTAAAATAACAAACTACATATTTTTTAAATAATAAAATTCTTAAAATTCAATTTCCCACTTTGTCTATTCTCTAAGAGATATGTTACGTTTACAACTTTCGTCCAACTTTCATCCAACTCTTGTGCAACTTTAACAACTTTTGTTAAAATTAACCATTGGATATTTAGGACCCACATGTAAGAAAACATATTCAATGGTTAGTTTGAAAAAAAGTTGTTGGAATTGTACAAGAGTTGTGTCAAGAGTTGTACAACAATCATTTCTCATTCTCTAAATCCTTTATTATCTCACACCTTACCCAATTTTTGTCTTCTTCCTCAATCTGCCTTTTTCATCCCACACATAACTGCAAGCCCACTTTATAAATACTATTTTGTTATTCATTTATCTATCCCTTTTTCTTTGTTTTTGTCTTGGTCTTCTCTATTTTCTCATTCCCACATGTGAATCTCTCTCCCCTGTGTGTTCTCTTTCCCCTCTTTTACATTTCTTTTCTTCTAGACTTCTAGTTGCTGAAAAATTCATAGCTCCTCCACTTCCTAATTTGTTTCTCTCTAAAATTGTAAACAAATCTTCCTTCATTCAAATATCAAGTCTAACAATAATACAACTCGAAATCCCTAAATCTATAAAACAAATAAACACCCAAAACTGATTATCCTCTCCAACCAAAACTCCCAGAAGAGAACCACCCAAAACATAAACAATCAAAATCTCCAGCACCCAACACAATTTTATGGAAATTTAAAACACTCATTCTTTTTCATAGCCAAAAAAACAAAATACAACAAGATTCTTTCTAAAATCATCAAGTAATTTAAAGACAAGAAAAATCTCACCTTGAAAGATGAAACTTCTACCTCAACCGGTTACCTTCTAACCTCTCTTCTCTCTTTTTCTTTTATTTTCTTTTCTTTTTCTCTATTTCATTCCGCCCTTACTCTTTCTTTTTTTTTTTTGATGCTAAAGGCCTTCGGTGGGGTGGGGTGAGTCATCACCCTCACCATGCATCAAGTGCAATTTTTTATTTTTTATTATTTTTAAAGAATCGCTTTAATTCCCCAAAATGCTCTCTTATTAATAGGATATTACACCTCAACAACCTCTGGGGTGGTTCGCGGGTCACCCCAGAGGTTGTGGTGGACTTCGAGGTACCCCCTAGCTTTTTTCATTTATATATATATATATATATATATATATATATATATATATATATATATATATATATATATATATATATATATAATGGCACGATGGGGAGAATTTGGCCCAAGTGATCACATGCCATGCACATGACCAATTTTCCGTCCAAGTAGACAGCAACCTCTAACAAATGGGACTAAATCATAATAGATTGTCAGTTTGAAGTGTCAAATCATGACACTTGTCAATTTCTGATGCCTTATCAAAAATAAATGTTAGTTGAGGAGGCTAAATAATATTTAACCCTTAAAAAATTAGATAATCATGGCATGGAGGCATTGATACCAATTTTTTTTTTCCAGAACAAATGATGGGAAAACGAAGGGGAAAGATCAGAACAAATCAAAACACCAAAAAAAAAAAAAAAAAAAAAGGAAGGGTAGATCAAGAATAAGCCCCAATACAACTAGATCAGTGCTATAAAACCTATAACAAAAGGGAATGGGCCAAATGAATGGCCTGGCCCAATAGATTCTTGACACAAACACCAAAAAAATTGGCCGCTAGTGAGGGCAGTATTTCAAGGCGAACCAAAGTTAGAACAACTTTAAGGTTCATTGTAGCTGCACACTGAAATGAGAACTACAATGGATAGAGGGGCACTGTTGGTGGTCGGATTGAAACCACTGTCGAGAGTCACCATCTTGGTGTTTGCTAAAAGAGATACCCTGCAAAGAAGGCTTGATGGACATCTCAAATGGATTTGTAACCAAATTTGGACTCCATATGCAAAAAGATGGTATCAACTATGGAGATCTAGTGTCAAAGAGATGTGGAAGTCGAAGACCATGTGTGTGTACCAAAATGGAGCAGGAGATGTGGTGGCACGTGCACCAGAAGATGGCAAAGACCATGGATGGGCGTGGAGATGATGACAGTGATGCGCGTGGGCAGTGCATAAGGGTAGAACGTGGTATATCTGACTAATTCTAAGTTGCAGACAAAAGGAAAGGAAAAGAGAGAAGAAGAAGAAAAAAAAAGCTGAAAGGGGGAGGAAAAAGATGAAGGAGAGAGTAGATGAGCTTTCCTCCATTCCGAATGAGTCTCAACAAACAAAATGAAGAGGAATGGGAAGGGGAAAACTTACCGGGGAGGGGCTGGGAAAGGCAAGCTCTCGGGTTTTTTTTTTTTTTGGCTATATGGAGAGTGATTGAATGTTGATACCAATTGTTAGAATTGCAATAAAGATGATAAAAAAAAAAGAATTAAAAAAAAAAAAAAAAAAAAAAACCAACAACAACAATTTGAGAAACTAGAAATTCCTGCAGAAGCCATATCTTTAGTATTGTTGAATCAAGTGCATTGTAAAATGTTAGTTTTTGTGTTGGCTGCATTCTGTTGGACAAAATCACTTCTATGTAATGTTGCTGCTTTCACAGGGATGCTGCTTTATCCAGAGTCTACTCTTCAGCTATGTTCTTCGAGAAGATTCTGTGAAGTTTTCAAGGATTTATTTCGGTTCCCTGTCAGCCGTCCGGACGACGTGGTATTCTGTCCGGACGCTCATCAGTCAGCAACATCTGTCCGGACGACGATATCTTTCCGTCCGGACGCCCATCAGTGTCTAGAAGCTTCGAACAGTTCAAGATTGCATCCGTCCGGACGTAATGGTAAATTGTCCGGATGCTCTTCTATGTTCGAGAAAATCCCAGTGTTCCAGCACATCCGTCCGGACGACGTGGTTATACCGTTCGGACGCCATTCAGTGTTTGACAAGAAATAGGGTTTCTGCCTCAAGACACAGTTATGGGAAGACGGCTGCTACCGTCCGGACGATGTGTGATCCCGTCCGGAAGATGTCCTCTATAAGGCAAGAACGTGCATACCAAGTTCAATGGTATGTGTTTTAATGAGTACTCGCAAGCGCACGAATCGTTAGCAATATAGTGTATGCATGTGCGAGGTCGAATCCACAGGAAAATGGTCAAATATTGGTGTCTTGTTTAATCAACCTCATTTTAACCTAGTTCCAAAGGTTTGAGGATTGATTCAAGAGTAAAAGACTAAACAAAAGAGATGAAATGAAATATGCAAATTAAAAGGAACTAAGGCTAAGGAATCTACCAAACCAAATCCAACAACTCACACTTCTTGGTTTCTACTTGAACACCCAAAGAACATTAAGCTTAGGGTGTCATTCAAGTTTCTCAACCACATACTCTAGAACCATTAAATGAATCCAACTCAAAGATAAATCACAAAGAGTACCCATTTGAAATCAAATCATCCAATGTATCCATTCAATGAACAAAGCACAATGGATATCATCATTCAAACCGATAAAACAATGTATCCATCGGTTGAAACACATTAAATGTCATATATCTACCAACAACCACATTCATTGCAAAAGATATAGCATTTAAATGAACTTGAATAACAAATATGATATATCATCAAATGTCCAAGTATTGTAACAAGAGTGTGAGTGTCATCAATGGAAAGGTTTCATCCTCAACCTTAGTTGAGGTTACTAGCCTTCCATGACTAAGAACACTACAAGAAAATGAAGAACAACCATGGAAATAAAAGGAAAGCTTCACAAAAAGAAAGTGTCTAAGAACAAAAGCTACTGGAATACACTACAAAATGCACGAAATTAAACCTAGCTACTGTTCTCTAAACTCTCCCAACAAGGAGGTATGGCTATGACTTTTATAGAAGGAAATTAGGGCTAGAAACCCATGTAAAATGACTCCTCTAACCCCCTCTAGGGTTCCTCTCTTGCTAGAGACAACCAAGGTCATGCAACCAGCGTGTTCTGCTGTGAAAATCAGAGGGAGAACTGTTTTTTGTCATGGAGAGGCTCCTGATTGGGTGTTCTAGCGCGCTTATGCAAAAGTAAGTTCTGGGAAATTTTGATCGATCGACTTTTATTCGATCGATCGACTTCGGGCAAAATTCAATCGATCAATTTTAAGTTCGATCGATCGAGTTCAATTTTCCAAGCAATTCCACATGAATTTTGCCATTCCTCACTTATTAAACTACAAAACATAAAAACACAAAAACTAACCAAAGCATCAGAAAATAACAAGGCTAAAGGTCTAACTTATGTAAATCAAGGGGTCCAAATACACAATATTTGGCACTCATCATTCAACCGTCCAGACATCAGCCTTCATGGTTCGTACGATCAAGCTTCATATATGGAAATTGCGTGCACCAGTTCAACCGTCCGGACGTTAGCCTTCAAGGTCCAGACGCTCCAAGCCTTATTATGGTAATTTCGTGCAGCCGAAGTGCAACCGTCCGGACACAGCCTTGTTATGGAAGCTTTCAGCGCTATCTTGGAGAGGCGGTTGCAGTTGACCGTTCGGACGCTCGGTCAAGCCGTCCGGACACCTTCCGGTATTTTGGTCATAACTTTTTACTCAAATATCGGATTGGGACGAAATTGGCTTCATTGGAAAGCTTAGAAAAAATGCTGTAATTTGAGCATCTGGACGGACCCTAGAATCGTCCGAAAGGTCTCTGTCCGGACGGAAAGATTTTCCCGTCCGGACGGCCCTTCAGAAAATTCCAGAATTACTTTCCGGACAAGAAAAACTTGACCCGTCCAGACGGCTCTGGTTCCCGTCCGGACGCGCGTGTTTCAGACTCCATTTTTGAGTCGATTTTGGGTTTCCAAAGCCTATAAATAAGAGGCTTGAGGCATGTTTTCAAGATAGAATTCGGTGGTGAATTCTCTACAGCTTAGAGACGTGATATTTCCTCTAAGGCCTTGCCAAGTGTGTGATTTGATCAGCTGTGAAGTCTATCTTAGGGGTTGGCCCTAAGGTAAAAGAGTTCCATTGAAGACCCCTTCAGGTAGGAGAACCTGGTTGGGAAACGTTCGTGTTGGGTTACACGTTAGAGAGCAAGGTACGACCACTGCATCAGGGGTATGTGAGTGTTACTGCTTTGTATCTAGCTTTGTCTTCTGAATAGTGGATATCCTGGGTTTGGCTGCCCCGGAGTGGTTTTTCTCTTAATTGAGTTTCCACTTCGTCAACAAAAATATGTGTCATTTACTTTCCGCTGTACTTTAATTTTTGTTGACACTTATGCACACACTTTATTTTTAGAAGTCAATTCAATTTTTCATAAAATAATACTAGCAGTTGAGTATTCCCCCCCTTGCTCCTCTCTAAGGTGGTCGCAAATGGGCAAGCAAAAATTCTTACTCAATTAAGGTGTATAAAGCTCAATGACTTGGTGATCACATGTCATTCTAGGTTGCATCCAACCCGTTTTAGCAAACAAAAACTCACAATCTATGTAAGCCAATATATACATACATATATATATATATATATATAACATGTATGCCTAAGTTTTGGACGAAGTGGATTGATATGCATACAACATTAGTCTCTCGTTTTATATCTTTAGATATATTTAACCTTTAATAATAAAAATAAAAATAAAATTGACAAGGATAGAAAAATAATAGATAGATAACTAATGTTTGCATATAAATAAGGACCAAAAATGAACTACTCAGTAAGTGAATACGCTGTACAAATTCATATATTATAAATGCTATTTAGACTTCTATTTTCACATTTTCAAGTGCACACTTCCTGACATGGCAATGGAAATCATAATCAAATTTTGGATGAATCACTACTAGAATTTAGATCTAATAATAATTTCCACTATCACATTAGAGAATATGTACTTAAAAGTGTGAAAATATAAATGTGTATAGCATTTCTACAACCTACAATATTTTTCTTGTTGATACCAAGCTCATAATAAGCTTTACTAAGGTATTTACGTGGAGCTAAAGCTTAAATTTTTTTAATTTTCACATGCTTGGATACAACTTACCAAACAAATCCTAAAAATAAGGATTGAGGCGGAGTTGTTGAAATAGACAAAACTATTTTATTTAAGAGCTAACAAATGCCATGGGTTAGTGAGACCACGTACAACTGCATATTTACACGATGATATCGAATTCCAAATTTAGAAAGAATTGTTGAGATTCGGAAGCATAATCTTTATTTCTCCCTCGCTGTTATACCTATTCTTTTCAAATATCCATGGAACTAGAAGTTAAAGCAAACCGAATGGGATGTTCAGTAGCCACCTCAGTGCAGGTTGTAATCGAGTCAAGTCGAGCTCAAATTTTGTTCATTTAATTTTATTTGAAACATAAGTAGAGTTCAAACTTATCATGGAACTAGATAATTAGTTCAAGCTTTACTCATTTATTTTTCAAGTGAACTCGACCTTGTCCCCGAGTTACTCAATTAACTTATTTATTTATTATATAAAATAGATATCATATTTTTTTCCCTGTAAATCCATGCTAATTATTAGTTAATTAATTATTATTAAGATTATATCATTTGAGTAATTAAATAAATTAACTTGAATCCTAAATAATCCAATCTCGAGTTTATATGTATGTTTTATAGTATGTATATAAATTCATTATACGCATACACACACATACATATATATATACACACACATAAACACATTCATGTACACACAAACACACATATCTATATCAAGACTCACAATAACAACAATTCAAACTATATTTATTATATTAAGAAGATCATCTTTACTTAAGAGGTTTTAATGAAGAAACTAAAATAATATTATAAAATATAACAAAAATAAAGTTAAACGAGTTTATACGAGTATAACTCAATTAATAATCAAACCTAATTTTATGTTTATGTTCCATTCATTTATTAAACGAACCTAATTCATTAAGAGTTTACGTCAACAAGTTGTCCAAGAGAGTTTTCATTTTCAACCGTAACCCTTGTCAATGAATTAACCAAAGAGAACGGTGGATGAGATCCTGATCCACTCCCCACTCCAAGGTGGACCCACTACATTAATTGATCACACAACAAAATAGCATTCTTCGCGCTCTAATGATGTCAATGTGGAGGGATTTGTAAATGGATTTTATTTTAGGGTTAAATAGCTTGTACACCCATGTGCTTTACGACCTTTATTTTTTACCCCCTCAATTTCACTTTTTATCAAATTTGGTACCTGTGGTATATGAAAAGACGGAAATGGTACCTCCGTCCAATTTCCCGTCCAAAACTAACGTCCAGCCACGTCATCCTATAGGTGTCGGCGTATATGCGCGACACCTGTCTCCGTGCACACCTCAGCCATCCTACGTGCTTATGAAAATCCACATAATCACATTCAATTATTTAAAAAATAAGGAAATTTAAAAATTGAACAAGCCGTCTTCCTCCTCCCCTTTTTCCCCAAATGTCTGAAAACCCTGACCCCTAACCCTAACCAGCTCCAGCCCGACGAATCTCCCCAAATCAAACTTAGGAACTGAAGCAGATAAGGCCGACGCATATTTCTGTGGTGTCCCACAGGTCCTGCACGACCTTTTCTCCTGAGCAACCGCTAAACAATCAAACGAATGACATCATCAAGTCGCCTACGAGATTCAGGAGGGAAAGAAGTTTCCCGTTCTTCAGACATGGTGTGTTCTTAACCCATTGGTTTGTTTTTGAGTTGGGATTTATTTATTTATTTATTTTTTTGTATCAGGCTGTTAAAAAAATAATTTATCTTTTGTTTTGCTGTTTTGACATTTGAATCAAACATAGTTATCAACTGGATCTTCCTCGATGGGGCGTGCTGGGATGTCGTTCATATGTTATTGCGATTTACCAGTACCATTAAAGACCTCCTGGATTGAGGAAAACCCTGGGAGAAGATTTTGGGGTTGCACCACCTACAACTCAAGAGTAAGCTCATCCTCGCAATTTCATGTATGCTTTGTTGTTGTTATGACTGAAGAACTTCCACAAGATAATTTGAGTGAGTTCTTACTGACTTCCTATACTTCAACATGCAGACAAAATCTGCATGCAAATTTTTCAAATGGCTGGACAAACCAACTTGAGCAAGGGGTGTGGAGGTCTTAAAACAGATTATGAAGAAGGTTAATGACCTGAAGGATGAAAATGGAACATTGGTGGCAAGGATGAAAGACTTGGAGAATGAAATGGAAAGTTGCATGGAAAGGGCTAAGCAGTTAAAGAAGGCGGATGATAAACACATGGAAATCATCAAGTGTCTACAAAAGGAAAATGGCATATATAGGGCAAGAGAGAAAATTTTTATGTATGCTTTGTTGTTGTCATAGTTTACAATGGTGTTAGTTGCTTGTGTTGCACTTCTAAGGTGACTTGATAGTTTGACATATGTATGTGAATTATGTAAGTTTTGAAAAGTCTAAGTTTGAATTGTCCTGTATCAAACTAACATTTTGAAACAAAACAATTCATCCATTTGTAAGCAAAAAATGAACAAGACACAATCAGTCATATGCAACAATTGGGAACACAATGCAATATGTGTGACCACTTAATTGTGTTTTGCGACATGTTGTAACAAAGTAGCATTTTGAAACAAAACTTGACACGAACTAGCATTTTGAAACAAAACTTCATATTGCCACATATAGTACCTGAGTTTTTTAAATGTAACATTTATGGTACCTGAGTTTTTTAAATGTAACAAAAATGGTACCTAAGGCTTTTTACTTTAGCATAAATGGTACCTACTTACGCAATTATTTGCTTACAAAACATGTTGCATGTTTTGTAACAAATTTGGTAACAAAGTAGCATTTTGAAACAAAACTTGACATGAACTAGCATTTTGGAACAATACTTCATATTGTCATAAATGGTACCTGGGTTTTTCAGATGTATCATAAATGGTACCTCGGTTTTTTACTTTTACCAATAATGGTACCTTGTTACACAAAATTATTTGCCTACGTTTGGTATTGCATGTTTTGCAACATGCAATATGACAAAGTAGCATTTTGTTTACAAAGTAGCATTTTAAAACAATACTTCATAGTGTCATAAATGGTACCTAGGGTTTTCAAATGTATCATAAATGGTACCACAGTTTTTTACTTTTACCCTAAATGGTACCTAATTACACAAAATAACCTATTCAGAAACCAACCTGATGAAACAATTGAAGCTGTAAACAAAAAAAAAATGAAATTGACCAAAAACAATAATAACATGGATGACATGTTTCACAACTTCACATTCATTCACATTCAATGTCTAGATCTCAAAATGTACATACACCACTTTGAATGATCAAAACCAATAATAACCTGCCCAACTGGTTCATAACTTCACATTCATTCACATTCAATGTCTAGATTCACAAAATTTACATTCACTACTTTGAATGACCAAAACTAATAATAATATGTTACAATTAAATCTGTTCAAAAAATGACCAACTTGTTGCACACACTCAACCTGTTTATCATAAACCTGTTCAGAAAATGACCAACATGTGCTCTACTCTACATATCCACATCTTTCACAAAGGAAAATGTCATTCACATTCAATGGCTAGATCTCAAAATTTACATACACCACTAATGGACCAAATGTCAAAGACACAATCAGTTTTGTAATCCTGCTGCGATCCTCCTTGCAGCTGATGCACTAGGTTTCAATTTTGTTCCCGAAGCTAAAAGTAATAAGTAACAAATTAATATTTTGTCCCTAATGGAAAATCCACACAAACTTTATGAGAAGCTCACCTGTCTCAACCTCCGGTTTAGGTCAGAGACCCGCCTTTCTCTATTCTTGATGGGCTGAGATGTAGTCTGAGGGTTGCCTGATGGTTGACTTATAGGTTAAGGGTTGCCTGATGGTTGACCTGTAGTTTGAGGGTTGCCTGATGGTTGACTTGTAGATGGTTGACCAACAGTGTTTCTAGGGGAACTGTTTCCATGGGTAGATACTGTTTCCGAGGTTCCTCCCTAGGACATAGAAAACACATAACATTCAATTATAAATCAATTTATGGTTATTTCGTATAGTTAAAAAAAAATTATATTATAACTCACAGTTGTTGGCTTCGGCTTCGGTTTCCTAACCCTCTTGGGATACTTCTTCCTGTTTGGATTTTCAGGTTGGCTGCAGCTTCTAGCATTATGGCCTTTTTTACCACAATTTCCACAACATACATCATAGCCCTTTCGAGTGACCTTAACACTTTCATCTGGCTCCGTCTCATCAATGCCTTTTCTCCTGAGCTTTTTTGGCCTACCGCGTTATGGCTTTGGAATTGGTGGCTGTATATGGTCTACATCACGGTTAATGGGCCAGTCACTGGATCCAGGCATTGGATGAATACTAGGGGCATATGACAATCTATATGTGTCCATTAAGTACCATTTGCTGATGTACTCTTCAAGGTATCGCCTGTTTCTATATATTGCACAAATTGCATGAGGGTAGGGAATACCGTTTAGCTGCCATCGGCCACATCCACAAGTTTTTGCTTCAAGGTCAACGATCCTCCTAAGCTCATGGTTGTGGTCAACCTCAAACTGAAGGTTATTACTCCAATGACATATGTAATCATCAGCCTCCTTCTTATTTCACTCCAGCTTTTTCATGATCTTAGGGCACATTATATTACTTGCATTTACTGCTCCAACCCTTTTCTTATCAAACCGATTCATTAGCTGCCTCCGTATTGTCTCCAAACAAGATAGAATCGGTTGGTCCCTCGCGTCCATCACCCATGCATTGAAGCTCTCCGCAATGTTGTTCAAAAATATGTCACTGCAGCTACTCGGTTTGAAAGCATGGCGTGACCACATCTTCGGGTCAACCTTCTCAAGGTAGTTGTATGCACCCTGGTGCATTCCTTTGATTACCTCAAGGTAATACTTGAATTGTATCTCGTTGGGTGCCCTGGCTGCACCCCAAAGAGCATCCTTATACTCCTTCCCCTTAAATCCTTTCCTCTTCAGGTTGGCATGCAAGTGCTTGACACAGTATCTGTGCTCTAAGCCAGGCATCAGTTCCTTTAAAGCCTGAATCAACCCCTGTTTGATAATATTCAGTAGAGACATGTTAAAATATTTTTTAGTACATTTTGTAGGAGCACAAGACAATTACATAAATATTACCTTTTGACGGTCATACATGAATGATCACATATGCTCACGAGAGTACCCAATATCTTCCAACAGTGCCCACAAAAACCAGGTCCATGTTTCCCTAGTTTCAAACTCGCATACAACATATGCTATCGAAAATATGTCATCATTTGCATCCCTTGCAACTGCTGCATGCAACTGACCTCCCCACTTCCCCTTCAAGAAACAAGCATCTACCAGATCATCGGCCTACAGCCAGCCAAGAAGCCTTGCTTGCAAGCAGCCAACGAGACATACATCCGCTGGAAGAACACTCCATCCCGCTGAATGTACACTGAGGAACCCTGATTCCAATGCAGTAATGCATTGGCGTACTCCATGGTGTGCTTGTATTGCTCACCATCTATACCATCCAAGATCTCTAGTTCCTTTCTTTTTGCACGGTGGTAGCTCAACAGTTTCATCCCAACATGGTAATCCCTCCTGATCATCTCCCTCAGAGCTTTCGGTTTCAAGTCTCTATTGTCCCGAAAACTGTCTAAGTATCTATTAGCAGCCCAAGGTATTGATGCCCACTTGTAAGGCTTTCTTGAACTCAGTAGGGTTGCTGAACTTCAACCCAACTGATAATTGCACTTTTTCTTTAAGGTCCCCCTTCGGCATCCACTCGGGATACCTCCTCGCTCTTCTCGGATGATGTTCACCTTCATCATCCTCTTCACTGCTCATACTATCAAATGTCTCACTATTTGGGGACATGTCATCTGGGTCATTTATTGCATCACATCCCTCCTTTGATGTAGATGCTTTATCCCATGACTGATACCATTTGCTAGTTTCTCCCCTTGCCTGGCGTAAAACATTTTCTTCACTTTCAGTGAAGATATCTTCTTCTTCATCATCAATGACTTCAAAGTCAATCAACTCAAGGTCCTCATCATCATCCTCATCTTGAGGCTGCTGTTGTGCTAGTTGCTGTGATGGCTGCCGAACTGATTGCCTCCGAGGTTCCCGGGTAGACTTCCGGACAGACTTCAGGGCAGGCTGCTGTGCTGGATGCACAAAGCAGGCTGCTGTGCTGGATGTACAGCAGGCTGCTCCGCTGGCTGTACAGTAGACTGCTCTGTTAGCTGTGAACTGTGTTTTGGCACATCATCCTCAAAATATTGAATCTCCACCTCTGAAAGAGTTTGAGAGAGAAGCAACATTGGGGACACCACTTCAATCGGGACCGGTTCAACTGGTTCCTCCTCTTCATGGTCCACAAACACATGCAACCTCTTCCTGTGACCATTTATGATCCCAGTTATCATATTTTCATAATCTTTGTTTGAATTCAGACCGTGTATATCTTCGTTGCTTTGATCGTCGTACTTGTAGTACATTGCCGGTATGTCATTTTATTGGTACCCCAAGTACCCTTCTAGTACATTTGTAATGTCCCAACTGGCAAACTTGTCTGCATCCAGTTGTTGAATTTCCATAAAATCCCCTCCTATATACTCCATCCTGTGTCCAGACAGGGACCCGTGATGGTAAATGATTAGATCAAACATTGTATCCATTTCTGCACAAAGTACAAAAATTATGTTATGGAGAATTGAAGCAACACTAAGTTAACAAGCAATTAGCACACTTTTATACAGTAAATACAATCTAGGACAAGGAGTTAAATACATAAACAGTTCATTCGGCAGTAATTTAACAATGTCCTAACAAGTTTCAATGTTTTGTAAAATTGTAGTCTCCCTATTATCAAAAAGTTGGAAGTTAATGAGCATATTCCAATTGCAATACCAGGCAACAAATTAGCACACCATATTACACAAACCATCTGGTATCCATTATTTAACAGGTGCTACCTAGTATTGAATGTGTGGATGAGCATCCACTTAATTAATAGAATTTGTATTCTTAAGCACTTAACTCTAACAGATTGGACCTATTAACCAAAATATCAATCATTCTTCACTAGTCACTTCTCATTATTTACTTCCCTTTCAAAAATATTGATAAAATTAAACAACTAAACTAAGAGTAATAAAGCATAAACTTGCAATTATTTTCACTCACAAAAACAACAGAGTGCCTCCTCTATTCCAAAAGAAAAAAAGCCAGATTAGGATGAGATTTGTCATAAATAGCCTTTGTCAACCAATAATAACATATGATATATATACTCTCTTTATTTTAATCTTAAGTGTAAAGTAATGGCAAGATTGTGATGCTAATCTAACACAGTGCATTGGGGACCATATGACATACGAATTCAAGACCTTTTATTACCTCTTATTCTAATCTAACACAGTGCACTGGGGACCACAAAATACATACGAATTCAAGACCTTTTAAGAAACATAATGTTAATCCTACCATACCCACATTGTCAGAACTAGCATCAATGAGTGGAGACTTTTTAGAGTCTGAGGGTTACTACATTCAACTTTTTGGAAGTTGGAAGACCTAACAATTTGAAGCCCAGAATCCAATTCTTTACACATCGTTACCAACAACATCCAGACAAGAACATGACAAAAAATGCCAAAAGCTACAACCAACAAAAACACACAAAACACAATGCATTGGGGACCCTACATAAAGCTCGGCACTTTATGCTTTGTCCACAAAACAAAACTCATATATATATAAAGTTACCTAACAACCAACCCCAACACAAAAGATGTATATAAAGCTTCTTGGATTTCCGCATATCATAAAGAAAGTTCACACAAAGCATCAAGGAATATCACATTCGGGTCTCAGAAATACCTTTTGTCTTTTGCTGGTACTCTGTTGCGAGTGGGTTCCGAGAAGGTTGGCCGAGTGGGTTCTGGGTAAAGGTTGGCCGAGTGGGTTCTGGGAAAATCAAACTGCTGCCTCCGACAACAAATCCGGCCTAAATGCTGGAACTAGCTTTGCGGGAGATTGAATGGGGCGAGAAGGAACGAAAGAGATTTGGGGCAGAAAGACGAACTTTGAGGATTTAGGGCTACAAATTATTGGAAGTTAAGAAAAATGGTACTTTCTGCATCGAAAAGAAATATTTTTACTCTGTGTTTTTTTGAAAAGTCCCAATTTTTTTGAAAAGTCCCTCTTAAGTGATGTGGCAGTGGAGAGGCTGACGTGGATGTCTATCTCTGGCTGAGGTGTGCAAGGAGACAGGTGTCGCCCATGTACGCCGACACCTGTAGGATGACGTGGCTGGACGTTAGTTTTGGATGGAAAATTGGACGGATGTACCATTTCCGTCTTTTCATATACCACAGGTACCAAATTTGATAAAAAGTGAAATTGAGGGGGCAAAAAATAAAGGTCGTAAAGCACAGGGGGCAAATAGGTATTTAACCCTTTATTTATTTATTTTTTTGTAAGTTTTAAAGATCTAAATTTATTAATTGTGGTGTTTTTATATGAGATTAGAATGTTGTTTTGCATGTGCCTACTGTTGCCAACACGCGCTGCACGCTCAAGTTAGTCTTTGCCTTCCTCCACTATTCCATTTGTGGGTGTTGCTGTCGTTGAATTTTCTTTTTGATTTTCTTCTTCTTCTTTTTCAACATTTGTTTCTTCTGTTTGTGGATTATCTACTCCCTGTTCATTGTGGTTTTATCTTGTTATGGAAAGCTTTGCATTTGGAACTGATTACTCCTTGACAACCGATTATGTTCTGAATTCTACATTCTATTCCCCTCTTCAACCTTCTCTTGATGGTTGTTTTAATTTTTACCTAGCAGGATTCAAGTAAAGTTGAAGGGTCTTTCAAAATCATGCCCCTATATGTTTCATTTGAGATTCAAATAGGATTGAAGAGTCTTGTAATAATCATGCCACTGCCCGGTCGGATAGGATTGAACAGTTTTTCAAGGGTCATACCCCATACTCTTCTGTTTTGGTGCCTATACTGTTTTATTTGGCCCAATCCTTAGATCATGCCCAAGGTTTTGAGGACCAAGACATTTATTATGTCTTTGAGGTCATAAATACACTCATTTTCTATCTGTTTACTTACAGATTCTGCAATATTTTTTCTGAAGTTTGTTGAGGAGAACCCACCTCATTTGAACTTTTTGTTACTCGTAACATTTTTCTCATTTGAATAATGTACTTATTATAAAGGGGAGGGAGAATGTTGTTTTGGAATGAATAATATGGATTTCGAAGGATTTGAAAATGTGAGAATGGCATGGCCGGATATCGTGTGAGTTGAGTGAAAAGGCGATTACCCAAAAGCCATTAGTAGACTGTAGATTTACAATCAATTCACAGTCGGTTGAATAAGAAATTGGAAGCTTAATAAACAAAGTCGTTTCACACTAACATGCATATGATGGAACGAACACCCCCAGTTCACACATGCCAAAAAGACTGCTTCACTTTCCAACACTGACATGTCATGGCTATTTTTGGCTGATCAGTCAGTCAGTCACCCAAGCAACTTGACCGGACTCTCCGAAACGAGCTGTGACTTGTGAGTTGTGACCCCATCATCAAAACAGACAAATCGACGCCGTCCGTCAGTTCTCCTCAAGCGCCTTCAATAGCAGCGCACCCTTCCTCTTCCCCCTGACACTACAATCCCCTCGCAAGGCCAAAACCACCGCACGCGCCACCTCCTCCGGCGGCGCCACGTCTATGCCCGAACCACCGTCCCCGTAGATCACCGCCAGCACGCTTATCGCGTACTCCCTGGCACGCGCCGCTATCCTCCCCATCATGGCCACCATCACCGGCACCGCCAGCGCATGTGCTCGCACCTCCGCCGCACCCTCCGGCACGGTGCACATGAGCTCAAGGGCCGCCAGTGCACGCTCCGCCTCCGCGTCGTCGAGCTCGGGCGCCGCCTCCACCACCGCGGAGACCGCCCCTGCCTCCACCGCCACGTGGCGGTTGCCCTCCGCTAAACAAAGCGCTAGCAGAATTTTCGTCGCGGGCTTCGCTCCCGTTTTGGTTTTCAAATTCCCCACTACCCCTCGCATGAGCTCCGGTGGGCATTCCGGGTCGGATGGCGGGTTAGGCAAGAGCGAGCGCTCCAGGAGATGGAGAGCGGAGAGCCGGTCCGGGTCTGACCCGGTGTTGATCTGAAGCTCCGCTACGTGGAAGAGTTCATGTAGTTGGGTGCAGGGAATGGGTGGTGGTAGTGGAGGTGGGTCGGACGGGAGGGTGGTTTGGGGTGTCGGGTCAGGGCCAGGGTTGGGGAGTGGGAACCTCCACTGAGTGAAGCTTTGGGAAGTTGAGGAAGAAGAGGAGGAGGAGTCGGGTTGTGGTTGTGGTTGTGGTGGTGGTGGTGGTGGGGGGGGTGAGAGGGAGAGAGAGGGGAACTGGTGGGGCTGAGATCGGATTGGGTGCAATGGCGGAAAAACCCACAAGAAAAGAGATGGGTCTTAAGCTTTGGGTGATTGGTTTTCATGGTGCCCAAAACGAGAGAGAAGAAGATTGGTGTCGACTGTGAAAGGGGCACTGCACTATGTGTCTGTCACAAGTTCACAACCTTACGATCAAATTTGCTGATATATTAAAATTTAAATAAAGAATAAAAATTTTGAACACATGAATATTGTTGTAAAATTGTTTTACGGATAGCATGTCTTTCAATAAAATATTATTAAGAAAAAATTATAAAAAATATTAAAAGTACAAAAAGATAGATATTAAAATGACATGATGCTTGTTATGATGCATATTCACCTTTTAATAAAAGATGTACCCTGCCTTTCTCAGTAATTACACATGCATATTCACCTTCACGCGTGATGCCGATTGCCAAAGCTGACATGGTACAGTACGGTGGGACTTCGACTATGGTTGTGGCCTTGCTGGAGCCTGGTTTAGATAGATGGAATTGTTTTTTCTTTTCTTTCAGTGGCCTTGACGTCACAAATGAATTCAAAACTCTCGTTATCTTCTCTTTCATTCAAAATTTATTAATTTGTTTGGGGTTGAATTTTTTGAAATTAGAATTCAATTAAAATTTATTGTACGAATTTCGAAGTTTGATTTTGTAAAATAAAATTTGAAAACGTTGAATAAAATATGATTTATTTTTTAAAAAAGTAGATAAAAGTATAGAAGAATTAGAATTCAACTCTGTTTCCAAACGAAGCATAATTTTTCAAGGTTAAATGTCTTGGAGAGTGTTATAAAAACATTTCTTACACATCTACTCTTTCACATTGGGTGGGACCGATACCACATGGGTTTCATCCCATGTTAGATGGTGGGTGTATAAAGGATGTGTAATGAATATTTTTTTATCTTTTTCGAAATGACTTTTTGCCATTTGTACTTTAACAATTATTATTAGGGTTAAATATATAAAAGCCCCCAAACTACCACCCTTTCTCCGGATGGCCCCCCAAACTACCAACACTGACACTCCGACCCCCCAAACTACCAAACTCTCGTTTTTTGGCCCCCTCCGTCAGTTTAAGTCGTCAAATTGAATGGAAAATGCCCACCTGCCGTGCACGTGAGTTTTTAAGCCCCAAAAGCCCGAAATTGCCCCTCTGTACAAGTATGATGGTTCTAATGGTTCTTCTAATGACTCGATCACGTCTTTAGGTGGAACCAGCCCCCGAAAGTCGCCTCTCCACACGCCGACGACGCTTTCCAAAGCAGCAGCTCAGAGGAGGACACCGATCTACGCATTCCGGCAGCCCCCGAAGGTCGCCTCTCCACACGTCGGCGACACATTCCAAAGCAGCAGCTCGGAGGAGGACACCAGTCGACGCATTCCGGCAGCCCCCGAAGGTCGACGTATTCCGGCAGCCCCAAAAGGTCGCCGCCGTTTTCGTCTCTGTTGACAGAGGCCGACGAGCTTGCTACCCTTGACATCCCGAAACATGGTCGGTTTTAGGTTTTATTTTGTTTCAATTTTAGGGTTTTATTTGATTAATTTGGAACAATTCTTAGGGTGTTCTATTTGAGTTTGAGTTTGATTTTGTGGACGAATGGGTGTTTGATGGGGTTTGTCTTTGTTGAGATTTTTGTGATGCACAGTGAGTGTTTGATGAAATATGCCTAAATGGGTGGGTGTTTGATGGGGTTTGTCTTTGTTGAGATTTTTGTGATAGACATCTCATTTAACTAATTTGCAATAATTAATGAAGATGTACATTTGGATAACAGACCACTAGCTTTGATCACATGCAGTTATTGGAACTTTTTAATTTGGCAAACTAATCTCATCAAGATCATCCAATGATAAGAAAACTTCGTCCAAGCATGAGAGCTCTGTTCCGTCGTCGTCTTCGGCACGCTCATACACTTGGCATATCACCCAGTTACTGTAATCCTGGAAAATTCACAACAAACGACGAACTGATAATTAATTAAGGTCTAAGGATCCCTTGTTTGAATTAATTTAGTAATTAAAGTGAAACAAGTAAAGTAGTTAACTATTTTTCTTTTGGATGATCTGGTAGTACTACTGGTAGAAGAAGCAGGGGAATCTGAGAGACCATATTAATCTACTAACCTTTTTCCCAAACATTCCTGTAAAGCCAAACCCTAAACAATCGACATATGGCCCTACCAATAAATCAAACACTAAACAATCAACATCCCAACCAGTAAAAATGCCCTATGACTTTCCCTACTTCGAAATTTTGGCAACAATCAAGATTCAGTACCCTATATAAAAAAACCCAAAACAAGAATCACAATAAAAGCTACACTGTCTATATTACCTCTGGGTGTCCGAAAAAGCCAACTCCAAAATGCAGGGCAACACGCAGATCAGCACAACTCTGGCAAGGCAACGCACCTCCGGCAACCGACGTCTGGCGATGCACCTCCAGCAACCCACGTCCGGCGATGCAGTGCCAAGGTCCGAGCAACGCAACTCCAGTGAACCCCGGACGCCCGCGAGCTTTAGATCCAAGCCTTTGATTTCGGCCCTACCCCAAAACCGAAGCCCGGCTGATCGGTCGACTGCTTCTTCCTCCAAGCCTTCGATTGGAAACCTGTAGAAACCGGACCAACTTCGACTAACCCTAAAATAAGACAACTCTGTTTTTTTTTTCCCATTAAGATAAGTCTGTTCGTTCAATATGGTGAAAGGTGGCAAAATTGTAATATTTTGCCACTTTTCACCTCATACGGGCACTAAAGGCAAGCAGGGCATTTTCGTAAATCCGGACTTGTACAGAGGGGCAATTTCGGGCTTTTGGGGCTTAAAAACTCACGTGCACGGCAGGTGGGCATTTTCCATCCAATTTGACGACTTAAACTGACGGAGGGGGCCAAAAAACGAGAGTTTAGTAGTTTGGGGGGTCGGAGTGTCAGTGTTGGTAGTTTGGGAGGCCATCCGGAGAAAGGGTGGTAGTTTGGGGGGCTTTTATATATTTAACCCTTATTATTATTATTATTATTATTATTTTGCTCTTCGTGGTTCATTTTGTATCGTAAATAGTATCTCGTTTACAGCTAAAGACGCAGATGGTACCTCTGTCAAATTTCATCTAAAAATTGACGAAAATCCACGTCACATGTCTTAAAAGACCAACACATGCCCCTGTGCATAATTAAAAATAAGAAATTTTTTTAAAAAAAATTAAAAACTAAAAAAAAAAATTAAAAAAAAAAAAGAGATGGCTCGAACTATCCTTTTAGGCAAAATGGGGGTGGTCGAACCCTCCTATAGCCCATGGGATGGTTCGGCCACCCCTATAGAACAAAATGGGGTGGCCAAAACCAACTCCAAGTGAGCAACCCCCAGGCCAAATGGGAGTGACCGAGTGTAATGCGCCCAAAATTAGTTAATGGTTTTACATAACTTGGAGAGTTATTGGCAATACCCTTAGAACAATTAACTGGTAATTGTCTAGTAAAATCACCATCCATAAACTAATCAGAGTGAAAGAAAAGCAAAAACAAAAGAAAAAGAAATCTGAGAATTTAAAAGTAAGGGTTAAATACTTTATTGGTACTTGAGCTTTCAGCTTTTTTAAATTTAGTACCTAAGTTTAGGTACTTAACCTTAAAACTCATATACCAATAAGGTATTTAACCATAAAAGTAATTAAACCTTAAATAGTGCTCTAATCAAATATAGACTGAGACTTATTCAAAAACTGATTCTAATCTAAACAAACATGATACTAAGGGATCGTTCACTTGGCGTCTTCATCCTTGCGAACTTCCCAACTCTAATCAAAGTCATCCTGATAATATCGACATATAGAGGGGATCGAGGTAGAGAAAAGCATTGAGTAAGTCTATGACTTAGTAAATAAATCATAATCAGACCGGTTATGAAATAAGCCTTAAGAATTAACTTTTAATCATGGAAGCATAAACATGAGTATTTCGCAAAAAAAAAAAAAAACAGTTATTGTTTTTGATACTATGCTCTCATTAAAATGTCAGAGTTTGTTTTGAAATATCTACGGAGGCATAGTCTTAGTGACAAGACCTAGGGTTTAATTATGGAGGAAATCATACTAAAATATATGTGTATACGTATATCTCATATGGTCTACCTAGGATCTTAATCCATTCCCGGTAGGGTTGGCGCTAGGCGTTAAAATGCGGGCGGATAATAACCGCCCACATCCGCTATCCACACCTAATCGCTAATCGCATCTGCATTCCCTTTATATATATAAAATTAAATTCACTAACACGACATCTTATTGGATTTGGTAAGTTTATGACCTTTAAGTTATGTTAGGTTTTTTTTCCCTATCATCTTAAAGTCATACCTCATTGCATTTACTTCTTTCTTTTTTTTTTTTTTTTTTATTTTTATTTTTTATATATTCTTTTCTTTAGTAATCCAAATTCCAATTACTCTATGAGACAATGACCCTCTATGATTGATAATCGCGAACTGTGTAACAAGTTAAATCTTAATTTATTTAAGCTCGCATATAATAATAATTGCATTATTTAATTTTGCATATAGATTTAGATAGTAATCCAAAACACTAATTACCTCATATGCGGATAGCAGATAATAACTGCAATAACCGCGTGGATGCGAATAGTAATCATATAATGCAGATGTAGTCATCTAAAAGTGATAACCGCATTTTGCATATGCGGATGCAGATATTGCTAATAACCGCATCCGTATCCGCATTTTCACTCCAAGTTGGCGTTGTCTCGATAGACCTATAATACAACACTGGTGCCCCGGATATGTACGCATACTGTCATATACTAGCAGCCTGACCAACTCCAACCTCAGGTGGCCCACGCTACTAGCAAAGTCATAACCATGACCCCTATTCAAGCATGGTGCGCCGGTCACAAAACAATCATTGGATCTAAGGTCCATCATAATACATTATAAACATTTGACTATAAAGAATAAGTCGTATAATAGTAAGCTCATGTCCATTCTACCCAGGGCCAGCCCTATATAAATTAAATATTATTTAATTTAAAATTATATTTTTATTTAAAATGCATTCTTCTCTCTTTTTGGGATGCAAAATTACTTATTAAGTTTTTATATTCAAGTTTTTTTTACATTTCCTTTTCAATTGATAATATGGCTAATCCATTCAATCTTTCTTGTGACATTGTTGATCTTTAGGTAGGATTTTATTAATTTCAATTTTGAAAAACTTCTTTCTGCAGAAGCAACTGTAACTGGTATTGTCAATAAAATTCCATAAGCGATACTTGCATTAGGAAAAGAATCAAATCTTTTTATATAGTTTAATGTGTCAATTGGAACACTTTCTTTTATTTGTAAAATTTCTGTTAAAACTTTTATTTTTGAAAATAAATCTAACCCATCAATATCATCTTTTAGAAAACCTTCAAGATTAAGACATTTTTTTTGCAAACTATCATCGTATAGTGATTTTAATTTCTTAAAATTAAATAAAAAACCAAAAATATTTTCATACATCTGAAATTGTTCAAACCTACTTTGAATTGAAGAAATAGCTTGATCTACTATATATAAGAAATAATCAATTCCAAAAGATTCTTTAGCAGATTGTGTTGTCTTGTCATTGGCAATCTCATTAAACTGTTTCTTTCTTTGAATTATACGTTTTTCATGAAATACATGTTCTATTTCCATTTTGGTTGCAATCTCTTTAGATGAAATCATAGCAGATGTAAATCCATTTTCTCTATAATTTTTAAAATAAGAAATAAGACCTTGTAATTGATCTATAACAACATCAATATGCATGTCTTCTGATTGTAAATTTTTACTAATAGTATTAACGGCAAATAATATATCATACCAAATAGTCATACTTAATAAGAATTCAAAACTTTCAATCTCATAGATTGCTAAACAATTAGCTTCACTTTTTGTTTTAGGATCTTCACTTGTTTTTGCTAATTGCAACAAAGCATCTCTAACCTGTGGGGTTTGAAATTTGTTGTGAGTTTAAAAGAGTACTCGCAAGCGCACGAATCGTTTGCAATATAGTGTGTGCAAGTGCGAGGTCGAATTCACATGGAAATGGTCAAAAATCAGTGTCCTGTTTAATTAACCTCATTTTAACCTAGTTCTAAATGTTTGAGGTTTAAGCATGCATAATGACACTAAGTTAAAAATGATGAAATAAAATGTGTAAAAAGAACTAAGGCTAAGGAATCCACCAAACCAAATCCAACAACACACACTCTTGGTTTCTACTTGAACACCCAAAGAACATTTAAGCTCAAGGTGTCATTCAAGTTTCTTAACCACAAATCTTAGAACCATTAAATGAATCCAGCTCAAAGACAAATCACAAAGAGTACCCATTTGAAATCAAATTATCCATTGTATCCATTCAAAGAACAAATCACAATGGATATCCTCTTTCAAACCGATAAATCAGTGTATCCATCGGTTGAAACACATTAAATGTCCTACGTCTACCATCAACCACATTCATTCCAAAAGATAAAGCATTAAAGTGAATGGAACTTGAACAACATATGGATAGATCATTAAATGTGCAAGTAATATAACAAAAGTGTGAGTGTTATCAATGGTGAGGTTTCATCCTCAACCTTAGTTGAGAGTTCTAGCCTCCCATGACTAAAAACACCACAAGAACTTGAAGAGCAAACATGAAGTATCTAAATAAAAGAGCTACTGAAATAAACTACAAAATGCACGAAATTAAACCTAGTTACTGCTCTGAGAATTCCCCTCCAACAAGGAGGCATGGCTATGGCTTTATAGAAGGAAATTAGGGTTAGAAACCCATGTAAAATGACTCCTCTACCCCCCTTTAGGGTTCCTCTCTTGCTAGAGACAACCAAGGTCATGAAACCAGCGTGTTCTGCTGCAAAAATCAGAAGGAGAACTGCTTTTTGTCATGGAGAAGCTCCTGATTGGGCGTTCTAGCGCGCTTCTGCAACAGTCAGTTCTGGGAAAAATCAAGTCGATCGATCGACATCGGGCAAAATTTCGATCGATCGAACTTAACATTTGATCGATCGACTTTCCAGGATTTCCGAATTTCAGAGTATTTCTCCTTGAAATTTGTCATTTCTCTCTTCATGTCCTACAAAACACAAAAACACAAAAACTAACCAAAACATCAGAAAATAACAAGGCCAAAGGTCTAACTAGTGTAAATCAAGGGGTCCAAATATACAATATTTGGTACTCATCAAATACTCCCAAACTTACATTTTGCTAGTCCCTTAGCAAAACAAAATGAAAAACAACAAACAAAATCAAAGCATCAAACATAAATCCTCTTTCGTGGGAGAGACGATTGCATTTAGCATATGCAATAAGCCTTTTAAACCCCTAGGACTCCCTAGTGGACGAGTGAAGTCTCGTGAGGGTTTGCCAGAAATGATACCCCCAAACATTGAAGTGTTATATTGTCAATTAAGCAAAAATCTCCACACAAACATATGGTTCATACATCATGAGCATGTTTAACAAAATGAATATCACATCATCAGGTCATCAAAAATCGATCAACTCATAGTTGGAATATTGAGACTTCACATGTTCAAATAAGTGTAAGGTGTGATTAACATAGACTCATAGGGTTTCAATTTTTCTCAAAGCTTGTGTACCCAAAAACTCACAGGAATTTCATCAGATGAATATAACCAAGGCTTAAATGTGCAATTACTTTTTCTTTTCTTTTTTGTAGGCTGTGCAATGCGTGACTCCCTTAAGCTTTCTAATTGACCCTTGTAACGAGTGTTGGGCCAGTGACTCCCAAACCAGATGGTTTTAGCGCACTAGATGTAAAAACATCCCTAAGGGCTTAATTACTCAAGTCAAAAAGGCTACGAAGTCAAACTAGCCAAACAATCAATCAACTTGAAATTCTCATCTTTTTACGCGAACACCCAATGCTTAGTGAGGCAAGAGGCCCAGTTACTTAATGAGAACTCAAATTGATGATATTATTCTTATGCCATATTTTTATTTTATTTATTTATTATTATTTTTATTATTATTTTGTTTTTGTTTTTTTTTATTATTAAGCCAAGGTTTCATCAACAAGTCATCCTACAAATCTTAAGACACATATACTCAAATCACATTTCATACCTCATAGATCCTATGCTAAAGTGCTTGTGATAAACAATTCAAACATGTGAAGTCTCTCTAATCCAACTGATGAGTCAAAAGATTTCAGATTTAAATGACATGCAACATTCAACATGTTAAACAAACCAATGAAATGCAAACTGTAGTAAGATGTAACCATGCTCAACTACAATTTTTTTTTTTTTTTTGAAATGAAAGCAGTCAAATCAAAATATCAACAAAAACAATAAAATATCAACAAAAAAAATAAAAAATAACAGACAGAAATGTTTAACCCACCCCCAAACTAAAATGACACATTGTCCTCAATGTGACTAGAAATACAATACCGAAATGGGCGATGCAAGATGGGCACACAGCAAGAGAACGCTCCCCCAAACTTGAACGGCAGACACTGTCCTGAAAATCACAACTAAAACAGAAGAAATCAGATCAAATGATAAGGAAAAACAATGAGGGTTGCCTCCCACAAGCGCTAAGTTTTCAGTCTTCAACCAGACTCTCCATCCTGACGATAACCATTCCGAGTAACTCAGATCCTCCAAAAGGGTCGTCTCAACCTCTGGGCTCTGCAACTCCAAGAATGGCTTCAGTCTTTGTCCGTTCACCTTGAAAGTACTGCCATTCTTTGGATCGTCAATCTCAATGGCCCCATGAGAAAAAACTGATCGAACAATAAATGGGCCTGTCCATCGAGATCGGAGCTTCCCTGGAAACAGATGCAGACGTGAATTGTAAAGAAGAACTTTCTGACCAGGTTCAAAAGATCGTCTCAATATGTTCTGGTCATGAGCCTTCTTCATCCTTGCTTTGTACAACCTTGCACAATCATATGCATCATTCCTCAGCTCTTCCAATTCATTGAGTTGAAGCTTCCTCTATGAGCCAGCCTTTGTGAGATCGAAATTCAGCTGCTTAATGGCCAGTAAGCTCTGTGCTCCAACTTGACTGGCAGATGACATGATTTTCCGTATACAATACGGTAGGGTGACATGCCAATAGGGGTCTTGAAGGCTGTCCGGTATGCCCACAATGCATCATTCAAACGAAGAGATCAATCTTTCCTTGACGGGTTCACCGTCTTCTCCAAAATCCTCTTGGTCTCTCGGTTCGAAATCTCCACTTGACCACTCGTCTGAGGGTGATATGGAGTGGCAACCTTGTGCATGATGCAATACTTCTTCATTAGCTGCTCGAAAATCCGGTTGCATAAATGCTTCCCACCATCACTAATAATTGGTGGTCATTGGTCTTGCAAGCAACGACCTCCACCCATTTGGACATGTAGTCCACTGCAACAAGAATGTACAGATAGCCGAAGGAGTTTGGGAAAGGTCCCATGAAATCAATGCCCCATACATCAAAGATCTCAACAATAAGAATGGGGTTGAGAGGCATCATATTTCGGTGTGAAATACTCCTTAGCTTCTGACAGCACTCACACGAGACACAATAAGTGTGAGCGTCTTGGAAGATGGTCGGCCAATAAAATCCGCACTGCAAAATCTTTACAGCGGTCTTCTTTGCACTAAAGTGGCCTCCACAAGCATGATCATGACAAAAGGATATGACATTGGATTGGTCAGGCTCACGGATGCATCTCCTAATGATCTGATCGGGACAATACTTGAACAGATAAGGATCGTCCCAGAAAAAATACTTCACCATGGCCATAAACTTGGACTTATCCTGCTGCCCCCAATGCAAAGGCATTTGACCGGTGACAAGATAGTTTACGATATTAGCAAACCAAGATGAATGAGTGTGATTAATGTGCATCAATTACTCATCAGGGAAGGTCTCAGAGATGGGGGTGGCCTCCTCAGTGAAATCCACGGTAATCCTTGAAAGATGATCGGCCACAACATTTTCGGAACCCTTTTTGTCCCGAATCTCAATGTCAAACTCTTGTAACAACAAAATCCACCGAATGAGGCTAGATTTAGCATCCTTTTTGGAGAAAAGATACTTCAATGCTGCGTGATCCGAGTAGATGATGACTTTCGATCCTAGCAAGTAGGATTGAAACTTATCTAAAGCAAAAATGACTGCCAGCAACTCTTTCTCAGTGGTCAAATAGTTCAGTTGGGCATCTTTCAGAGTTCGACTTGCATAATAGATGACATGGGGGAGTTTATCAATGCGCTGCCCCAAAACAGCTCCAACAATATAGTCTGATGCGTCACACATGATCTCAAAAGGTGCACCCCAGCTGGGTGGCTGAATGATGGGTGTGGACGTCAGAATCTTCTTCAAGGCCCCAAATGCCTTCTTGCAATCCTCATAAAAAAATATGGGGCCTCTTTCACCAACAATTTGCACAAGGGTCTGGCGATCTTGCTGAAATCCTGGATGAATCGCCGATAGAATCCTGCATGGCCTAGAAAAGAGCGAACCTCTTTCACCGTAAGTGAGGGTGGAAGGTTTGATATCAGATCCACCTTTCCCTTGTCAACCTCTATCCCCCAATGAGAAATAACGTGCCCAAGTACAATCCCTTGCTTCACCATAAAATGGCACTTCTCCCAGTTTAGCACCAGGTTCTTCTCTTTGCACCTCTCTAAGACTAGAGTGAGGTGGTGCAAACACTCCTCAAATGTTGAACCAAAGACTGAGAAGTCGTCCATGAATATCTCTAGGAAACGCTTCACCATGTTAGAAAAAATGCTGATCATGCACCGCTGAAAAGTAGCGGGTGCATTGCATAACACAAATGGCATGCGTCGGTAGGCGAACGTCCCAAACGGACAAGTGAAGGTTGTCTTCCTTTGATCTTCGGGTTCCACAGGGACCTGGTTATATCCAGAATAACCATCCAAAAAATAGTAGTACTCGTGCCCTGCCAAGCGCTCCACCATCTGATCAATGAAAGGAAGAGGAAAGTGATCCTTCCTGGTGGCGGTGTTCAACTTGCGGTAGTCGATGCAGACTCTCCATCCTAACTGAACTCGGGTTGGTACCAACTCGCCTTCCTTGTTCTGCACTACTGTCATTCCTGCTTTCTTGGGCACAACATGAATTGGGCTCACCCACCTGCTGTCAGAAATTGGATAGATGATACCAGCATCCAATAACTTTATCACTTCTCCTCTCACCACTTCTTGCATGGCTTGGTTGAGCCTTCTTTGTGGCTCCCTCGATGGTTTGGCGTCTTCCTCCAAGTGTATCCTGTGCATCACCACCGAGGGGCTGATTCCCTTAATGTCTTCAATGGTCCAGCCTATAGCTTCCTTATGCTCTCTCAAGACATCTAACAACTTCTCCTCCTGAGCAGCAAGTAAATTTGAAGCTATGATCAAAGGCAAAGTCTTTGCTGGGCCTAGGAATTTATACTTGAGATTGTCTGGTAAAGGCTTAAGTTCCTTCTTTGGAGGCTCAAGTACTGCATCCTCCTCTTTCTCATTGCTCTCCAAATGAGTAAACTCTAAAATGGCATTGGCTTGCTCAAGTAACATGTCCAAGTCCAAATCCTCTCCGAACTGAGCAAAGCATGCCTCCAGGGGATCTTTAGTGCTTGATTCTTCAATAACTTCCTCTATGATCTCCTCAATCAAGCAAGCACTTCTGGTCTCATCGCACTCCTTCGGCTTCTTGCTGATGTCAAAGATGTTCAGCTCCATTGTCATATTGACGAAAGAGATCTTCATTACCCCCGTCCTACAGTTGATCAGGGCATTAGCCGTGGCTAAGAATGGTCACCCTAGGATCACCGGTATCTGTACTCCAACGTTCTGCACCGGCTCTGTATCAAGCACTATAAAATCCATGAGGAAATAAAACTTGTCAACCTTGATCAAAACATCCTCCACAATTCCCCATGGTATCTTAACTGACCTGTCAGCCAACTGTAGTGTCATGGAGGTGGGCTTCAATTCTCCTAACCCTAATTGCAGGTAACCCGAATAGGGTAGGAGATTGACACTAGCTCCAAGATCAAGCAGAGCCTTCTCAATGTGGCTGACTCTTATCGTGCAAGAGATAGTAGGACACCCAGGGTCCTTGTACTTGATAGGTAGCTTCAATTGGAGGATTGAGCTGACTTGCTCGGTTAAACAAACCTTATTTGGGACATTGGTTTTCCTCTTGACAGTGATCAAGTCCTTCAAGAACTTGGCATAAGACAGCACCTGCTGGATGGCATCCAAAAATGGGATGTTGATCTGCACTTGCTTGAATACCTCCAGAATGTCCTCAAACTTTCCTCCTTTCTTGGGTGCAAGCAGTCTGTCAGGGTATGATGCCTTAGGTACCAAAGACCTAGGAGGAATATTAATAGTGGGAGTAGCTGTAGATGGCTCTGCATCTCTCTCCTCTGTGCTCCTGCTTCCTTGTCCTTCTTGTGCAGCAGGGTTCTCTTTAGGAAGAACCACTTGGTTGTCCACTTGTCTCCCTAACCTAAGTGTGACAACGGATTGCACATGTTCCTGCCCATGCACTGCATTTGATGAACTTCCCTCATGGAATTGCAACTTTGGATTCGGCACAGGCTGACTAGGGAGCTTTCCCTTCTCTCTCTCCCCCAGATGACTAGTAATTTGCCCAATCTAGGTCTCCATCTTGGCAATAGCTTGAGTGTTCACCATGGTAGCATTCTTCACATCATTGATGGATTGCCCTGTAAGCTGCATGAAGGCCTTGAGAGTGTCTTCCAGAGTGGTCTGTTAAGAAGAGGCCGGGGCTTGACTGGTGCTTGGTATGCTAGCGCTGGTTGCGCTGGACGACCTTGATGATGAACCGGTTGGTGAAATCCAGGGGGGTATTGATTAAGGGCTTGATAAGGGCCCCCCATTGATTCATTGGTTGGCTCTGCTTCCACGAAAAAGTTAGGGTGGTTGCGCCACCCAGGATTGTAAGTCTCAGAAAAAGGGTCCATTGGATTGCTTCCATTGGTGACTCGACAAAAGCCGACAAAATGGACAAGTCTGTGCTAAGTGCATGGGACTAGCACAGATGGAACAACAATCAACATGGAATGGGTTCACAACATTGATGGACTTGCTCACAACGAGAGCTTCGACCTTCTTCGTGAGGGCATCTATCTTCATCTTCAGCTCAATGTCTTCCTTCACCTCATAGATGCCTCCCTTCTTTTGGATTCGAGCAGATTTATCCCGATAGCTTGAAAAATCCCACTGCTGGGAATTGTCGGACAACTGATCCAAGGTCCTATATGCCTCCTCTCCCTCCAAACTCAGAAATGCGCCTCCATTCATTGACTCGATCATGCTACGGTTGGATTGAGTCAATCCTTGTAGAAAAATTGCACGAGTCTCCACTTCTCATATCCATGTGGAGGGCACTTAAACAACATATCTTGAAATCTCTCCCAACTCTTAGAAAATTTCTCATCCTCCTCTTGAGTAAATGAACTTATTTCCTTCCTACACTCATTGACTTTGGACATGGGAAAAAAATTATTTTAAAACTTGTTCAGCAAGTTTTCCCAAGATGTGATGGACCCAGGCATGTTTGAATCCAACCATGCCTTGGCTCTATCATGGAGTGGGAAAGGAAATGGCCTAAGGTGCACAGACTCTTCAGAAAAATTTTGAAATTTAAATGTGGCACAAATGTCTTTGAATTTCTTCACATGGCTATAAGGATTTTCAAGGTCCAAGCCATGGAATGCAGGTAGGAGTTGGATGACATGAGGCTTGAGGTCAAAGTGTGTGGCATTGGTTGGAGGTAACACTATACACGAAGGGGAATTAGTCGCAACGGGTGCAAACAAATCCCTAAGTGACCTAGTATGATCAACATTTTCTCCCCTATTCCGCTCATTCTCACCCCCATGCATGTTATCTCCCATCTCAACAGAATTTCTAAGCCTTGGCCTAAGAGTTCTTTCAATCTCAGGATCTAAAGATGTCAAGTCTAGATTCAATGATCTTCTACCAAGCATGCACCAAACATACACAAATCTTTAACTAAACTAAAATAAAATAAAAGAAATAAAACAAACAGTAAAATAATGTAAAACAGAAACAAACTATGAACAAAATAAAGTAGAAGCAGTACTGGAACAAAAATACTTACCTGGTTTCGAGTTGCTGCTTTCTGCAGAAAACTCGCTCGATCGATCGACTTTCGATCGATCTAATTACTTCTCGATTGATTGACTTTATATCGGGTGAATGTTTTCTCGATCGATCGAATTCAGACTCGATCGATCGATTTTACAGGGCACTCAGAAAGTGCAGCAGCTGCAGAAACAGAACCGGAAAAATAAAATTATTATTTTTTAGAGCATAAAACAAAAACTAAATAACAGTAAAGTGAACCAAAAATCTACCTAACTAGTAGAAAAACAAAATCAATCAAATAAAAACCAATTTTTGAACCGATTTCCCTGGCAACGGCGCCAAAAACTTGTTGTGAGTTTAAAAGAGTACTCGCAAGCGCACGAATCGTTTGCAATATAGTGTGTGCAAGTACGAGGTCGAATCCACAGGGAAATGGTCAAAAATCAGTGTCCTGTTTAATTAACCTCATTTTAACCTAGTTCCAAATGTTTGAGGTTTAAGCATGCATAATGACACTAAGTTAAAAATGATGAAATAAAATGTGTAAAAAGAACTAAGGCTAAGGAATCCACCAAACCAAATCCAACAACACACACTCTTGGTTTCTACTTGAACACCCAAAGAACATTTAAGCTCAAGGACTAATCACAAAGAGTACCCGTTTGAAATCAAATCATCCATTGTATCCATTCAAAGAACAAATCATAATGGATATCCTCTTTCAAATCGATAAATCAGTGTATCCATCGGTTGAAACACATTAAATGTCCCACGTCTACCACCAACCACATTCATTCCAAAAGATAAAGCATTAAAGTGAATGGAACTTGAACAACATATGGATAGATCATTAAATGTGCAAGTAATATAACAAAAGTGTGAGTGTATCAATGGTGAGGTTTCATCCTCAACCTTAGTTGAGAGTTCTAGCCTCCCATGACTAAAAACACCACAAGAACTTGAAGAACAAACATGAAATTAGAAGAAAAACTCTACAAAGAGAAGTATCTAAAGAAAAGAGCTACTAAAATAAACTACAAAATGCACAAAATTAAACCTAGCTACTGCTCTGAGAATTTCCCTCCAACAAGGAAGCATGGCTATGGCTTTATAGAAGGAAATTAGGGTTAGAAACCCATGTAAAATGACTCCTCTACCCCCCTCTAGGATTCCTCTCTTGCTAGAGACAACCAAGGTCACGAAACCAGCATGTTCTGTTGCGAAAATCAGAGGGAGAACTGCTTTCTGTCATGGAGAAGCTCCTGATTGGGCGTTCTGGCGCGCTTCTGCAACAGTCAGTTCTGGGAAAAATCGATCGATCGACATCGGGAAAAATTTCGATCAATCGAACTTAACATTCGATAGATTGACTTTCCAGGATTTTCGAATTTCAGAGTATTTCTCCTGGAAATTTGCTATTTCTCTTTTAATGTCTTACAAAACACAAAAACACAAAAACTAGCCAAAACATTAGAAAATAACAAGGCCAAAGGTCTAACTAGTGTAAATCAAGGGGTCCAAAAATACAATATTTGGCACTCATCAAATTTTTTTGGCTTTAATACTTTCAATTCGACTTTCCCAACGTGTTTGTGAGAGAGGCTTAAGAGTTAAACCCGACACAATATCTTGTAAAATTTTCCATCGTTTTGTAGATGAAGAAAAGAAAGAATATATACGTTGTACAATTCCAAAAAAAGTTATAGCTTTAGGACAAGAATTTGCCATATCACTTATTACAAATTTAAGACTATGACAACCACATGGTGTGTAAAACGCTTTAGAATTAATGTCAAGAAGTCTTTTTTGCACCCCTCGTTCTTTTCTTTTCATGTTAGACCCATTATCGTATCCTTGTCCTCGTATATCACTAATATTCAATTCAAGATTTTTAATTACATTAAAAAGACCTTTTCCAGTAGTATCATCTACTTTTATAAATTCTATAAAATGTTCATCTATTTTGATTGTATTTGTTGAAATATCAACACATCTTAGTATGAGAGACATTTGTTCTTGATGACTTGCATCAGGGGTACAATCAAGCATAATTGAAAAATATTTTGCATCTTTAATTTTTTTAATAATATTATTTTTAATTTCAATTGCTAACAAATGTATCAATTCATTTAGGATATTATGTCCAAGATAATGATTATGAATTTCACCATCTTTAATACGCCGAATATGTTCTTGCATTATTGGATCAAATTCTGCTATCATTTCAATTAGACTTAAAAATTTTCCATTATTTTCTTGGTAAATCTTTTCATTATTTCCTCTAAATGCCAAATTATTTTTACCAAGATTCTTTACTACAGCAATAATTCTTAATAATACTTTTTTCCAATGATCTTTCTCTTTGTTAATTTTTTCTTGGACGCTTTTATCAATTGTTTTATTTTTTGACAATCTCATTTCCAAATCAACCCAAGCATTCATGTTAGTAATATGTTCATTGGTTGTTTCATGACTTTTAAGCTTAGCACTAAGATTTTTCGTCATTAGTTCCTTCATCGGCTAGTTGATTTATACTAGATTTTGAATTAAACAACTTGCAACAAAAGCAAAATATTCTATCTAAATCTTTTGAATAGACTAACCATTTTCTATCATGCTTCTCACCATTTGATAATTTTCGTATATAAAATGTACTAGAAAAATGTCTAGAGTTTTCATCTTTAGGAAAATTTATATTGTTGTCTCTTATTGGACCCTTTTCTACTAATAAATCTCTTAATTTTACATCAATATTTTTCCATTGACCTGGGTCATAAATATTTGTAACAATAGAATTAGATATATCATCAATATTTTTATTTTCTTCTAAATTTTCTTGACCTTCTTCATCAAGAGTTGTTATATTACATAATTGAACGTCACTATCATTATTTTCAATGTCATCTTTTTGTTGTATTATTTCATTATCTTCTAACTTTTTTTCATGAATTTCTTGTTCATTTGTGTTTTTCAACTAAATTATCATTTATATTTTGTTTATTGCTAATAACAAATTTATTTAAAGATCCTCTTTGAGATTCAATTAATTTTTGTACTTTTTTTATTTTTTTTATTTTTTTTAAAGTCTTTCATATCCAGAAGCATATTTTCTAGTAGACATCTATAACTAAAAGCTATTACAAATTAAATAAACACAATTTATGTAAAAAATAATTATGTATATTATGACTATAATAAAATAAATTAAAAAATAGAACAAGAAAACCTGATTTGTCAAAGATTAAATTCTCCTTAATCTTTATGGTAGGATTATCTAACACTTTTAACCTGCACAAAGAAAGACAAATTAGTATTAAAATATTTCCTAAAATCAAATAGAAAAATTAATGCAATTGATTGATTGATTTTTTTGGTAACTAACCCTTTTTCTTTTTTATCGCTAAGTAGATATGGAATGATTTTAAGGACTTGAATAGTAAGTTATACGGAAAGAATGAAAATGGAGAAGAAGAGAGAAATTCAAATTTCAAATAAGATTGACTTGAATAGAGAACTTGAAATAAAAAAAGGAAACTTATATAGACTTTAACAGGAACGTTGGATGTAACTTTTTTTTAAAAAAAAAAGAAAAAAAGAAGGAACGTTGGGCGTACAGGATTTTCCATCTTCAATATATGAGACTTTCCATCTTTCATAAAGACTTTCCATCTTCTTTCACTCTTATCATCTAATTTTTTTATTTATTTTTTTTTCATCCTACTTATAGGATGTAACTTATTTTTTTTTAAAAAGGAATGTTGGGCGTACAGGACTTTCCATCTTTCAAAAAGACTTTCCATCTTCTTTCACTCTTAGCATTTAATTTAATTTTTTTTTTCATCCTAAACGTTGGGCGTACAGGACAATCTACTTAATTATGTCTTTTTTCTATTTTTTTTAATAAGACTTTCCATCTTCATTGATATTTCCTAAATTGGGGCCTTATTAATTTTATTTTTAGTTTTTTACCATATTTTGGAGCCTTGTTAAAGTGTATTGATGACAATTAAAGTCTTTTTTTAAAAATAAAAAATAAAAAATTAATAATTTATTAATAATTTTTTATTAGGGGCCTTAGGCGATCGCCTAATTCGCCTAACCCCCTAGCCGGCCCTGGTTCTACCGCACGTACCGGTGTACATTGTCTTATAATGCACTAATATAGTTCATTTACCATTAAAAATAATAATACTCATCTTGAAATAGTTATCAAACACTTATGAAAATTTAAAAGGCTTATATCATATTGTTCAAGAAAAGTACATCATGCTTAGCCAGCTGACATATCACATCTATTATGAACTCAGTTTTGTAAGTATTTACTTACCTCATTTACTCATCCATAAACAGGGACACCATGGATTCCTGCTACGGTGAAACATAACCTAGGATTAATAACACTCCTTGTTGGTTTTTAATTATTGGCAAATTTGGTGTCAAAACTTAATTAGTTTATTCAAGAAAGGAAAGAGCCAAGTAAGAAAGAATATTAAAGAGTATTCCTCAAGAAAAGGAAAGATCCAAGAAAGAAAGAATATTGCAGAATATTCTTCAAGAAAAGGAAAGAGTTGAGTGGAGAAAATATTGCAGAATATTAATCTATTAAGGAAAGATATGTAATGTGGAAAATATTCTACATATTTTATTGTCTAATTGATTCTTATTCTGTCGACAAAAAGATTCCATGTCAAGAATTTCCATAACTGGCACGCTATAATTGAGAAGACTTTCAGATATTATTGCAGAATTAATTCCAAGATGGAAAGGGCTCAACAAGGAAGTAATTTGCATAGTCTGGCACTGAAAACGAAATTTCCTGAAGAAGGAAAGCATCTGGAAAAATTTACAACTCAGTAATAGTCGGTTCCCTAGTTGCCGTCGGGATGCCTGTTAGTGTCTAGAAGATTTTGACAAGCTCAGCGTTGCATCCGTCCAAATGTCAGGGCAACACGTCCGGACGCTCTTCAGTGTTCGAGAAGATTCCAGTTTTCCTTTGCAGACACGGATCGGGAAAAACAGCTTGTAACCGTCCGGACGCTAGGGCAAAACCTTTCGAACGCGGCCTTAATATGGAAACACGAGAAGTGCGTTATGGAAAGGCGGTTGAACAGTTCACAGTCTGGACGCTCTATGACTCCGTTCGGACGCCGCCTAGAGAAATCCAAATCAGTGGCGATTTAGGTTTTATAAGCCTATATATAGAGGCCTCTAGGCATGTATTTTTTACAGAATTTGGTAGTGAATTCTTTTGTACTAAGCGAGGTTGTTTAGGTAGAGATAGTAATATGTGCTAGCTCTCTTAGGGTTGTTCCTGTGTCATTTGATCAACTTTGAAGTCTAGCTTAGGGAGGAACCCTAAGCTTAAGGAATCCATTGAAGACCCCTTCTAGTAGGAGACTTGGTTGGGAAGCGTTCACGTTGGGTTACGTGTCAAAGTGCAAGGTACGATTGCTGCATCAGGGTACGTGAATGTTACTGCTTTGTTACTAGCTTTGTCTTCTGAATTGTGAAATTCCTAGGTTTGGCTGCCCCGGAGTGGTTTTTCTCTTAATTGAGTTTTCACTTCATTAACAAAATATCTGTCTTTTTTAAATTCCGTATTTGATATTTTGTTACACATTGATCACACACACACGGTATCTTTATTTTTCAATTGTTATCAGAGTGGGTACACTCGTGATTGGATTAATTTCCTGAGTGTGATCCATATTTTTGTTGACGTCTTTTATCATGAATTCTTCTATGTTATCTAAAGAGAATTCTGATAATGAGCTCCTTAAGGATTTTCTTAAATTTAGTAAAATTTTAAAAAATTCCAATAAAGAGCTAAAAAAAGTTAAGCAAGAAAAATGGTCTTTAATCATTAAATTGTTTGAATCACATGCTTTAATTGACTCTTTGAAATCTGAGAATACCATGCTGTTTAACACTATTGATACACTTGACAATAAATTAAAAGAATCTGAAGATATCTTGAAAAATTCTCTAGTGATAATTTAAAAAGCATGCTTTGTATTCTAACAAACCTGACTTAATTATTCATAATTTGAGTGCTTCTACTTCACATGCTTCTGATTCTGAATTAGATTCTATTGTTATTAAGCATGTGATAGTAGATACAGCGTGTTTAGATAATTCTGGAAATTCTTGCTTAATTGACTTTGTGAAGCCTAAGTCTAAGGAATTGGGAACACAAGGTAAGTTTGTTCCTACTTGTCATAATTGTGGGAAGATTGGTTATATTAGACTAAATTGTTATTTGTTAAAATCCCGTAGGCCTTGGAATAAGCAGATTGCTCCTAAAAGGGTAATATTGCGAAACCTTCTTCTGATAAATATGTCTCGCCCTATAGGAGACATTTATCTCAAGAAGGTAAGAACTTTGTTTTGGGTAACAATAATGAAAATAAATATTGACTTCTAATTTAACCAAGTGTGTGCGTTTGTGTGCAACCAAATATCTTAAATGCAGAATTTAAATAAGAGAAGATATTTGTTACGAAGTGGAAACTCTGTGAAGAAAAAAACCACTCCGGGGCAGCCAAACCCAGGAACTCCACTATCCAAAAACAAAGCTAGTTACAAGACACTCGTACTCACATATTCTTATGTAGTAGTCATACCTTTAACTCTGACACGAAGCCTATCATGAACGCTTCCCAACTAGATCTTCCACCTGAAAGGGTTTTTGATAGATTCCTTTACCTTAGGGCTGACCCCTAAGGTAGACTTCACACAAACTGTTGAGCACACCCCGACAACGGCTTGAGAGCTAGCGGATCTTCGATTCTCCCTAAACACCCTCTCAAAGCTAAAAGAATTCAATACCGAATTCTATACATTTTACAAGCCTAGGGCCCTCTATTTATAGGCTTAAAGGAAACCTAAAACTGCTGAGATTCAGGCTCTGGCTGTCGAGCGTCCGGACAGAATTTAGCCACGTCCGAACGGTCTTCTGCAATATCCTTTCAGAAACTGCGCATTCTATCATTATCAAGTCCACGTCCGGACGGCTTGGCCGAGCGTCCGGACGGTCTTCGCTATAACTCCTTTCTGTGTTCGAACGAAACATTGGAATATTTTGAAATGCTGGACAGCGTTCGGACGTATTGCCACATCGTCCGGATGTCTTGTAGAGACTCCCTAACAGTGTTGACTTCTGAAATCCAACTCTGTGTTGAATATTGATTGACCTAGTGTCCGAACAGTGTTGCTCTATCGTCCGGACATCTTCAACATAATCTGGTGGACACTACGGGGCGTCTGGACGTCTTCAAAGGCTCGTCCATATGGTTGAACAGGAACCGGTTGATTTGGCTTGGAATTTACAAGGACTCTTCATGGACATCTTTTAGAAGCTTGTGATCAGTCAATATGCTTTGATTTGAACATTGTCTGAATACATGAAGATTCTGAATTGATAACCCACCATCCTGTTAATTTGCAACCATTACATAAAGTATTTTTGGTTATCCAGAATGTAGCCAATATAAAATACTAACAAACTCCCCCTTCGGCTATTCTGGGACAAAAACACTTGTCCGGTTTGGAAATACCTTCCCGGTCTAAATATCAAAATAAACCAAAAATAACTCCCCTTTTTTGTCCCACAATGACAAAGGGTTAACAGAGTATTAATTAAAAACATAGTGTGTTAATGAAATACAAAATGTCAGCACAAATTGAAAATTGTTTTAAAACAAAACAATAATAAGTAATCAGTCCTCATCATTAGGCTTGGGGTGATGGTACTGCAGGCACTCCCTGATGTCAATCTGACACTATTCAACACGCTCTCCTATAAGCTTAACTTCACGCTGGAGAGCTCCCATGGATGACATAAGCTGAGAAAATGCAGCTTCTATATCAAATGTAGGGGGCACAGCCTGTGATGATGATGCAGCTGCTAGTGGGGGAACTGGTGGAGGCTGAGGAACACTGCCTTGAGCCTCATGCCGCAACTATACATTCGGCTTCATGAGGGACTGAATGCCAAGAGGATCTGGAATCCGTGATCTGGGCTCAAAGTTGGAAATATCTGTCATGACCTGAAGACATATTTGAATGATTAAACACCCAAAAGACAGACTCTTGTTCTTTTTGTCTCGAACCTCGAGCATAGTGTGCAAGATGTGCTTGCACAAGCAAAAAGGAGTCTGAATCATAATTGCATAGAGAAGGGTGGCCTTCTTGAGAGTAAGCTCACTCCGACGAGCTTGAGGCCAAAGGTTTGTCACAACAACTTTTGCTAAAAATTGGTGCATAGGAACAAAAGCACCAATGTTGATCTGGGAGTGGGACTTGTCCTCTCTTTGTGGTCTCATCCCAAAGAAATCAAGTAGAGAGTCAATGGTGGGTGCCACATCACCAGTAGGGAAAGGAACGCCTGAGACTGGTAAAACAAGTACTCCAATCATAGCACTGATAAGCTGTGGATCAATCTGAATTGGCTGTCCTCTGACCATGGTCTGCATAATCAGTCATCTTTCATCATCCTGGATGATGATCATGTTGCCATAAAACTCCCGCACCAGTTTGGGAATGGCCGGGCAGGCACAATTGTAAGGTACTCCCATTGGTTTTCCAGAAGCATTTGAGCAATGGGGAGTAGAACTGGATCCCTCAGATTTGCGCGGAGAAGATTCCGCTCCAATAGGACCTGCCGTGATTGCATGAAGTGCAGCCTGTCAGCAACTAACTCTTCAATTCTTCGCCTGACTCAGGAAGGAGAGTCATTTGAAGACATAATTCCTGGGCTAAAAAAAATCACAGAAACAAATCCATGAAAGCATTAATTCCTGTTAGTCCAAATAAAAATTGGGCATTATGACGGTTGTAAAATGGACTATCCCCGAAATTACAACAACATGAAATTCAACCCAAACAATATCAAGATACCAAATATGCAAAATCTCAAACTAAATAATAAAGAATTTTGAGCAATAATACATATTAAACTCAAAATAAGAGAAACCCAAAAACAAATTATTTTAAGCATAAAAACTTAAAATAAATTAGTAAAAGAGTATAAAAATATATCTGGGGTGGAGATAAATTGCAAATATGACACGTGCACGTGAGAAATATGCATGAAAAGCACAGAAAAAACGCACAAGATGACAAAAAGGACAAAGAAAGCGAAATGAGAAGGCTGCGGCGTGGGGGGGAATGCGATATAACCCTACAGGGTTCACCGTCCAGACGGAACTTAAGTGACGTTCGGACGTAGTGCCACGTAAGAGATCGTAAAAACACGCTAGTCCGGGCAAGGAGAAGAGACATCTGGACGAATCAATCTTACCGCCCGGACGACCAGAACCATCGTCTGGACGCTTCACACAAAAAAAATTGAAAATGAGAGGAAAAAAAAAACAGAAAAATATTTCCCAAATAATTTCCAGAACATGCATGTACATAAAACTGATATCCTAGTTCAATTAGCATTTCAAAATATACCAAGATATAATTAAGAGTTAAGATTCAATAAGCACAAAAATTTCCCTGCAGAAGGACATTTTTCAATAGAAAACTTAACTCAAGCAATGCGTGTGTGTGTGAAGAAGGCTTTCGCAAAAAAAAAATGAATTTCACTGATATGACTTAAATCACCCGAATTTTCTAAAGAAGAGAGAAAATCAATGTTAGATTAGTCAAAAGTCAAACCTTATTTTACTAGGGCCTAGCCACCCTCATTTGATACACTCTCCCTAAGTTGTTGCGCTTTTTCTTTTACATTGTCCTTTAGTGACCGTCTATTTCTGCAATGATTTGGTCACTGACTGTTTCTATAGGAACAATTTCAAGAATAGATTTACAGCATATAAGTAGTGGATCTTTTTATTTATCCATATTTATTCAGTTTTGAATGCTTTTTATCACTTGGTGCTGCAACCTCGAAAGAATGCCAAAATTTATGGGTTCTAGGTTCAACTAGCGAGTTGGTCAATTGAACCATCTTCGCAAAAAAAAAATCTCTCTCATTTAAAAATTCCAGAAGCTAAAAGTCAGAGGAGAGAAAAAAAATACCTTAGGGGAGCCTTTGGATAGTGCACGTTTTTTATCGCATGAGAAAAGCAACTATCTATTATGGATGCCACTGGGAAACTTTGCAGATATCAAGAGAAACTCTCAATTATATAAAGGCAAAAGAATAAATGCATCAAAACTGAGACATCAGTTAAACATACATAAGATATCTGGAAGCTATATAATGGAACAACAAAACTCTGCATCCTTTATCCCCCCCCCCCCTTTTTTATTTTAAATAGAACACTAAAACATGCTTCATAATAAAGAAGATAGTATAGTACAAGCATGTAAGATAAAAGCAAATCTGACCTCAGGGAGAGAGGTTTGACAATACTATGATAGAAAAACAGTTGGTCGACGTGCTTTTTCTATCATCCCTATTTAATACCTGCATAATTTCCTCAAGACAAACAAGAGGGAATATAGGGATAGAAAAGATGGTTCCATAACAACATGCAAAGATTTCATATGATGCTATAAAAATGCTATGCAAGTTTACCTGTCATGCTCTAGGATTTAGGAACCAAAATCCTAGGCATGTGTGACCTCACCTACTCGGTAGGTCCGCTCCCCCTTGGGGGTTGGATGTCCTCTTTCTTGTCCTGTCCTGTCCTTCCTTCTTTAGCTGTAGTGCCAGAAATCTGATCAGATCTTTCATGAACGAACTGACTAAAGATGTTCCTTCATAGGAGATTTCCCTTCCTGCAGTCTTCTGTTCCTCCATATACAGCTTCTTGGGGACCCAAGTCTTTCTTGCTTGAGTCGGCTTCTGCAGCTGCTGATGCCTTGGAACATTATTTATGGGCGGAGATCTATGATTCCTGGGTGGCTTAGGTGGAGGACATCTAGGTCTGATATAACTACTAACTCCACATTGGTGACACATGGGAGTTTTAGGAGCCTGCCATTTTTTCTTCCTCTGAACTTCCTGATGTGGGCATTTAGGTCTGATGTGCCCTAGCTCGCCACAGTGATGGCATGTAGGAGGCTTTCTTCTGATAGGAAGCTTGGCCGGAGGCTGAGGGATAACTGGTACTTCCCCATCCATAATAGTTTTTCCCTCATCCACGATTGAGGGTGCAGATTCGGGAATAACCGGCTTCACAAAAATAGTCTGGGAGGTAGAAGGAATATCAGAAGTAGAAGGAGGAACATACCTGAGTCTCGTCTTGTCGGTTGGGCACTTCTGAATAGAGAGCATGTGAATAAGTTTCTCATCTGAGACTCTCTCCAGTTGCAACTGTGTCTCCAGAAGCCTCTCTTCTAAATCATTGATCTTTATTAGCATAGAGGTCTTCTCAGTCCTGAGGCTGTTTAGCTCTAGTACTTGCTGCTTGTATTTCTCCCAATAGTTGTAGGAATTCTACATATTGAAGTTGATAGGCTGATTCTTCTTCACTATTCTCAGAGTAGTAGGACTGAGAATCCTCATTTTCTTCATGTGGGGCCACAAAGGCTAGGAATTTTTCTTCCTCAGGAGTTTCTTCTTCCTTCTCAAAATCATCGCTGAGAGTTGCATTAAAGGCTTTCCCTTTTTGTTTCTTTAGATTTGTACATTCAGTTCTGATGTACCTGAAGCCTAAACATTCGAAGCATTGGGGACCCCTCGGATCTTTCTTCTTTGCTTCTTCTTACTCAATTGTGTGGGGAGCCTTTCTTAGTATGTTAGAGAACTTCTTCTTGAATTTATTATTCTTCATAACCAGCTCGAAGTTCTTGGCTAACATTGCCACTGCATCTTCATCAATATCGGAGTCTTCGTCAAAAGAGACTCTAGATTTCTTCTTGGATGCCTTAGATGCATTGAGGGCAATAGTCTTTACCTTTCTGACTGGAGGTAAGGAGTATTCATATGTCTGAAGAGATCCTACCAATTCTTCAATCTTCATCTCCTCCAGATCTTTGCTTTCTTCGATAGTTGTCACCTTAATCCTGAAACGCTCAGGCAAAGATCTTAGTATTTTTCGGATGAGTTTTACATCCGACATTTGTTTCCCAAGACTCACCATCGAATTTCTTAGGTCGCTAATCTTGGTGTAGAACTCTCTGAAGGCCTCTTCTTCTAGCATTTTAATTTCTTCAAATTTAGAAATCAACATTTGAAGCTTGGCAGATTTTACCAGTTTTGTGCCTTCATATGTTGTTTCTAGAATTTGCCATGCATCTTTAGCAACTTCACAATTTGAAATTCTTGCGAATTCAGATGGTGAAAGTGCTTGACATAGTGCATGTAGGGCTTTACCATTGGATAGCCGTGCTCTTGTTTGTGTAACAATAATTTCTTCTGTTTCTTCTGGTTTAATCCAACCAGTTTCAACAATTTTCCAGACGTCAATTGATTTTAAAAAGAAGCGCATGCGGGCTTTCCAATAGCCATAGTTCGTCCCATCAAAGGGCGGAACTGAATTAAGATTTTGAGACATTTTTAAAAAAAATAAACAAAATAGAAGTCAAGAGATTACACTCAAGAAATAAATCTAAAACAGAGTGTACCAAGCTCGGATACCAATTGAAAATAAACATTGACTTCTAATTTAACCAAGTGTGTGTATTTGTGTGCAACCAAATATCTTAAATGCGGAATTTATATAAGACAAGATATTTGTTATGAAGTGGAAACTCTGTGAAGAGAAAAACCACTCCGGGCAGCCAAACCCAGGAACTCCACTATCCAAAAACAAAGCTAGTTACAAGAAACTCATACTCACATACCCTTATGTAGTAGTCATACCTTTAACTCTAACACGAAGCCTATCGTGAAAGCTTCCCAACCAGATCTTCCACCTAAAGGGATTTTTGGTGGATTCCTTTACCTTAGGGCCGACCCCTAAGATAGACTTCACATAAACTGTTGAGCACACACCGGCAACGACTTGAGAGCTAGTGGATCTTCGATTCTCCCTAAACACCCTCTCAAAGCTAAGAGAATTCAATACCGAAATCTATACAATTTAAAAGCCTAGGGCCCTCTATTTATAGGCTTACAGGAAACCTAAAACTGCTGAGATTCGGGATCTGGCTGTCGAGCATCCAGACGGAAGTTAGCCACGTCCGGACGGTCTTCTGCGATATCCTTTCAGAAACAATGCATTCTATCCTTATCAAGTCCACGTTCCGACGACTTGGCCGAGCGTCCGAACGGTCTTCGCTATAACTTCTTTCTACGTTTGAATGGAACACTAGAATATTCTGAAATGTTGGACAACGTACGGACGTGTTACCACGTCGTCTGGACAGCTTGTAGAGACTACCAAACAGTGTCAACTTCTGAAATCCAACCCCGTGTTGAATACTGATTGACTTAGCATCCAGACATTGTTGCTCTGTCGTTCGGACGTCTTCAACATAATCTGCTGGACACTGCGGGGTGTCCTGTCGTCTTCAAAGGCTCGTCCGAACGTTGCACAGGAACCGGTTGATTTGGCTTGGAATTTGCAAGGACTCTTCATGTACATCTTCTAGAAGCTTGTGATTAGTCAATATGCTTTGATTTGAACACTGTCTGAATACATGAAGATTCTGAATTGATAACCGACCATCCTGTTAATTCACAACCATTAAATAAAGTGGTTTTGGGTATCCAGAATGTAGCCAATATAAAATACTAACAAATACTAACCTTAAAATTGAAGAGCCTATCAAGAAGCATTTTAGCAAACGAAGTCAGCCTACCTGCAATCAATGTTGTGTCACAGGACATATTAGGCCACACTGTCATCAGGTCCGGCATTAGAAGCCTCGGATTAAGAAACAAGAGCCAAAGACAGGTAAGTCTAGCTCTAAACCTTCCTTGCTTAATCATGCTTTTCAGCAAAAGGCAGAATGCTTCAGAGTGAAGTTTCATAAGCCCAAGAAGAATCAGATCTATGAAGGGCTTGTCAACATGATGAAGAGTATCCTAGTCAGACTGAACAATTTGGACATGGTTTACAACCCTGCCTCTCAAGTAAATAAGGTAAGGAAGGATGAGACCATTCACCCCTTGAGGGGGAGTGGACTCACTTAGTAAAGGTGTAGTTTCATCATGCCTAGGATTTTGGTTCCTAAATCCTAGTGCATGTCAGGTATGTTTGCATTGCATTTTTTATCATGCCATAACTTATTTATGCCTTACATTCTGTTTGAGGAACCATTTATTCTATCCCTATATTTTCTCTTATTGTCTTGAGAAACTTCTGCAGACACTTTTTGGGGATGACAGAAAAAGCACGTCGGGTAGCTGCTTTTCTGTCTTGGTAATTCCAAACCTCTCTCCCTAAGGTCAGGTTTGATTTTACCTCACATGCTAGGACTAGATATTGTTTCTTTTTCTCATAGTATGTTTTTGTTATTTTTATGTCTTATTTTTTTTCAACGTAAAAAAAAATAAGAATAAAATAAAATAAAATTGGGGGAGAAGATGCATAATTTTTATTTTTTTCCTTTTGATAGCTTTTCAGATATTGCATGTCTTTTTACCTGATATCTCAGTTCATTGTACATTGATTAAATATGCTTATATATGATTGAGAGTTTATGCCTGATATCTGCTAAGTTTTCCTGTGCATCTTAATGCTAGATAGTTACTTATCTCTTGCGATGAAAAATTGTGCACTATCCAAGGCTCCCCTAAGGTATATTTTTTTTACTCTCTGATTTTGAACTTCTGAAAATTCTGATGAGATAGATATATTTTTTTTTTTGCTAAGATTGTCAAATTGACCAACTCGCTAGTTGGACCTAGAACCCATAAATTCTGGCATTCTTTCTACGTTGCAGCACCAAGTGATTAAAAAAGATTTAAATTTCAAACAATATGGATAAATAAAAATCCACAGCTTATTGTGCGGTAAAATCTGTTCTTGCACTTGTCCCTATAAAAAGAGTCAGTGACCAAATCATTGTGAAAATAGACGGTCTAATGGACTAAGTAAAAGAAAAGTGCTGCATCTTAGGGGGAGTGTATCAGATGAGGGTGGCTAGGCCCTAGTAAATTAAGATTTGACTTTTGAGTAATATAACTTTGAATATTTCTTTCATTTAGAAAATTCAATTGTTTTTAATCATATTAGCAAACATCATACCTTAGTGAGAAAACTTTCACACACACACACACATGCATAGCATGAGTTAAGTAATCTATTTAAAATTTCTATCTGCATGGAAATTCATGCTCATTGATTACTTAACTCATAATTATATATTTGCATATTTTTTTTATTTGCTATTTGACTGTGTTATCAGTTCAAAATATAAGCGTGTTTTGAAGCTAACATTGGAAAAAATTTATTCTGTTTTTTTTTCCTAAAAAATAAAAAATAAAAAATTGGTTAGCTATTTAGTGTGTAAATTTTTGTGTAAACTACCCATTGTTTTTATTTGATAAACAGTTTTTTTCTGGACAGTTTTTTTTTTTTTTTGGGAAAATTGTGATTTGTTTTCTTTGTTTGCTCTTTGTCCTTGTAAGACAAAAAATGGGAGAAATTGTTTTTGGGTTGTAATCTTTTTTTGTCCCAGAATGGCCAAAGGGGAAGTTTCTTAGATCTTGATTTTGCAATATTCAAGGTTGCATATCATGCATTCTATTGTTTATGGTATTGCATTTCATGCATGGGTCTTTGTTTTTATTATAGCCACTGTGTTTGGTCTTCCTTTGTCATTTTGTGATAAAAAGGGGGAGAATGTGTGAATTACTTTGATGAATTACACTGATAGGGAGAGTATTTATTTTGATTAATCCATAGTATGCTAATATGTTCAATGATCCATCTTTATGGCAATCTAAGGTGTTGTATAATTGTTTGTTCATGTTTCAGAGAACAGGTTGGACTCAAAGATTGCCAGTTTATGTTGGGCCTTAATTGTTCTTAACTTGAGCTTCTTTTTATAATTAGTTTTGTCACCGAACTACCAAAGGGGGAGTTTGTTGGTTTTTAATTATTGGCAAATTCAGTGTCAAAACTAAATTGGTTTATTCGAGAAAGGAAAGAGCCAAGTAAGAAAGAATATTTGTAATACCCTGTATTTTAAGATATTGAATGAAATATCTTAAAATATGATTTATGACCTAATAATAAGGAAAAATAATAAATATGAATATTTATGAAAATAAATATTCATTTATTAAGAAGCATTTATAGTTTTAGTTTGGGGTAATTACCTTTTTCCCCAATGAACTACCAACTTTTGCGCAAAGCCCCCACAAACTACCAACTCGACCAAAATAGAGGATTCAACTACCAAACACAACCATTTTCCCCCATTCGTCAGTTAGAGGGTTAAAACAAACGGTCAACGGGTCACGTGACTGTCTCGTGCCGTTTTACATAGGGGCATGTTGGAAGATGGTGGTAGTTTATGGGGACATGTCGGAAGATGATGGTAGTTCATGGGGGGAAAATAAGAAGAAAATAAGGGCAAAACAGCATGTGACGGTCACGTGACCCGTTGACCGTTTGTTTTAACCCCTTTGACTGATGGAAGGGGGGAAAATGGTTGTCTTTGGTAGTTGGATGCTCTATTTTGGTCGAGTTGGTAGTTTGTGGGGGCTTTGCACAAAAGTTGGTAGTCCATGGGGAGAAAAGGTAATTACCCCTTTTAGTTTAATAGAAGTTCAAACGGATCTTAAACTTTAGAATGATGGAAACAAGGTCAAACAAACTCTGTTTTGGTTGATTCAAAATCCAGAACGCTCGTATTGGAGTCCTCTATCTACCTATAAATTTTCATCAAAATCAGATTTTTGTAGATTTGCGAAAACTGTTCGTGAACTTACTGCCCCTGGACTGGACAGCATGCATGCGTGGCAGCCCAAGATTCCGCCACGTCACCCTATTGATTTTCTGATGTTTTCTTGAGTTGACAAGTGTCCATTCTTCTCTTGTATTTTAGCTTAATAGTTACTATAAGGTCAAGTAAATATTTAAGGATAAAATTACCTAACTATAGGATAAGGTTACTAAGATAAAGGATATTTTATGAGTAATGATTATTATTCCTTTTGGATAAGAGATGAGTCACTCTTAGCTATGATTAATATTCCTTTTAGATGGGTGAGTCATCTATGCTAAGTGAAGCTCTCCTTTCTACGTTCTTCTCTTCTTTCCTTAATTTTTATCTAAAGTGATCATTACTAGAATAACTCATCATGATATTCTAAATGCTTTCACACTTGAATGTATTGTTTTGAAAGCTTAATCCATGATATCTTTTCTAACAAATCATCATTGCTTGATGACTCATAGCAACACCTCATCTACCCATGTGCAAAACTCTCAACCATTGATCCAAACTTAATGCTTAAGAAACTCTCCCAACCATTAGATGAAAATTGAAGATAAGAGACATTTGGAAAAGGTGATGATTACTTGATGACTCATAAACTTGTTCTCCAAGTTGATTCCTAAGCCATTAGATGAGATTATGGTGGAAAGATCTTGGCCATTCATTCTTTTATAAAAGGATGGCTCCCCTCACAAATCACATCTTCTTCTCTAGAAAGAAATTCTCTCAAAATTCTCTTGGATCTACAACTGTCTCTTCTCTCTCTTTCGGTTCAAGCAAAGAGAAGAACTCTCTTCTTCTTGTTTGGAGTCTCACGGAGGGTGGTGTGTAAAACAAGAAAGAATTCTTTCCCTTTGGTAAGTTCTTTCTCCTTTCATCATGGTTTAATCACTCTTGCTCAACAATAAGATGAAGGAGTTTACTTCTTCTTCATGTATATATCACTCACCAATTCTCTCTTGGATCTTTACCATTCGGATTGCATCAAAAGAAACGAAGATCCTCTCCTACTTCCCTCACTCGGCCAACACAAGGAGAAGTTCTCTCCATTTCTCTCTTTCTCTTCCTCTTGGCTGCCCTGCAACAAAGAGGAAAGAAGGATCTCATCTCTCTCGGGTTTTGATTAAGGTAAGAATCTCTAAGATCCTCTCTACGTTATCTCTTGATTTGTAGAAAAGAAAAAAAGGAATAGATAAGAAAAGGAAAGACGTTTTAAAGATAGTAAAACGGATTAAGAAATGAAATGAATAACGTGTTTTAAGATTATGTATGTTACAAAATATCTCAAAAGATATTTTGAGATATTTTACAAAATATCCCAGTAGATATTTTGAGATATCATACAAAATATCCAGTAGATATTTTGAGATATTTTACAAAATATAATAGGAGATATTTTACAAAATATCCAGGAGATATTTTGAGTTATTTTACAAAATATCTTAAAAAGATAATTTAGATATTTTGGATAAGATTCTATCCTTTAATGATTTAAGTTATGTTTTAAAATAACGTTTTCAAAGCGAAGTGATTGAAGTATAAATCATGTCGTTGTGATGCCCGAGTAAAAAGAATCATTTTCGGTAATTACTATGGAAAAGGGTATTTTGGTGATTGTTATGGAAAAGGGTATTTTGGTGATTTTATGAAAAAGGGTATTTTGGTCATTTAAATAAATATTGTTATAATGTCCATATGAAATACGTGGCATTATACTTAACTGATTTTATACGCCATTACTATATCAAAATGATAAATAGGAAATTAAGTTAGGATTAAGAAATCAGAAATGGTTATAGGAGTAAATTGTATGTTTAATGAATTGTACTAATTCACTATTTGCTTGTATCAAATTATACTGCAGTGAACGCTTGTTCGTAAATACTTTCTGAAGGAAGAACAGTAAGTATTTATTACTTACTGAGGGTGATGCTGAATTTCCATAATGTTGTGGTTTCTGCTTTATTTAATCGTTTGCGCATGTGGATTTTGCATATCTTGTTATTTTATTAATGAATTTAATTAAATAAAAGAGTAGGGAGTTACGTCTGCCTGTGCCAAAGAGATAACAAATTATTAGAGGAGTGACGTCTCCTTAGACAAATTGTTAGAGGAGCGACGTCTCCTTAGAACTCGCTAAACGGGAGTTACGTCTCCTATTATTCACTAAACAGGAGTTACGTCTCCTATAACACATTAGACAGGAGTTACGTCTCCTAGACTCTATTAAATGGAATTATGTTTCCTTGAATCTATTTGTTAGAGTCACGTCTCTATATGATTGAATGCAAGATGATCATGATTACTTCAATAAATATGACTGTGCATATAAAACTGCCATTACTTTATATTATTATATTGTGTTGCATTTACTTACTAAATCAATAATCATATCATTAATGAAAATAGTGGACTCACTGGGTATTTTTGTATTACTGTTTCTCTTTTTATTATATATTAATACAAGTTATGAGGAGGAGGAATATCAAGATTATCCAGACTCTCAGGTGATCTTGATGGCAGTGTCTGAGGTTAGGTCGCCTCACATTTTGTGGACTACTGTGTTTAGTCCATGATCATAATATTCGGAGAACAATATTTATATTTCTGTTGGTATGTAATAATAATATTATGCGTGTTTTGGTTGTAAATTATTTGTGCCATATGTGGCACAAATACTATTTATAGTGTAATTATTCAGTTACACTCTTTTCTCTAATTTGAAGTACTTTTGTTATAAGCTCTGATGTGTTATTGTTAAGAAAATTATATTCCTCTACTAATTTATACTCTGATGACATCATTGATGATGTCATAACGATATGTGGAAATCAAAATTTTCACTTACGCTTTTTTGTAAAAGGCAGGTCATTACAGTATGGTATCAGAGCGGTTTGCTCTGAGGACCGGTAAAAACTTAGTGTCATACTACAACTTAAGTAAGTTACAGTATGGTATTAGAGCAGTTAGCTTTGCGGAACAATAGACAGTTAGTGTCAAAACTGTAATTTAAGTAAGTTATAATTTGGAAACCTGAGCAGTTTGCTTTGAGAATTGGTAGATTTGACCCTAGAAAGTTTAAAAATAACACAAGAGCTATAGGTATAAAACATTTTTAAAAAGCACTTTGTGTGAAATTTTAGTATTGGGTGATGTATGCCTATCTATACTGTTTGATGTTTTGTCTTACGTGATTTCTAAGTTTAGTGCTATGATAATATTTATTTGCTCTTATTGTATAAGAGATTGAACATTGGATTAATCATGTGAAAAGAGTTGAATAAATATTTTTATGAGATCTAACAGATTTAGATGTCTTAGTGCAAAGCCTCCCAGCCAAAGTAACAATTTTGGTATATGATGAGAAATCTGAGGTATGAAAGTATGAATAATTTTATGATTAGAAGAATTTGTTATCTACAATTATGTTGAGGTATAGTCACAAGGTACTTTAGAGAATTTAAGTGCTTAATACCTTGACGAAATTATGGATATCATGCTGATAAATTTATTAAGCACTTTATAGATATTGCCTGTGTTTAAAGATAATAATGTTTATTATGAGGATATCATGAGAATTAAAGTGAGATATATTGAGGCTTGAGGTATGCTCGATTAACTTTAGAACTTCAACAAGGATATGTTATGGTTAGTCTATGATCCCGTAATTGAGAAGACATTCAGATATTATTGCAAAATTAATTCCAAGATGGAAAGGGTTCAACAAGGAAGTAATCTGCATAGTCTTGCACTGAAATGGCAATTTCCTAAAGAAGGAAAGCATTTAGAAGAATTTACAACTAAGCAAAAGTCGATTCCCTAGTTACCTTCCGGACGCTTGCCAGTGTATAATAGATTCTGACAAGCTCAGCATTGGATCCATCCAGATGTTAAGGCAACACGTCCGGACACTCTTCAGTGTTCAAGAAGATTCCAGTTTTCCTTTGCAGACACGGAATGGGAAAGATAACTTGCAACCATTTGGACGCTAGGGCAACACCGTTCGGATGCGGCCTTAATATGGAAAGACTTGAACCGCGTTATGGAAAGGCGGTTGCACAGTTTACCGTCCGGACGCTCTATGACTCCGTCCAGATGTTGCCTAGAGAAATCCGATTCAATGGCGATTTAGGTTTTCTAAGCCTATTAATAGAGGCCTCTAGGCATGTATTTTTTACAGAATTCGGTAGTGAATTCTTTTGTACTAAGAGTGGGTGTTTAGGTAGGGATAGTGATATGTGCTAGCTCTCTTAGGGTTGTTCCTGTGTGATTTGATCAACTTTGAAGTCTAGGTTAGGGAGGAGCCCTAAGCTAAAGGAATCCATTGAAAACCCCTTCAAGTAGGAGACTTGGTTGGAAAACGTTCATGTTTGGTTACATGTCAGAGTGCAAGGTGCGATCGCAGCATTAGGTTATGTAAGTGTTACTGCTTTGTTACTAGTTTTGTCTTTGAATAGTGGAATCCCTGGGTTTGGTTGCCCCGAAGTGGTTTTTCTTTTAATTGACTTTCCACTTCGTTAACAAAATGTCGGTCTTCTTTAAATTTCGCATTTTGGTATTTTGTTACACATTGATCACACACACAGAGTAAATTAGAAGTCTCTTTATTTTTCATTCCTTAATTAATGACTAAACTCTATTTTCAGCACTTTTGGCATACGGCGAACGTTTGGTCATCAAAGAAGATCATTCGTCTCACAAGTGACGAACGTTCGTGCAAGGCTTGGGGAACGTTCAGCATTACCAGAATGTATGCAAACCTAAAGGTAATCTAAACCTAACATGCTAACTCTTAAACAAAGCTCCTAATAGCATAACTAGGGTATAACAAAACATGTCACAATGACCATTTATGAAAATCAAGAGTGGTTGAAAGCTAAATTTTTAAAAATGTCATTTTCTTTTTAAAAAGGGAAAATAATTCTTCAAAGCTTGCACGAAATGAAAATCGTAAAACTAATAATGAAAAAGTAACGAGAGAACATTAATCATCGTGAAAGAAAATGTTAGGCAACAAGGGTTACCTCAATGAAAGTGAATTATCAACAAAATTCTCATTTTCTCACTCTAGAACTTTCTTCTAATCAAGAGGTATGATAGTAAGTGTTTGTAGTAGAAATGGTGTTGAGAGACGTGGGGTAAGGCCTATATATAGACCATGAATGCAGAGGATAAGGATCAACTAATTTGGTCATTTGACGAACGTTCCTCAAGTACGTGATGAACGTTCGTGACAAATTTAAGTTTAGACGATTGTTCCATATACGGCAAAGATCATTCGTTGTACAGTCTAACACACATGTTGAAGGCTAGGGGTGTACTTCCCAACACAATATATAATACGTCAATGATCATTCGTGCTGGGAACCATGATCGTTCTTGAAGGGATAAGGATTGATTGGACACGTTAGCTAGGGTTTCTTACGATCGTTTGTGAAATGGTGACAAATATTTGTCAAAGGTATGACGAATGTTCCAAAAAAAATGGAGAACGTCCGTGGAGGAGAATAAATGAATTAAAAGCATTTTATTTGTTTTGTAGAAAATTGTTGTCTTTTTTATGATTGTGTGATTGGACTAATCTTTTATAAAAATATTGATTTTTGTACGGGGCATTACGCCGAGCCACCCCCAAGGCTCTTGGGGTGGTTTTGGCCACTCCCATTTTGCTCTTTGAAGGTGGCCCCAAGGGCCATGGGGGTGGTTCGGCCACCCCTAGACCAGTCATGGATTAACCCCTCCTTTTTTTTTAATTTTTTTTTGTTATACATAGGGACACGTGTCAATTTTTTAAGGCCTGTGATGCGGACTTCCATCAATTTTTGGACAGAAGTTGGACGGAGGTATCATCTTTGTCTTTAGTCATAAACAAAGCACCATCTACGATACGAAATGAACTACAGTAGGCAAAAAAAAAGTCGTTAAACCATAGGAAGTCAGACGTATTTAAATTACACTTCCTCCAACCCAACACACATGATTTTTTTTATTTTTTTTTATTTTTATATTATACTGACAGAAACACGTGTCACACACACACACAGAGTAAGCTGACGCCTACAACCCATCTCCAATGTCTTTCTCTCTCATGCGTTCAACTTCTCTCTTTACTAGGATCTTCCGAAAAATTTGTGTTTTAAGTCCCTACTTATGGTGAAATCCCAAGTCGTGCATTTTCGTGTTTTACAGTTCCTCCAACCCAACCTCTATAATTTACATCTGTCCTTATGTTATGATTCCCAAGTCTTTAAGTAAAAAGTATATTCCGCTGCCAAATCTTAACTTTGGTGATGTCGTAATGTCACGTAGAAATCAAAATTTTCAATTACACCTTTTTGTAAAAAACGGGGCGTTATAGTATGGTATTAGAGTAGTTTGCTCTGAGGACTATTAGACTTGACCCTAGAAGTCTAGAAATAACATAAAAGCTATAGGAAATATAAACCACCTTTCAAACTCTGAAAAATGTTTTGTATGGATTTTGATAGATTGTATGGTATTGTTTGATGAATGCTTAGTTATGCTTCCATCCCTTGATGACAGATGAATGAGTGCATCTCCATGTTTTGTTATATGATAGAAAACATATTGACTTGATTTGCATGCTAAACCAAGATTATACTACAAAATAAGGGATACGGAAATATTTTTAAAGAATGATTTTAGAAAAAAGAAAAATGTTTTAAGTAACTTTTAACATTAGTACAATGTTTATCAATAAATGTGATGAAAACTTTTTGAGAATAAAAGTTTTGTATGAATAATAAATATATTTATATTGTATGCCTATTTGTAATTCTATTGTCGGATAGCAACAAAAACGATCCATTGAATAAGAAGAAATTAAACTCTTAATTTCAAAATGAGAAATTAATACTCATTCATGTGCTATTAAAATATTTTCAAAAGAATTTGAAAAACAATGAGATTTCTTTATGAAAGACAAAAGTTTTGATACAATGAAATGTTTTTGGAAAATGCATGCTAATGACATGCAGACAGATATATGTATGGTAATATACACTTGATAGAATAATATATGGCACCACTCTGTATTATTTATGAACACCTTAATTGATTTGTAAGTAATCTCTAAGTCTAGTCTTGTAATCCTATAAATGGTAATATTTATTTACTCTCATTAGATAGGTGGCGAAATATTGGATTTTCGCTTGAATGAAATTAGAAAAGAGTTAAATAAATATTCTTTATCAGATTTAATGACTTTAGATGTCTGTGTGCAAAGACCTCCCACCCAAACGGCAGTCTCTGTGTATGATAAGAAACCTGAGGTAAGAAAGTAGAAATGATCTCATGATTAGAATAATTGATGCCCAGTGTTATTTTGAGATATAACTATGAAATGATAGTTCGAAAATACAGAATTTGGTGCTTAATATCTTGACAGAGTTATGGATATTAAGTTGATAAATTTATTAAGCACCCTATAGATATTTCATGTGCTTAGAGATAATATTTCTCCCTATGTCCATAATAAGGACAGCCCGAGAATCAAAAGATAAATATTGAGGCTTTGAGATATATCCGATTAATCCTAGAATGTAAGGAAATATATGTTATGACTGATGAGTATCTATTACCCTGAGTCTAGAATCTTTTGAAGATAGGTGTATAAATTGTGGATTATTAATTTATATACATTTGAGGAAATGAGTTGACTAAATGATTTGGTGATAAATGATGAGTGCCAAATATTGTGTATTTGGACCCCTTGATTTACATTAGTTAGACCTTTAGCCTCGTTATTTTCTAATGCTTTGGTTAGTTTTTGTGTTTTTATGTTATGTAGGTCAATAAGTGAGGAATAGCAAAATTCATGTGGAATTGCTTGGAAAATTCGGAAATTCTGAATAACTTGATTGATCGAACTTAAATTTGATCGATCGAATTTTGCCCGAAGTCGATCGATCGAATAAAAGTCGATCGATCGAAATTTCCCAGAACTTACTTTTGTAAAAGCGCGCCAGAACACCCAATCAGGAGCTTTTATTTTATTTCCATGTTTGTTCTTCATTTTCTTGTGGTGTTCTTAGTCATGGAAGGCTAGTAACCTCAACTAAGGTTGAGGATGAAACCTTTCCAGTGATGACACTCACACTCTTGTTATACTACTTGCACATTTAATGATATATCATATTTGTTGTTCAAATTCCATTCATTTAATGCTTCATCTTTTGCAATGAATGTGGTTGGTGGTAGATATAGGACATTTAATGTGTTTCAACCGATGGATACATTGTTTTATCGGTTTGAATGATGTTATCCATTGGGATTTGTTCATTGAATGGATACATTGGATGATTTGATTTCAAATGGGTACTCTCTGTGATTTATCTTTGAGTTGGATTCATTTAATGGTTCTAGAGTTAGTGGTTAAGACATTTGAATGACATCCAAAGCTTAATGTTCTTTGGGTGTTCAAGTGGAAACCAAGAGTGTGAGTTGTTGGATTTGGTTTGGTAGATTCCTTAGCCTTAGTTCCTTTTAATTTGCATATTTCATTTCATCTCTTTTATTTAGTCTATTATTCTTGAATCAAACCTCAAACCTTTGGAACTAGGTTAAAATGAGGTTGATTAAACAAGACACCAATATTTGACCATTTCCCTGTGGATTCGACCTTGCACTTGCAAAACGTTATATTGCAAACGCTACATTTAAAACACACATCAATAAACATTGGAGAAGTAAGAATCCCTTAATTGATGAATTATTGAGGTTTTCTAGAACTTAAGTTTATTGATATAATTGATTTGATACGTGATCCACATGCACATCGAACGATTCTCTTGGAAATCCTAATTTTGTGAATAGTTATTCTAACTATCAGATTTGAGGATTGATTAATTGCATAACTAAGTTAGGATTGATATTAAGATCTAATCTGATGACTTTTGAGGATGATAGTGTTTATGCAGGAATAAGAGAAAGATCATGGTATTATATAAAAATTTTAGGAAATTATAAGATCTTGAATAAATATTATTTCCTTGCATCTCTTTGATAAGATTGATTAAATGTAATTGAAGAAACATGTCACAAAGAGGAATGCAATGATTCAAGGTATGTACTGATAATTGTTTAAGTGCTTTGATTTATATTGTCATGACTTAGTAAGAATACTGATGTATGATATACAAGGAAAACAATTTGATCAGTAGACTTTGAAGTTGTATAAGCAATAGATTGTTGATTACATGATTAAAGATAAGAATGTTATGGCAAGTTAAGAAAATGATCTCAAGAGGAAATATTTATGCTTGAGAATTTTATATTGAGGTTTAGATTAGAATCTATGGCATGAGATGATTAGGATTGATTGGCTTAAAGTCCTAAGTAATAATAAGATGATGAGTTCTACATATTTACTTATATTTTGATTAAATTTTCCTTGTCACTAATGTTTGTTTGTATGATTGCTCATCTTCCGTCACAACCAAACAAATGAGGATAACGCATCCTCAATACGAACCCATACACTCACACCAAAGAAGACTGAATTGAGGCAAGGTATAACTTCTATTGGTTAAGCACACGAGATAATTATGTCACTAAGATGAGTAAGGTTACTACCCTATTGTTATGGCTAAGATTTCTATAATCTATTTCCTTTAGTTTCAGTTGTGAAATTCTAAATGAATTTCAGCTAAGAGGTTAAATTGTTAGGAAATTGAATTGATAATTAGCCTTGATGATAAATCTAAGTTGCATTGGCTATGGTAATTTCAGATCTTAGCCAAATGGATTGAGTATTCCGTGATAACATTTTAAATGATCTATTATGATAAATTAGCAAGTGTTAATTGAGGTTTGCTAATGATTTGTATTGGCTGAGTTTGAGGTTCTTAAATGATTAAATATTGTTGTTATAATGCTAGCCAAAGATTGGAATTTTAATGATAAATCTATATCTTCAAAGTAACTATCTGTTATTGGGTTAGGAAAATATGATTTAAGAATTTTGATAACTTTTTGAATGTTCATTGTTGGAGAACGACGTGTGAAATTCAAATCTATCTTGGAGGTCACTTGGATAAAAGTCAAGTTTATGAATTAATTATGTTAAGTTTCTTTGGAGACACTGTGACAACCCTTTTTTTTTTTTTTTTTTTAAAATATACAAATGAGTTATCATAGTGGCATGACTACGTGTCACTGAGCTAACTCATAGTACATATTCCTTAACATGTACCTGATATATCAGAGTAATAGAATTCAAACAGTGGAATACAAAATCTAACTACGAAAGTCATCATCATAAATACAAACTATTCATTACACAAAAGAGCCAATTAATGTCTATTTGTTTAAGGCTTAAGCATAAGTTATACAAAACAAAAAATGACAATCATCTAAGTATTACAAGTCACACCAGCCATATACAAAATATACATCAAAAGAGACTATCCAAGCCTAACACCCCTACGACTCAAGCGACAAGCTTTAGTACTCCAAATAGTTTGCAATAGAATCATCATCCGCATCACCAGCACTTGCATCCAAAGAAGCTCCATCTATACGGTTGTGGTGATAACCACATCTGTATAGGTGAAAGTGTGAGTTCACCGTCTCAATAAGAAGTACCGAGCCCTCAATGGTATAAGACTCACTAAATAAACAATGCACACAAACATATATACATGCAAGAGTCAACTACCATTTATCAATTACCGAGTTCTCATTATACCAAGGTATCAACTACCGAGTTCTCAAACATCTATCTTTCAACAAATACCACATTTATAACATAATCCCATGCTACTCAAATCATTAATCCAACATGTTAGTTTGTGATTGGCTGCATTCTGTTTGACAAAATCACTTGTACGTAATGTGCTTCTCAACATTCAAAGAAGATTCGATGCAGTTTCCAAGTCAGAAGAAATTAGATCCCAACAGTCATGCGTCCAGACGCCCATCAATGTCTACTGTTCAAGCTTGCATCCATCCGGACGTCACAGTAACATGTCCGGACGCTCTTCAGAGTTCCAGAAGAATCCTGCATTCAAGTGCATCCGTTTGGATGACGTGGCAATACCATCCGGATGCCAATCAATGTTTGGCAAGTAAAAGGATTTCCTTCACAGACACAGATATCGGAAGACAACTGCAACCGTCCAGGCATCAGGTCTACACTGTCCGAATGCTATCCTTGATAAGGCAAGACGTGGGGAAGAATTGCAACCGTTAGGACGTCAGGTTTACACCGTCCGGACGCCAGACCTTATTATGGAAATTGCATGCAGCAGAAGTGCAACCGTCCGGACGCTAGGGCAACATCGTCCAGATGCGGCCTTATTCAGGAAAAAAAAATCAACACTTTTTGGAAAACCGATTGCACAGCTAATCGCCCGGATAGACTCATCTTGCTTCCGGACTCTGCCTAGAGAAAATTGTATTAGGCTCGATTTAGGTCTTCTATAGCCTATAAATAGAGGCCTTTAGGCATGTAATATTTACAGAATTTGGTATTAAATTCTTTAGAGCTTAAAGAGTATATTTTAGGAGTTGTTGTACTGATCCGTTTGCTCTTAAGTCGTTGCCGTTGTGTGCAGTTGTTGTGTTTGTCAATTGAAGTCTATCTTAGGGAGGAGCCCTAAGGCAAAGGAATCCATTGAAGACCCCTTCAAGTAGGTGACTTGGTTGGGAGGCGTTCACGTTGGGTTACGTGTCAGAGTGCAAGATACGATCGCTGCATATGGATATGTGAGTGTTACTGTCTTGTTACTAGCTTTGTCTTTTGAATAGTGAATTTCCTTGGTTTGGCTGCCTCAGAGTAGTTTTTCTCCTAAATGAGTTTTCACTTCGTTAACAAAATATTTGTGTCATTTAAATTCCGCATTTACAATATTTTGTTACACGTTGCACATGCACACGGTTAAATTAGAAGTCATCTTTATTTTTCAATTGGTATCAGAGCTTGGTACACTCTGAGAAGATTTATTTCTTGAGTGTTTATCGTTTTGACTTCTATTTATTCTTGTCATGTCTCAAAATCTTATGACTATTCCTACCTTTGATGGCACAAGCTATGGCTATTGAAAAGCTCGTATGCGTTTCTTTTTAAAATCCATTGATTGTTGGAAAAGTGTTGAAATTGATTGGATTGAACCAGAGGATACAAATATTGAGCTTCTTTTTGAAAAAAAACTCAGGACTTGCCAATGATAAAGCCCTCCATGCTTTATGTCAAGCTCTTTCACCGCCTGAATTTACAAAAATTTCAATCGATCCCTAATATAACGTCATAACCTAGCTTTTAAAATACTACTAGATTCGTTGATAGAGTTCTCCCTTCAATGATGATAGGACAATTTTCTACCACATTCCTACATGTTAGGGAGTCTCCAACAAGTGTAGCTACCGTTATACTCTGCCTTAAGAGTTCCAAATTCATATGACATAGTTTTGCATATGTGGCAGAGACAAATGAATGTGTCGTACTCGAATCAAATAGTGTGCATGCAAGGCTACCATATAAAGGAATGGTACCTGTTACTACATCAACATCTTTTGCCTCATTATCAGCTTTGCCTAGGGTGAGTGCATACACCCTAGCCTATGCAGTGTTCGGTTGATTGCCGCCTCCTTGCGACTTGGGCCCTCTTGTGCTCGCCATTGGACAGTCTCTGACAAATTGATTTGCCCGTCCACATAGAATGCAAGTCCTCGTTCCTTATCTGCATCTTCCCAAATTTTGAACATGGGGGTTCTTTGTCCTCCTTGGTTTGCTGGGACATTCCTTCCTACTCTCTGTCTTGAGCTACTACCAATTGCAGGCCTTTTTACAAAACGTGTGACCTGGGGCATGAATCGTTTCTTTTGTTCTCTGGTAGCAACATAGTCTCGATGTCCCCTTTCTACAATGACAGCAACATTTACTAGCCTAGTAAATTCTTTGATCTCTAAGCAGGCGACTCTGTCCCTAATTCAGGGGGTGAAGACCTTCTTGAAATCTCTTAGTTTTTGTCTCTTCATCAGGAACTAGGTTTAGAGCAAATCTTGCCAACTCCATGAACTTGGCAGCATATTGTTCTACTGTTAAATTACCTTGAACCAGATTTTGAAATTCTCTAGCTCGAAGTTGTTGTTAAGCTCTAGGAAAGAATCGATCATTAAATTCTTTCTTAAAGCAAGTCCAAGTAACCTCAGGTCCTCCCATTTCTAAGTCCAGCAGTTCTTTCCTTGACTCCCACCATCTTGAGGCCTCATTAGTAAGCTTGTGACCAGCATATAAAACCCTTTGTTCATTGGTGCAGCCAATTACTTCAAACAGCCTAAGGATGTTAGTAATCCAGGATTCCACTGCTAAATACCCTTGATTACCATCAAAGGTTGGGTAGTTATGTGCACAAAAATCTTTAAAGGAACAACCTATTTATTCCTCTCTAATTATTTGGCGCAGAACTCGAGCCATAACTTTTGCCAAATACTGAGCAACTTCTACTGCGTTCGGATACTCTCTTTCACATGAAGATGGTGGTGGTGGAGGAAGAGGCACATCGTTGCCCCTATTTGGTTCTGGTTCCAACTTAGAGGAATCGTCACATCGTGATCGAGACATCAACAACCTTTAATCTGTATCAATAAATTAAATTTTTTTAATCAACTTAATAACGCACTTTATGTAAATATTTTATACAAAAGTTGGCATCTATTTATTTATTTATACGGAAAACAGTACATACAGTTTATTTTACATAGTTTTGAGGTAATGCACTGACTTTCTTAGTAGAGTTTCTTAGCGCATCTATTCTAGCTATCTACTTCCTCTTTCTAAAAACGAACTCATTCCTAGGATTCCAGTCTGGATCATCTGTATCAAATTCTTCCTCAAATTCAATTTCATCATTCGATTTAGTTTCTTCTTCAATCCTAGTTTGCTTCTCTTCAAAATCCTATACTAGATTATTTGAGCCAACTTCCTCTTCATAGGAGTGTCTACTATCTTCATGTTGTTCTTCTGAGGGATGACTCATCAATTCTCTAATTTGCTCATCTGTTAAAGCAAATGGTTGTTCATAGTCAGGAAATTTAGGAAGTTTCTTAAGGGTTCGTCCACATCCAACTGGCCAATTTTGCTTAGCTGGTTTCCTACCTTCATAGATTGAACCCACAGCCATCTTGGTACTTTTTTTTTTTTTTGACATGTCCACACAAGAGGGGGGAGGGGGATTCGAATTAGTGAGCTCTGCTTCATGAAGCGTGGTCCCCAGCCGATTGAGCTATCTCTTGGAGACCATCTTGGTACTTGTTTCACTTGTTGTCAATGTCTACAGTTTTAACCATACTATTTAAACAATAATAAACATACTAATCTTGTTTTAAACAAGGACTGGCTTGTAAACTATCCGCATTCCCTATTTATAGACATGAAGAACATTATAACTAACCCTTTTATATACCTCACCTATAGCTTTGGTATAGATTCCAACTTAAAACTAGATTCTAAGTGCCTCAACTTCAATAAGATCCATTTCCTAAGGTCCTCAAAGTCAATTGTTCTGATACCAACCTGTAGCACCCTAGCTTTCTAAACAAGCCGTAAGTGTAATTATCTAGAATTATACGTAACACTACTACATAAAATAAAAGTAGAATTCCTTTTTTTTTTTTTCTTTTTTTTTTTAAATATCAGAGTTTTTCTTAGAAGTATAATTGTATCAGAGCATCTAAAATCTTCACATATTATATATATCAACAACGAGAAACTTAGTTTACCCAAAATTACCTTAGACGATAGGCTACATCATTTACAAAATTATTAACAATACACTATAGAGCAGAAGTTGCCATAAGTGGCATACTAAAATACACACATCTAAAACTACCAGTATTTCCACTATTAACATTAAGTACACTAATTCCTTAAAAAAAAAAACGGAGGCTTCCAGTCAGCCTCTCTTGTCATAGATCGGACATTCGTATAGGTCCGGTTCTTCTTCTTCTTCTTCTTCCTTTTCAACCGTATCTATAAAAATTTATAGGTGGAAGAGTGAGTCCACGGCTCAGCAAGTTCAAGCAAACTGACCATTTGTAATTTGAGTCCTCAGTTGTTTATAAAATATTTCAACACTAGTGTTTACTAAATAGCCACAAATACAAGGTTCACACAAAGTTATTTTCCATAAAAGTGTGGCTAAATAATAAACCATGTGATAGACAGTTTGATACATAGGAATAAAACATAAATATCTACCTTTGCATTTTATTACTACATAATTAACTCCACATTTTATAATATGAAGCAGTAAAATAGTTCATAACATGATATGTAAAGTGAAAAATTAAATGGACTTCTAATTTATATAAGTGTGTGTGAACAGTGTGCAACAAAATATTAAATGCGGAATTTAAAGAAGACAAATATTTTGTTGATGAAGTGGAAACTCAATTAAGAGAAAAACCACTCCGGGGCAGCCAAACCTAGGATATTCACTATTCAGAAGACAAAGCTAGATACAAAGCAGTAACACTCACATACCCCTGATGCAGTTGTCGTACCTTGCTCTCTAACGTGTAACCCAACACGAACGCTTCCCAACCAGGTCTCCTACCTGAATGGGCCAACTCCTAAGATAGACTTCACAGCTGATCAAATCACACACTTGGCAAGGCTTTAGAGGAAATATCACGTCTCTAAGCTGTAGAGAATTCACCACTGAATTCTATGTTGAAAGCATGCCTCAAGCCTCTTATTTATAGGCTTTGGAAACCCAAAATCGACTCAAAAATGGAGTCTGAAACACGCGCGTCCGGACGGGAGCCAGGGTCGTCAGGACGGGTCAAGTTTTTCTTGTCCGGAAAGTAATTCTGGAATTTTCTGCAGGCCGGATGGGAAAATGTTTCCGTCCCCATGGAGGCCTTTTGGACTCTTCTAGGGTCCGTCCAGATTCTCAAATTACAGTATTTTTTCTAAGCTTTCCAACGACTCAGATTTTGACCCAATCCGATATTTGAGTAAAACGTTATGACCAAATTACCAGAAGGTGTACGGACAGCTTGACCGAGCGTCCGAACGGTCAACTGCAACCGCCTCTCCAAGATAGAGCTGAAAGCTTCCATAACAAGGCCACATCCGGACGGTGTTGCCCTAGCGTCCGGACCTTGAAGGCTAACGTCTGGATGGTTGAACTGGTGCACGCAATTTTCATATATGAAGCTTGATCGTCTGGACCATGAAGGCTAATGTCTGGACGGTTGAACTTGGTATGCACGTTCTTTCCTTATAGAGGACATCGTCCGAACGGGATCACACATCGTCCGGACGGTAGCAGCCGTCTTCCAATAACTGTGTCTTGAGGTAGAAACCCTATTTCTTGTCAAACACTGAATGGCGTCCGGACGGTATAACCACGTCGTCCGGACGGATGCGCTGGAACACTGGGATTTTCTCGAACTCTGAAGAGCGTCCGAACAGTTCAAGATTGCGTCTGGATGCAATCTTGAACTGTTCGAAGCTTCTAGACACTGATGGGCATCCGAACGGAAAGATCTCGCCGTCCTGATGGATGTTGCTGACTGATGAGTGTCCGGACGGAATACCACGTCGTCCGGACGGCTGACAGGGAACCAAAATAAATCCTTGAAAACTTCACAGAATCTTCTCGAAGAACATAGCTGAAGAGTAGACTCTGGATAAAGCAGCATCCCTGTGATAGCAGCAACATTACATAGAAGTGATTTTGTCCAACAGAATGCAGCCAACACAAAAACTAACAAACTCCCCCTTTGGCCATTCTGGGACAAAAATCACTTGACCGGTTAAAAATACAATGCCAGTCCAAATCAAAAATTACTTCCCCTTTTTGTCACAAAGGGACAAAGGGTAAAACAGAAAAACCACACAACAATTACTTCCCCTCAATCTCTCAGAAGTACAAGGGTAAACAGAGTAATAATATCCACAGACAAAAAACTTTCTAAAATCCAAAGCAATAGGAGAATAGAGAAAAGTCTGCAAGTGGCCCAAAAGAGAGGAACATAAATCCTCCAAGTATCAAATCCCAAGACCTTTGGGAATTGAACATCCGACTTCAACAATAGTCAGTTTTCCAAAGGATGCATCTGTCAAACTGTGCTGGGAGCCGCTGGATGTCATATTCTTGAAAAACCAATCAGAAATATCTCCAGAAATACCATTAGATCCTGTTAGTTCCAAACATAATGTGGTATTTAAGACGGCTGTCAAATGGATGCCAAAGAGAAATATAAGCAATTCAGCTATTCATAAGGCATAAAACATCAGCCCAGCACACAGACAGAAAAAGATTTTCATGCACAATATCTCAAGAAAAATATCCCAACAAATATTCCAATATTCTAAAAGCACAAAGACTTAAAAGAATAACGGAAGACACAATGAAGATCATGGGATGAGAAGAGATGTGCACAAAATGCCAAAATCTCAGGAGAAATCCATGAGAAAAACACACAAGATGCCATGATAAATCAATAAAAATGCAAAGATGTGTGTATGGCAGAGAAAGAGAAGCAAGTCTTAAACCTATAGAGATCCTGACCGGATGAGCAATTTCTAGGTCAGCATATGGCAAGACTGCTCTCGTTTTGGACATAAGAATAAGTCCGTCCACACACTTCACACTGAAAATCTGAAACTTGAGGAAAATTTGCAGAAAATAATTTTTCCAAAGTCAGTTTCAGAACACGCATGTATAATCCACTGATAACATAATCAGGGAGCATCTCAAAACTAAGCAGAGATATAAAAAAAAGTTGAGAGTTCAATCAGCACAAACATTTTCCTGGACATAGAAAATTCAAATAGACAACTCAACTCATGAAATGCGTGTGTGTGTTAAGACTTAACCCACAAGGTATGACTATCACATAAATGACAAAGAGCAACTAGATTTTCTAGACAAGAGTGAAAATATGTGACAGATTAGCCAAAAGTCAAACCTTATAACTTACTAGGGCCTAGCCATGCTCATCGGATACACTCCCCCTGAGATGCAGCACCGAATTGTTTTACTTGTACCATGAAGGACAAAGTAAATTTTTACTTGCACGTAGAGGGCAAGGCATATAGCAAATTCAGCACAAAAAGCATTGAATAGACAATTTAAAGCACAAAATTCATATGAATAACTGCTTAATTCTGATGGTGCTACAATCTAGAGGGAATGCCAGAGTTTTTAGGTTCTAGGTTCAACTAGCATGTGGTCAATTTGGTCATCTTATCAAAAACATCTTCTCATATCCAAAAATTCTTAGAAACACAAAGTCAGAGAAGGAAAGATGTACCTTTAGGGGAGTCATGGATAGTGCACATTTTTCATCGTATGAGAAAAGAAGCTATCCTACTTTTGCATATATAGGAAAAAACTTGGCAAATTATAGTCAGAAACTCTCAAATATATCTAAGCAAAGTAAATTAATACCCAAATAATTGAGATATCATGAGAAAACACATGCAATATCTGATATGCCAAAAAAAATATCCTGCAAATTCTCCCCAATATTTTTTTTTTAAAAAAACAAATGCAATATGGAAAGAAAACATCATATGCATGGCAAGATCAAACCTGATGATGCCAATACAGAAAAGAAAAACAGTCGCTCGACCTGCTTTTTCTGTCTTCCCCAAATAGTACCTGCAATGCTCTCTCAAGAGAATAGGGGGCAAAACAAACTGGTTCCTAGATTGCATAGTAAGCACACAAATATAACAAGTAAATGTGCAAGCAATCAAACCTGATGCCTTAGGATTAGGAACCGAATCCTAGGCATGAACACCTTCTCTTGCTAGGTGCGTTCGTTCCCCCTCATGGGGTGAATGGTCTCATCACTCCTGACTCATACCTGCTTGACTCGAGGCGGTGGCTTGCAGGTCTTGTCCATGTTGTCCATTCTCCTTAGCATAACTTGCATTAGGCTAAGCAATCCTTCATAGCCATGGCTGCCATTGGGCTTCTGCAGCTTTCTCTTGTAGCGCCTTGATTTGTTCTTCTTTGGTTTGCCACTCTGATTGGCAGGAACAAACCTTTGCGGATGCTGCGGAGCCTGAAGTGTCGTATGAAGTAGAGTGCCTGATGTAGCTTTTGTTGGCAGCTCCTTCTGAACCTTCGACTTCTGAGCTTGGAGATGTGGACAATTGGGTCAGATGTGACCGGTGATGCCGTAGTGATGGTAGGTAGGCAAGCTTCTTTTGTTTGAATGCTTATTTGTATTATTTGCAAATTTATGGTTAGCATTCTTACAAATAACAATGCCCTTACCTTTTATATGTCTCCTATGCAGAGGGACATATTTTGATGAGGAAGAATCATCAACTTCACTTTTCCTCATAGCATCCTGCTTAATCCAAGGCCTGTGGGATTTCAACAAATAACAATTTGGCCTAATATGACCAATTTTCCCACAATTATGACAAGTAGGAACAAACTTACCTTGTGTTCCTGATTCCTTGGGCTTGGGCATCACACAATTATTCAAGCAAGAATTATCCAAACAAGCAGTGTCTACTATCACAGGCTTAATAATAATGGAATCTAATTCAGAATCAGCAACATGTGAAGTAGAAGCACTCAAGTCATCAACAACTAAATCAGGCTTGTTGGAAATATCTAAATGAATACAAAGCATGCTTTTCAAATTATCACTATAGAATTTTTTTCAATTTCTTCTCATGTGAATCAATAATGTCAAATAGCATGGTATTCTCAGATCTCAAAGAGTCAATCAAAGCATGTGATTCAGAAAATTGAACAATCAAAGATTCTTTTTCTTGCTTCACCTTTTAAAGCTCTTTATGAAAAATTTTAGAATGTTGAGCATTCTTCAATTTATTAAAAACCTTAAAGAGCATAATATCAAAATCCTCACTAGATAACAGAAAATAATTCATGATAAAAGGTGTAAAAAAAGAAGTCACAAAAGATGAGGATCACACTCAGGAAATAAATCCTAAATAGAGTGTACCTGCTCTGATACCAATTGAAAAATTTAATGGACTTCTAATTTATACAAGTGTGTGTGAACAGTGTGCAACAAAATATTAAATGCGGAATTTAAAGGAGACAAATATTTTGTTGACGAAGTGGAAACTCAATTAAGAGAAAAACCACTCCGGGGCAGCCAAACCCAAGATATCCACTATTCAGAAGACAAAGCTAGATACAAAGCAGTAACACTCACATACCCCTGATGCAGTGGTCGTACCTTGCTCTCTAACGTGTAACCCAACACGAACGCTTCCCAACCAGGTCTCCTACCTGAATGGGCCAACCCCTAAGATAGACTTCACAACTAATCAAATCACACACTTGGCAAGTCTTTAGAGGAAATATCACGTCTCTAAGCTGTAGAGAATTCACCACCGAATTCTATGTTGAAAGCATGCCTCAAGCCTCTTATTTATAGGCTTTGGAAACCCAAAATCGACTCGAAAACGTAGTCTGAAACACGCGCGTCCAGATGGGAGCCAGGGCCGTCCGGACGGGTCAAGTTTTTCTTGTTCGGAAAGTAATTCTGGAATTTTCTGCAGGGCCGTCCGGATGGGAAAATCTTTCTATCCCGACGGAGGCCTTCCGGATGCTTCTAGGGTTCGTCTGGATGCTCAAATTACAGTATTTTTTCTAAGCTTTCCATCGACGCCAATTTTGACCCAATCCGATATTTGAGTAAAACGTTATGACTGAAATACCGGAAGGTGTCCGGACGGCTTGACCAAGCGTCCGGACGGTCAACTGCAACCGCCTCTCCAAGATAGCGCTGAAAGCTTCCATAACAAGGCCGCGTCTGGATGGTGTTGCCCTAGCGTCCGGACGGTTGCACTTCGGCTGCACGAAATTACCATAATAAGGCTTGGAGCGTCCGGACCATGAAGGCTAACGTCCGGACGGTTGAACTGGTGCACACAATTTCCATATATGAAGCTTGATCGTCCGGACCATGAAGGCTGACGTCCGGACGGTTGAACTTGGTATGCACGTTCTTGCCTTATAGAGGACATTGTCCGGACGGGATCACACATCGTCCGAATGGTAGCAGCCGTCTTCCCATAACTGTGTCTTGAGGCAAAAACCTTATTTCTTGTCAAACACTGAATGGCGTCGGAACGGTATAACCACGTCGTCCAGACGGATGCGCTGGAACACTGGGATTTTCTCGAACTCTGAAGAACGTCCGGACGATTTGTCATTACGTCCGGACGGATGCAATCTTGAACTGTTCGAAGCTTCTAGACACTGATGGGCGTCCGGACGGAAAGATCTCGTCGTCCGGACGGATGTTGCTGACTGATGAGCGTCTGGACGGAATACCACGTCGTCCGGACGGCTGACAGGGAACCGAAATAAATCCTTGAAAACTTCACAAAATCTTCTCAAAGAACATAGCTGAAGAGTAGACTATGGATAAAGCAGCATCCATATGAAAGCAGCAACATTACATTGAAGTGATTTTGTCCAACAGAATGTAGCCAACACAAAAACTAACATAAAGCATCAGTTAAAATCATCATACTTTAATCATGCAACATTTTAGAACATAATATAACATAGCATCATAACAATAAGTGAATTTATACTTCAACTTATCTTCAGGAGTTCGTTAAGTGCTACCCCACTTAACCGCAAGGTTGCTAATAAATTTATCCCTCTCATTGCTTCGATGTGTTAAGTGATACCTCCCTTAACTGTAAGGTTGCTAATAGTTTATCCCTCTTACAGCTTCGAGGAGTTAAGTGATACCCCACTTAACCGCAAGTTCTTTGCATGCATTCATAGATAACTTCCATATAAAATTATCATTTTCGAAAATCACATTTTCATTTACCACATATGTAAAACATCTCAATATAAATTCATACGTGTAATCAAAATAATTGGGCTCAATAAAACATATATGACATGCTTTTGTAAAATAATATAGGGTCAGTAAGTTTTAACTTATAGTTTGGGCTTATATTCTCAAGATGACTTTTTGTGCCTTTGTAAATTTTCTGCATTAACATTATAACTCCATATTAGCTTATATTCTTTATTTCTCATTCCTTAGCCTTATTCTAAATTCTAAAAATTTGGGCAGCATATCGCCATGTTTACAATGTCGTAATGCAACATGGGCATCATAACGACATATCTAAAATATCTTAAAATTATTTGGGCATCATAACGGCTTTTCTAAAATATCTTAAAATTATTTGGGCATCACAACGGCGCTATTGTAAAATACCTAAAATATTTAGGCAGCACAACGACGCATTTGTAATTTTAAAAGAATGATTGAATATAATATCCTTCCTTAAGATATTCAATCACACTTTCCCCACAATTTAGGCATTATATCAACATATTTTAAATTCTAATAACTAGAATGGACGTAAACTAAGGATAAAAGAATTTATACCTAGCAATTCCACTGCTCTAAATTTTTCTCACTATTCTAAATATTTCTACTCGTGTAAGAAAGGAACGAGCGAAGTAAAAATTTTGAGTGAAAATACATGATGGTGTTTGGCCTATTTATAGGCAGGTTTAAGGGACACAATCAGCATTTCCTAAAAGTTTGCATCAGATATGTTATAGAAAGGCGTCAAAATTCCATTTGGTTTCCCACTTGGTTCAAGCTTTATACCAACCTCAAGCCTTCACGTGCCATGTTAGTCTAACTTTTCTTTTCTCTATTTGAAATTTCTTCACACCATTTCTTCTAGCTCACGTGATTCACTCACCTTTTCCTTTACAGACAACATGTCCCTAGTTTTTCAAGTGGTTACCCCTTTCTTTGACTTTCTTCTTCTTTTATTTCATGTACTAGAGCTTCCTTCTTCTTCATGTATTTCTCCTTTAATCTCCAACGTGTACCCACATTTCTCCCTATTCTTCTTCTTCTTTTTTTTTTTTTTTTTTTTTTTGACTTGTCAACCCTCTCACCCTGCTTTAGCCCAAATTCAGCTTTGAGGAGATGTAGTTTTTTTCTTCTACATTTTTACTAGAGTTGAAAAGTCCACAACAATAACAGAAAGGTTGAAAAGGCTCACTTGGTCAACATAGGTCTTTTTGACCATTCTTTATTCTCTTTCTTTTTGAACAATTCGTAACCCATTCTTTTCTTCTTCCATTTTTTTTTTGTTCTTTCTATTACAGACTTGTCCTATTTTAAAATTTCCTTATTGTTTTATTATTATTATTTTTAATTAAAGACCCATTAATTCATCTTTGTATAATGATGAGTGCCAAATATTATATATTTGGACCCCTTGATTTATATAAGTTAGACCTTTAGCCTTGTTATTTTCTGATGCTTTTGTTAGTTTTTGTGTTTTTATGTTTTGTAGGTTAATAAGTGAGGAATGGCAAAATTCATGTGGAATTGCTTGGAAAAATCAGAAGTTCTAAAGAACTCGATCAATCGAATTTTGCCCGAAGTCGATCGATCGACTTTTATTTGATCGATCGAAATTTCCCAGAACTTACTTTTGCATAAGCGCGCCAGAACACTTAATCAGGAGCTTCTCCATGACAAAAAGCAGTTCTCCCTCTGATTTTCGCAGCAGAACACGCTGGTTGCATGACCTTGGTTGTCTCTAGCAAGAGAGGAACCTTAGAGGGGGTTAGAGAAGTCATTTTACATGGGTTTCTAGCTCTAATTTCCTTCTATAAAAGCCATAACCATACCTCCTTGTTGAGGGAGTTCAGAGACCAGTAGCTAGGTTTAATTTCGTTCATTTCATAGTGTATTTCAGTAACTTTTGTTCTTAGAACACTTTCTCTTTGTAAAACTTTCTTTTATTTCCATGTTTGTTCTTCATTTCCTTGTGGTGTTCTTAGTCATGGAAGGCTAGTAACCTCAACTAAGGTTGAGGATGAAACCTTTCCATTGATGACACTCACACTCTTGTTATAATACTTGCACATTTGATGATATATCATATTTGTTATTCAAGTTCCATTCATTTAAATGCTTTATCTTTTGCAATGAATGTGGTTGTTGGTAGATATAGGACATTTAATGTGTTTCAACCGATGGATACATTTTTTTATCGGTTTGAATGATGATATCCATTGTGATTTGTTCATTGAATGGATACATTGGATGATTTGGTTTCAAATGGGTACTCTTTGTGATTTATCTTTGAGTTGGATTCATTTAATGGTTCTAGAGTATGTGGTTGAGAAACTTGAATGACACCCTAAGTTTAATGTTCTTTGGGTGTTCAAGTAGAAACCAAGAAGTGTGAGTTGTTGGATTTGGTTTGGTGGATTCCTTAGCCTTAGTTCCTTTTAATTTACATATTTCATTTCATCTCTTTTGTTTAGTCTTTTACTCTTGAATCAACCCTCAAACCTTTGGAACTAGGTTAAAATGAAGTTGATTAAACAAGACACCAATATTTGACAATTTCCTTGTGGATTCGACCTCGCACTTGCACACACTATATTGCAAACGATTCGTGCGCTTGCGAGTACTCATTAAAACACACATCAAGTTTTTGGCCCCGTTGCCGGGAAATCGGTTCAAAAATTGGTTTATGTTTAATTGATTTTGTTTTTCTACTAGTTAGATAGATTTTTGTTTCATTTTTCTGTTGTTTAGCTTCTGTTCTGCATTCTAAGTTCTTTCTTTGTTTTTCTCGGATCTGTTCTGCAGCTTCTGGAACTTACTGGATTCCCTAAAGAATCGATCGATCGAGTTAGCATCTGCCTTATATAAAGTCGATCGATCAAAAATATATTCGATCGATCGAAATAGACTTCGATCGAACGAACTTTCTGCATAGCAGTAGCTCAGAACTAGGTGAGTATCTCTGTTCCAGTATTTCTTTTAGTTCATTTTGTTCATTTTATTCATAATTTGTTTCTGTTTAATAGTATTTTGCTATTTGTTTAATTTTCTTTTAGTTCATTATAATTTAGTTCTAATTCTGTGTAGTTTGTGTTTCATATTACCTTAAATTTGTTTTATTTTGTTCTAACAAACAACAAAAAAAAAAAAAAAAAGAGTTTCTGTTATGTTTTTATTCCTGTTTCTGTTCCTGCACAATTTCAAAGATTCAATCGATCTACTACAATTTCGATCGATCGATTTTATATTCGATCGATCGACCTCAACTCATAAGGCAGCTCCTGGATAAGATGAGTAGCAGAAATTTTCACCAAAAATACTTTTTGGTCCCAATTTGTAAGTATTCTTATTTTTACCTTTGCTGCTATCTTTGTGTAAATTGTATGCATTTTTGTTAGTCTTTACCTTTTTATCTTAGTTGTGTTATTTTTCTTTTGATAAAAAAAAAAAAAAAAAAAAAAAACATTTTTGCTAGTGTGGGTCTACTTAGCTATCTAAAGGCAATGACAAGGTGAATTCTTGCAAGGAAAGGTCTTGGGATTTAAGTGTGTCCAATTTGACCCCCCTCACCTACCTGGGAACTAGCCTAGATTGTACTTTGGAGAACTTTGTTCCCCATTAGCAAATTCTTTTTTTTTTATTTTTTGTTTGTCTTTTGGTTAAACATTTGTGTATGCTTGGTGTATGCTTGGTAGAAGATCTTTGAACCTAGACTTGACATCTTTAGATCCCAAAATTGAAAGAACTCTTAGGAGAAGGTTTAGAAATTTTGTTGAGATGGGAAATAACATGCATGCGGATGAGAATGAGAGGAATCGGGCAGAAAACGTTGATCATACTAGGACACTTAGGGATTTGTTTGCACCCGTTGCAACAAATTCTCTTTCATGTATAGTGTTACCCCCAACCAATGCCACTCACTTTGACCTCAAGCCTCATGTCATCCAACTCCTACCCGCATTCCATGGCTTGGACCTCGAAAATCCTTATAGCCATGTGAAGAAATTCAAAGACATCTGTGCCACCAAATTTCAAAATTTTTCTGAAGAGTCTGTGCATCTTAGGCTATTTCCTTTCTCACTCCATGATAGAGCCAAGGCATGGTTGGATTCAAACATGCGTGGTTCCATCACTTCTTGGGAGAACTTGCTAAACAAGTTCTACAACAAATTCTTCCCCATGTCCAAAGTCAATGAGTGTAGGAAGGAGATAAGCTCATTTTCTCAAGAAGAAGATGAGAAATTTTCTGAGAGTTGGGAGAGATTTCAAGATATGCTGATTAAGTGCCCTCCACATGGATACGAGAAGTGGAGACTCGTGCAATTTTTCTATCAAGGATTAACTCAATCCAACCGTAGCATGATCGAGTCGATGAACGGAGGCGCATTTCTGACTTTGACAGGAGAGGAAGCATATATGACCTTAGATCAGTTATCCGACAATTCCCAACAGTTGGATTTTTCAAGCTGTCGAGATAAAGCTGCTCGCATTCAGAAGAAGGGAGGCATCCATGAATGCTGCCAATCCATTCCAAGTTGACTGCTGTTCCATCTGTGCTAGTCCCATGCACTTAGCACAGACTTGCCCATCATTGCCGGCTTTTGTCGAGTCACCAATGGAGCAAGTGAACGCTTTCAACGATTATCAGAAACAATCCAGTGGACCTTTCTCCGAATCATACAATCCAGGGTGACGGAACCACCCTAACTTTTCTTGGAAGCAGAACCATCCTATGACTCAAGGAGGAGTTCCTCACCAATCCCATACTCAATACCCCCCTGATTTCATCAATCGGTTCACCATCAAAGCCGTCCATCCCAGCTAGCACCATCATACCAAGCCCCTACTCAAGCCCCTGCCTCTTCTTCACAGTCTTCTTTGGAAGACACTCTAAAGGCTTTCATCCAGCTTACAGGCCAGTCCATCAATGACGTGAAGAATGCTACCATGGTGAACACTCAAGCTATTGCCAAGATGGAGACCCAGATCGGGCAAATTGCTAGTCACTGGGGGAGAGAGAGAAGGGAAAGCTCCCTAGTCAGCCTGTGCCAAATCCAAAGTTGCAGTTCCATGAGGGAAGTTCATCAAATGTAGTGCATGGGCTGGAGCATGTGCAAGTCGTTGTCACACTTAGGTCAGGGAAACAAGTAGACAACCAAGTGGTTCACCCTGAGGAGAACCCTGCTGCACAAGAAGGACAAGGAAGCAGGAGTGTAGAGAAGAGAGATGCCGAGCTATCTACATTAGCTCCGACCATAGAGACTCCTCCCAGGTCGTTCATACCTAAGGCGCCATTCCCTGATAGACTTCTCGCGCCAAAGAAGGGACGAAAGTTCGAGGACATTCTGGAGGTGTTCAAACAAGTGCAGATCAACATCCCTTTCTTGGATGCCATCCAGCAAGTGCCGTCTTACGCTAAATTCTTGAAGGATTTGGTAAACGTAAAACAGAAAACCAATGTTCTGAAAAGAGTTTGCTTGACCGAGCAAGTCATCTCAATCCTCCAATGTAGGCTGCCTATGAAGTATAAGGACCCCGGATGTCCTACTATTTCCTGCACAATAGGCATCAGCCACATTGAGAAGGCACTGCTAGATCTTGGAGCCAGTGTCAATCTCCTACCCTATTCAGCTTACCTGCAATTGGGGTTAGGAGAATTGAAGCCCACCTCCATGACATTGCAATTGGCTGACCGGTTAGTTAAGATACCACGGGGAATAGTGGAGGATGTTTTGATTAAGGTGGACAAGTTTTATTTCCCCGTGGATTTTATAGTGCTAGATACTGATCAGGTACAGAACGTTGGAGTTCAAATACCGGTGATCCTCGGGCGACCATTCTTAGCTACGGCTAACGCCCTGATCAACTGTAGGACGGGGGTAATGAAGATCTCCTTCGGCAATATGATAGTGGAGCTGAACATCTTTGACATCAGCAAGAGGCCGAGGGAATGTGATGAGATCGGAAGTGCCTGCTTGATTGAGGAGATCATAGAGGAAGAATCAAGAACCAAAGATCCCTTGGAGGCATGCTTTGCTCAGTTCGGAGAGGATCTGGACTTGGATGAGTTACTTGAGCAAGAAAATGCCCTTTTAGAGTTTGCTCCTCTGGTGAGCAAGGAAGAAGAGGAGGGAACAGTACCTGAGCCTCCTAAGAAGGAACTTAAGCCCCTACCAGACAATCTTAAGTATAAGTTCCTAGGTCCAGCCGAAACTTTGCCTGTAATCATAGCTTCGAATCTACGTGCTTCTCAGGAGGAGAAATTGTTAGACATGTTGAGAGAACACAAAGAAGCTATAGGCTGGACCATAGAAGATATTAAGGGACTCAGCCCCTCGGTGGTTATGCAAAAGATACATCTGAAGGAAGACACCTGTAACGACCCGCTTTTTACAAAAAAACGTAAGTAATTATATCTGGATAATTACGTGTCATTAACCATTCAGAGATGATAAATCTGGCAGCGGAAAATACGAATATCTTTTTTTTTCAAACATCAGGGACAATTCCCTTACAATACATTCAGAGCTTTAACTAATATCCTCTAGAAATACATTATTAGTCTTTACACTATTTACAAAGAAACATGTGTCACATATGACACTAAAACATACATGGAACTTAATAAATACAAGTAAATGTCTAAACATGTTACAGGCAAATGGTACAAACATCTATGAGTACAAAGTACTAAAATCCTAACTACACAGCTTTAAATCTCTTAAGCTAGCAGTTAATCCAATCCATAATCTTCAGAACCTGCGCAAACATCTATGAGAAGGTGGTTACCGCCACAATCCCATAGTTCCATAAGTGAGCTAACTGTCATTCAACAACATCATGATTTATGCGTTATTTAAGGAACAGATATGACATAATGATGTAGTGATAGTTTTCATGCAAAGTTTAACAGTTCAATATAGTCATTACACTCCTCTCTTGTAAGGGCCGTTCCCCCGGTCAACGTCTTTCTCGAGGCCGTTCCCTCTACATTACATTTTGATTAACTTGTTTTCGCACTATCGGAGACCTCCCTCCTCTAGTACTTTGAAAGACGTTCCAATCAATATGATTATTATTGTTTCCGGTTTCAGGCACATTTACCATCTTGAACCTTTGGGAGACGTTGCGCCCAATATTAATAGGTTGATTATTAACAATATGCAATAATCAGTCATACGCATCCAATTAAAATAAAACATAAACACAACATTATTGAAATCCAGTACTACCCTCAGTAAGTAATTTATACTTACAGCCCTTTTGTGCAGTCTCAATTCATCATCTGCAACAAATACATTTACATGTGCATAGAAGGTCAATATCATTACTTCTAGGAACTCATGCCTAAACATGAACTCCAAAGGCATATACATACATAAATACATAGGAGCAATCATCATGACTGGAATTCAACATGTTAATTTTTAAACATAAATACTATAATCTATATTCCTATCATAAAAAGGAACACAGCCTAAATACCAAACTTCATTTCTAAAGCATAGATCAATTAGTCATAAAGAAACCCATGCATATTTTTGGTAAGATATTAATATCACAATGTCAACTTCAAAAGCTTTCAATCATAACACACAACCAACAAAAAGATGTTTGAACATAATTATAATTCAAGAGAACTCAACATATGAACATGTTTTCATCTTTAAATCATATAACAACTTAACCAGTAAAATACCTATTAAAGAAATCACCACAAAACAGCATACCTAATTTAGAACATAGACCAATCATTTCCATTTTAAAAGAATTCATTTTAAAACATCGATATCAATTTACTAATACCCTTTGGATAAAACGCCATATAAATAATATTTTGCAAGCAGACCAAAACACCCATAGCATTTGCATATATCCACAATAACCAAGCTCATAATCAAACCTAGAACTATGATCAATACTCAATACACAGTATTTCTCACAACGTTCCATAATTGATCAAGGCATTATCTAAACCAAATCAAAAACATCACCATACCATCTTCACCAAGTAATTTGATAAGTGCTGAATGTTACACATTCAAGCCCCTTAATTTACATATGTTAAGCTCTTAGTTTTGTTATAATTTGATGTTTTGTGTTGTTTTTGTGTTTTCTTATATTTTACAGGTTTTAGAAGAAAAACCGATCAAATTCCAAGATTATAATGAAGTCAGCAAACTCACTTTTGGATAGATTCAAACTCCAAATCAATTTTGAATTTAAAGAGAAGTTGGCAAAAATTCGTTATCTTTGGAAAGAATCCAGAATGAGCATGTCTCAGTAATTTAATCATAACTTTCGGCTCAAGTATCAGATTGCAACAAAATTGGTGGCGTTGGAAAGCTAATAAGAAAGGACACAAATATGTCAGAAATAGATTTTTCCTAATTCGGACTTTTTCCATGCCAAAATTGCCCCGCAATAAAAGACCGCAAATCTGTACGAATTTTGGAATCCTTTTCCTACTTGGATAGAAATTTGAGAAGACTTGTAATTATTCTTTTTGGACTAGAAAACCTACTTAGAATTGTAATAGGAATTATAGAGCTTCTAAAGCTTCTCTAATCCCTATAAATAGGCCTCTAGCCTTTGAAGAAAGACACACAAGCTTTGAGGAAGAATCAAAGGCTACATCAAGGAGGTTTTTTTTATAGTTTTTATTTTCTTTCTTTTCCTTTATTAATTTCTTATGAGGATGATTTCCATCCAAATTATGTGTAACTAATACTTTAGTTAGGGCTCGATTGAAGCCCTAATCATGTCTTTTTAAGTTTTTCAATTTGCCTTGCTACAATTTATATATTGATGTTTAACTTGATTAATTCTAGTTTCTTGAATTCCTCATATGTTTATGTTTGGCCATCATATGCATGTGGTATGGATTTGTTATTTATGTCAATTTGGATGACCGAGTCCTGGGCATAATAGAGTAACAAAAGAACCCCGACACAGGTTCTTGGATTAATCAACATAAAGACAACTGGAATAGATACCATATTTCAATCTGAGTGTGTTTACCGATTTCCATAGATTTATGCTTCCTTGAAGAACAACTTAGTAGATACCATGCTAAATCCTTCAAGGAAGAAAAGAGTTAGAGTAGATACCATGCCTAACTCGTTGTTTAGGGAAATCAATAGCTTTAGGAGAAGATACCATTCCCTTGTGGCTGGTAAGCATTAAGCATCATGTTATGATTGTAGTATTGTGCATATTGCGAATCTTATTTGAGTATGATTAGCGGTGAATATCGAAGCCCTACATTTTCTTCATAGTATTTTTAATTCAATCTTTTATCCCGTTTAATTCAACATATCGCTTTTAGGAATTTCTCTTTAAATACAATTTATACCAATCCTCGTGGGAATGATCTCGTATTTGCCTGCTATACTATTGTTTTGATCTTGTGCACTTGCGAGTAAAACGTACAAGTATTTGCCTATTTATTTAGGTAGATATTTGCACAACAAGTTTTTGGCGCCGTTGCCGGGGATTGTGTTAATTGTGTTTTAAAAAGTCTTTCCTTTTATTTTTCGTATTTTTGTTTCTGTTCATTAAAAAATAAAAAAAAATTAAAATTAAAATTAAAAATTAAAAAAATTCTCATCCGTTTCTGAGTTCTTTTCTGCAGAATTTCGAATTTGGTATTGTGGACGAGCGCACAAGCCATATACGCTCGAGCACAGTTCTTCCAAACAGCAGTACTGAAGCTGCTATCCACGGTTACAGAATTTTCTGTCTATGCAAGGTCGTCGATCTCAGAATTCAGACGTTATTCCATACGATCCAGAGATCGAACGCACTATTCGACAGCCAAGAGACACCTCAAAATTAGAAAATATATTCAAAGTTGAGGAAGAGATGGCAGAAGTACCTGTAGAGAATCCACCGGAGCGGAAGCCCATGAAGAGTTCTTTCATACCACAGAATCTAGATCAGCCCTCTTGCATTGCTTTCCAGCCGAATGTGCAAAGCAATTTCAATTTATCCCCCCACCTGCTCAGCATGGTTCCACATTACAGAGGCACACCTACAGAGGATCCTTATCTTCACATCCGGGACTTCTTTGATCTTTGCAAGACACAAAACATCCATGGCTTAAACGCGGAAGGAATCAGGTTAATTCTTTTTCCGTTTTCCTTGAAAGATAATGCTAAGTTATGGTTAAACTCTTTGGCTGCAGGGTCTATTCATAATTGGGAGGAGTTGGCCACAAAGTTCTTGAAAAAGTTCTTTCCAGCCCAAAGGACTAGGCAATTGAGGAGGGAGATCCAAACCTTCCAACAAAAAGATGGAGACCTATTCTTTGAGGCGTGGGAGCACTTCAATGAGCTACTTCTAAAATGCCCACATCATAATCTATCTCAAGACGATCAGGTACAAGCTTTTTATGAAGGTTTAAATAATTCTAACAAAAGTCTTGTAGATTCAGCTTGTGGAGGCATGCTAATGGAGAAAAATAGTGAAGAGGCCATCGAACTCTTTGAGACTCTAAGCGAAAACTCACAACAGTTTTCATCCCGAGAAAGACAAGGACTCAAAGGAAAGGGCGTCTATGAAGTAAATGTCAATAATGGCGTTCAAACTCAGATGGCTACCATGGAGAGGAAACTGGACATGCTAGTAAAAGCCATGACTACTCATCACATCTCTCCCATTCAACAGATTGCTCAAATTGAGGTATGTGCCATATGTTCTCACTCTGACCACACCACTGAGACTTGCCCCATGTCTTCTTTTACAGATCAAGAGCAAGCAAACTATGTGGGACAGAATAACTATCCTCCAAAGAACAATCCATACTCCAACACTTACAATGCAGGGTGGCGAAACCACCCCAATTTTTCATGGAGTTACAATCAGAATGTGCAGAATCCACAAGGGCAGCAAAGAAATTTCCAGCAAGGAAATAACTATCAAGCTCCACCACAAGTAGTCCAACCGAATCCAGAACCAAAGAAGAATGACCTCGACAGTGTTCTATGCCAATTTATAACTTCACAACAGCAAACCAATACTCAGACCAATCAAGCTATTCAAAGGTTGGAAACACAAGTGGGGCAATTGGCCAAAGAGCTGAGCGAGAGAAAGAGGGGTGAATTTCCATCCCAAACACTACCCAATCCAGGAGGTCATGAGCAACTCAAGGCTGTATCAACCCTCAGAAGTGGGAAGACCATTGATAACAAGGTGGGAACTGAGGAGACAATACCAGCATCTCCAACTGCAGCCACAACCTCCAAGGTAAGTGAAAAAGAGAAGGTGAGTGCACCACCCTTCCCTCAGAGGTTAGTAAAACCAAAGAAAGAAAAGCAACTCCTAGATATTTTTGAGACTTTGAGAAAAGTTGAAATCAATATTCCTTTACTAGATGCAATTAAGCAAATTCCCTCTTATGCTAAATTTTTAAAGGATTGCTGCACTAATAAAAGGAAGTTTCAGGCTCATGAAAAAGTTGCTTTAACAGAAGAGGTCAGTGCAGTGCTATTGAGAAAGTTGCCACAAAAATTGAAAGATCCAGGTAGTTTCACTATTCCTTGCAGGATTGGTGACCAACTTTTTGATCGTGCATTACTGGATTTGGGAGCAAGTATCAATCTATTGCCATACACTATATATGAGAAATTGGGTCTGGGGGAGCTCCAACCAACCTCAATCACCTTACAATTGGCAGACAGAAGCATTAAAAGGCCGAGAGGTATTTTGGAAGATGTCCTTGTAAAGGTAGATCAATTTATTTTACCTGCTGATTTTATTGTGCTTGATATGGAAGAATCTCCTATGCCATTGCCTTTACCTATTATTTTGGGAAGACCCTTTATGAGAACTGCAGATACAAAAATTTGTGTGAAAAAGGGCATTGTAAGTATGAAAGTAAATGGGGTGAAAATAGAGTTCAAAGTTTTTGATGCATTAAAATTACCCCAGGATCATCTTGATTGTTTTAATGTTTGTGAAGTTCAAATTGTTGTGGAGAAAGCTTTTCAGGTCCATCATATTGATCCATTGGAGGCCACTCTCACTCACAGTTTCAAGATACAAGACATTGAGCCCGATTCTGAGGATTTTTCTAATGACATCATTGAAGCCGTGCAATTCCTTGATGCATCTCCACCACATTCAAGTAAGTATGCACCTCCCTTTGAAATGCTTGAGCCAACTAATACTACTCTTGTACCATCTATTGTCCAGGCCCCAGTTTTAGAGTTGAAGCAGCTTCCGACCCATTTGAAATATGCCTATCTGGGAGACAATGAGACACTACCAATAATAATTGCTGCAGAGTTAAGTTTCGGGGAAGAGGAGAAGCTTTTAAGGGTTCTTAGAGATCATCAAACTGCAATAGGATGGACTATTGCCGACATTAAAGGCATAAGCCCCTCCAAATGCATGCACAAAATTCTCCTTGAGGATGAAGCAAGGCCAACCAGGGACGCACAAAGACGACTTAACCCACACATGAAGCAGGTGGTTAGAGATGAAGTTCTCAAATTGCTAGATGTTGGCATTATCTATCCCATCTCAGATAGCAAATGGGTAAGTCCAGTTCAAGTAGTGCCGAAAAAGAGTGGAATTACAGTGGTGAAGAATGAAGAAGATGAGCTGGTACCTACAAGAATTACCACCGGATGGAGGGTATGTATTGACTATCGAAGGCTAAACAAGGAGACCCGAAAAGATCACTTTCCTCTACCTTTCATTGATCAAATGTTAGAAAGGTTAGCTGGTCACAACTACTATTGTTTCTTGGATGGGTACAGTGGATACAATCAGATTGCCATAGCTCCGGAGGATCAAGAAAAAACCACATTCACATGTCCTTTTGGCCCATTTGCCTACCGGAGGATGCCATTTGGATTATGCAATGCACCCGCTACATTCCAAAGATGCATGATGAGCATTTTTTCAGACATGGTGGAAAAATTCATTGAGGTATTTATGGATGATTTTAGTGTTTTTGGCTCTAACTTTGATGAATGCCTCCATCATCTACAGATTGTTCTCAAAAGGTGTGAAGACTGCAATCTAGTGCTTAATTGGGAAAAGTGCCATTTCATGGTACAACAAGGCATCGTGCTGGGTCATGGTATTTCTAGCAAAGGTATTGAGGTTGATAAGGCAAAGATTGACATCATCTCCAAACTCCCTCCGCCTATGACGGTAAAGGGTATAAGAAGTTTTCTGGGGCATGCCGGATTTTATAGAAGATTCATCAAGGATTTCTCCAAGATTTCTAGACCCCTCTGCGCACTGTTGGCCAAAGATGCAAAGTTTGTATGGACTGACGAGTGCATGGATGCTTTCAATTTATTGAAAAAACTACTTACATCTACACCAATCATGATGGCACCAGATTGGAACCTCCCATTCGAACTTATGTGTGATGCCAGCGATTTTGCCTTGGGAGCTGTTTTAGGCCAGCGAGTTGATAAGGTACCTCATGCTATTTATTATGCTTCTAGAACCTTAAATGATGCTCAGCTAAATTATTCCACCACTGAAAAAGAGCTGTTAGCAGTCATCTTTGCATTGGAAAAGTTTAGATCATATCTGATTGGATCTAAAGTCATCATCTTCACTGATCATGCTGCTCTCAGATACTTGTTTGCAAAGAAGGATGCAAAACCTAGATTGATTCGATGGGTCTTACTACTGCAAGAATTTGATCTAGAAATAAGGGATAAAAAAGGAAGTGAAAATGTGGTTGCAGATCATTTGTCCAGGTTGCTTCATGAAGAAGAAGGGAGTGAGCTCCCCTTAGGCGAACAATTTCCGGACGAGCAATTATTTGCCATCAATGTCCACCCTCCTTGGTATGCAGACATTGTGAACTACATCACTACAAAGGTTTTTCCCCCAAGTATGTCTAGTCAAGCAAGGAAGAGATTAATATCTATATCTAGACAATACCATTGGGATGAACCTTATCTATTCAAATTCTGTCCTGATCAAATCATTCGGAGATGTGTACCCAGGGAAGAGCATACCAGCATTTTACAGCATTGCCATCAGCTTGCTTGTGGAGGACACTTCGGAGCAAAGAAGACAGCACTGAAGGTATTACAAGCAGGTTTCTTTTGGCCTACTATATTTAAAGATGCTTTTGGGTTTTGCAGTGCTTGTGATAGATGCCAAAGAACAGGGAACATCTCTTCCCGAAATCAAATGCCATTACAGAATATTCAAGAGGTCGAACTCTTTGATGTATGGGGTATTGATTTCATGGGCCCTTTCCCTAACTCCTGTGGATTTTTATATATTCTAATGGGGGTTGATTATGTGTCTAAATGGGTCGAGGCTGTCCCCTCTAAAACTAATGATCATCGAGTTGTTGTGAAGTTCTTGCAGGATTATATTTTCACTCGATTTGGGACCCCAAGAGCGATCATTAGTGATGGAGGAAGCCATTTTAACAATCACCCTTTTGCTTCTTTGCTAAAGAAGTACGGGATCACACATAAGGTAGGTACTCCATATCATCCCCAGACCAGTGGACAGGTGGAGATTAGCAATAGAGAAATCAAGAGCATCCTAGAGAAGACGGTGAACACTAACAGAAAGGATTGGTCTTTGCGCTTAAATGATGCACTATGGGCTTATCGAACTGCTTACAAGACTCCAATTGGTATGTCACCATATCGGTTAGTCTTTGGGAAGGCCTGCCATTTACCTGTGGAGTTGGAGCATCGAGCATACTGGGCCATAAAGCAACTCAATTTCAATATGAAGCAAGCAGGTGAAAAGAGAAAATTGCAACTGGTTGAGCTTGAAGAATTGAGACATGATGCCTATGAAAATGCAAGGATCTACAAGGAACGAACTAAGGCATATCATGACAAGAAACTTGTTCGAAAAGAGTTTCATGTAGGCCAAAAGGTATTGCTATACAATTCCAGATTACGACTTTTTCCAGGTAAGCTTCAATCTCGGTGGTATGGCCCTTACACTGTTACTAAGGTTTTCTCTCATGGAGCACTAGAAGTTCATAACAAAGAAAAAAATCACACTTTCATGGTGAATGGGCATAGAGTGAAACCTTACTTTGAGACCGACTTTCAGCCTCAAGAAGAAGATCTGGAATTACATCCAGTTCTGAACACTGCCTATCCTGCTCTTGAGCGAAATTCAGACTAGGCTCGAGCATATCTACCTCGATCAGTGATACTAAGGCCACATCATGCACTGACACTGCCATATCCTTTAAACTTTTTGTTTGTTTTGATTTTTGTTTATTCTTTTTGGTTTTCCTTTGTCTGGCTGAAGACGTTAAACTTAGCGCTCATGGGAGGCAACCCATCTTGTCATAATTTTTTTTTTTTTTTTTCCCTTCCTAGTTTTGTTTTTCAAGAAAAGTGTTTCTGCATTCAAGTTTGGGGGTGTGCTACGAGCCATACCTAGTCCAACCAATTTTCTCATCTCCCGGGTATGATCTTTCCATTCTATCTACACATTGAGGACAATGTGTACTTTAAGTTTGGGGGTATGGGACACACACACACTTTTTGTTAAAAAAAAAAAAATGAAATTGCATGTTCATGTTATTTTTAAGACTTTGGTTGATCTAAAAATTGTGATTTGAATTTCATTGATGAGCTTAGAATGTTGAACACATGATCATTTGAAATTGATTCTAAAGTCCTACTACTTACTTTTGGCATCTAAGGATTCATTTGTTTCAATCTAAACTATCACAAGCACATTAGCATATAATTTGTGAGGTATGATATATGAACCTAATTGTGTATTTTTTTCAATGTCTTGAGTGAAGCTGGGTGACTTGTTGGATGGATACCTTGGCAATATAGATAATAATAAAAAATAATAATAATAATAAAAAAAAAAAAAAAAAAAAAAAAAAAAAAAACCATTTTTTTTGAAGCTTTCACCGAGTAACTGGACTTCTTGCCTCAGTAAGCATTGAATGTTCACGTCAAAAAGTGAGAAATTCAGATTGGTTAAAGTTATGACTAGTTTAGTTCTGTAGCCTTTTTGACTCGAGTTAGTAAGCTCTTAGAGGTGTCTCCACACCTAGTGCCCTAAAGCCATCTGGTTTGGGTGCATTAGCCTAACACTCGTTACATGGGTCAATTAGAAAGCTTAAGAGAACTAAGCATTGCACAGTCTGAAAAAAAATAAAAAATAAATAAAATAAATAAAATAATAATAATAAATAAATAAATAAAGCTCTTGCTATATGCCTTGGTTATTCAATTTGATGGGGATCCCAGTGAATTTGGAGATATTGAATCATTGCACATTGGAATTAATTTGAAGCCTCATGATTATGTGTTAGTTCACCTTACACTGAATTGAACTTATGATGCCTGAGCTTGTCGTTTGTAAGTGGTTAGACTTTGGAATTCTATTTTATATTGAAGATGGAGTTTATCTTTCTAAGCTTGCTAATGAATGAGAATCATAATTTTGGTGACACTTAACTCTTTGGAATAAACATGAATTTTTGCATAATGTTTGTGGGTATCATTCCTGACAAACCCTCACGAGACTTCACTCGTCCACTAGGGAGTCCTAGGGGTTTAAAAGGCTTATTGCATACGCTAAATGCAATTGTGTTTCCCGCGACAGAGGAGGTAGAGTAGTTATTGTTTTAGTTTTCATTTTATTTTCAATTTTGCATTGCTAAGGGACTAGCAATATGTAAGTTTGGGGGTGTGATAAGTGCTGAATGTTACACATTCAAGCCCCTTAATTTACATATGTTAAGCTCTTAGTTTTGTTATAATTTGATGTTTTGTGTTGTTTTTGTGTTTTCTTATATTTTACAGGTTTTAGAAGAAAAACCGATCAAATTCCAAGATTATAATGAAGTCAGCAAACTCACTTTTGGATAGATTCAAACTCCAAATCAATTTTGAATTTAAAGAGAAGTTGGCAAAAATTCGTTATCTTTGGAAAGAATCCAGAATGAGCATGTCTCAGTAATTTAATCATAACTTTCGGCTCAAGTATCAGATTGCAACAAAATTGGTGGCGTTGGAAAGCTAATAAGAAAGGACACAAATATGTCAGAAATAGATTTTTCCTAATTCGGACTTTTTCCATGCCAAAATTGCCCCGCAATAAAAGACCGCAAATCTGTACGAATTTTGGAATCCTTTTCCTACTTGGATAGAAATTTGAGAAGACTTGTAATTATTCTTTTTGGACTAGAAAACCTACTTAGAATTGTAATAGGAATTATAGAGCTTCTAAAGCTTCTCTAATCCCTATAAATAGGCCTCTAGCCTTTGAAGAAAGACACACAAGCTTTGAGGAAGAATCAAAGGCTACATCAAGGAGGTTTTTTTTATAGTTTTTATTTTCTTTCTTTTCCTTTATTAATTTCTTATGAGGATGATTTCCATCCAAATTATGTGTAACTAATACTTTAGTTAGGGCTCGATTGAAGCCCTAATCATGTCTTTTTAAGTTTTTCAATTTGCCTTGCTACAATTTATATATTGATGTTTAACTTGATTAATTCTAGTTTCTTGAATTCCTCATATGTTTATGTTTGGCCATCATATGCATGTGGTATGGATTTGTTATTTATGTCAATTTGGATGACCGAGTCCTGGGCATAATAGAGTAACAAAAGAACCCCGACACAGGTTCTTGGATTAATCAACATAAAGACAACTGGAATAGATACCATATTTCAATCTGAGTGTGTTTACCGATTTCCATAGATTTATGCTTCCTTGAAGAACAACTTAGTAGATACCATGCTAAATCCTTCAAGGAAGAAAAGAGTTAGAGTAGATACCATGCCTAACTCGTTGTTTAGGGAAATCAATAGCTTTAGGAGAAGATACCATTCCCTTGTGGCTGGTAAGCATTAAGCATCATGTTATGATTGTAGTATTGTGCATATTGCGAATCTTATTTGAGTATGATTAGCGGTGAATATCGAAGCCCTACATTTTCTTCATAGTATTTTTAATTCAATCTTTTATCCCGTTTAATTCAACATATCGCTTTTAGGAATTTCTCTTTAAATACAATTTATACCAATCCTCGTGGGAATGATCTCGTATTTGCCTGCTATACTATTGTTTTGATCTTGTGCACTTGCGAGTAAAACGTACAAGTATTTGCCTATTTATTTAGGTAGATATTTGCACAACATAATTCCAAATCCAAACCAGTGAGCATAGGCTAATACAAGGGACATAACCGAAATCACCATTACTCTCACGGCCAAATAAGCATTTATACACACACCTAAAATCATCAATAATTCTTAATTTCCAATATCTAGCCAACAATAAGTGAATCGGTCCCACTACATAACCAATCAACCCAACTCTAGGATTTAACATAACCTAAAACAGGGATCTAAAATCAACATAATAAAATTACCAATAATTGTACACAACTCAATATCACAGAAACTCCAAATTAGATCACTCATAACTGATCAAATTGCACAATATTCATATTCAATCAGTCAGCAACAAAAGCCACCTAGGGACTTAAATTCCGTTATCAATCCATTAGGACTACATTAAACCCACAATTAACAATTTGAAATACCCATTTGATTATTCCAAATCAAAATAGAGAATTTCCATCTACAATACTCAAAACTAAATCTATATTCAGCTCATAATCATCAACTAAAATCAATATACATCACTACTGGCCGATCAAGAACAGGGGCCATATTCAACAATAAAAATACCCAAATTTTTACCCAAGCATCACAGCAACCTCTAAGCTTCTCGAAATAGTACACGGCCACTGTCTAAAATCCACACACATCACAACTATCCGGCCAGCAACAACAGGGAAAACAACAACCAGAAAATACCCCATGATAAATCAATAAAATCCCCTAATCAATCCATAGAAAACCCCCAAATTATCAAACATAATCCAACCAAACCCTAATTCCACAATAATCCAATCAATCCACAAAATAAACCATCATAGGTTGTTAGAAATTACCCCAAAGATTTTTCATAGTAAATCCACCGGAATCGCCACGATTCCGCCGGAAAAGTCGCCGGAAAACGCTTTGAGGAACTTGGTCTTCCTCTCGGGTTCAGCGGGTCACGGGTCAGGTTTTGGGTCACGGGCCTTCGGGTCTTCGTCTGGGTTGCTGCACACAGGTCACGGCTCACCGGAAACCGCCGTTGGAACCACCGGACAGGGAGGATCGGACCTCCGGGAGGTTCGGGTCGCATGGGTTCTCTCCCGGGTCTAGCGGGTTGCGGCCTACGGCTTGCCGGAATCGCCATGGGAACTGCCGGATTTCGGTTCTGGCCACCGTCCACAGAGGATCGGGTCCCCTGGGTTCCGGTTCGTCGGTCCTCTTCCGGGTCTCCAACTCACGGATCCCCCGGATCCTCTCCCCCCGATCTCTCGGTCTCTCTCTCTAATCTCTCGCTGTCTCATCTCACTCGTCTCTCTGATCTCTCCCATCTCTGTCTCACTCTCTGTCGCTGCCTATTTCGGGCGACAAGAAGAACAGAGAAGAAACGAAGAAAGAAGAAAGGAAAAAGAAGAAAAAGAAGAGAAAAGAAGAAGTGGTCTGGTTGTGAATTACTGAAGAGAGAGAGTGGTTTGATTTTATAAAATAATTAGGATATTATTTTTCTTGTAATCATTAACTTAGTAAAATATCACTAGATATTGTGTACATAACTTAGTAGTTAAGTTTATATAAAATATCTTCCGTAAAAATCTCTTATAAAAATATCTCTCTAGATATTTTTACATTGGCCTTCATCATTATGTATAATTCCTTAAAATTATAAACTAAGTCTGTTTTGTGTCTAGTTCGTTTCGTCGATAATATTATTATCTTAATAATATTTTAACATCATAAATTATAAACCAAATATATATTGCACAGTAATATTACACGCAGTGAATATTACACATTAATATTATTATGCTAATTAGTCTACTGAATAATTCCGTCAGTCTATTTCATTCAGTCTTAAATTCTAATTTAAGACATTTATTTAATTACTTAAAATCTGGGGCGCTACAACACCAAACCATCGAGGGAGCCACAGAGAAGGCTCAACCCGACCATGCAGGAAGTCGTCAGAGGAGAAGTAATCAAGCTATTGGATGCAGGAATCATCTACCCAATCTCTGACAGCAAATGGGTGAGCCCCATTCATGTCGTGCCCAAGCGAGCTGGAGTAACAGTCGTGCAGAACAAGGAAGGCGAGTTGGTCCCAACTCTAGTACAGTCTCGATGGAGAGTCTGCATCGACTACCGCAAGCTGAACACTGCCACCAGGAAAGATCACTTTCCTCTTCCGTTCATTGATCAAATGGTGGAGCGGTTGGCCGGGCACGAGTATTACTATTTTTTGGATGGTTATTCTGGATATAACCAGGTCCCTGTGGACCCTGAAGACCAAGAGAAGATGACATCCACTTGTCCGTTCGGGACGTTCGCCTACTGACGCATGCCCTTTGGCTTATGCAATGCACCCGCTACCTTTCAGCGGTGCATGATCAGCATCTTTTCTGAATGGTGGAGCGTTTCCTGGAGGTATTTATGGACGACTTCTCAGTTTTCGGGTCATCTTTTGAGGAGTGTTTGCACCACCTCACGTTAGTCTTGGTGAGGTGTAATGAGAAGAACCTGGTACTAAATTGGGAGAAGTGCCATTTTATGGTACAACAAGGAATTGTGCTCGGGCACTTCATCTCTCGTCGGGGGATAGAGGTAGAGAAGGCGAAGGTAGATCTGATATCCAACCTTCCGCCCCCACGAACGGTGAAAGAAGTTCGCTCTTTTCTGGGCCATGCAGGATTTTATCGGTGATTCATCCAGGACTTCAACAAAATCGCCCGGCCCTTGTACAAATTGTTGGTGAATGAGGCCCCTTTCATTTTTGAAGAGGACTGTAAGAAGGCATTTGGGGCCTTGAAGGCAATTCTGACGTCCACACTCATCATTCGGCCCCCGAGCTGGGGTACACCTTTCGAGATCATGTGTGACGCGTCCGATTTCGCCGTTGGAGCTGTGTTGGGGCAGTGTATTGACAAACTTCCCCACATCATTTATTATGCATGTCGAACTCTGAACGACGCCCAGCTGAATTATTCGACCACTGAGAAGGAGCTGCTGGCAGTCGTATTCGCTCTGGATAAGTTTCGATCCTACCTACTAGGATCGAAAGTCATCATCTACTCGGATCACCCGGCATTGAAGTATCTTTTCTCCAAAAAGGATGCTAAATCTCGCCTCATCCGGTGGATTTTGCTCTTACAAGAGTTCGACATTGAGATTCGGGACAAGAAGGGTTCCCCGGCAACGGCGCCAAAAACTTGATGTGAATTTTAATTGTACTCGCAAGTGCACGAATCGTTTGCAATAAAGGGTTTTGCAAGTGCGAGGTTGATCCCACAGGGAATTGTGTTCTTGAAAACAAATTTATGACTAAATTAATTAAATCTTAACCTAGTTTCAAAAATTAATAGATTTTGATAAATAAAAAAATAAAACAAAAACTAAAAAGGTAAAATAAAACAAAAGAAACGGTACTAAGGTTTTGGAATCCATACCCACCAAATCATAGCAACATATTCTCATGTTCATTAATACACATCCGAAGTTCTCACCATACAAATCTTATGTATGTTCTACTATGCTTCAAAAAATCATTAAATCATTCAATGAATCCGTTCTTTGCACAAATCACAAAAGATATCCAGTTTAAACCAAATCATCAAATGTATCCGTAGATCGAAACACAATGAATATCCAACGTTTTGATAAATAGAAACCCTAGCAATCAATTATGTGAAATTATCTCAAATCATCAAATGTATCCTTGAATCACAAAAGATATCCCAGAATCACAAAAGATATCCCAGAATCATTCTACAAATTGAAAAGAAGTAAAACATAGGAAAAATTAAACCAAATAAAATCGGATAGTATAAACTTACATGAAAATATTGTTGCTCTTCAATGGTGAGGCTTCATCCTCAACCTTAGTTGAAAATCTAGCTACACATGATTATTGAAAATAAAACCTACCCTAAAGAAAAAACTAAAAAGAAGAAAATATATTTGAACTCTAGCTTCTTCCCCTTTTTCTTGAGGCTTAGAGGTCTATTTATAAGGAGAAAATAAATCCTAGAAGCCCTAGAATTCCTATTAAAATCGAAGGTTAGTCTCCTAGTTTGAGTAGGAAACTCAAAACTCAACCCAAGAAGGAAAAGGACTCCAAATCCGTCCAGATTTGCGATCTTTTATTGCGGGGCACTTTTGGCATAGTAGACTTCCGAATAAGGAAAATCCTATTTCATAAGGATTTGTATAAAATTGAGTTAGCTTTCCAACCCCACTTGATTCACCTTAATCGGATACTTGAGTTGAAAGTTATGACCAAAATACTATAACATGTGCAGAATCTGAATTCTAATCCGATTTTGACTCCAATTAGAGAAATTCCGATTTAGTCCTCTCCTTGATTTGGTTGAACATAACCACATCATCTAGGTCTTCTCAAAGTGTGCTTTCTTTCACCATAAAGCTATTGTTTTCTCTCAATGACCTACAAAATACTAAAATACCAAAACTAACCAAAAACATTAGAAAATAACAAAACTAAAGGTTTAGTAAATGCAAATTAAGGGGTCCACATATGCAATATTTGGCACTCATCAGTGGTGGCTAATCATCTCTCGAGGATTACTATGGACTTCACGGAAGAAGCCATCCCCATCTCTGAGACCTTCCATGATGAACAGTTGATGCATATTGCTCATGCTCACTCACCATGGTTTGCTGACATAGTGAACTATCTTGTCACCGGTCAAATGCATTTGCATTGGGGGCGGCAAGATAAGTCCAAATTCATGTCCGTGGTGAAGAATTTTTTCTGAGACGATCCTTACTTGTTCAAGTATTGTCCCAATCAAATCATTAGGAGATGCATTTTCGAGCCTGACCAATCTAGTGTCATCTCCTTCTGTCATGATCATGCCTGTGGAGGCCACTTAGTGCAAAGAAGACTGCTGCAAAGATTTTGCAGTGCGGTTTTTACTGGCCTACTATCTTTCAAGACGCTCACACTTATTGTGTTTCATGCGAGTGCTGTTAGAAGCTAGGGAGTATTTCACACCGAAATATGATGCCCCTCATCCCCATTCTTATTGTCGAGATCTTTGATGTGTGGGGCATCGATTTCATGGGACCTTTCCACTCTCCTTCGGTTATCTGTACATTCTGGTTGCAGTGGACTATGTGTCCAAATGGGTGGAGGCTGTTGCTTGCAAGACCAATGACCACAGAGTTGTGGTTCAGTTTTTAAAAGACATTATATTTGCTCGTTTTGGTATTCCTCGAGCAATTATTAGTGATGGTGGAAAGCATTTCTGCAACCGGGTCTTCGAGCAGCTGATGAAGAAATATTGCATCACACACAAGGTTGCCACTCCCTATCACCCTCAGACGAGTGGACAAGTGGAGGTTTCAAACAGAGAGATCAAGAGGATTTTAGAGAAGACGGTGAACCCGTCAAGAAAAGATTGGTCTCTCCGGTTGAAATATGCATTATGGGCGTACCAGACAGCTTTCAAGACACCGATTGGCATGTCACCTTACCGTATCGTGTACGGGAAAGCATGCCACCTGCCTGTGGAGTTGTAGCACAGAGCCTACTGGGCCATTAAGCAGCTGAATTTCGATCTCACAAAGGCTGGCTCACAGAGGAAGCTCCAACTCAATGAATTGGAAGAGCTGAGGAACGATGCTTATGATTGTGCTAGGATGTAAAAAGCACGGATGAAGAAGGTTCACGACCAGAACATATTGAGGCGATTCTTTGAGCCCAGTCAGAAAGTCCTTCTTTACAATTCACGTCTGCATCCGTTTCCAGGGAAGCTCCGATCTCGATGGACAGACCCTTTCATAGTTCGATCAGTGTTTTCTTATGGGGCTATTGAGATTGAGGATCCAAAAAATGGCAGCACCTTCAAGGTGAACGGGCAACGACTGAAGCCATTTTTGGAGTTACAGAGCTCGGAGTCATTGTCGTCAGGATGGAAAGTCTGGCTGATGGCTGAAAACTTAGCGCTTGTGGGAGGCAACCCTCATCATTTTTCCTTATCATTTGATTCTATTTCTTGTGTTTTAGTTGTGATTTTTAGGACAGTGTCTGCCGTCCAAGTTTGGGGGAGCGCTTCTCTTGCATGTGTGCCCAACTTGCATCACCATTTCGGTATTGTATCTCTAGCCACATTGGGGACAATGTGTCATTCTAGTTTGGGGGTGGGGTAGACATTTTTGTCTATTTTCATTTATTGTTTGCTTTGTTAATACTTGTTAATGTATATACCTTATTGTTAATTGAGCATGGTTACATCTTACTATGGTTTGCATCTCATTGGTTTGTTTAACATGTTGAATTTTGCATATCATTAAAATCTGAGATCTTTTGACTCATCTTTGGATTAGAAATACTTGACATGTTTAAATTGTTTATCACAAGCACATTAGCATTATTTCTGTGGGGTATGAGATTTGAATTAAAAATTATGTGTCTTGAGATTTGTAGGATGACTTGTTGATGAAACCTTGGCTTATTGTTATATATATATATATATAAAATCTGTAAAAAAAATCTGCTTAGAATAATATCACCAATTTGACTTCTCATTGAGTAACCGGGCCCCTTGCCTCATTAAGCATTGGGTGTTCGCGTAAAAAGAGGAGAATTTTAGCTTGGATGTTTGTTTGGCTAGTTTGACTTCGTAGCCTTTTTTACTTGAGTAATTAAGCCTTTAAGGATGTTTTTACATCTAGTGCTCTAAGACCATCTGGTTTGGGAGTCACTGGCCCAACACTCGTTACATGGGTCAATTAGAAAGCTTAATGGAGTCAACCATTGCACAGCCAACACAAAAATAATAAATAAATAATAATAAATGTGAGATAAGCCTTGGTTATTTGATGGAAGTCCTGCGAATTTTGGATATATGTGCTTTAAGGAAAATCGAAACCCCATGACTCTATGTTATTCACACCTTACACTTTTCAACATGTGTTGTCTCAATTTTCCATCTATGAGTTGATCGATTTTTGATAACATGATAATATGATATTCATTTTGTTAAATATACTCATGACGTGTGAACCATGTGTTTGAATGATGAATTTTGCTCAATTGATAATTCAGTATTTCAATGTTTGTGGGTATTATTTATGGAAAACCCTCACGTGACTTCACTCGTCCACTAGGGAGTCCTAGGGGTTTAAAAGGCTTGTTGCATATGCTAAATGCAATCGTTTCTCCCACGAAAGAGGACTTATGTTTCATGCTTTGATTTTGTTTTTCATTTTGTTTTTGCTAAGGGACTAGCAAAATGTAATTTTGGGGGTATTTGATGAGTGCCAAATATTGTGTATTTGGACCCCTTGATTTACATAAGTTAGACCTTTAGCCTTGTTATTTTCTGATGCTTTGGTTAGTTTTTGTGTTTTTATGTTTTGAAGGTTAATAAGTGAGGAATGGCAAAATTCATGTGGAATTGCTTGGAAAATTCAGAAGTTCTAAAGAACTCGATCAATCGAATTTTGCCCGAAGTCGATCGATAGACTTTTATTCGATCGATCGAAATTTCCCAGAACTTACTTTTGCAGAAGCGTGCCAGAACACCCAATCAGGAGCTTCTCCATGACAAAAAGCAGTTCTCCCTCTGATTTTCGTAGCAGAACACGCTGGTTGCATGACCTTGGTTGTCTTTAGCAAGAGACGAACCCTATAGGGGGTTAGAGGAGTCATTTTACATGGGTTTCTAGCCCTAATTTCCTTCTATAAAAGCCATAGCCATACCTCCTTGTTGAGGGAGTTCAGAGACCAGTAGCTAGGTTTAATTTCGTTCATTTCATAGTGTATTTCAGTAACTTTTGTTCTTAGAACACTTTCTCTTCGTAAAACTTTTCTTTTATTTCCATATTTGTTCTTCATTTTCTTGTGGTGTTCTTAGTCATGGAAGGCTAGTAACCTCAACTAAGGTTGAGGATGAAACCTTTCCATTGATGACACTCACACTCTTGTTATAATACTTGCACATTTAATGATATATCATATTTTTTATTCAAGTTCCATTCATGTAAATGCTTTATCTTTTGCAATGAATGTGGTTGTTGGTAGATATAGGACATTTAATGCGTTCAACCGATGGATACATTTTTTTATCGGTTTGAATGATGATATCCATTGTGATTTGTTCATTGAATGGATACATTGGATGATTTGGTTTCAAATGGGTACTCTTTGTGATTTATCTTTGAGTTGGATTCATTTAATGGTTCTAAAGTATGTGGTTGAGAAACTTGAATGACACCCTAAGCTTAATGTTCTTTGGGTGTTCAAGTAGAAACCAAGAAGTGTGAGTTGTTGGATTTGGTTTGGTGGATTCCTTAGCCTTAGTTCCTTTTAATTTGCATATTTCATTTCATCTCTTTTGTTTAGTCTTTTACTTATTTTCCAAATATATTTAATTCTACTTAAAACTATTATTCATAATAAAGTATGATTAATTCACCTAATAAACTCCTTGGGTGTCACATTCTCCCCTCATTAGGATTTCGTCCTTGAAATTTAAGTATAATCTAAATAGATGTAGACTAAAACCACAAAATAATATTCTAATGCAGTTAAGATGTTACATACCTATTCTTTATCAAAAATATTCTCGATTGGAGACTGAGGAATTTCGTCCCACCCAGTCTCTGGTATCAGTGGCGCCCAACTGCCCCAATTATCCAAGTTTCCTCTAGGCGGCTCCCAAGCTTCAGCATCACGAGGTAAGATACCCAAAGAATCAGGTTCCAAACTTGAGTAGTCATCCATGGCCATAAATTGTATAGTTGGCTCAGAGATGGTACTCCGATTGACTAGACTATGTATCGGACTACCTACAGGACTTTCTATTGGGCTTATGTCTTCAATAGTTCCTTTTCCTTTTGAGTCCATCTATATAAGAAATATCCATCTATATAAGAAATATAATCCAATATATGATATTTTATATCACAATCACACCTATATATATAGTAAAGTACTGTGAAAAATTTCTAAACCTTGAAATAGATGTGGATATTTGTTTCTCATTTCTTGCTCTAGTTCCCATGAAGCTTCCTCTACGCTATGATTCCGCCATAGCACTTTTACAAGCGGAATTGTCTTGGTTCTCAGTTGTTGCTCTTTGTGATCCAAGATTTGTATAGGTATTTCTTCGTACGATAAATTCTCATGAATTTGTAAAGGTTTATAGTTGATTACATGTGAAGAATCATGCACGTACTTCTATAGTGTTGACACGTGGAACACATCAAGTACTCCAGCTAACTCTGGTGGTAATGCAACTCTATAAGCCACTTGCCCTACTACTTCTTTCACCTCAAAAGGGCCTACATATCTCGGGCTCAGTTTACCCTTCTTACCAAACCGAATTACACCTTTCATTGGTGAAACCTTAAGAAATACTTGGTCGCCAACTTCAAATTCCAACTTCCGTCGATGTTGGTCTGCATAGCTCTTCTGCCGACTTTGAGCCGTTAACATTCTTTTTTCCAATAAGTGCAATCTTATCTTTGGTGTCTTGCACTATATCAGGTGACAATACCTGCCTTTCACCAATTTCATCCCAATACAATGGTGATCTACACTTGCGTCCATATAGAGCTTCATACGGTGCCATCCCAATCGTTGATTGAAAACTATTATTATAAGCAAACTCAACTAAAGGTTGGAATTGAAACCAAATACTTTTAAAGTCAAGTACACATAGTCTACGCATATCTTCAAGGATTCGGATGGTCCTTTCTGATTGACCATCAGTCTGCGCATGATATGCTGAACTAAAATTCAACTTTGTCCCCATTGCCTCATGCAATCTTTTCCAAAACTTTGAAGTAAATTGTGGATCTCAATCGGATACTATTGAGATAGGTACTCCATATAACCTAACAATCTCCCGAATGTACAATTCTATCATCTTTTGCATGGAGTCTGTAACGCCCCGAATTTGAGCCTACAAATTCGTAAGCAGAAACCTCCGATTTCCATGTGACATTACTACATCAGAGATAAACTCTCGCAGCGGAATATATTTTTTCTAAAGTCTTAGGAATTGATAGCATAACACATTAGAGCTGACTGAAATACTTCGATACATTTATTAAAAGTTACTTAGGTTTATCTTTACATGCCATATGCACACTAAGTGCATCAAAATTAGTGCCACAGACGGCACATAAGCATATAACATAAAACATGCCAAACATGACATCGTTATAAATATTCACATGCCATAAAACAAAACACACATAAATACAACTAGTAATTTCTAAGCTAGCACATAATAGTTTGATAATGGTCTCAAAAACTGTCAAAACTGGCATATGGGTCCATGCCTTCATTCTCCAGATCTGCATCAGTAACTATGTAAATATGACGTCATCATATTTACATAGACAAACAAGTGAGTTATCCATTTTCATAACTAAGTTACAATCAAATTAATAACAGTTCATAAAGAATACAAATGCAGAGGTTGTATGAATATGCATTTTAGTAACAATTTAGTTTGTGTTTTATGATCATCTTACTTTAGACCTCTCATTCTTAGGTTATCTGAACCCGTTCGCGTCCATTAAACCTCCCAATATAAAGTCTTACCTTTTTTTACTGAAATCCTACTAGTCCCAGCATTAGTTATATATTAGGACTTTGGACACCTCTGGGTCACTTTGAACCCTTTGGGTCCACTGATTAGCCTTCCACTTGCGACTACATTAACTTGTTGATGGCTATCTGCTCAGCCATTTTATTAATTGGACACAACATGAAATGCATGAACAAACACCCATGCAATGAACACACACCACACAATCCTAATGAAACGTAGAATCACCTTACAAGAATGAAATAAATGATAAAATAGATATATATATATATATATATTTATATATATATATATTAACAAGAATATATTCACTATTTTACAAAAGTCATTAAATCAATTAAAATCACTACTTAATCCATGGTTAAGCGTCAAAATGTGGTGACATTTTGCTTAAACATGAATCTTAACAATTAATATAGTGTACTATATAATAAATACACAAGTAATAAAAATTACCTATGATGATCCAAGACCATCACAAGGGTAAAATACAACAAGAATAATATACATATATATCCACAATTCCATAAAATTCACAATAATATCAAATAAGATCAAAGACAGGTATATGTGTTCTTTGAGGTCCTTTTCTTGAATTCTTTTGTTTTCAACCTTATTTCTTTTATGTTCTATATTTTAGACATCATATTAACATAAAATATATCTTAGAAATCACTTATGGAACACTTGAACACATAGAAAGCTTACCAAACAAATTCTGAAATAAAAGTCCTCTTTTAAGCCCAAAGTGGCTGGTTTTGGAGTTGCTAGTGCTGTTTTAGTTTCTGATCTTTGTTCTATAAAGCTAGGCCATGAAAGAGCAAGGTAAGAGGTATATCTAGCTCCCCTAAGGCTGCTGGACAGAGATACAAAAGAGAGAAACAGAAAAGTTTCACTAAATCCTCACCTTGGCTGAGTACTGGAGTTTTAGGGCTGATTGAGTTTCTGATTTTTATCTATACCTTAAGCTTTGAAAGAGGAGGGAAAGGGATGATCTTAAGCCTTCTAAAGGTTCTGGACCGTAGCTTGAACCAAGGGGACAGCAGTTTAAAGCAAAACAGAAAAGTTCCACTCTTTTCTCTCAAGTTAGCTGTGTGACTCTCCTTGGAAACATCTCTCTCTTTTGCATGGATTTTTCAGTTTCTGAAATAATGCAAGGAAGGACAACATGCTGACTATTTATAGAGGACCGAAAGGGGTGGGGTTAGTGAAGAAATCAAGCCACGTAGAGTGGTAGAATGGCTGCTGGAATTCAAGAAAATGATAGCCTCCATTGTTGACAAAAAAGTCTCTTTCACACTCAAAAGTCCAACTTTATGTCTAACTAGACTTAGCTTTCAACTAGATTGCCTAACGTAAATAAATATAAACTTGTCTCAGATCTGGAGGCAGTTAAGGCCGGCTGGTCTGGAGATTTTAATTCATTTCTGCTAAAAATTCGACAGTTGGATTAATTAGGCACCGGTTTTGGCCAAAAAGTCAACTGCGGCCAAATTGAATTCTGACTTCACAGGATTCAAGTATAAACTTTATATATACTATATTGAGTAATTATAAGCCATAAAAACATATTTATCAGGCATAAATTTAGAGGTCAAAGTTTAACTAAAAGTGCCACTTGGCACCTAAATAGTCAACTATAAATCCAAAATGTCAATTAGTGGACTTTTCACCAAATTTTACCATGTGATAGATATTTCTATTTTGAGCACAACGGTCTTTGAATCAACTAAATCTGAGTCTGTTTGACCTATTTTTCATTCAATCAAAATTTAAAGCTTAAATGTTACTTTTAGGTTTTTAAGGGTTTTTAGTAGGACTATCAAAACGGGTTGACAAGACCCGTTTGACCCGCCAACCCGTTAAGGGTCAATCCTGACACGACCCTTTTAGATAAAATGGTCAAATCCTTAAACACTTACACGACCTTGTTAAATAACGGGTTGACACGACATAACCCGTTTGACCCGTTTATTAATAAATTCTATAAAAATTAAAATAAAAACACAAATTTTAAAAAAAAATCATATTTTTTGAATAATCATATTATTTCACAATTGAACTATGAAACATTGATTTGTTTTATTGTTTACTTCTTTTGGTTCAACTTCTAAGTTCAAAAACTTGAAAGAAAAAATACTGCGCTAATTTTTTTTTTGTATTTGCCTTTTTTGTTCAAGTTCTAACTCAATAAAAGAAAAAGACTTGTTTTGTTTTTTGTGAGATTTTTTTTAGTTTAGTCTTTACAAAGAGAGAAAGAGAGATGTAACATGATTGTTTAGATTTAATTTTTAATTTTGAAAAAAAGGTTTAAGTATAAGGGTGAAACTGGTCGACTCACTAGTCAACCATTTTATGACCAGAACCCTTTTAAGCTCAACCCTAACCCTTTAACATCGTGTCGGGTTCACGGGTCGTGTCAAAAATTGCCAGCCCTAGTTTTAGGTTTTGATCTTTAAGTTTTCAAAACAACTTTAGGTTTGCTTATAAAAACCTATGGATATTGTCTCCTCAACAATATCAAAGATTTCTTAAGAGCTTGAAATTACTGGGCGTTACAAGTCAGTGGTTTTGTAAGGAACAAAATAAGCACTTTTAGTAAGTCTATCGACTACTTTCTAAATAGCATCTTGTCCGCTTGTTGCTCTTGGTAAACCTATTACAAAATCCGTTGCTATTTGATCCCACTTCCATTTTGGAATGCTAAGTGGTTGCAATGGTCCTGTCGGTCGTTGATGTCCTACTTTTACTTATTGACAGCTTAGACATTGTGATACATATTCAGGAATATCTCGCTTCATACCAGCCCAACAATATTTTTTCTTCAGGTCCTGGTACATCTTAGTACTTCCTAGGTGTACAGTATACAGAGTCATATGAGCTTCATCTAGAATCTCTCGCATCAGCTTAGCATCCTTTGGAACCACAATCCTGGAATCATTGGTTCTTAATGAAAAACGAAATTGACTTCTAAAAATAAAGTGTGTGCATAAGTGTCAACAAAAATTAAGGCACAGCAGAAAGTAAATGACACATAGATTTTTGTTGATGAAGTGGAAACTCAGTTAAGAGAAAAACCACTCCGGGGTAGCCAAACCCAGGAATTCCACTATTCAGAAGACATAGCTAGATACAAGACAGTAACACTCACATGTACTGATGCAGTGGTTGTACCTTGATATCTGACGTGTAACCCAACACGAACGCTTCCTAACCAGGTTCTCCTACCTGAAGGGGTCTTCAATGGAACTCCTTACCTTAGAGCCGACCTCTAAGATAGACTTCGGTTTATAGCATAGCACACTTGTAAAACGGCTTCAGAGGGATTGATGACTTCTCTGAGCTCTAATGGAATTCACACCGAATTCTTGCAGTTCTCAGTGCCCATGGACCTCTATTTATAGGCTGGGGGCTCAAATGAGTGTCAGGCAAAATATACCTGGGCGCTGTCCGGACGGACAACTGTGCGACAAGATTTTCTGAAAATTTCGCGGGGAAATCTTTCCTGGTTAAGGGTATCGTCCGGACAGGATGGCATATCGTCCGGACGGTCGCACGTCCGCTGCAAGTAATTTCCTTATAAGGCTCTCGAGTGTCTGGACCATGAGGGATGATCTTCCGGACGGTAATTCTTCAACACGCAATTTCCATATCTGCATTGCCCGCGTCCGGACCATGATAGGCAATCGTCCGGACGGTTGAAGTCGAATCGGTAATTTCCTTCTTTGATGTACGCGCGTCTGGACCATAGCTGTCAGATGTCCATACGGTCATATCTGAATTGCGATTCTTGCCTTAAGGAGATGCGCGTCCGGACGGGATACCACATCGTCTAAACGGTTGATTGATCTTCCCTTTCTTGCAACTTGGAAAGAAATCAGAAACTGATCAAGTACTGGGAGGCGTCCGGACATGCTGCTGAAATGTCTGGACGGATGCAAGCTAGCACAGAAACTTCTCGATACAGTATGGGGTCCGGACAGAATGAACACTTAGTCCGGACGGATGATGCTGGTTTGTCTAGCCTCCAGACGGGATGATACGTCGTCCGGACGGATGGAACAGTGGACAGATGGGCGTTAGGACGGGATGGCTGATAGGGAACTTGAATTCTTCTGACTTGCAGACTCTGAATAGTGGAATCCCTGTTTACAGCATCTTTACACTTAAGTGATTTTGTCCAAACACAGAATGAGGCCAAAATACTAACAAACTCCCCCTTTGGCCATTCTGGGACAAAAATCACTTGACCGGTTTTGGAAATACATTCTCAGTCCAAAAATAAAAATTACTCCCCCTTTTTGTCACAAAGGGACAAAGGGTAAAACAGAGTAATAAAAACTAACTGTCATAAAAATTCCTCCCCCTAACGGTCTCAGAAGGACCCGGGAAACAGAGTAATATATATCCAAAAGTTTTAACAAAGCAAAAAAAATTGTCTCAAAATAACAAAAGACAATAAAAAGTCAACAAACACAAGAGGGAATCAAACATCCTCAGGCATGGGTAAAATCCCGTCTGCATCATCCTCATCATCACTGCCGCTAGGATGATGATACTTCAGGCACTCCTGAAGGTCCAGCTGGTTCTGCTCCACGCGCCTGTCGATGGAGTGCACAGCTAGCTGCATGGATGAGATGGACTGCTGCATGGAACACATCGACTGCTGCATGGAGGACATAGACACCTGCATGCTGCTCATCCCTCCCTGAAGTGCAGCAAGAGCCTCCATAATCTGAGCATAATTGACCTCCGGCTCAGATGGCGGAACAGTATGTGAGGATGAAGCCATATCCGAAAAGCTGACTGGCATAGCAGCAGATGGGGGCACCTCATCATCGGAGTCATCTCTCCGCAGCTGCGCATTGGACTTCATCAATGTCTGCTTGCGGATGGGCTGCTGGATTTTCATCTTCGGTTCGCCATTGACATTGATGCCCGACTGAAGAATAAATTGTGTGAGGAGGCAGCCAAACGAAAGACCAGTAGTGCTCTCATCACGGGCCTTTAACATAACCCCCAAAATGTGCTTGCAAAGGCAGAAAGGCAAGCGGAGGTGGATTGCATAGACAAACTGAGCCCGTTTCAGGATCAGATCACTGCGCCAGACAGCAGGCCAGATGTTCTGCTTAATGATCTTGGCCAGCATGCGGTGGGTAGAAGACAGGGCACCAATCCGGATAGCAGTAGAGCGCTCCTCACCTTGGGGAACGTCACGAAAGAATTCCCTGAGATCATCCAGGGATGGAGGAAGCATCACCTCATTGTATGGGCTGGCCAAAATCTCGAGCACTGGGACTCGGATGATTTGACTGATGACGTGAGGATCAACAGTGATGAGATGGCCTGCAACGGAGGATTGAAGCACCACTCCATGATCATCATTCTGCACCACCTCCAGGTTGGCGTAGAACAGCTTGAGCAATCTGGTGTACACCACACAAGCACAGCAGTGGAGATATCCCCAGTTGTACGTCTGGATGATGTCAAGTATGTTGTCCAGCGGTGGCACCATGATATCAGCCCGAAGGACATTCCGATCAGCAATGACGGAGCGGTCCATAATTTTGGCCTGAATTGCAGCCCTATCTTTCACAAGCCTCTGACGGACCCTGCGGGGTGGACTGTCGGCAGACATGATTCTGCAAAAGATCCAACAAGAATTTTCCAAAGAAAAATATTCCAAAAATATTCTTGTTAGGATAACAAAAATTTGGCAGAATAACAGCAGTAAAAAGGACTTGTAAAAAAAATAAATACAAAATAATATCACAACTAAGTCCAAAAAAAAAATTCAACATGGCAGATATATGCATCTCATATTCCAAAAATAAATAACATTCTAATAGTTTTAAAAAAACTGAAGGGATAAGGGCTGAAACACAATACCTGGAATATGAGAAAAATGCAAAAAGCCAAAACCTCACAAAAAGGGAACTCACAACCAGCCAAAAGTGAGAATGAGTGGGGTAGAGTGAGAATGCGGCGAGCAGTGGAATTTATAGCCTCTGTGGGGTCCCCGTCCGGACGGTGGGTTGATGACGTCCGGTGTAACGACCCGCTTTTTACAAAAAAGCGTAAGTAATTATATCTGGATAATTACGTGTCATTAACCATTCAAAGATGATAAATCTTGCAGCGGAAAATACGAATATCTTTTTTTTTTCAAACATCAGGGACAATTCCCTTACAATACATTCAAAGCTTTAACTGACATCTTCTAGAAATACATTAAAAGTCTTTACACTATTTACAAAGAAACATGTGTCACATATGACACTAAAGCATACATGGAACTTAATAAATACAAGTAAATGTCTAAACATGTTACACGCAAATAGTACAAACATTTATGAGTACAAAGTACTAAAATCCTAACTACACAGCTTTAAATCTCTTAAGCTAGCAATTAATCCAATCCATAATCTTCAGAACCTGCGCAAACATCTATGAGAAGGTGGTTACAACTACATCCCCATAGTTCCATAAGTGAGCTAACTGTCATTCAACAACATCATGATTTATGCGTTATTTACGGAACAGAGATATGACATAATGATGTAGTGATAGTTTTCTATGTAAAGTTTAACAGTTGAATATAGTCATTGCACTCCTCTCGTTTGAAGCCGTTAACTCAGTAAGCGTCTTTCTCGAGGCCGTTCCCTCTACATTACATTTTGATTAGCTTATTTTCGCGCTAGCAGAGTACGTCACACATCACTCTTCTAGCACTTTGAGAGACGTTGACTCCAATATGATTTATTAGGGTTATCGGTTTCAGGCACTATTCCCATCCTGAACCTCTGGAGACGTTGACTCCAATATTAATAGGTCGATTATTAACAGTATGCAATAATCAGTCACACGCATCCAATTAAAATAAAACATAAACACAACGCTATTGAAATCTAGTACTACCCTCAGTAAGTAATTTATACTTACAGCCTTTTTGTCCAGTCACAGTTCATCATCTGCATCAAATACATTTACATGTGCATAGAAGGTCAATATCATTTCTTTTAGAAACTCATGCCTAAACATGAATTCCCTTTTTATACATATGCACATACATAGAAGCAATCATCTATGGAACACAATCTACATTAATTATTACTTAACATAACATGGTTAAGTTCCTACATTATTTTTCAATCATAACAGCTGACACCTCTAACAAAGCCTAATTATTTTTAAGGAACATCAATCCAAGCACCAAACCAATTAACAAAACATCTATTTTAAAACATATTAACTCTAACAATTATTTCAACTAACTTATATTAAAGAAATCACAGTAAAACAGCATGCCCAATTTCCATAACACTCAATCTCTAAAACAATACATTACATGATTAAACTCATAAAATCATTCTTTAATTCTAGAGTTTCACAAGTAATCAAGCACTTTGTTTAAACAACATCACTCATTAATTATCAATAATCAAACATAATCAATACCCTAAAATATTATACAATTCTAGGTTTCAATAATACAATAGGGAATTCTTAATAAAAATTAGTTTAAACCAAACATTACAAGGCACAACAATTCATGCTTTACACACTCAAAAGTCAATAACCAGAATTTACCAACCCATGGTAAATCAACCCTTTCAAAGCTACTCGGTCTTCCTCCATCAAACAAGGGAATAATATTTTACCACTTTTGAAAACAACCTTAATTCTTGAATATCCCATAACCGGCCATCAAGAAACACAATCAACAAATCCAAAAACCATTTAACCAAAGCAATGCATAATCTAATTGAAAACTCATCTCACCATTTCAAAATCATTAATAACATAAAGTCAACACATAATCAATAAAATCTCCAAATCTAAATACCTATCAACAATGGACACAAACCTAATCAAAGAACCATATAATAAAGCCTGGTTTAGCCAAAATATCCAGCTGAACATTACCTATAATCACGGCTCAGCCGATCCAACAATAAATCAGGGACTCAAAACTACAATGATTTCCCCATTCAGCCAACCACACAGAAATACATACACCTTAAATCTCCATATCACCATTTATCCACTAAGATCAACATAAAAACCGATAAATACACAATTGGTAATCCTCAAGTTCAACAACTAAAATACTTAATTTTTATTTAAACTCAAAACAGAGGATTACACAAAATCAATGAAGACGAATCGGTCACTAAAATCTTTCACAACATTTATCAACCAAAAAATCCAATATAACTCAAATAAGTCGCAAGAAATCACCTTGATAATTTCTTTAGAAATTCTACCGAAATCCCCATTAATTTTCACCGGAAATCGCCACTGGACCCCCCGGAAAAGCCGCCGAAAAACGTACAGGAAGAACCGGGTCTTCCTCTCGGGTCTTCGGGTCACAGGGTCGGGTTCTCCCAGATCCGTCGGGTTTGACTCGCGGGTCGCGGGTCCAAGCTCCTGGGTTAATGGGTTTTTGCCCACGGGTTCGTCGGAAGTTGCGTCACCGGGGTCACCCAGCTTGTCCACTGGAAGATCGGGTCAAATCTTCCCGATTTCTCTCCCTCTCCGTTCGCTCTCTCTCTCTCTCACGGATCCACCGGATCCTCTTTCCCGATCTCACTCTCTCGCTCTCTGATCTCATCTCTCTAGTCTCTCAATCTCACTCTCTCGTCTCTGTTTCTCTCCTCTCGGGCTCCCTCTCTGTTCTCGGGTAGAAGAAGAAAGAAGAAGGAACGAAGAATAGAGAAGAAAGAAAGAAGAAAAAGAAGAAGTGTTGTCCGGTTATAATAAAAGAGAGGAGATATTATTTTTCTTAATGATTAAGTTTAGTAAAATATCAATAGATATTTTTGTACAAAACTTAGTAGCTAAGTTTATATAAAATATCTCTTATAAAAATATCTCTTATAGAAATATCCCTCTAGATATTTTTACATTGGTCTTTACCATTATGTATAATTTATCAAGATTACAATCTGAGTCCGTTTTGTGTCTAGTTCATTTCATCGGTAATATTATTATCTCAATAATATTATAACACCATCAATATATAAATTGCAAATATATATATAATTTATACAATAATATTACATACAGTAAATATTACACATTAATATTATTTGATAATATTATCGCATCAATTAATTCACTGATTAATTCAGTCATTTTATTAAATAGCCCTGTAATATCATTAAACTTTATCAGAGTTTAATAATATTATTCTTTATTTATAAAATCATAGTTTACAAATAATAAGACCAATGAATATTTATTTTCATAAATATCCATGTATTCCTCATTATTTATTGGGGATTAAAATACCGTGTTTAAAGCCACGTATTTTATTAACTGATGGATGTGAATATTGTTTCCAACAATATTAAGCCGTTCGAGCGTCAAGTCTTGAGAATCGAACGTCAATTTCAGACTTGTCTATTTTATTCAGTCTTAAATTCTAATTTAAGACATTTTATTTAATTACTTAAAATATGGGGAGCTACATCCGGACGCTCGCTACCTCGGAAAGGAGAAGACTGGTCGCGCGCGTCCAGACGATATAAAGAGACGTTCGGAAGATGATGACAGCGAGCGTCCGAAATCCATCAGGTCCAGTCCGGACATGTGGGCTCCATCCCCGTCCGGACTCTAAGAGAGTGCCGTCCGGACCACCAGTCCGTCCGAACGTCTATGTAGACCGTCCGGACGCTCCACACTGAAACACCAGAAAAACTGAGGAAAATTTTAAAGAGATCAATTTTCTCAAGTCCGTGTTAGAATACGCATGTATAATCAACTGATAACACAATCAGAGAGCATCTCAAAACTTAACAGAGATATAAAAGAGAGTTGAGATTTCAATTAGCACAAGTAATTTTCCTAATCATAGAAAAGTCAAATAGACAACTGAACTCAAGCAATGCGTGTGTGTGTGGAGACTGAACGGACAAGGTTTGGAAAATCATGACAAGAGCAACCGGATTTCCTAAAGGAGAGAGAGAATCCATGACAGATTAGCCAAAAGTCAAACCTTACTTTTACTAGGGCCTAGCCATCCTCATCTGATACACTCCCCCTGAGATACAACATCGAATTGTTTTACTTGTACCATGAAGAACAAGATAAATTTTTTACTTGCTCATAGAGGGCAAGGTATATTGCAAATTCATAACAGAAGCAGCGAATAGAAAATTTTAAAGCACAAAATTTATACGAATAACTGCTCAATTCTTACGGTGCTGCAGGATAGGAAATGGCAGAATTTATAGATCCTAGGTTCAACTAGCCTATGGTCAATTTGACCATCTTATCACAAACCTCTTCTCTTATTCAGAATTTCCAGAAGCAAATAGTCAGAGAAGGAATGATGTACCTTTATGGAGTCTCGAATAGTGCACTTTTTCATCGCATGAGGAAAGGAGCTATCCTACTTTTGCACAACCAGGAAAAATAACTTGGCCAAAATAGTCATATACTCTCAAATATATCTAAGCAAAGTAAATTAAAGCTCACAGAATTGAGATATCAGTTAGAGATACATACAATATCTAAACAGCCAAGAGAAAAAAAATCTTGCAAATTCTCCCCAAAAAAAAAAAAAAATTATTTTTTATTTATTTTTTATTTTATTATTAAAAACAACCAAAACATGCAATATGGAAATGACATCATATGCAAAGGTAAAATCACACCTGTAAATGCTCAAAGATGCCAGTACAGAAAAACAGTCGCTCGACCTGCTTTTTCTGTCTTCCCCAATAGATACCTGCAAAGTTCTCTCAAGAGAAATAGGGGGCACAACAAACTGGTTCCTAGATTGCATAACAAGCTCATAATCATAAAAGGTGCAAGCAATCAAACCGGATGCCTTAGGATTAGGAACTAAATCCTAGGAATGAACACCCGAACCTGCTAGGTGCGTCGGTTCCCCTCCCTGGGGTAACTTCCCTTCTCAGCCCAAGTCTGCCTTCCAGTGGGTGGTTGTTGACAAGACTGCATCATCAACTCCATCATGTTCTACATCCATACAGGAGGCTCACCGGAGTATTGCTCTTGAGACCATCTCAAATGCTTGAGTTTGCTTTTTGTAAGTGCCACTATAATTGGCTGGTACAAACCGCTGCTGAGGCCGCTGATGTTGAGGAGCATGAGACCAAGGGGCTTAATACTGATGCCTTGATGCTTGTCCCCATGGTACTTGATAGGATGCCTGATGCCAAGGAGTCTGATGCTGAGCCATAGGTCTAGCGCCATAATGAGCTTGTCTAGGCGCTTATTGCTTGGCTTTGGCCTTTTGAGCTTTCGGGAGGGAGCACTGAGGCCAAACATGCCCACTTAGACCGTAGTGATGGCAAATAGGAGGTCTTCTGATAGAATGAGGCTGCTGAGTGCCTGGAACATCATCATTAACCTTTTCCTTCTGTTTATCTTCAACAGCGGGAGGAAGCTCTAGGACTGTAGGCTTCACAGATACAGTCTTTGAGGAAGAAGGAACATCAGAAGAGGAAGCTACATACCCGAGACTAGTCTTGTCATTAGGGCTCTTCTGGATGGACAGCATGCGAGTCAACTTCTCATCAGTGACTCTCTCTAGCTGGAGCTGTGTCTCTAGTAGCTTTTCCTCTAGCTCTTGCACTTTTAGCAACAATGAACTCTTCTCGGTCTGTAGACTGTTCAGATCATTCTGGTGCTGCTTTCGGCCTTCCCTCAGCTTCTCAAACTCTTTGTAGAGTGTCTTGTAGGCCTCTTTGAGCTTTTCCTCATTTTCACTATGCTCCGAGTAATATGAGTCTTCTTCTTCAACATGTGGGGCTACAAAGGCCTGAAATTTTTTAGACTTTGGAGCTTCTTCTTCTGACTCATCACTGAGAGTGACATTGTATGCCTTCCCCTTGCCCTTTTTGAGATTCCCACAATCCGCCCGGATATGCCCAAAGTCTGAGCATTCAAAACATCGGGGTGCTCTGGGATCTCTCTTCTCCTCTTCCTGTGGTTCAGCTTCTCTGAGAGGTTTCTTTATTTTATCAGAAAACTTCTTCTTGAACTGATCATCTTTCATCAGTCTTCTAAAATTTTTGGCTAACATAGCCACAGCATTGTCTTCATCCTCAGAGTCATCTTCAAAGGAGGCTTCTACCTTCTTCTTGGAAGCCTTTAGCGCAATGGTCTTCAACTTCTTGACCGGGGGTAGAGACAGCTCATTTGATTGAAGAGATCCGACTAGCTCTTAGAATTTTTTGGAAGAGTTTTACATCCGAGATAGATTTCCCAAGACTCACCATGGAGTTTCTAAGGTCACTTATCTTGGAGTAAAACTCTCCAAAAGTCTCTTCTTCCAACATCTTAATTTCTTCAATTCTTGAAGTCAACATTTGAAGTTTGGCAGATTTAACTAATTTCGTGCCTTCATATGTTGTTTCCAAGATTTGCCATGCTTCTTTGGCTGATTCGGAGTTTGAAATTTTGGCGAATTCAGAGGGAGAAAGTGCTTGGCATAGAGCATGGAGGGCTTTATCATTGGAAAGTCGAGCGTTTTTCAGAGGGACGGTTTCGGGAGCTGCATCCTCTGGTTTAGTCCAACCAGAGTCAACAATACTCCAACAGTCAATAGATTTTAAAAAGAATCGCATCCGAGCTTTCCAATAGCCATAGTTCGTACCATCGAAGGTAGGAACAGAATTAAGAGTTTGAGACATATCAAAATATAGAAGTCAAATATAATAACACTCAAGAAATTAATCTTCTCAGAGTGTACCAAGCTTCGATACCAATTGAAAAACGAAATTGACTTCTAAAAATAAAGTGTGTGCATAAGTGTCAACAAAAATTAAAGCACAACGGAAAGTAAATGACACAGATTTTTGTTGACGAAGTGGAAACTCAGTTAAGAGAAAAACCACTACGGGGCAGCAAAACCCAGGAATTCCACTATTGAGAAGACATAGCTAGATACAAGACAGTAACACTCACATGTACCGATGCAGTGGTCGTACCTTGATCTCTGAGGTGTAACCCAACACGAATGCTTCCCAATCAGGTTCTCTTACCTGAAGGGGTCTTCAATGGAACTCCTTACCTTGGAGCCGACCTCTAAGATAGACTTCGGTTTATAGCACAACACACTTGTAAAACGGCTTCAGAGGGATTGATGACTTCTCTGAGCCCTAATGGAATTCACACCGAATTCTTCCAGTTCTCAGTGCCCAGGGCCCTCTATTTATAGGCTGGGGGCTTAAATGAGCGTCAGGCAAAATATACCTGGGCGCCGTCCGGACGGTGGACATGGGCCGTCCGGACAAACAACAGTGCGACAAGATTTTTCAAAAATTTCGCAGGGAAATCTTTCCTGGTTAAGGGTATCGTTCAGACGGGCTGGCACATCGTCTGGACGGTCGCACGTCCGCTGCAAGTAATTTCCTTATATGGCTCTCGAGCGTTCGGACCATGGGAGATGAGCTTCTGGACGGTAATTCTTCAACACGTAAGTTCCATATTTGCATTGCCCGCATCCGGACCATGATTGGCAGTCGTCCGGACGGTTGAAGTCGAATCGGCAATTTCCTTCTTTGATGCCGCGCGTCCGGACCTTAGCTGTCAGATGTCCAGACGGTCATATCTGAATTGCGATTCTTGCCTTAAGGAGATGCACGTCCGGACGGGATACCACATCGTCCAGACGGTTGATTGATCTTCCCTTTCTTGGAATTTGGAAAGATATCTGAAACTGATCGAGTACTGGGAGGCGTCCGGACGTGCTGCTGAAACGTCCGGACTGATGCAAGATGGCACAAAAACTTCTTGATACAGTATGGGATCTGGACGGAATGAACACTTCGTCCGGACAGATGATGTTGGTCTGTCTAGCGTCCAGACGGGATGACACGTCGTCCGGACGGATGGAACAGTGGACAGATGGGCGTCCGGACGGGATGGCTAGATCGTCCGGACGGCTGACAAGGAACTTGAATTCTTCTGACTTGCAGACTCTGAATAGTGGAATCCCTGTTTACAACATCTTTACACTTAAGTGATTTTGTCCAAACACAGAATGAGGCCAAAATACTAACACTTAAAATACCATCTAAGGTAATGTCAAACCCAGGAGCTTCTCCTTGACTAGCTTTTTCTCCAAGCTCTTTTAATTCTGAGTCATTTTCATGGGCTACCTTGATTCCATCTATTAGCATTGGTTGAATAATAAGCGTTGCAAGAATTATATATGTATTCGTTGGCCTTGTGTCCAATTGAATCATTCCAAATTTCTGAGTAAGCTTATCCAACATTGGTACAGATTTTGATACTTCACCCCGTGATTTTCTACTTAACGCATCTGTACCTACATTTGCCTTACTCGGGTGATAAAGGATATAACAATCATAATCCTTTAATAGTTCTAACCACCTTCGTTTCCTTATGTTCAGATCTTTCTGAGTGAAGATATATTTGAGACTCTTATGATCAGTATATATCTCACACTTTGACCCATAAAGATAATGTCTCCAAATTTTTAAGGCAAAACTACTGCTGCTAATTCCAATTCATGCGTAGGGTAATTTCTTTCATGTTTCTTTAACTGTCTTGAGGCATAGGCTATTACTTTACCTTGTTGTATGATCACGCATCCCAATCCCTTTTAAGAAGCGTCATTATACACCACATATCCTTCTTTATCTGAGGGAAGAGTAAGAATTGGCACAGTCACCAATCTTCTCTTAAGTTCTTGAAAGCTTGCATCACACTCGTCACTCCAGACATAACAGGTGTTCTTCTTCGTCAATGCAGTCAAAGGTCCTGAGAGTACAGAAAACCCTTCTACAAATCTTCGATAATAACTAGCAAGTCCTAAGAAATTGCGAATCTCCTGGACATTTGTTGGCCACTCCCATTTGACTACAGCTTCAATCTTACTTGGATCTACTTCAATCCCATATCCGGAGATCACGTGTCCCAAAAATGAGACTTTCTTTAACCAAAACTCACATTTCTTGAGTTTAGCAAACAATTTCTATTCTCTCAGAATTTCCAGTACCTTTTGTAGATGTTCAACATGTTCTTGATGATTAGTTGAATAAACTAATATATCATCAACAAATACTACTACAAACCAATCAAGGTACTTATGGAATACCCTGTTCATCAAATACATGAACACAGAAGGTGCATTGGTTAGCCCAAAAGGCATAACCAAAAATTCATAATGACCATACTGTGTTCGAATTAGGCTTGGCAATTTGGGTCGTCGGGTCGGGTTCGTGTCAACTCGGCTGACCCGATTACACAATTAGGTTAGACACGAACTCGACCAGATTATTTATCAGGTTGAAATTCTGAACCCAAACACGACTCGCCTGCCAGCCGTGTTACCCGAACACTACTCGGGTAACACGTTTACTTTCAACCAATCCCTGATTGATCAGAGAAGTAGAGAACTGAGAACCCAATGTTTATCAAAACAAAATCAATACAAGCATTAACAATTCTAATGGAAAATTCACCTAAATCGGCACTGGACCAAACTACCGAAGGGTGAAACTGAAACACTGAAGTGAAAATCTGGAAGAGATTCAAGAGAAGATGAGAAATCGAGAAGTGCTGCAGTGCGGGAGTGCGGACTGCGGGCGACGGGCATACGCCGTGCGGGTCGGTGCGGCTACGCAGACTAGCGGGCTAGGGTTCCGAATGCGGAGCGCAGGCGATGGGCGTACATTGTGCGGGCGGTGCGGCTACGCTGACTAGTGGGCTAGGGTTCCGACTGCGGAGTGCAAACGACGGGCGTGCACTGTGCAGGCCAGTGCGGTTACGCCGTGCTAGCAGGCTAGGGTTCCGATTCGTTTCTTACTTTCTCCGTTTCTAACTTTCTAGATTCTTCATTGTTCTTCTACAGTCTACTTCTGTCTTTTGGTCTTTCTTCCTCTTTTCTTTTTTTTTTTTTTTTTTTTAAATATAAATAAATAAATAACCGGGTCTAATCGTGTCTTGCGGGTTAACCCGTGGGTTGACTTGCCAGACACGATTTTAATCGGGTTGACTCGATTATGACCCGAACCCGATTACAATAAACCCAAACCCTATTTTCCCGTGTCGTGTTCGTGTCGGGTCATGTCAAAAATTGCCAACCCTAGTTCAAATAGCTATTTTCTCCATATCTTCTTCTCGCATTTTAAGTTGATGATACCCAGACCGAAGATCAATCTTTGAGAAAACCTAAGATTCCATTAATTGATCAAACAAATCATCGATTATGGGTAACAGGTATTTATTCTTGATAGTCACCCGATTTAAATCTGGATAATCTATGCATATCCACATAGATCCATCTTTCTTCTTTACAAACAAAACTGGCACTCCCCATGGTGACACACTTCGACGGATAAAACCCTTGTCTAACAGCTCTTGAAACCGTTCCTTTAATTCTTCTTGAAAAATTGAAATTGACTTCAAAGATAAAGTATGTGCATAAGTGTCAACAAAAATTAAAGTACAGCGGAAAGTAAATGACAAACAGATTTTTGTTGACGAAGTGAAAACTCAGTTAAGAGAAAAACCACTCCGGGGTAGCCAAACCCAGGAATTCCACTATTCAGAAGACGAAGCTAGATACAAGACAATAACACTCACATGTTCTCCTCCCTGAAGGGTTCTTCAATGGAACTCCTTACCTTAGAGCCGACCTCTAAGATAGACTTCAATTTATAGCACAACACACTTGTAAAACGGCTTCAGAGGGATTGATGACTTCTCTGAGCTCTAATGGAATTCACACTGAATTCTTGCAGTTCTCAGTGCCCAGGGGCCTCTATTTATAGGCTAGGGGCTCAAATGAGTGTCAGGCAAAATATACCTTGGCACCGTCCAGACGGTGGACATGGGCCGTCCGGGATGGATCAGAGGATAGATGGGCGTCTGGACGGGATGGCTCGATCGTCCCGACGGCTGACAAGGAACTTGAATTCTTCTGACTTGCAGACTTTGAATAGTGGAATCCCTGTTTACAGCATCTTTACACTTAAGTAATTTTGTCCAAACACAGAATGAGGCTAAAATACTAACAAACTCCCCATTTGGCCATTCTGGGAGAAAAATCACTTGACCGGTTTGAAAATACATTCCCAGTCCAAAAATAAAAATTCCTCAGGCACTATTGAAACATCCTCAGGCATGGGTAAAATCCCGTCTGCATCATCCTCATCATCACTGCCGCTAGAATGATGATACTTTAGACACTCCTGAAGGTCCAGCTGGTTCTGCTCCACGCGCCTGTCGATGAAGTGCACAGCTAGCTGCATGGATGAGATGGACTACTGCATGGAGGACATAGACACCTGCATGCTGCGCATCCCTCCCTGAAGTGCAGCAAAAGCCTCCATAATCTGAGCATAATTGACCTCCGGCTCAAATGGTGGAACAGTATGTGAGGATGAAGCGATATCTGGAAAGCCGACTGGCATAGCAGTAGGTGGGGGCACCTCATCATCGGAGTCATCTCTCCGCAGCTGCGCATTAGACTTCATCAATGTCTGCTTGCTGATGGGCTGCTGGATTTTCATCTTCGGTTCGCCATTGACATTGATGCCCGACTGAAGAATAATCTGAGTGAGGAGGCAGCAAAACGGAAGACCAGCAGTGCTCTCATCAGGGCCTCTAACATAACCCCCAACATGTGCTTGCACAGGCGGAAAGGCAAGCGGAGGTGGATAGCATAGACAAAGTGGGCCCGTTTCAGGATCAGATCACTGTGATGGGAAACAGGCTAGATGTTCTGCTGAATGATCTTGGCCAGCATGCAGTGGGTGGAAGACAGGGCACCAATCTGGATAGCAATAGAGCCTTCCTCACCTTGGGGAACGGCACAGAAGAATTCCCTGAGATCATCCAGGGATGGAGGAAGCACTGCCTCATTGTATGGGCTAGCCGAAATCTCAAGCACTGGGACTCGGATGATGTGACTGATGACCTGAGGATCAATAGTGATGAGATGGCCTGCAAAGGAGGACTGAAGCACCACCTTTAGGTTGGCGTAGAACAGCTTGAGCAATCTGGTGTACACCACACAAGCACAGCTGTGGAGATATCCCCAGTTGTACGTCTGGATGATATCAAGTATGTTGTCCAGCGGTGGCACCATGATATAGCCCGAAGGCCATTCCGCTCAGCAATGACAGAGCGGTCCCTAATTTTGGCCTGAATTGCAGCCCTATCTTCCACAAGCCTCTGACGGACCCTGCGGGGTGGACTGCCGGCAGACATGATTCTGCAAAAGATCCAACAAGAATTTTCCAAAGAAAAATATTTCAAAAATATTCTTGTTAGGATGACAAAAATTTGGCAGAATAACAGCAGTAACAAGGACTTGTGATAAAATAAATACAAAATAATATCACAACTATGTCCAAGAAATTTCAACATGGAAGATATATGTATCTCATATTCCAAAAATAAATAACATTCTAACAGTTCCAAAAAACACTGAAGAGAGAAGGGTTGAAACTCAATACCTGGAATATGAGAAAAATGCAAAAAGCCAAAAACTCACAAAAGGGAACTCACAACCAGCCAAAAGTGAGATTGAGTGGGGTAGAGTGAGAATGTGGCGAGCAGTGGAATTTATAACCTCTGTGGGGTCCCCGTCTGGACGGTGGGTTGATGACGTCCGGATGTTTGCTGCCTCGGAAAGGAGCAGACTGGTCTCGCGCGTCCGGACGATATAAAGAGACGTTCAGACGATGATTACAGCGCGCGTCCGGACTCCATCAGGTCCTGTCCGGACATGTGGGCTCCATCCCCGTCCGGACTCTAAATGAGTTCCCTCCTGACCTCCAGTCCGTCCAAACGTCTATGAAGACCGTCCTGACGCTCCACACTGAAATACTAGAAAAACGGAGGAAAATTTTACTGAGATCAATTTTCTCAGGTCAGTGTTAGAACACGCATGTATAATCAACTGATAACACAATCAGAAAACATCTCAAAACTTAATAGAGATATAAAAGAGGGTTGAGATTTCAATTTGCACAAGTAATTTTCCTAATCATAGAAAAGTCAAATAGTCAACTCAACTCAAGCAATGCATGTGTGTGTGGAGACTGAACCGACAAGGGTTGAAAAATCTTGACAAGAGCAACCGGATTTCCTAAAGAAGAGAGAGAATCCGTGACAGATTAGCCAAAAGTCAAACCTTACTTTTACTTGGGCCTAGCCATCCTCATCTGATACACTCCCCCTGAGATACAGCACCGAATTGTTTTACTTGTGCCATGAAGGACAAGATAAATTTTTACTTGCTCATAAAGGGCAGGGTATATTGCAAATTCTGTATAGAAGCAGTGAATAGACAATTTTAAAGCACAAAATTCATACGAATAACTGCTCAATTCTTATGGTGCTGCAGGCTAGAGGAAATGCCAGAATCTATAGATCCTAGGTTCAACTAGCCTATGCTCAATTTGACCATCACAAACCTCTTCTCTTATTCAGAATTTCTAGAAGCAAATAGTCAGAGAATGAATGATGTACCTTTAGGGAGTCTCGGATAGTGCACTTTTTCATTGCATGAGGAAAGGAGCTATCCTACTTTTGCACAACCAGGAAAAATAACTTGGCCAAAATAGTCATATACTCTCAAATATATCTAAGCAAAGTAAATTAATGCTCACAGATATCAGTTAGAGATACATACAATATCTAAACAGCCAAGAAAAAAATCTCGCAATTCTCCCAATTTTTTATTTTTTATTATTATTATTAAAAAAAAACAAAACATGCAATATGGAAATGACATCATATGCAAAGGTAAGATCACACCTGTAAATGCTCAAAGTTGCCAGTACAGAAAAACAGTCTCTCGACTTGCTTTTTTTGTCTTCCCCAATAGATACCTGCAAAGTTCTCTCAAGAGAAACAGGGGGCACAACAAACTAGTTCCTAGATTGCATAACAAGCACATAATCATAAAAGGTGCAAGCAATCAAACCGGATGCCTTGGGATTAGGAACCAAATCCTAGGCATGAACACCTGAACCTGCTAGGTGCGTCGGTTCCCTTTCCTGGTGTAACTGCCCTTCTCAGCCCAAGTCTGCCTTCCAGTGGGTGGTTGTTGACAGGACTGCATCATCAACTCCATCATGTTCTACATCCAGACAGGAGGCTCACTGGAGTATTGCTCTTGAAGCCTTCTCAAATACTTGGGTTTGCTCTTGTAAGTGCCACTGTAATTGGCTGGTACAAACCGCTGCGGAGGCCGCTGATGCTGAGGAGCATGAGACCAAGGGGCTTGATACTGATGCCTTGATGCTTGTCCCCATGGTACTTGATAGGATGCCTGATGCCAAGGAGTTTGATGCTGAGCCATAGGTCTAGCGCCATAATGAGCTTGTCTGGGCGCTTCTTTCTTGGCTTTGGCCTTTTGAGCTTTCAGGAGGGAGCACTGAGGCTGAACATGCCCACTGAGACCGCAGTGATGGAAAATAGGAGGTCTTCTGATGGAATGAGACTGCTGAATGCCTGGAATATCATCATTAACCTTTTCCTTCTGTTTATCTTCAACAGCAGGTGGAAGCTCTAGGACTGTAGGCTTCACAAATACAGTCTTTGAGGTAGAAGGAACATCACAAGAGGAAGCTACATACCCGAGACCAGTCTTGTCATTAGGGCTCTTCTGGATGGACGCATGCGAGTCAACTTCTCAGCAGTGACTCTCTCTAGCTGGAGCTGTGTCTCTAGTAGGTTTTCCTTGAGCTCTTGCACTTTTAGTAGCAATGAACTCTTCTCGGTCTGCAAACTGTTCAGATCATTCAGGTGCTACTTTCGGCCTTCCCTCAGCTTCTCAAACTCTTTGTAGAGTGTCTTGTAGGCCTCTTTGAGCTATTCCTCATTTTCACTATGCTCCGAGTAATATGAGTCTTCTTCTTCAACATGTGGGGCTACGAAGGCCAAAATTTTTTCAAACTCTGGAGCTTCTTCTTCTGACTCATCACTGAGAGTCACATTGTATGCCTTCCCCTTGCCCTTTTTGAGATTCCCACAATCCGCCCACAATCCCCAAAGCCTGAGCATTCAAAACATCGGGTCCTCTAGTTCAGTTTCTCTGAGAGGTTTCTTTATTTTATTAGAAAACTTCTTCTTGAACCGATCATCTTTCATCAGTCTTCTAAATTTTTTGGCTAACATAGCCACAGCTTTGTCTTCATCATCAGAGTCATCTTCAGAGGAGGCTTCTACCTTCTTCTTGGAAGCCTTTAGGGCAATGGTCTTCAACTTCTTGACAGGGGGCAGAGACAGCTCATATGTTTGAAGAGATCCGACTAACTATTCAATCTTCATCTCTTCAAGATCCTTGCTTTCTTCGATCATCGTTACCTTGATCTTGAAACGCTCGGGCAAAGATCTTAGAATTTTTTGGAAGAATTTTACATCCGAGATAGATTTCCCAAAACTCACCATGGAGTTTCTAAGGTCACTTATCTTGGAGTAAAACTCTCCAAAAGTCTCTTCTTCCAACAACTTAATTTCTTCAAATCTTGAAGTCAACATTTGAAGTTTGGCAGATTTAACTAATTTCGTGCCTTCATATGTTGTTTCCAAGATTTGCCATGCTTCTTTGGCTAATTCGCAGTTTGAAATTTTGGCGAATTCAGAGGGAGAAAGTGCTTGGCATAGAGCATGGAGGGCTTTATCTTTGGAAAGTCGGGCGTTTTTCAGAGGGACTGTTTCGGGAGTTGCATCGTCTGGTTTAGTCCAACCAGAGTCAACAATACTCCAACAGTCAATAGATTTTAAAAAGAATTGCATCCGAGCTTTCCAATAGCCATAGTTCGAACCATCAAAGGTAGGAACATAATTAAGAGTTTGAGACATATCAAAATATAGAAGTCAAATATAATAACACTCAAGAAATTCATCTTCTCAGAGTGTACCAAGCTCTGATACCAATTGAAAAATTGAAATTGACTTCAAAGATAAAGTGTGTGCATAAGTGTCAACAAAAATTAAAGCACAGCGGAAAGTAAATGACACAGATTTTTGTTGACGAAATGGAAACTCAGTTAAGAGAAAAACCACTCCGGGGCAGCCAAACCCAGGAATTCCACTATTCAAAAGACGAAGCTAGATACAAGACAGTAACACTCACATGTACCAATGCAGTGGTCGTACCTTGATCTCTGACGTGTAACCCAACACGAACGCTTCCCAACCAGGTTCTCCCACCTAAAGGGGTCTTCAATGGAACTCCTTACCTTAGAGCCGATTTGTAGCACAGCACACTTGTAAAACAGCTTCAGAGGGATTGTTGACTTCTCTGAGCTCTAATGGAATTCACACCGAATTCTTGCAGTTCTCAGTGCCCAGGCACCGTCCGCACGATGGACATGGGCCGTTCGGACGGACAACTGTGCGACAAGATTTTCTGACAATTTCACGAGGAAATCTTTCCTGTTTAAGGAAATCGTCCGGACGGGATGGCACATCGTCTGGACGGTCGCACGTCCGCTGTAAGTAATTTCCTTATAAGTTTAGAGCGTTCGGACCATGGGGGATGAGCGTCCGGACAGCTATTCTTCAACACACAATTTCCATATCTGTAATGCGCGCGTCCGGACCATAATAGGCAGTCGTCCGGACGGTTGAAGTCAAATCGACAATTTCCTTCTTTGATGCACACGCGTTCGGACCACAGCTGTCAGACGTCCGGACGGTCATTTTTGAATTATGATTCTGGCCTTAAGGAGACGCGCGTCCGGACGAGATACCACATCTTCCGAACGGTTGATTGATCTTCCTTTTCTTGGAACTTGGAAAGAAATTAGAAACTGATCGAGTACTGGGAGGCGTCCGGACGTGCTGCTGAAACGTCCAGATGGATGCAAGCTGGCACAGAAACTTCTCGATACAGTATGGGGTCCGGACGGAATGAACACTTCGTCCGGACGGATGATGCTGGTCTATCTGACGTCCGGACGGGATGACACGTCGTCCGGATGGATGGAACAGTGGACAGATGGGCGTCCGGATGGCTGACAGGGAACTTGAATTCTTCTGACTTGCGGATTCTGAATAGTGGAATCTCTGTTTACAGCATCTTTACACTTAAGTGATTTTGTCCAAACACAAAATGAGGCCAAAATACTAAGACTTAAGTGTTCCATATTCATATCACAAAGTTTTGCATATGTGGCAGAGACAAATGAATGTGTCGCACCAGAATCAAATAGTGTGCATGCAAGGCTACCAAATAAAGGAATGGTACTTATTTCTACATTAGCATCTTCTGCCTCATTATCAGCTTTGCTTGGGGTGAGTGCATACACCACAGCTAGTGCAGTCTTCGGTTGATTGCCGCCTCCTTGCAGCGTAGGCCCTCTTGTGCTTGCCATTGGACAGTCTCTGACAAAATGATTTGCTCGTCCACATCGAAAGCAAGTCCCCGTTCCCGATCTGCATTCTCCTACATGCATCTTCCCACATTTTGAATATGGGGGTCTTTGTCATCCTTGGTTTCCTGGGACATTCCTTCCTACCCTCTGTCTTGAGCTACTACCAATTGCAGGCCTTTTTACAAAATGTGTGACCTGGGGCATGAATCATTTCTTTTGTTCTCTGGTAGCAACATTGTAACACCCCATATTTTAAGATATTAAATAAAATATCTTAAAATTGGATATTTGATCTAATAAACTAAATATGAATATTTATTCATAAATATTCATCAAGATATGTTCAAAGAGATTAAATGTTTATTGAAAAATATGTATAACTGTATCGTCATGTTAAAATAGACCTTAAACTTTAGAATAACAAAAATAAGGTCAAACGAATTCCGTTTTGGTCAATTCAAAAGCCAAAACGCTCATCTTGGAGTCCTCTATCTACATATAAAGTTTCATAGAAATCAGACTTTTGTAGGTTTGTCGAAACTGTCCGTGAACCTACTGCCCTTGGACTGGACAGCAGGCATGCGTGGCAGCCCAAGATTCTGCCACATCACCGCCACGTCACCCTATTGATTTTCTGATGCTTTCTTGAGTTGACAAGTGTCCATTCTTATCTTGTATGGTATTTTAATAGTTACTTATAAGGTTAAGTAAATATTTAAGGAGAAAATTACCTAACTGTAGGATAAGGTTACTAAGATAAGGATATTGTATGAGTAATGATTAATATTCCTTTTGGATAAGAGATGAGTCACTCTTAGTTATGATTAATATTCCTTTTTGATGGGTGAGTCACCTATGCTAAGTGAAGCTCTCCTTTCTATGTTCTTCTCTTCTTTCCTTGATTTTTATCGAAAGTGATCATTACTAGAATAACTCATCATGATATTCTAAATGCGTTCACACTTGAATGTATTGTTTTGAAAACTTAATCCGTGATATTTTTAAAAATTTATTATTGATTGATGACTCATAGCAACACCTCATCTACCCATGTGCAAAACTCTCAACCATTGATCCAAACTTAATGCTTAAGAAACTCTCCCAACCATTAGATGAAAATTGAAGATGAGATATTTGGAAAAGGTGATGATTACTTGATGACTCATAAACTTGTTCTCCAAGTTGATTCCTAAGCCATTAGATGAGATTATGGTGGAAAGATCTTGGCAATTCATTCTTTTATAAAAGGATGACTCCTCTCACAAATCGCATCTTCTTCTCTTTGAGAAATTCTCTCAAATCTCTCTCTTGGTTCTCTCTTTCTCTCTTAGTGTTCTTCTTCTGTTCTTGCAATAGAAATCAGAGCATGGAAGCTCTGATCTTCCCTCGAATCAGCAGCAGCCTTCTCCCTTTCTTTTTTGTGCATGATTAGAATCAAAAAGGAAAGAAATCAAAGAAGAAGGATTGCATCTTCCTCTCCCATGGACGACAACTTTTGGTAAGTCTCTACCTTCTCTTCTCTTGATTTCTCTAGTTCTTTCATGCCTCTTTGCATCACTCCATCTATGGATGCCGTAGCATGAAGAGCTCTTGCTCTTTCCTTTTTAGTTTTGGTTCAAAAAAGAAGAACTCTCTTTTCTTCTTCACGAACATATATAGATATCTCTAACTCTCGGATTGGTACAAGAAAAGAATTTGAAGAGATTAAGATGTTGGAGGATGAGACGTTTGGAGAGTTTTACTCCAAGATGAGTGACCTGAGAAACTCCATGGTGAGTCTAGGGAAGCCTATCTCGAATGTAAAACTTATCCGAAAAATTTTGAGATCTTTGCCTGAGCATTTCAGGATTAAGGTAACGACAATTGAAGAAAGCAAGGATCTTGGGGAGATGAGATTGAAGAGCTGGTGGGATCTCTTCAAACATATGAGTTGTCTCTGCCCCCGGTCAAGAAGTTGAAGACCATTGCTCTAAAGGCTTCCAAGAAGAAGGTAGAAGCCTCATCTGAAGATGACTCTAAGGATGAAGAAAAAGTTGTGGCTATGTTAGCCAAAAAATTTAGAAGACTGATGAAAGATGATCGGTTCAAGAAGAAGTTTTCTGAAAAAGTAAAGAAACCTCTCAGAGAAGCTAAACCTAAGGAAGAAGAGAAGAAAGATCCTAGAAGACCCCGATGTTTTGAATGCTCAGGCTTTGGGCATATCCGGGCCGATTGCGGGAATCTTAAGAAGGGTAAGGGGAAGGCTTATAATGTGACTCTCAGTGATGAGTCAGAAGAAGAAGCTCCAGAGACTGAGAAATTTCTAGCCTTTGTGGCTCCGCTCGGTGAAGAAGAGGGCTCTTATTACTCGGAGCACAGTGATAATGGGGAAGAGCTCAAGGAGGCCTGCAAGACACTCTATATAGAGTATGAGAAGCTGAGGGAAGGTCGTAAGCAGTACCTTTATGATCTGAACAGTCTGCAAACTGAGAGCTCAAGGAAAAGCTACTAGAGACGCAGCTCCAGCTAAAAAGAGTCACCGATGAGAAGCTGACTCGTATGCTGTCTATCCAGAAGAGCCCAACTGACAAGACTGGTCTCGGGTATGTAACTCCCTCTTCTGATGCTCCCTCTACTTCAAAGACTGTATTTGTGAAACCTACAGTCCCAGAGCCTCCTTCTACTGCTGAAGATAAAGGGAAGGACAAGGTCAATGATGATGTTCCAAGCACTCAGTGCTCTCTCCTAAAAGCTCAGAAAGCCAAGGCCAAGAAAGAAGTGCCCCGACAGGCTGATCATGGCACTAGACCTGCGGCCTAGACTCCATGGTATCAGGCTCCATACCATCAAGTACCAAGATATCAAGCTCCATGGTCTCATGGATCACGATACGAGGCATTCCAGCATCAGCGGCCTCAGCAACGATTTGTACCTACCAATCACAGTGGCAACTCCAAGAACAAATTCAAGCAATTTAGGAGGCCTCAGTGAGCCACCTATCTGGATGCAGAGCATGATGGAGTGGATGATGTCCTGCCAACAACCATCCTCATAAAAGGCAGGCTTGGCTCAAGAAGGACCGTCACCCCATGAGTGGGAACAGACGCACCTAGCAGGTTTGGGTGTTCATGCCTAGGATTTGGTTCCTAATCCTACGGCATCAGGTTTGATTACTTATTTTGCTGTTATATTTTATATGCAATCTAGGAACCAGTGGTACTTTGTTTTGCCCCCTATATTTTGTTTGGAGATCTTTGCAGGTATTTATTGGGGAAGACAGAAAAAGTAGGTCGAGTGACTGTTTTTCTGCAATGGCATCATCAGGTTTGATTTTGCCTTGCATATGATGTCATTTACATATTGCATGTTTTGTCTTCTTGTGTTTTTTTTTAAAAAAAAATAAAAAATAAAAAAATTGGGAGAATTTGCAGGATTTTTTTCTCTTGGCATAACAGATAATTGAATGTATTTTCTCCTGATATCTCAAATATTTGAGTATTAATTTACTTTGCTTAGATATAATTGAGAGTCGCTGACTATAATTTGCCAAGTGTTTTCCTGTATAGGAAAAAGTAGGATAGCTTCTTTTCTCATGCGATGAAAAATGTGCACTATCCACGACTCCCCTAAAAGGTACATCTTTCGTTCTCTGACTTTGTGTTTCTATAAATTTTGGATAAGAGAAGAGGTCTTTGATAAGATGGCCAAATTGACCACATGCTAGTTGAACCTAGAACCTAAAAACTCTGGCATTCCCTCTAGATTGCAGCATCATAAGAATCAAGCAGTAAATCATATGAATTCTGTGCTTTAATTATTCACTGCTTATGTGCTGAATTTGATTTATGCCTTGCCCTCTACGTGCAAGTAAAACATTTACTTTGTCCTTCATGGTACAAGTAAAATAATTAGGTGCTGCATCTCAAGGGGAGTGTATCAGATGAGGGTGGCTAGGCCCTAGTAAGTTATAAGGTTTGACTTTTGATTAATCTGTCACTGATTTTCTCTTTTGTCTAGGAAATCTGGTTGCTCTTTCTCATGTCATCGAAAGTCTTACCTTGTGGGTTTTTGTCTTCACACACACATGCATTACATGAGTTGAGTTGGCTGTTTGAATTTTGCATGTTCAGGAACTTATTTGTGCTGATTGAACTCTCAACTCTCTTTTATATCTTTGTTTAGTTTTGAGATGCTCTCTGATTGTGTTATCAGTGGTTTATATATGCGTGTTCTGAAACTGACTTTGGAAAAATTTGATCTCTGTAAATTTTCCCAAGTTTTCTGATGTTTCAGTGTGGAGCGTCCAGACGGTAGTTTCTTGGCATCCCGACAGGGATGGAGCTTAGACGTCAGGACGGGAGTTGTTTAACGTCTGGATGCGCGCGGCTAGCATCGGGCAGACGATTAAGATTAATCGTTCGGACGCGCGCGACCAGTCTGCTCATATCCGAGGCAGCGCGCATCCGGACGGCATTAATACGCCGTTTGGACGGGGGACCCACAGAGGCTATATATATACCCCAGATTGCCGCTCACTCCATCCTACCCCACAAAATCCTTCTTTTTGGCAGCTTGTGAGAAAAGTTTTGTGAGCTTTTAGTTTTTTGTTGCTCCTTCTTGTCTTTTTGAGCATTATTTCACATTCCAGGTATCCTTTTTAACCTTTTTTCTCTTTAATTTTTTTTTAAAAAATTGTTAGAATGTTGGTTTCTTTAGGAATGTTTGAGATTATGAGATGCATATATTCGCCATGTAGGGATTATTTGTGGTGATACTTTGTGGGACTATAAATGTGATAATTTATGTCTATTTTTTAATAGTCCTTTGTACTGCCGTTACTCTGCCAAATTTTTATGACATAACAAGAATCTTTTTGGACTATTTTTGGCAAAATCTTGTTGGTTTCTTTGTGCAGAATCATGTCTGCAATCAGTTCCCAGCGCAGGGTCCGCTAGAGGACTAAGGAAGAGAGAGCGCATTCCAAACCAAAATAATGCATCGCACAGTCATTGCTGAGCGCAATGTGGTCTGATTTGACATTATAGTGCCTCCGCTAGATAGTATTTATGAGACTATTCAGACTTACCACTGAGGATAGCTCTACACCTGTGCCTGCATTGTTCTCACCAGGCTGGTCAGACTCTTCTATGCCAACCTGGAGGTGGCGCAGGATGATGAACATGGGATGGTACTGCAGTCCATCTTGATGGGCACATCATCACTGTTGATCCCCAGATCATCAGTCACTTCATAGGCGTTCCAGTCCTTGATCTGCTTGACAGTCCTTATAATGAGGTGGTGCTTCCTCCCTCTATGGATGATCTCCGAGAGTTCTTCCATGCAGTTCCACAGGGCAAAGAGCGTGCTACCACCATTCGGATCAGCGCACTGTCTCCCACTCCTCGCTTGCTAGCCAAGATAGTGCAGCACAACCTATGGCCAGTTGTCAGGCGCAGTGACCTGATTCTGAAGAAGGCTAAATTGGTTTATGCCATCCACATCCGCTGGCATTTCTGCCTGTGCAAGCATATTATGAGCGTCATGCTGAAGGCCCTTGATGAGGGTAATACCGGTCTTCCTTTTGGCTGCCTGCTCACTTAGATCATCCTTCAGTCCACCATCAACATAACTGGAGAACCGAAGATGAAGATTCAGTAGCCCATCAGCAAGCAGACTTTGATGAAGTCTAATGCACAGCTGCGGAGAGATGACTCCGATGATGAGGTACCCATTCCTGCTGCCATGCCAGTCGGTTTTCCAGATATGGCTTCATCCTCTCAGACAGTCCCGTCTTCAGAGCCAGAGCTCAATTTTTCACAGATTATGGAGGCCTTGGCTGCTATTCAGAGAGGCATGAGTACCATGGAACAGTCCATCACTTCTATACAGCAGGAGGTACATTCCATCAACAAGCGGGTAGAGCAGAATTAGCTGGATCTCCAGAAGTGCCTCAAGTACCATCATCCTGGCAGTAGTGATGAGGAGGAGGATGCACCCATGGCAGCGGATGATTAAGTTTCTTTGGCTATAAATTGTTTTTGGTAGCTATCTTTTCAGTTTTCTTTTGTGACATTTGTGTTATATTTAGTTACTTTTGTAAAACTGTTGAACTAATATTACTCTGTTTCTCAGGTCTTTCTGAGACCGTTAGAGGGAGTAATTTTTATTACAGTTGGGTGTTTTATTACTCTGTTTTACCCTTTGTCCCTTTGTGACAAAAAGGGGGAGTAATTTTTATTTTTGGACCGGGTCAAGTGATTTTTGTCCCAAAAGGGCCAAAGGGGGAATTTGTTAGTTTGTGATTGGCCTCATTCTGTGTTTGGACAAAATCACTTATTTGTAAAGATGCTTTTATCAGGGATTCCACTATTCAGAGTGATGTCAGAAGATTCTGCACTGCTTACAAGTCAGAAGAATTCGGTTCCCTATCAGCCGTCCGGACCCCGACAGACCAAGCATCATCCATCCGAACGACGTGGATTTCCGCCCGGACCCTTCACTGTATCGAGAAGCTTTTTTTCCAGCTTGGATCCGTCCGGACGTCTCAGCAGCCCGTCCAAACGCCTCTCAGTGATCGATCAGCTTCAGATTCTTTCCAAGTTCAATTTAAGGGAAGATTACTTCAACCGTCTGGATGACGTAGATTCCCGTCCGGACGCGCTCATACATAAGGTAGGAATCGCAATTCAAATATCACCGTCCGAACGTCAGTCAGCCTTGGTTCGGACGTGTGCTAAACAGTTAAGGAAATTGCCGATTCGACTTCAACCGTCTAGACGCTCATCCCCCATGGTCCGGACGCGCGAAAGCCTTATATGGAAATTACTAGCAGTGGACGTGCAACCATCTGGACGACTGTGTCTTACCGTCCGGACGCTGCTTTCAAACAGGAAAAGATTTTCAGTGAAAATCTCAGAAAATTCTATCGCACTGTTGTCTGTCCGGACGGCCCAGGTTCACCGTTCGGACGGCGTCCGTACATATTACAGCAATCGCCCATTTTGCACCTCAGCCTATAAATAGTGGCCCCTGGGCATTGAGAACTGCAAGAATTCGGTATTGAATTCCACAAGTGCTCAGAGAAGTTATTTTGAGAGATCGTTGAGCTGATCAAGTTTCCTCTGAAGCCATTGCAAGTGTCTGTTCCTGCGCTACATCTGAAGTCTATCTTAGGGGTCGGCCCTAAGGTAAAGGATTCCATTGAAGACCCCTTCAGGTAGGAGACCTGGTTGGTAAGCGTTCGTGTTGGGTTACACGTTAGAGATCAAGGTACGGCCACTGCATCGGGTGTATGTCAGTATTACTGTCTTGTATCTAGCTTTGTCTTCTGAATAGTGGATATCCTGGGTTTGGCTGCCCCGGAGTAGTTTTTCTCTTAACTGAGTTTCCACTTCGTTAACAAAAATCCTTGTGTCATTTATTTTCCGCATTGTTATTTTTTTGACACGTTAAGCACACACTTGCCATTTATTTATAGAAGTCAATTTTATTTTTCAAAAGAGACAGATATTTTGTTGACCTAGCATCCGGATGGTGTTGCTCTAACGTCCGGATGTCTTCATCATTATCTGTTGGACACTGAGGGGCGTCTGGACGCCTTCAAAGGCCCGTCCAAGCGGTTGCAGAGGAACCGGTTGTTTTGTCTTGGATTTTGCAAGGACTCTTCATGGACATCTTTTTAGAAGCTTGTGATCAAATACATTGTATGAATACATGAATACTAGATTTTAAATACCTCAACTTCAATAAGATCCATTTCCTAAGGTCCTCAAAGTCAACTATTCTTACACGTAACACTACTACATAAAATAGCAGTAGACTTCCCTTTTTTTTTTTAAATATCAGAGTTTTCCTCAGAAGTATAATTGTACCAGAGCATCTAAAATCTTCACATATTATATATATATATCAACAACTAAAAACTTAGTTTACCCAAAGCTGTCTCAAACAGCAGGCTGCATCCTTTACAAAGTTATTAATAATACACTGTAGAACAGAAGTTGCCATAAGTGGCATACTAAAATACACACATCTAAAACTACCAGTATTTCCACTATTAACATTAAGTACACTAATTCTTCCAAAAATAAAATTAGGCTTTCAGTCAACCTCTCTTGTCATAGATCGGACATTCATATAGTTCCGCTTCTTCTTCTTCTTCCTCTTCAACTGCATCTATAAAAATTTATTGGTGGAAGAGTTAGTCCACGGCTCAGGAAGTTCAAGCAAACTGACCATTTATAATTTGAGCCCTCAGTTGTTTATAAAATATTTCATCACTAGTGTTTACTAAATAGCCACAAATACAAGGTTTACACAAAGTTATTTTTCATAAAAGTGTGGCTAAATAATAAACCATGTGATAGATAGTTTGATACATAGGAATAAAACATAAATATCTACCTTTGCATTTTATTGCTACAAAATTAACTCCACATTTTATAATATGAAGAAGTAAAACAGTTTGTTAGTATTATTGGCCTCATTCTGTTTAGACAAAATCACTTGTGTGTATAGATGCTGTTTTATCAGGGATTCCACTATTCAGAGTGATGTCAGAAGATTCTGCACTGCTTTCAAGATAGAAGTTTTCGGTTCCATGCCAGCCATCCGGACCATCGTCCCATCCCGTCCGGACGCCCATCTGACCACTGTTCCATCCATCCCGACGACGTACCATACCGTCCGGACGCCTGTCAGACCAAGCATCATCCGTCCGGACGACGTGCTTTTTCCGTTCGGACATCTACTATATCGAGAAGCTACTGTTCTCAGCAACCCGTCCGGACGTCTCTCAGTGATCGATCAGATTCGGATTCTATCCAAATTCAATTTAAGGGAAGATTGCTTCAACCGTTCGGACGGCGTAGATTCCCGTCCGAACGCCCTCATACATAAGGCAAGAATCGCAATTCAAATATCACCTTTCGGACGTCAGTCAGCCTTGATCCGGACTCGTGTGCAACTAATATGGAAATTGCCGATTCAACTCCAATCGTCCGGACAACTGCCTATCATGATCTGGACGCGCGCATAGCAGATATGGAAATTGCGTGTTGAAGTTCAGCCGTCCGGGCGCTCATCCCCCATGGTTCGGACGCGCGAAGCCCTATATGGAAATTATTTGCAGCGGACGTACGACCGTCCGGACGACAGTGTCTCACCGTCCGGATGCGGCTCTTAAACAGGAAAGATTTTCAGCGAAATTCTCAGAAAATCTTGTCAACCCATTGGCCCTAAGGTAATTGATTCCATTGAAGACCCCTTCAGGTAGGAGACCTAGTTGGGAGGCATTCGTGTTGGGTTACACGTTAGAGAGCAAGGTACAACCACTGCATCAGGGGTATGTGAGTGTTACTGCTTTGTATCTAGCTTTATCTTCTGAATGGTGGATATCCTGGGTTTGGCTGCCCCGGAGTGGTTTTTCTCTTAACTGAGTTTCCACTACGTCAACAAAATATTTGTCTCCTTTAATTCCGCATTTAATATTTTGTTGCACACTGTTCACACACACTGTTAAATTAGAAGTCCATTTAATTTTTCAATTGGTATCAGAGCGGGTACACTCTTGTGACTTCTTTTTTGTACACCTTTTATAATGGATTTCTCTCAGTGATCTGAAGAAAATTATGATATTGAGCTCTCTAAAGATTTTGCAAAATTCGATAAACTTATTTTTCCAAAAGAGCTCAAAAAGGTGAAGCAAGAAAAAGAGTCTTTGATTGTTCAGTTGTCTGAATCACATGCTTTGATTGAATCTTTGAAATCTGAGAATACCATGCTATTTGACATTATTGATAAACTTGAGAATAAATTAAAAGAATCTGAAGATCTATTGAAAAAATTCTCTAGTGATAATTTGAAGAGCATGCTTTGTATTCATTCAAATGTTCCTAACAAGCCTGGTTTAATTGTTGATGATTTGAGTGCTTTTACGTCACATGCTTCTGATTCTGAATTAGATTCCACTATTATTAAGCCTGTGATAGTAGACACTGCTTGTTTGGATAATTCTTGTTTGAATAATTATGTGATGCCCAAGCCCAAGGAATCAGGAACACAAGGTAAGTTTGTTCCTACTTGTCATAATTGTGGGAAAATTGGTCATATTAGGCCAAATTGTTATTTGTTGAAATCCCACAGGCCTTGGATTAAGCAGGATGCTATGAGGAAAAGTGAAGTTGATGATTCTTCCTCATCAAAATATGTCCCTCCGCATAGGAGACATATAAAAGGTAAGGACAATGTTATTTGTAAGAATGCTAACTATAATTCTGCAGAGAATGTCAAGAAGCATTCAAGCAAAAGAAGCTTGCCCACCTGCCATCACTGCAGCATCACCGGTCACATCCGACTCAAGTGTCCACAGTTCCAGGCTCAAAAGCCAAAGAAGCTGCCAACAAGAGCTACATCAGGGAGCACTCTACCTCCTACGGCTCTTCAATCTCCATGGCATCAGCAAAAGTTTGTTCCTACCAATCAAAGTGGCAAAACAAAGAAAAACAAATCAAGGCACTACAAATGAAAGCCGTAGAAACCCAATGGCAGCCATGGCTATGAAGGATTGCTGAGCCTAATGCAAGGTATGCTAAGGAGATTGGACAACATGGACAAGACCTGCAAGCCACCGCTTCGGGTCAAGCAGGTATGGGTCAGGAAGGATGAGACCATTCACCCCATGAGGGGGAATGAACACACCTAGCAGAAGAAGTTGTTCGTGCCTCGGATTTGGTTCCTAATCCTAAGGCATCATGTTTGATTGCTAGCACTTTTACTTGTTATATTTGTGTGCTTACTATGCAATCTAGGAACCAGTTTGTTGTGCCCCCTATTCTCTTGAGAGAGCATTACAAGTACTTGTTGGGGAAGACAGAAAAAGCAGGTCGAGCGACTATTTTTCTGTATTGGCATCATCAGGTTTGATCTTGCCTTGCATATGATGTCATTTCCATATTGCATTTTTTTAATAAAATAAAAAATAAAAACAAATAAATAAATAAAAGTTGGGGAGAATTTGCAGGATATTTTTTTTTTCTTAGCATATTAGATATTGCATGAATTTTCTCCTGATATCTCAATTCTTTGGGTATTAATTTACTTTGCTTAGATATATTTGAGATTTTCTGACTATAATTTGCCAAGTGTTTTCCTGTATATGCAAAAGTAGGATAGCTTCTTTTCTCATGCGATGAAAAATGTGCACTATCCACAACTCCCCTAAAGGTACATCTTTCCTTCTCTGACTTTATGTTTCTAGAAATTCTGGATAAAAGAAAAGGTCTTTGATAAGATGGTCAAATTGACCACATGCTAGTTGAACCTAGAACCTAAACACTCTGCCATTCCCTCTAGATTGCAGGATCATAAGAATCAAGCAGTAAATCATATTAATTATGTGCTTTAATTATTCACTGCTTATGTGCTGAATTTGCTATATGCCTTGCCCTCTACGTGCAAGTAAAAAATTTACTTTGTCCTTCATGGTACAAGTAAAACAATTAGGTGCTGCATCTCAGGGGAAGTGTATTAGATGAGGGTGGTTAGGCCCTATTAAGTTATAAGGTTTGACTTTTGGCTAATCTGTCACAGATTTTCTCTCTTGTCTAGAAAATCTGGTTGCTCTTTGTCATTTCTGTGATAGTCATACCTTGTGGGTTAAGTCTTCACACACACACGCATTGCATGAGTTGAGCTGTCTATTTGAATTTTCTATGTCCAGGAAAATGTTTGTGCTAATTGAACTCTCAACTCTCTTTTATATCTCTGCTTAGTTTTGAGATGCTCCCTAATTATGTTATCAGTGGATTATACATGCGTGTTCTGAAACTGACTTGTGAAAAATTAAAATTCTGTAAATTTTTCTTCAGTCTTTTGTTTTTCAATGTGACGCTTCCGAACGGACCTATTCTTACATCCGAACGAGCACAGTCTTGCCATACGCTGTTCTAGCAGTAGTCGCCCGGATGGTTAAGTGACTTGTCCGGATAGGTTCTCAACAGTCTTGCCATATACACATCTTTGCATTTTTATTGATTTCTCATGGCATGTTGTGTGTTTTTCTCGTGGATTTCTCTCGAGATTTTGGCATTCTTTACACATCTCTTCTCATCCCACGATCTTCATTGTGTCTTCCGTTATGCGTTTAAGTCTTTGTACTTTTAGAATATTGGAATATTTGTTGGGATATTTTCTTGAGATAGTGTGCATGAAAATCCTTCTCTATCTATGTGTTGGGCTGATCTTGATATCTTTATGCCTTATGAGTAGCTACATTTCTTATATTTCTCTTTGGCATCCATTTGACAGCCGTCTTAAATAGCACATTATTTTTGGAACTAATAGGATCTAATGGTATTTTTGGAAGTATTTCTGGTTGGTTTTAATTCAGGAATATGACATCCAGCGGCTCCAAGCACAATGTTTGATAGATGGATCCTTTGGAAAACTGACTGTTGTTGAAGTTGGATGTTCAAATTCCAAAGGTCTCAGGATTAAGATGAGCTTTTCCCCCTAGCTCATGCAGAGTCTTCCGTAGCATTCCCTCATATCTGCATCAGTTAAAGGTTCAGTGGTGAATCTCCTTATTTATCTTGCAGACCAGTTGCTTAGAGGATGTCAATCTGTAGATAACCAAGTTCAGGCCTTGCAAAATCAAGCGACTGCTGGATTTTCAGTCTGTGGTTCCCGGCTTCCTGCGCTAGAAGCCGAAGTAGTACAAATCCAGCTTTTACGGATTTCTCTCCGTTACTTGATTTCAGTGGATCAGCAGGATTTGGTACTTGGAGGATTTATGTTCCCCTCTTTTTAGGCCATTTGTAGACGTTTCTCTATTTTCCTATTGTTTTGGATTTTAGACCATTTTTTTCTATGGATATTATTACTCCGTTTACCCTTGTCCTTCTGAGACATTGAGGGGGAGTAATTGTTGTGTGGTTTTTCTCATCACTCTGTTTTACCCTTTGTCCCATTATGACAAAAAGGGGGAGTAATTTTTGATTTGGACCGGGATTCTATTTTTAACCGGTTAAAGTGATTTTTGTCCCAGAATGGCCAAAAGGGGAGTTTGTTAGTATTATTGGCCTCATTCTGTTTGGACAAAATCACTTGTGTGTATAGATGTTGTTTTATCAGGGATTCAACTATTCAGAGTGATGTCAGAAGATTTTGCACTGCTTTCAAGACAAAGGTTTTCGGTTCCCTGCCAGCCGTCTAAACGATCGTGCCATCCCGTCTGGACGCCCATCTGACCACTGTTCCATCTATTCGGACGACATACCATACCGTCCGGACGCCAGTCAGACCAAGCATCATCCGTCTGGATGACGTGCCTTTTCCGTCCGGACCTCTACTGTATCAAAAAGCTACTGTTCCAGCCTATATCCGTCCTGACGTCTCAGCAGCCCGTTCGGACGTCTCAGCAGCCCGACCGGACGTCTCTCAGTGATCGATCATATTCGGATTCTTTCCAAATTCAATTTAAGGGAAGATTGCTTCAACCGTCCGGACGACGTAGATTCCCGTCCGGACGTACTCATACATAAGGTAAGAATCGCAATTCAAATATCACCGTCCGGACGTCAGTCAGCCTTGGTCCGGACGCGCGTGCAACTAATATGGAAATTGCCGATTTGACTTCAACCGTCCGGACGACTGCCTATCATGGTCCGGACGCGTGCATAGCAGATATGGAAATTGCGTGTTGAAGTTCAGCCGTCCGGACCCTCATCCCCCAGGGTTCGGACGCACGAAGCCTTATATGGAAATTACTTGCAGCGAACGTGCGACCATCCGGACGCGGCTCTTAAATAGGAAAGATTTTCAGCAAAATTCTCAGAAAATCCTGTCACATTGTTGTCCGTCCGGACGACCCAGGTTCACTGTCCGGATGGCGTCCATACATATTACAGCAGTCGCCCATTCTGCACCTCAGCCTATAAATAGAGGCCCCTGGGCATTGAGAACTGCAAGAATTCGGTGGTGAATTCTCTAGTTCTCTAGCTTAGAGAAGGTGTTTAGGGAGATATTGAAGATCTGTTAGCTCTCTAGCTCTTGCCAAGTATGTGATTTGATTAGCTGTGAAGTCTATCTTAGGGGTTGGCCCTAAGGTAAAGGATTCCGTTAAAGACCCCTTCAGGTAGGAGACCTGGTTGGGATTGGTAGCACGCCAAGCGGCTACGTGGATTTTTAAATTTATAAGTTTACCACTCGCAATAGTATGTATCGATTGTACTATAGTAAGGGTGATCGAACCACAAAGATTATTGGTTGTTTTGCGTAATAGAATATCTAAAGAGTGTATCTAACTTAACTTAAAGATAAAAATAAAAGCAAAGGTTGTAGAATTGAAGCTACAACAAGTAAGGCAAAGGAAAGCGGAAGTTGAAAACAAACTAAGAGAAAACTTAGGGTGTTGATCCTATCCAATCCTCCACCAATGAAATGCTTAAAGTCTATATGGACCTTCCTAACATGCTTGATATGAGCGCGTAATGGGCGTCAACCATTACGACGACCTCGACACGAAAACACTTTCGTTAAGACGTAGTTATAAAGCACCTAGTTTTACATTAATCCACTCCACGTAAAGATTAAACTATAATTGAAAAACATTTACTCTACCAAAGGTATGGAGTGACTAATGCTCTCTAGCTTACTACTCTAAAACACATCCCAATAAGCATACAAGATATACTAAAACCCTAACTAGGCCACAGTGATAAGGTATTTAGTTTCACACCGATCTATTCCATGTAAAGATTAAACTACAATGGAAAAACATTCTATACTACCAAAGGTATGAAATGATCGGTGTTCCCTAGCATACCCTATAAAGTGACTCTAATAGGTAGTCATACATCAAGTCATATAGAACCATTGCAAAAGACATCATTCTTATTTCTAAGAATGTTGGGTTTACTCAAGAAATCTAAGAAAACTCATAGACAAGTTTAACTCTTTTTCATGAATAAATAGATTGGAATCTTGATACCAAAACCTTTTAGCATGGGTTTTGATATCCTCTAGCCCTTAACAATCATCAAACATCTAAAGAAAATCCTAAGAACCTCAAGAACACTACATAGGTTTTGGATAGGATTAGGATCAAACCCTAAGATAGAATTTAGCTAGACATGAATTGAATCTAATCTAAGCATGAATTTGAAGGAAAACAGTAAAGAAACAAGAAGGAAATGAATTAAAAACAACTATATTAAACTAAGGAAATTCGGATTACAACAAGGGAGAAAAAGAAAAACAAACTAAACTAAGAACATAAAATTTAGCAAAGGAAATTGTTCTCTGGAACTAAGCCCAGAAAACATGCATCAAAGAAAGCTAGAAATACAAGAAATGAAGTGATACACCTGAGCAAATCGGAAATCCCCAAAAGATGCATGATTTAACCTAAAACCCTAATCTCATATATATAGAGATTTAATTTACAAGGGACTCATCAACGATCAATTCTAGCCACACAAACAAAGCTGGTCGCCGTCCATTTCTGTCCATTAAACCCAACTTTTGATTTGGATCGCACAAAGGTTTGGAAATATCTTGACCTTCTGGAAGATGCGAAGTCGATCAATCGAAAATTTTGTGCTCTGAGAATCGATCGATCGCATCTAGATCGATCGAAGTTGAGTCGACATAAAGTCGATCGATCGAATTATTAGCTGTACAAATAATCGATCGATCGAAATGCCTTGGACGATTTTTCATCTTTTCAGGATCAGCCTCGAACTCTGGAAATTGACTAAAATACCCTTGACGTATTTTCAGGTATAATTCAAGTGTTTTGAATTAGATTTCAACTAAGACCTAAAAATAAGATAAAACACAAAACTACACAAAATATTATATTTACAACACAAACTAGGTATAACAAATGCAAGTTAAGGGGTCTTGAATCGAATAATTCAAGACTTATCAGAGGCGTTCGTGTTGGGTTACACGTTAGAGAGCAAGGTACGACCACTGCATCACGGGTATGTGAGTGTTACTGCTTTGTATCTAGCTTTGTCTTCTAAATAGTGGATATCCTGGGTTTGGCTGCCATGGAGTGGTTTTTCTCTTAACTGAGTTTCCACTTCATCAACAAAATATTTGTCTCCTTTAATTCCGCATTTAATATTTTGTTGCACATTGTTCACACACACTGTTAAATTAGAAGTCCATTTAATATTTTGGTAGCACGCCAAGCGGCTACGTGGATTTTAAATTTATAAGTTTACCACTCGCAATAGTACGTATCGATTGTACTATAGTAAGGGTGATCGAACCACAGAGATTATTGGTTGTTTTGCGTAGCGGAATATGGAAAGGAACGTATTTAACTTAACTTAAAAACAAAAATAAAAGTAAAGGTTGTAGAATTGAAGCTACAACGACAAGGTGAAGAAATAAAAGCGGGAATGAAAACAAACGTAAAGAAAACTTAGGGTGTTGTTCTTTATCCAATCCTCCACCAATGCAATGCTTAAAGTCTATATGGACCTTCCTAATATGCTTGATATGAGCGCGTAATGGGCGTCAACCATTACGACGACCTCGACGTGAAAACACTCTAGTTAAGACGTAGTTATAAAGCACCTAGTTTTACATTAATCTACTCCACGTAAAGATTAAACTATAATTGAAAAACATTTACTCTACCAAAGGTGTGGAGTGACTAATGCTCCCTAGCTTACTACTCTAAAACACATCCCAATAAGCATACAAGATATATGAAAACCCTAACTAGGCCACAATGATAGGTATCTAGTTTCACACCAATCTATTCCATGTAAAGATTAAACTACATTGGAAAGACATTCTATACTACCAAAGGTATGAAAATGATCGGTGTTCCCTAGCATACCCTATAAGGTGACTCTAATAGGTAGTCATACATCAAGTCATATAGAACCATTGCAAAAGACATCATTCTTGTTTCCAAGAATGTTGGTTTTACTCAAGACTTTAAGAAAAACTCATAGACAAGTTAATCTATTTTTCATGAATAATTGGATTGGAATATTGATATCAAAACCTTTGAGCATGAGTTTTGATATCCTCTAGCCCTCAACAATCATCAAACATCTAAAGAAAATCCTAAGAACCTCAAGAACACTACATGGTTTTGGATAGGATTAGAATCAAACCCTAAGAACTAAATTAGCTAGACATGAATTTAAACTAATCTAGGCATGGAAATAAATGAAAACAGTAAAGAAATCAAGAAGAAAATGAACTAAAACAATAAATTAAAACTTCTACAATTCGGATAAAAGAAAAGGAAGAAGAAAACTAACTAGAATATGAAGAAAAAAGGAAGAACAACAAGGAAACAAACTCTCTGGATTTCGGTCCAGAGAGTAGCATCTAAGTAAATGAAAATACAAGAAATTGAAGTGATACACCTGAGCAAATCTGAATAAACCCCAAAAGATGCATATTCTAACCTAAATCCCTAATCTCATATATATAGAGAATTGGATTTACAAAAGACCATCAAGTGCTAATCCTAGCCACACAAACAGAGCTGGTCGGCGTCCATTTCTGTCCACAAAATCCAACTTATGATTTGAACTGCATAAAGAATGCAAAGATCTAGAAATATCTGATTTTTCTGGAAGACGGCGAATTCGATTGATCGAAAATATGTCGATCGATCGAAAAGTCGATCGATCGAATTATTGGCTGTATAAATAGTAGATCGATCGAAATGCCTTGGACGATTTTCCATCTTCTCAGGGTCAGTCTCGAACTCTGGAAGTGACCGAAATGCCCTTGATGTATTTCCAGGTCTAATTCAAGAGTTTTGAATTAGATTTCAACTAAGACCTGAAAATAAGATAAAACAAAAAAACTACAACAAAACGTTATATATACAATACGAACTAGGTCTAACAAATGCAAATAAAGGGGTCTTGAATCAAACAATTCAAGACTTATCATATTTCATAGTTCATAATATGATATGTAAAAAATCAGTTAAAAAAAATCATACTTTAATCATGCAACGTTTCAAAACATAATATAACATAGCATCATAACAATAAGTGAATTTATACTCCCACTTATCCTCAAGAGTTTGTTAAGTGCTACCCCACTTAACCGCAAGGTTGCTAATAAATTTGTCCCTCTCATAGCTTCGAGGTGTTAAGTGATACCCCACTTAACTACAAGGTTACTAATAGTTTGTCCCTCTTACAGCGTCGAGGTGTTAAGTGATACCCCACTTAACCGCAAGGTCTTTGCATGCATTCATACATAACTTCCATATAATATTATCATTTTTGCAAATCACATTTTCATTTGACACATATGTAAAACATCTCAATATAAATTCATACATGTAATCAAAATAACAGGGCTCAATAAAACATATATAAAATGCTTTCGTAAAATAATGCAGGGTCAGCAAGTTTGAACTTACAGTTTAGGCTTATATTCTCAAGATGACTTTTTTCGCCTTTGTAAATTTTCTGCATTAACATTGTACCTCCATATTAACATATATTCTTTATTTCTCATTCCTAAGCCTTATTCTAAATCTTAAAAATTCGGGCAGCATAACGCCACGTTTACAATGTCATAATGCAACTTGGGCATCATAACTACATGACTAAAATAACTTAAAATTATTTGGGCATCATAACGGCATTTCTAAAATATCTTAAAATTATTTGGGCATCATAACGGCATTTCTAAAATATCTTATAATTATTTGGGCATCACAATGACGCATTTGTAATTTTAAAAGAATGATTGAATATAATATCCTTCCCTGAGATATTCAATCACACTTTCCCCACAATTTAGGCATTATGTCAACATAATTTAAATTCTAATAACTAGAATGGACGTAAACTAAGGATAAAAGAATTTGTACCTAGCAATTCCACTGCTCCAAATTTTTCTCATTGTTCTAAATATTTCTCTTTGTTTCTTTATCTCTCTCTTTTTTTTAAAAAAATTCTTTTTTTTACTCATGTAAGTAAGGAACGAGCGAAGTAAAATTTTTGAGTGAAAATAACTGATGGTGTTCGGCCTATTTATAGGCAAGTTTAAGGGACACAATCGGCATTTCCTAAAAGTTTGCAGTAGATATGTTATAGAAAGGGGCTGAAATTCCGTTTGGTTTCCCACTTGCTTCAAGCTTTATACCAACCTCAAGCCTTCACGTGCAGTGATTGTCTCACTTTTCTTTTCTCTTTTTGAAATTTCTTCACGCCCTTTCTTCTAGTTTCACGTGATTCCCTCACCTCTTTACAGACCACATGTCCCTAGTTTTTCAAGTGGTTATCCCTTTCTTTGACTTTCTTCTTCTTTTATTTCATGTACTGGAGCTTCCTTCTTCTTCATGTATTTCTCCTTTAATCTCCAACGTGTACCCACATTTCTTTTCTTTTTTTTCTTTTTTTTTTGACATGTCAACCCTCTCACCCTACTTTAGCCTAAATTCAGCTTTGAGGAGATGTTGTTTTTTTCTTCTTCATTTTTACTAGAGTTGAAAAGTCCATAACAATAACAAAAAGGTTTGAAAAGTCTCACTTGGTCAACATAGGTCTTTTTGACGATTCTTTATTCTCTTTCTTTTCAACAATTCGTAACCCATTCTTTTCTTCTTCCATTTTTTTTTATTCTTTCTATTACAAATAAAATGGCAACATTAAATAAAAGTGATTTTGTCAAACAGAATGTAGCCAATCACAAACTAACAGAAGTGATTGGTGGAGATATTCTGGCTACTGCTGAAAATAAATAAAGACTTCTAAATTACCAAGTGTGTGTTCGTGTGCAACAAAATATCTTAAATGCGGAAAATAAAAGAGACAAGATAATTGTTGACGAAGTGGAAACTCTGTGAATAGAATAACCACTCTGGTGCAGCCAAACCTAGGATATCAACTATACCTAAGATAAAGCTAGTTACAAGACACTCGTACTCACATACCTCTGATGCAGTAGTCATACCTTTAACTCTGACACGAAGCCCATCGGGAATGCTTCCCAACCAAGTCTCATACTTAAAGGGGTTTTCAATGGAGTCCATAACATTTGGGCCAACCCCTAAGATAGACTTCACGTGAACAAAGAACACACATCGGCAGTGGCTAGAGAGCTAGCGGATCTTCAACTCTCCCTAAACACCCTCTCTAAGGATTATGGAATTCTATAATGAATTCTTGCAAGTAACAAGCCTAGGGCCATCTATTTATAGGCTTATAGAAAACCTAATTTTACTCAAAATGGGACTATGGCAACTTGGCGTCCAGATTGAAGTTAGCGTCTTCTGGACGATCTTCTGCGACCGCCTTTCCAGAACAGCATGATTCTTCCCATAACAGGACCAGGTACGGATGGCTTGGCCGAGCGTCCGTACAATCTTCATTGTCACTCCTTTCCGCATTCATAAAGTAAACCCAGAATATTCTGGAACGCTGGGTAGCGTCCGGACGTGTTTCCACGTCATCCCGAACGTGTTTCCACGTCATCCGGACGTCTTATAGAAACTTCCCAAACAGTGTCCACTGAAATCCAACTCCGTTTAGAACTTGGATAAGCTTCACCTAGCGTCCGGAAGGTGTTGCTCTGACGTCCGGACGTCTTCAATACTGAAGCTTCTAGACACTGCGGGGAGTCCGGATGCCTTCAAAGGTCCACCCGGACGGTTGCACAAGAACCAATTGATTTGACTTGGAAATAGCATGGAATCTTCATGGATATCTTCTAGAAACTTGTGACCAATCACATGGCTTCAAACGAACACTGTCCATATAACTTGAAGACTTTGAATAAAGCCGATAAACCTATTTAAAAAGCAACTATTACTTAAAGAGTTTTTGTCAACCAGAATGTTGCCAATATAAAATACTAACAAACTCCCCCTTTCTAGGACAAAAAACACTTGACCAGTTTGGAAATACATACTGGTCTAAAAATAAAAAATACTCCCCTTTTTGTCTCAATGGGACAAAGGGAAAATAGAGTATTTAGAGAAAAACCATAACCAAACATTTCCAAAGAAACAAACAAAGAAAGATAACAAGGTTAGAGCTTCAACAAGAATTCAACACACACATGTTTCTAAACCTGAGAAAATAGTCAGATATCTCAACAAAAATACGCAAGCATATAAAGGAAAGTCAAGTAATCAATGAGCATAAATTTCCATACAAATAGAAATTTTCAATAGTCAACTTAACTCATGCAATGCGTGTGTGTGAAAACTTTCTCAATAAGGTATGATACTCACTGATATGATTTAAAGCAACTGAATTTTTGAAATAAGAGAGAAATTCATAGTTAGATCAGTCAAAAGTCAAATCTTATCTGTTAGTATTTTGGCCTCATTCTGTGTTTGGACAAAATCACTTAAGTGTAAAGATGCTGTAAACAAGGGTTCCACTATTCAGAGTCTGCAAGTCAGAAGAAATTCAAGTTCCCTATCAGCCGTCCGGACGATCGAGCCATGCCATCCGGACGCCTATCTGTCCACTGATCCATCCGTCCGGACGACTTGTCATCACGTCCGGACGCTAGACAAACCAGCATCATCCGTCTAGATGAAGTGTTTATTCTGTCCGGACCCCATACTGTATCGAAAAGTTTTTGTGCCAGCTTACATCCGTCCGGAAGTTTCAGTATCATGTCCGGACGCCTCCCACTACTCGATCAGTTTCTGATTTCCTTCCAAGTTCCAAGAAAGGGAAGATCAATCAACCGTCCGGACGATGTGGTATCCCGTCCGGACGCGCGTCTCTGTGAGGCAAGAATCTCAATTCAAATATGACCGTCCTGACGTCTGACAGCCGCAGTCCGGACGCGCGTGCATCAAAGAAGGAAATTGCCGATTCGACTTCAACCATCCGGACGACTGCCATCATGGTCTGGACGCACGCATTACTGATATGGAAATTATGTGTTGAAGAATAGTCGTCCGGACGCCCATCCCCCATGGTCCGGACATTCGAGAGCCTTATAAAGAAATTACTTGCAGCGGACGTACAACCGTCCGGACGATGTCCTTAAACAGGAAAGATTTCTCTGTCGGAATTTCGGAAAATCTGTTCGCACAGTTGTCCGTCCGGACGGCCCATGTCCACCGTCCTGACGGTTCCTATGTATATTTTTCCTGACGCTCATTTGAGCCCCCAGCCTATAAATAGAGGCCCCTGGGCACTGTGAACTGAATGAATTCGGTGTGAATTCCTCACTTGCTCAGAGACGTGATATTTTCTCTGAAGCCATTCCACAAGTGTGCTGTGCTGTAAACCGAAGTCTATCTCAGAGGTCGGCTCTAAGGTAAGGAGTTCCATTGAAGACCCCTTCAGGTAGGTGAACCTGGTTGGGAAGCGTTCGTGTTGGGTTACACGTCAAAGATCAAGGTACGACCACTGCATCGGTACATGTGAGTGTTACTGTCTTGTATCTAGCTATGTCTTCTGAATAGTGGAATTCCTGGGTTTGGCTGCCCCGGAGTGGTTTTTCTCTTAACTGAGTTTCCACTTCGTCAACAAAAATCTGTATGTCATTTACTTTCGGCTGTGCTTTAATTTTTGTTGACACTTATGCACACACTTTATTTTTAGAAGTCAAATTCAATTTTTCATTATCTTACTAGGGCCTAGACACCCTCATCTGATACTCTCCCCCTAAGAAGCATTACTATTTTTCTTTTTACTTGCACCATGAAGGACAAGATATAAAGCTGAGTCAGCACATAAGCAGTGAATTTATTCATATAACAATGAGCTCAAAAGTATAACTGCTTGTTTCATTTTGGTGCTACAACCTTAGAGAGCAAGCCAAAATTTCTAGGGCTAGGTTCAACTAGCGAGTTGATCAATTTGACCATCTTAGCAAAAAAAAATGTTTCTTAGAAGAATTTTCAGAAGCAAAAAATCAAAGATAACAAATGTACCTTAGGGGAGCTTTGGATAGTGCACATTTTCATCGCATGAGGAAAGCATCTATCTAATACAGATACTGTAGAAAAACTTAGAACAAATCAAACTTAGAATCTCAATAATATGTAGGCATATTCTATCAAGGCACAAATAATTGAGATAGCTGATAAAGATCCATGAGATAGCTGAAAGATTAAGAAGAAAAGACAATCAGTCCAAGCATGTAGGGTAAGGGCAAACCTGACCTCAGGGAGAGAGGTTTACCTATACCAAGACAGAAAAGCAGTCATTTCGACGTGCTTTGTCTATCATCCCTATGAAATACGTACAGAAATTTCTCAACACAACAAGAGAAACTATATAGGGATAGACAAAATGGTTCCATAAAAAATATGCAAAGCATGCACAACATGTGACAATATAAAAGATGCAATGCAAGTGTACCTGACATGCACTAGGATTTAGGAACCACAATCCTAGGTATGTGTGACCTCACCTACTAGGTGGGTCCGCTCCCCCTTGGGAAGTGAGTGTGCCTATCCTGTCCTCCATCCTTCAGCTACAGTTCCATATATCTGATCAAGCTCCGCATAAAGCTGCCAACAATGGGCAATTCTTCATAGGATGGATCCTTTTTAGGCGTTTGCGGCTTTTCCTCATGATGCTGAGATTTGTTCTTCTTTGGTAACTAGGCCTATTTTACAGGAACAAACCTCTACTGTTGTCGCTAATGCCTTGGAGCAGGATATCTTGCATGAGGTCCAGAATTTCTAGGTGGGTCCTTCTGAGGCTGAGGACCCCTGGGTCTAACATGACTATTAACTCCATATTGGTGACATATGGGAGTTTCGTACACTTGTGGAGCATACCTTGATAGTTTCCTCTGAGCATGATGCTTCCTAGGAGGTCTGATGCTAGTAGAATCTTTGTAACGCCCAGGAAATTCAAGCTCTTAAGAAACCCTTGATATTGTTGAGGAAACAATATCCGAGAAATTCAAGCTCTTGAGAAATCATTGATATTGTTGAGGAGACAATATCCGCACGTTTTTATAAGCAAACCTAAAGTTGTTTTGAAAACTTAAAAGATCAAAACCTAAAAACCCTTAAAAACCTAAAAGTAACATTTAAGCTTTAAACTTTGATTGAACCAAAAATAGGTCAAACAAGCTTAGATTTAGTTGATTCAACGACTGTTGTACTCACAATAGAAATATCTATCACATGGTAAATTTTTATGAAAAGTCAACATGTTGACTTTTTGGATTTGTAGTTGACTATTTAGGTGCAAGTGGCACTTTTGGTTGAACTTTGACCTCTAAATTTAGGCTTGATAAATATGTTTTTATGGCTTACAAATACTCAATATAGTATATATATAGTTTATACTTGAAACCTGTGAAGTCAGAATTTAATTTAGTAACAGTTGACTTTTTATCCAAAACCGGTGCTTAAATGACCCAACTGTTGAATTAAACGAAAAATTGCCAAAGAAAAATATCTCCATGCTTCTAGAAACATTTATGTATAAAAAACAAGAAGTATTAATGAAGGAAGAATATCACAAAGAGTAATCATGACAAGAAAGAAAAATCAATAAAGCAAGTGTGAACGCATAAAGTGGTTTAAAGATATTTTGGCTTATAAGATAGAAACTTTGACTGGATCAGAATAGAGTTAAAACAAACTCAAAATGAGTCAAACCAAAAAGAGAAAGTGTTTGTCTTAAAGTCCTCTATCTACCCTCAAAAATTCATATAAATCGGAGTAGGTTTGACCATCGAAATAATTCTCGGAGTAGGCTGCCCTCTAGTTGGACGAAAATTCTAAAATCCAAATAAATAATAAAGTAAGGACTAGTTTGCAAGATATTGTCAAATAAGCTAATTCTTTTATTACATTTTGCACCTTAATACCCCTAATTTCCTCCTATAAATAAGCATGCAAGGGTCTTAGTCTTTCCACACAAATCATAGAGAACTTTCAAGAAAGCTTTTGCTTTGGTTTTCTCTCCATTTTTCTCTCCTTCTACCACACAACTACTTTGGTGTTCTTGAAGTTATTTTTCTCTCCAAATCAAATTGGTAAGTAAATCTTGACACCTCTTCCTTACTATTTGATTTCATTACTTGTGTATTTATTACTACAGAGTTGGTTTGACCACTCATATTTTATTATTTATTTGCACTCTTACAAAGTGGCTCTGCCGCTAATTTCCCTATCCCTTTGTTTATCTATTTTATTATTTATTTACATTCCTTCAAAGTGGCTCTGTCGTTGATATCCCTATCCATATTATCCTGTTAGGATTCATGTTTAAGTGTTATGCCACCAAGAGCACTATGCTGTGTTTCGGTGCTTAAACATGAATCGTTGTAGTATTTATGTTCTCATGTTATTGTCTTGTTTTACACTTACAATTCTTGTGGATAATCATAATTGATCTAAAAATACTTATTAAGTGCTTTGACTGAAAGACTTATGTTTAAACATTATGTCACAGCGTTTCGATGTTTGAACATAAAGCTTAAATGTCAAAAGACTTATATGTAATCACCTTTTAATATTGATGACTAAAAACGATGAATGAATGGATGTAAAAATAAATAGTTTTAAACTTTAGAAAAAGGACTGATGAATATATTATCTTCTTTGTCTATATTTATTTATGACATAAAAGGAGCTAAGAAATTACACCAAGGAGAGTAAGTATGGATGTACTTACTAAGGAATGATTCTACGTTTCATTCGGACTGTGTGATGTGTGTGTTCATTGCATGTGGTTGTTCATGCATTGCATGTTGTTTCCAATTAATATAACGGCTGATGAGATAGCCATCAACAAGCTGATGTAGAAGCAAGTGAAAGAAAGGCTAGTCAGTGGACCCATGGAGTTCAGAGTGACCCAGGGGTGTCCAAAGTCCTAATATATAACTAATGATGGGACCGGTAGGATTCCAGTGCAAACAGGTAAGACTTTAAGTGGGAGGCAAAGGACATGAACGGGTTCGGATAACCTAAAAACAAGAGGTCTAAAGAAAGATGATCATAAAACACCAAACTAAATGGTTACTACGATGCATATTCATACAATCTTTGCATTTATATTATTTATGAACTGTTATTAATCTAATGGTAACTTAGTTATGAAAATGGATGACTCACTTGTTTGTCTATGTAAATATGATGACGTCATATTTGCATAGTTACTGATGCAGATCTGGAGAATGAAGGCATGGACCCATATGCTAGTTTTGATGGTTTTTGAAACCATTATCGAACTATTATGTGCTAGCTTAGAAATTACTAGTTGTATTTATGTGTGTCTTGTTTTATGGCATGTAAATATTTATAACGATGTCATGTTTGGCATGTTTTATGTTATATGCTTATGTGCCGTCTGTGGCACTAATTTTGATGCACCTAGTGTCCATATGGCATGTAAAGATAAACCTAAGTAACTTTTAATAAACTACCGAGGTATTTCAGTCAGCTCTAATGTGTTATGCTATCAATTCCTAAGTCTTTAGAAAAAAAAATACATTCCACTGCGAGAGTTTATCTCTGATGTAGTAATGTCACGTGGAAACCAGAGGTTTCTGCTTACGAATTTGCAGGCTCAAATTTAGGGTGTTACAATCTTTATTTGGTAAATCCTTCACTTTAGACCTTTGAACAAGTACGTGTAGGCACTTGGGTTGGATGTGACCGCTAAACCCACAGTGATGGCGAATAGGGACAAACTTTTGAGTGGGTTGTCTCCTATGTGGAGGAACATATTTTATCTTGAAATGTTCTTCAACATCTTTTTACTTCTTAGGAGCATTCTTTTTATTCCAAGTTCTTGGGAATTTTACCTGACCACAATTTGGTCTAATATGTCCCACCATCCCACAATGATGACATGTAGGTAGGCTTCTCTATGTAGAATGCTTAGATTTCATAGGTGTAGTATTATCATTCTCACAAGAAACCATAATAGCCTTACCTTTGTCATTTTGAGGCTCAAAACCTGAGGGCTTCACAAACACAGTTCTGGAAGTAGAAGCTGAAAAAAAATGGAATTTGACTTCTAATATAAAGCAAGTGTGTGTGTGCACAATGTGTTAACAAAATAATGCTGAAATAGCGCAAGATTTTCGTTAACGAAGTGGAAACTCAAGATGAGAAAAACCACTCCGGGGCAGCCAAACCCAGGATATCCACTATTTAGAAGACAAGACTAGATACAAAGTAGTAACACTCACATACTCCGGATGCAGTGGTCGTACCTTGCACTCTAACGTGTAGCCTAGCACGAACGCCTCCCAACCAGGTCTCCTACCTGAAGGGGTCTTCAATGGAATCCTTTACCTTAGGGCCAACCCCTAAGATAGACTTCAGAATAAGCCCAACAACAACTCACACAGCATCGGCTTTAGAGAGATCAACTCATCTCAATAATCTCACAATATAGCTCTCTAAGCACTAATGGAATTCAATACCAAATTCTTATTGTTCTCAAGCCTAGTGACCTCTATTTATAGGCTGACTGTTCAAATAAGCGTCTGGCTTGATAAAAATTGGGCGCCGTCCGGATGGAAGTCATAGGCCGTCTGGAAGGACAACTATGAGACCAAAATTCTAAAAAATTCACTGAAAATCTTTCCTGAAATGAGCCGCGTCCGGACGATGGTGCCCTGTCGTCCGGACGGTCGCATGTCCGCTGCAAGTAATTTCCATATAGTGGCTTCGCGCATCCGGACTAGGAGGATGGTCATCTAGACGGATGATCTAATGCACGCAAGTCCGGATGTCTGGATTTGAATTGCGATACTTGCCTTATGGATGAGCGCATCCGGACGGTAATCCACGTCGTCCTGATTATTGTAGTGATCTTCCCACTGTGTTTTGGAAAGAAATCCTGATGCTTTGTCGAGCACTGAGTGTCGTCCCGATGGGCTGCTGAATTGTCTGGATGGATGGAAGCTGGAGCAGTTCGAAGCTTCTCGACACAGAGGAAGGTCCGGACTGGAATCCACGTCGTCCGAACGAATGATGCTTTAGACAGATGGGCTTCCGGACGGTATGACACGTCGTCCAGACGGCTGACAGGGAACCGGATTTTTCTGACTTGTAAATTGTACAGAATCTTCTGGAAGCACTCTGAATAGTGAAATCCCTGTTAAAAAACATCTTTACAAAGAAGTAATTTTGTCCAACAGAATTTGGTCAATCACAAACTAACAAAATCCCTCTTTGGCCATTCTGGGACAAAAACCACTTGACCGGTTAAAAATACAATTCCAGTCCAAAAATAAAAATTACTCCACCTTTTTGTCACAAAGGGACAAAGGGTAAAATAGAGTAATAACACACCAAAAATTACTCCCCCTATAGGTCTCAGAATGACTAGGGTAAACAGAGTAATATTATCCAAGAGTTTAACAAGAGTATCAAAATATAAAACAAATGTCTCAAATAAGTAAAACAATAAGAAAACAAAAGAAGCTCAAGTGGCCTCGGCAATTGGCGCACCATCTTCATCGTCACTACTGGAAAGATGATGGAACTTGAGGCACTCCCGGAGGTCTAGTTGATTCTGCTCTACTCGGAGGTTAATGGAGTGAACCTCCTACTGCATGGTAGAGATGGACTGCTGCATGGATGTCATCGAGAGCTACATGGAGCTCATGCCCCCCTGAATAGCAGCCAATGCCACCATGATCAGAGAATAGCTGACTTCCGGCTGGGATGGCGGGACAGTCTGAGAAGAGGAAGCCACACTCGGTATGCCTACAGGAATAGGAGGAGGCGGGGGAACATCATCGTCATCCGAATCATCTCTCCGCAGCTGAGCATTTGACTTCATCAGCATCTGCTTGCTGAGTGGATCCTGGATCTTCATCTTTGGCTCGCCAGCAATACTGATGCCTGACTGTAGTATAATCTGTGTGAGCAGGCAGCCGAATGGAAGACCGGTATTGCTCTCATCACGGGCCTCGAGAATAACGCCCAAAATATGCCTGTATAGGCAAAAAGCCAAGCGAAGATGGATAGCATAGACGAACTGGGCCCTCTTCAGAATCAGGTCACTGCGTCTGACAACAGGCCATAGGTTGTGCTGAACAATCTTGGTCAGCATGTGGTGAGGGGCAGATAAGGCACCGATCCTGATGGTGGCGGCGCGCTCCTCTCCCTGTGGAACTACGTGGAAAAACTCTCGGAGATCATCCATAGACGGAGGAAGTACCACCTCATTATAAGGGCTCGCAGACATCTGGAGAACAGGAACTCCAATGAACTGACTGATGATCTGGGATCAACAGTGATAGTATGCCCTCTAACAGTGGACTGAAGCACCAACCCTCGATCATCATCCTGAACCACTTCGAGGTTAGCAGAGAATAGTCGAACCAACCTGGTGTAAACAACACAGGCGCAGCTGTGAAGATATCCCCAATGATAGGTCTGGATAGTGTTATGGATACTATCCAGAGGAGCCACCATAATGTCGGAACAGACCACATTCCTCTCGATAATGACTGGGCGGTTCATGATCTTAGCTCTAAGGGCTGCTCTATCTCCCTCTGTCCTCTGACGAACCTTGCGCTGTGGACTGCCTGCAGACAAGATTCTGCAAAAGAAACCAACAAGATTTGCCAAAAATAATCCAAAAAGGAATAATTTTGTTAATGCACATAGAAAATTCGGCAGTATAACAGCAGTAAAAGGGACTTTTAAAACAGGCAAAAAGTACAGTCCACAAAAATATCAAACCAAAGAATCCCAACACAGTAGATATCACAACTATGCATGTTATAATCTCAACAACATTCAAAAAATAATCAAAATTCTAATAGTTAAAAATAAATTGAAAAGAAATCGGCTAGAAAAATACCTGGAATGAGAGATTAATGCACAAAAAGACAAGAAAAGGTGAGATGATGCAAAAACTCGTGAGAAATCACTCACTAGAAACCAAAAGAGAGATTTGTGTGGGGTAGCTCTTGAAATGCGGCGGCCTGTTTTTATAGAGGCTATGAGGTCCCCGTCTGGACGACTCATTAACATCGTCCGAATTCGCGTTGCCTTGTAAACATGCTGATGGGTTGCGCGCGTCTGGACATGTAGCCTTACCGTCGGCCATCAGAGCCGCGCGCTTCCGGACGTGTAACAGAACCGTCCGGCCGACTGAGCCACACCCGTCCGGACGCAAGAAGAGGCCGTCCGGAAGCTTCACACTGAAAAGACAGACACTGAAGAAAAATTTGCAGAAATTATTTTTCCTAAGGTCAGCTTCAGAACACGCATGTATAATCGACTGATAAAACAATCAAATAGCATCTCAAAACCATGCAGAGATATAAGAGAGAGTTTAGAGTTCAATCAGCACAAAGATTTTCCTGTAGACAAAAAAAATTAAATAGACAACTCAACTCATGCAATGCGTGTGTGTGTGAAGACTTTTCCCACATGAAAAATTGAAATTGACTTCTAAATATAAAGCAAGTGTGTGTGTGCACAATGTGTTAACAAAATAAAGCGGAAATAAATAACATAAGATTTTTGTTAACGAAGTGGAAACTCAAGATGAGAAAAACCACTCTGGGGCAGCCAAACCCAGGATATCCACTATTTAGAAGACAAGACTAGATACAAAGTAGTAACACTCACATATCCCTGATCCAGTGGTCGTACCTTGCTCTCTAACGTGTAACCCAACATGAACGCCTCCTAACCAGGTCTCCTACCTAAAGGGGTCTTCAATGGAATCCTTTACCTTAGGGCCAACCCCTAAGATAGACTTCAGTTTAAGCGCAACAACAGCACACACAGCAACAGCTTCAGAGAGATCAACTTAGCTCAATAACCTCACAATATAGCTCTCTAAGCACTAGTGAAATTCAATACCGAATTCTTGCTGTTCTCAAGCCTAGGGGCCTCTATTTATAGGCTAACAGTTCAAATGAGCGTCTGGCTTGATAAAACTAGGCGCCGTACGGACGGTGGTCATAGGCCGTCCGGACAGACAACTATGCGACCGAAATTTTGAAAATTTCACTGAAGATCTTTCCTGTTTGAGAGCCGCGTCCAGACGGTGATGCCCTATCGTTCGGACGATCGCACATTCCATGCAAGTAATTTCCATACAGACGCTTCGCGCGTCCAGATCGAGAGGATGGTCGTCTGGACGGCTGATGTGATGCACACAATTTCCATATCTGATGCTCGCGCATCCGGACCATGCTGACTGGCGTCCGGACGTCTAGATTTGAATTGCGATACTTGCCTTATGGATCAGCGCGTCTAGACGGGAATCCACGTCGTCCGGACGGTTGCCGCAATCTTCCCATATCTGTGTTTTGGAAAGAAATCCTAAAGCTTGATCGAACACTGAGAGTCGTCCGGACGGGCTGCTGAAACGTCCGGACGGATGCAAGCTGGAGCAATTCAAAGCTTCTCGACAAAGAGGAAGGTCTGAATAGGAATCCACGTCGTCTGGACGGCAGGCAGGGAACTGAATTTTATGACTTGCAAACTGTACAGAATCTTCTGGAAACACTTCTGAATAGCGGAATCCTTGTTAAAATGCGTCATTACATGGAAGTGATTTGTCCAACAGAATGCAGCCAACACAAAAACTAACAAACTCCCTATTTGGCTGTTCTGGGACAAAAATTACTTGACCGGTTAAAAATACAATCCCGGTCCAAATCAAAAATTACTCCCCCTTTTGTCACAAAGGGACAAAGGGTAAAACAGAGTAATGAGAAAAACAACAATTACTCCCCCTCAATGTCTTAGAAGTACAAGGGTAAACAGAGTAACAATATCCACAGACAAAAACGTTCTAAAATCCTAATCAATAGGAAACTAGAGAAGAGTCTGAAAGTGGCCCAAAAGAGAGGAACAAAAATCCTCCAAGTACCAAATCTTGCTGATCCACTGAAATCAAGTAACGGAGAGAAAATCGTATTCAAAGCTGGATTTGTACTACTTCGGCTTCTAACTCAGGAAGCCAGGAACCTTGGACTGAAAACCTTCAATCTCTTGATGTTGCAAATCCTAAACCTGGTTATCCGCAGATTGACATTCTCTAAGAACCTGGTCTACAAGATAAATGAGGAGGTTCACCACTGAACCTCTAACTGATGCAGATCTGAGGGAATGCTACCGAAGGCTCTACATGAGCTGGGGGAAAAAAGCTCATCTTAAATCCTGAGACCCTTGGAAATTTTGAACATCCAACTTCAACAACGGTTCGTTTTCCAAAGGATCCATTTGTCAGATATTGTGCTGGGAGCTGCTGGACAACATATTCCTGAAAAGATTTAAACAGAAATATTTCCAAAAATAACACCACAAATAAATATTAGATCTCGTTAGTCCCAAAAAGAAAGTGGTATTATGACAATTGTCAATTGGATGCCCAAGTATTACAAAAGGAAAGATCGCAATTCAAATGACCCAGATATATCAATATCAACCCAACACACAAGCAGAATAGGATTTTCATGCACACTATCTCAAGAGAATATCCCAACAAATATTCCAATATTCTAAAAGCACAAAAACTTAAAAGAATAATGAAAGACATAGTGAAAATCATGGGATGAGAAGAGATGTGGAAAAAATGCCAAAATCTTGGGAGAAATCCACGAGAAGAATACACAACATGCCATGATAAATCAATAAAAATGCAAAGATGTGTGTATGGTAGAGAAAGAGACGCAAGTCTTAAACCTGTAGAGATCCTGTCAGAGCGTGTCACTTAACCGTCCGGATGGCAACTGCTAGGTCAGCATACAGCAAGACTGCATTTGTCAGGACGTAAGAATAGGTTTGTCCGGATGCTTCACACTGAAAATTTGAAGCTGGAGAAAAATTTGCAGAAAAATATTTTTCTCTAAAGTTAGCTTCAGAACACGCATGTATAATCAAATGATAAAACAATCAAATAGCATTGCAAAAATATGCAAAGATATAAATGAGAGTTAAGTATTCAATAAGCACAAATTTCCCTGCAAATAGAAATTTTAAATAGTTTACTCAACTCATGCAATGCGTGTGTGTGTGAAGACTTTCTCAATAAGGTATAAAATTCACTGATATGACAAAAAGCAACCAGATTTTCCAAACAAGAGAGAAAATCAATGAAAGCTCAGCCAAAAGTCAAACCTTATCTTACTAGGGCTCAGCCACCCTCATCCCCTAAGATGCAACACCTAATTGTTTTACTTGTACCATGAAGGATAAGGTAAAATTTTACTTGCACCATGAAGGACAAGGCTTATTTCAGTACAGAAGCAATGAATGTAAGCATATAGCACAGAAAACTAAAGAGTTACTACTTGATTCTAGTGGTGCTGCAACCTAGAGAGAATGCCAGAATTTTTAGGTTCTAGGTTCAACTAGCATATGGTCAATTTGGCCATCTTATCAAAAACCTCTCCTCTTATCCAGAATTTCTAGAAGCAAAAAGTCAGAGAAGGAAAGATGTACCTTAGGAGAGTTTTGGATAGTGCACATTTTCATCACATGAGGAAAGTAACTATCTATCATTAAGATGCAACAGGAAAACTTAGCAGATATCATGCATAAACTCTCAATCATATATATGCATATTTAATCAATGCACAATGAACTGAGATATCAGGCAAAAACACATGCAATATCTGAAAAGCTATCAAAAGGAAAAAATAAAAAATAAAAAAATTATGCATCTTCTCTCCAAATTTTTTTTTTTTTAAACCAATAAACAGAAAAACAACAAAGACATGCTTATAGATAAGGAAATGACATCTAATCCCAGCATGTAAGGTAAAACCAAACTTGTCCTCATGGAGAGAGGCTTAGAAATACCAAGACAAAAAAGCAGCCGCCCGACGTGCTGTTAACTATCCTCCCAAAAAATATCTGCAGAAGTTTCTCAAGATAACAAGAGAAAAATATGGGGATAGAATAAATGGTTCCTCAAACAGAATGCAAAACATGAATAAGATATGACATGATATTAATGCAATGCAAACATACTTGACATGCACTAGGATTTAGGAACCAAAATCTTAGGCATGGGAGACCTCACATACTAGGTGAGTCCACTCCCCTTAAGGGTGTGAGGCAGAGGTGTGAGTCATGTCCCAATTGATCAGTTTGACTACGACATTCTTCATCATGTTGACAAGCGCTTCATTGGTCTGATTCTTCTTGGGCTTGTGAGGCTTCACTTTGAACCATTCGGCTTTGATGTGGCCATACTTACCACAGTGATGGCATGAGGGAGAATCCCTTTGAGGATAATGTCGTTGTTGCCAAAAAGTATGATGAGGCTTGGAAGGTTTAGAGCTAGACTTACCTGTCTTTTGCTCTGTTTTCTTGATTTGAGGCTGTTGATGTCGTATCTGAGGGCACTGTGGCCTGATGTGTCCAGAGACACCACAATGATAGCAGGTAGGCTGACTTTGTTTGCTGAAATGCTTCTTGAAGAGCTCTGAAACTTTAAGATTAGAATTTTCACAAACAACAAAGTCCTTACCTCTTTGAGATATATGCCTCCTATGGGGCGGGACATATTTATCTGAAGAGGTTTTCTCAATAATGCCCTTTTTGAAATCCTCCTGCTTCTTCCAAGGTCTGTGGGATTTTAACAAATAACAATTGGGTCTAATGATGAGTGCCAAATATTGTGTATTTGGACCCCTTGATTTACATTAGTTAGACCTTTAGCCTTGTTATTTTCTGATGCTTTGGTTAGTTTTTGCATTTTTATGTTTTGTAGGTCAATAAGTGAGGAATCGCAAAATTCATGTGGAATTGCTTGGAAAATTCGAAAGTTCTGAAGAACTCGATCGATCAAACTTAAATTCGATCGATCGAATTTTGCCCGAAGTCGATCGATCAAAATTTCTCAGAACTTACTTTTGCAGAAGCGCGCCAGAACACCCAATCAGGAGCTTCTCCATGACAAAAAGCAGTTCTCCCTCTGATCTTCGCAGCAGAACACGCTGGTTTCATGACCTTGGTTGTCTCTAGCAAGAGAAGAACCCTAGAGGGGGTTAGAGGAGTCATTTTACATGGGTTTCTAGCCTTAATTTCCTTCTATAAAAGCCATAGCCATGCCTCCTTGTTGAGAGAGTTCAGAGAACAGTAGATAGGTTTAATTTTGTGCATTTTGTAGTGTATTCCAGTAGTTTTTGTTCTTAGACACTTTCTCTTTGTAAAGGTTTTCTTTTATTTCCATGTTTGTTCTTCATTTTCTTGTGGTGCTCTTAGTCATGGAAGGCTAGTAAACTCAACTAAGGTTGAGGATGAAACCTTTCCAGTGATGACACTCACACTCTTGTTATACTACTTGCGCATTTAATGATATATCATATTTGTTGTTCAAATTCCATTCATTTAATGCTTCATCTTTTGCAATGAATGTGGTTGGTGGTAGATATAGGACATTTAATGTGTTTCAACCGATAGATACATTGTTTTATCGGTTTGAATGATGATATCCATTGTGATTTGTTCATTGAATGGATACATTGGATGATTTGATTTCAAATGGGTACTCTTTGTGATTTATCTTTGAGTTGGATTCATTTAATGGTTCTAGAGTTAGTGGTTAAGACATTTGAATGACATCCAAAGCTTAATGTTCTTTGGGTGTTCAAGTGGAAACCAAGAGTGTGAGTTGTTGGATTTGGTTTGGTAGATTCCTTAGCCTTAGTTCCTTTTAATTTGCATATTTCATTTCATCTCTTTTATTTAGTCTTTTGTTCTTGAATCAATAATCAAACCTTTGGAACTAGGTTAAAATGAGGTTGATTAAACAAGACACCAATATTTGACCATTTCCCTGGGGATTCGACTTCGCACTTGCACACACTATATTGCAAACGATTCGTGCGCTTGCGAGTACTCATTAAAACATCACATCAAGTTTTTGGCGCCGTTGCTGGGGAATTGTTTTGCTTGTGCAAATTGATTTTGTTTGAATTGATTTTATTTTTCTACTAGTTTAGGTAGATTTTTGTTTTTGTTTTATTTGTTTTTACCATTTGTGTTCTAAAAAAAAAAAAAATCTAGCTCTATAAGGAACCAAAGTCTGATGCGTGATGTCTAGATTTGTCTCATTGTTTTCTCCTTTCTATTTTCATTTTAGTTTCTAGCAGCTTCATTTCATTTTTTTTCTTTTGTTTATTTGTTTTAGTTTTTTTTATGTTAAAACACAAAAAAAAATAAAAAAAAAATTCCACGAAAAGGCATCCTTTCTCGTTTATGTCTTTTATGTTTTTGTTAAGATTGTCTCTTTTATTTTCTTTAAAAAAAAAAAAAAAAAAAAAAAAAAAAAAAAAAAAAAACTGGCGCAGGAAGGAACAAGTCTGGTGCTTAGGAAACTAGCATCCGTTTCCAACAGTTTTGTTTGGTACGTATTTCAACAATTTTTAGTTCTAGTTTTTTTCATAAAAAAAATAAAATAAAATGGCACGCCTGGTGGCCAGTGGTGGGACACGAGAGTTGTAGTTTTTTTTTTTAAGATTGTTTCTCAATGTTTATGTTCATTAAAAAAAAATGTTTACTTTTTCATTTTACTTTTTGTCATTTTATTTTTGTTTCTAACAGCAACTAATATTTTGGTGTTTGTTTCTATGAGAAATATTGCTGTTAGTTTTTGTTGACAGGTGTTATGGTGTTTAAGTTTGGGGGACGCCCTGACCTTTTTCACACCTTGATGTTTCCTTACTTTTTGTAATGTATTTCTACACTACACATTGAGGACAATGTGTAATTCAAGTTTGAAGGTATGGAAAAACACTCTGCCTGTTTGTTTGTTTGTTTATTTATTTATTTATTTATTTTTTATGTTTGTTTGGTTATTTTTAGTCGTATTTTTGTTCTTAAAATGTTAAAAAAAAAATTGTTGTCAAGTTTGAGTTAAGCCGTAGCTGTGGTTTGCATTTCATTGGCTTGCTTAAAGTTTTGAACACATCATGTCATTAGGAATCTGAGTCTTTTGACTTATTTTTGGGCTAGTGAGACTTCACTTGCTTGAGTCGAATTATCACGAGCACATTAGCATATAATCTGTGGGGTATGAATTTGTGCTTAATTGTGTATTTTGAGAATTGTTGGATGATTTATTGATAAATAACCTTGGCTTGCAAGATATTTATAATTTTTTTTTTTTTTAAAAAAAAAAATTATATATTCTATAATAAGATCATTTTCAGTTTTTAACTGAATAACCAGGCCTCTTGCCTCACTAAGCATTGAGTGTTCGCGTCAAAAGGTGAGAATTTCAATTTGATTATTTATATGGCTAGTTTGACTTCGTAGCCTTTTTGACTTGAGTAATTAAGCCATTAGTGATGTTTCTACATCTAGTGCCCTGAGACCATCTGGTTTGGGAGTCACTGGCCCAACACTCACTACATGGGTCAATTAGAAAGCTTAAGGGAGCCAAGCATTGCACAGCCTACACAAAAAAAAAACAAAAAAAAATATATAAATAAAAAAATAATAATGTGCATATCTTGCCTTGGTTGTTTCATTTGATAGAGATTCCAATGATTTTTTGAGGTACTTATCTTGAGATTAAAATGAAACCTCATGATTGGATGTTAATTTCACTCTACCCTTTTGAGAAAATGCGAGGTCTTAATTGTCCATTTATGAGTGATTTGATGTTGGATCCCCTGTTGATGTAGACAATGGGTTTGTCTTTTTAAACATGCTCATGACGTATGAACCATGGTTTGCGTAAAAATTCTTTCTTGCTGACAACATAGTGTTTCAATGTTTGTGGGTATCATTTCTGGCAAACCCTCACGAGACTTTACTCGTCCACTAGGGAGTCCTAGGGGTTTAAAAGGCTTGTTGCATATGCTAAATGCAATCGTCTTTCCCACGAAAGCGGATTTATCTTTCTTGCTTTGATTTTATTTTTTCATTTTGTTTTGCTAAGGGACTAGCAAAATGTAAGTTTGGGGGTATTTGATGAGTGCCAAAAAGTTTATATTTGGACCCCTTAATTTATATTAGTTAGACTTTTAGCTTTGTTATTATCTAATGTTTTGGCAAGTTTTTGCGTTTTTGCGTTTTTGCAGGACTTTGAGATAAAATGATGGTATTTTAATTAAAATTGCAAAGAAGTGGAAAAACCATCTCGTTTTGACTCACTTTCAAATGTGGAGAGAAATGCATATATATATATTCGCGGAAAGACCTGTAGCCGTGAGAACCAAAGCTAGAATTGTGCAAACTTGGACGGCACCATTTCCCCACAAAACCAGGCCAGCACCTCTCTCTCGTCTCCCCATGCGTTTCCCCCCTTTCAAAGATAGCAAAAGTAGGCTAGCATGGGCTCTTAAACTGCTGGACAGCAGCCCCAAAAAGCTGCTGGACAGCAGCTCACATGCTGCTGTCCTTCCGAAACTGCTCCAACAGCACCCAACGAACCAGCCCTCAATAAAGAAAGAGCATAATTTGAATTTACCATTTCCATGAAAATCAAAAATCAACACACAAATCAGACCTGTAGCTATGTATATTTAGGTTGTCTCTTGTCTCCATGATAGGAACAAGACATGCACGTGAAAGGGTAGCAGAAAAGAGACAACCTGCAGATTCAGCAAGAATTCTGGAAAGTGAAGGGTAGTGGCACCATTTTGCATTTCGTTTCTTTGTTGTTTTTCTCTTTAATTTTTGGCAAGCTTGCAGTATATATTTCTCTCTTCTTTGAGGAAGAGAACGGGTGTGGAGTGGGGCACAGCCCTCACACACCAAGTCTTTCTTTTGAGAGGATTTTGTTCTTCTATTTTCTCATTTTGTAAGTGTTTAATTTTTATGCTTTTAATTTAAGGTTTTAAGTTTGATTTTTATTATCGTGTGTAGTTAAAAGTTCATCTAGGGTTGAGGATGAAACCTTACCATTGAAGAGAAATTATGTTTTCATGCTTGTTTATGCTATTTGATTTTATGGGCTTTGGATTTCTAATTGTTTTACTTCTATTCGATTTTTGAGATGATTTTTGGGTATCTCTTGTGATTTCCTGATACAAGTGCTGAATTGAAGTTGTCTCATTTAATTGATGGCTTGGTTTTTCATTTATCAAAACATTGGATATTCATTGTGTTTCGTTCTACGGATACATTTGACGATTTGGTTTAAACTGGATATCTTTTGTGATTTGTGCAAAGAACGGATTCATTGAATGATTTAATTAATTTTTGAAGCAAAGTAGAGCATACCTAAAATTTGTATGTGAGAAATTCAAATATGTGTGATGATCATGAGAATAGGTTGCTGTGATTTGGTGAGTGTAGATTCCAAAACCCTAGACCCCTTTATTTTCATTATTTTTGTTTATGTTTTCTTTTGTTAAAAATCACTAAATTTGGAACTAGGTTAAAATAGGATTAGTTTGAATAGAGATTAATTTTCACAACACAATTCCTCGTGGGATCGATCTCGCACTTGCAAAACGCTATATTGCAAACGATTCGTGCACTTGCGAGTATTAAAATTTGCACAACATCTAATATGACCAATTTTCCCACAATTATGACAAATAGGAACAAACTTACCTTGTGTTCCTGAATCCTTGGAGTTAGGCTTCACACAATTTTTCAAGCAAGAATTTTCAAAACAAGCTGCATCTACTATCACAGGCTTAATATCAACAGAATCTAATTCAAAATCAGAAGCATGTGAAGTAGATGTACTCATATCATCAACAATTAAAGCAGGTTTGTTAAAAATATCTGAATGAATACAAAGCATGCTCTTCAAATTATCACTTAAGAATTTTTTTCAAGAGATCATCAAATTCTTTTAATTTATTCTCAAGTGTATCAATAATGTTAAATAACATGGTATTCTCAGATCTCAAAGAGTCAACCAAAGCATGTGATTCAGACAATTATATAATCAATGACTCTTTTTCTTGCTTCACCTTTTTGAGCTCTTTTGGAGAAATAATTTTATCGAATTTTGCAAGAACTTTAGAGAGCTCAATATCATAATTTTCTTCAGACAACTGAGAGAAATCCATGATAAAAAGTGTAATAAAAAAATAGAAGTCACAAGAGATGAGGATCACACTCAGGAAATAAATCCTTAATAGAGTATACCTGCTCTGATACCAATTGAAAAATTGAAATTGACTTCTAAATATAAAACAAGTGGGTGTGTGCACAATGTGTTAACAAAATAATGCAGAAATAAATAACACAAGATTTTTGTTAACAAAGTGGAAACTCAAGATGAGAAAAACCACTCCAAGGTAGCCAAACCCAGGATATCCACTATTCAGAAGACAAGACTAGATACAAAGTAGTAACACTCACATAGCCCTGATGCAGTGGTCGTACCTTGCTTTCTAATGTGTAACCCAACACGAACGCCTCCGAACCAGGTCTCCTACCTGAAGGGGTCTTCAATGGAATCCTTTACCTTTGGGCCAACCCCTAAGATAGACTTCAGTTTAAGCGCAGCAACAGCACACACAGCAACGGCTTCAGAGAGATCAACATAGCTCAATAACCTCACAATATAGCTCTCTAAGCACTAGTGGAATTCAATATCGAATTCTTGCTGTTCTCAAGCCTAGGGGCCTCTATTTATAGGCTAACAGTTCAAATGAGCATCTGGCTTGATAAAACTGGGCGTCGTCCGGATGGTGGTCATAGGCCGTTCGAACAGACAACTGTGCGACCGAAATTCTAAAAATTTCGCTGAAGATCTTTCATGTTTGAGAGTCGCGTCCGGACGGTGATGCCCTGTCGTCCGGACCGTCGCACATTCACTCCAAGTAATTTCCATACAGAGGCTTCGTGCTTCTGGATCGAGAGGATGGTCGTCCGGACGGCTGATCTGATGCACGCAATTTCCATATCTGATGTTCGCGCATCCGGGCCATGCTTACTGGCGTCCGGACGTCTGGATTTGAATTGCGATACTTGCCTTATGGATGAGGGCGTCCGAACGGGAATCCACGTCGTCCGGACGGTTACAGCAATCTTCCCATATTTGTGTTTTGGAAAGAAATCCTGAAGCTTGATCGAACACTGAGAGTCGTCTGGACAGGCTGCTGAAACGTCCGGACAGATGCAAGCTGGAGCAATTCGAAGTTTCTCGACACAAAGGAAGGTCCGGACGGATGATGCTATAGTCTGATGTGCGTCCGGACGGTTTGACACGTCGTTCGGACGGCTGATGTATTGGACAGCTAGGCGTCTGGACAGTATGACACGTCGTCCAGACTACTGGTAGGGAACCAAATATTCTGACTTGCAAACTGTGCAAAATCTTTTGGAAACACTTGTGAATAGCGGAATCCCTGTTAAAAAGCATCATTACAAGGAAGTGATTTTGTCCAACAGAATGCAGTCAACACAAAAACTAACACCACAAGGTATGAATTTCACTGAAATGACAAAATGCAACCAGATTTTTTAGACATGAGAGAAAATCTGTGAAAGATTAGTCAAAAGTCAAACCTTATTCAATACTAGGGCCTACGCACCCTTATCTGATACATTCTCCCTAAGATGCAGCATCCAATTGTTCTACTTGTACCATGAAGGACAAGATAAATATTTTACTTGCACCATGAAAGACAAGGCATATTTTAGTACATTAGTAGAAAACATACAGATATAGCGCAGAATTCATAAGAGTAACTGCTTGATTCTTTTGATGCTGCAATCTAGAGAAAATGCCAAAAATTTTAGGTTCTAGGTTCAATTAGCATTTGGTCAATTTGGCCATCTTATCAAAAGCCTCTTCTCTTCTCCAAAATTTCTAGAAACAAAAAGTCAGAGAAGGAAAGATGTACCTTTAGGGGAGTCTTGGATAGTGTACAATTTCATCGCATGAGGAAAAAAGCTATCCAACTTTTGCATATACAGGAAAACATTTGGCAGATATAGTCATGAACTCTCAATCATATCTAAGCAAAGAAAACACATGCAATATCTTATTTGCCAAGAAAGGAAAGTTTCTTGCAATTTCTCCCTTTTTTTTTAATTAAAAAAAATGCTATATGGAAATGACATCATATTCAAGGCATGATCAACCTGGGTAAGCTCGATGATGCCACTACAGAAAAATAGTGGCTCGACCTGCCTTTTCTGTCTTCCCCAACAAGTACCTGCAATGCTCTCTCAAGAGAAATAGGGGGCAAAACAAAATTGGTTCCTAGATTGCAAACAAAATATAGCAAGTAGAAGTTAAGCAATCAAACCTGATGTCATAGGATTAGGAACCAAATCGTAGGCATGAACACCTTCTCCTGCTAGGTGCGTCCATTCCCCCTCATGGGGTGAATGTTATTCTTGTTCTTGACCCAAGCATGCCTTCTAGTGGGTGGTTGCTGGCAGCACTTCATCTGTTGACCCATCCACTCCATCATGCTTTGCATCCAAATAGGTGGCTCTCTGTTCGTGTATGCCCAAATAGCACTTCTTGAGGTTCCCACAATCAGTTCGTGTATGCCCAAATCCTGAGCATTCAAAACATCTTGGACCTCTGGGATCCTTCTTTTCTTCTTCCTCAAGTTCAGCTTCTCTAGGAGCTTTCTTCATCTTTTTAGAAAACTTCTTGAATCGGTCAGCTCTCATTAGTCTTCTGAAATTTTTGGCCAACATAGCCATAGCTTTTTCTTCCTCCTCAGAGTCATCTTCAGATGAGGCTTCAACCTTTTTCTTGGAAGCCTTTAGGGTAATGGTCTTCAGCTTCTTGACCGGGGGCAGAGACAGCTCATAAGTTTGAAGAGATCCTACCAACTCTTCAATCTTCATTTCTTCAAGATCTTTGCTTTCTTCAATTGTCGTCACCTTGATCCTAAAACGTTCAAGCAAAGATCTTAGAATTTTTCAGATGAGTTTCACATCCGAGACTGGCTTCCCAAGACTCACCATGGAGTTTCTTAGGTCACTTATTTTGGAGTAAAACTCTCCAAATGTCTCTTCTTCCAACATCTTAATTTATTCAAATCTGGAAATCAACATTTATAAGTTTGGTGCCTTCATATGTTGTCTCCAAGATTTACCACGCATCTTGAGTAGATTCACAATTTGAATTTTTTTGCAAATTCAAACGGTGAAAGTGCTTGACATAGAGCATGGAGGGCTTTATCATTTGAAAGGCGTCCATTTTTCTGTGGGACTAGTTCGAGTGCTGCATCCGCTGGTTTAGTCCAACCAGTTTCAACAATACTCCAACAGTCAATAGATTTTAAAAGAAACGCATACGAGCCTTCCAATAGCCATAGTTCGTACCATCAAAGGCAGGAACAGTATTAAGAGCTTGAGACATTTTTAGATAGAAGTAAAAAAAAAAAAAAAAAAACACTCAAGATATAAATCTCAACAGAGTGTACCAAGCTCTGATACCAATTGAAAAAAAAAATGGAATTTGACTTCTAATATAAAGCAAGTGTGTGTGTGCACAATGTGTTAACAAAATAATGCGTAAATAAACAAGATTTTTGTTAATGAAGTGGAAACTCAAGATGAGAAAAACCACTCTGGGGCAGCCAAACCCAAGATATCCACTATTCAGAAGACAAGACTAGATACAAAGTAGTAGCACTCACATACCCCTGATGCAGTGGTCGTACCTTGCTCTCTAACGTGTAACCCAACACGAACGTCTCCCAACCAGGTCTCCTACCTGAATAGGTCATCAATGGAATCCTTTACATAGGGTTAACCCCTAAGATAGACTTCAGATTAAGCACAACAACAGCACACACAGTAACGGCTTCAGAGAGATGAACTCAACTCAATAATCTCACAATATAGCTCTCTAAGCACTAATGGAATTCAATATCGAATTCTTGCAGTTCTCAAGCCTAGGGGCCACTATTTATAGGTTGACAGTTAAACGAACGTCTGGCTAGATAAAACTGGGCGCCATCCGGACGGTGGTCATAGGCCGTCCAGACGAACAACTGTGCGACCGAAATTCTGAAAATTTTGTTGAAAATCTTTCCTATTTGAGAGCCATGTTTGGACAGTGGTGTATTGTCGTCAGGATGGTCGCACGTTCGCTGCAAGTAATTTTGATATAGAGGGTTCGCGAGTCTGGACTAGAAGGATGGTCGTCCGGTCGTTGATCTGATGCACGTAATTTCCATATTTGATACACGCGCAGCCGGACCATGATGGCTAGCGTCTGGACGGCTGGATTTGAATTTCGATACTTGCCTTATGGATAAGCGCGTCCGGACAGGAATCTACGTCGTCCAAACGGTTGTAGCAATCTTCCCATATTTGTGTTTTGGAATGAAATCCTGAAGCTTGATCGAACACTGACAGTCGTCCGGACGTGCTGCTGAAACGTCCGGACGGATGCAAGCTGTAACAGTTCGAAGCTTCTCGACACAGAGGAAGGTCCAGATGGGAATTGACATTGTCCGAACGGATGATGCTTTTGTCTGATGTGCGTCCAGACGGTATGATACGTCGTCCGGACGGCTGGTGCTTTTGGACAGCTGGGCGTCCGGAAGGCTGGCAGTGAACCGAATTTTTTGACTTGCAAACTGTGCAGAATCTTCTAGAAACACTTCTAAATAGCGGAATCCCTGTTAAAGAGCATCATTACAAGGAAGTGATTTTGGTAAATTTAACAAGTTTGGTGCCCTCATATGCTGTTTCTAAGATTTACCATGCTTCTTTAGCGGATTCACAATTTGAAATTCTTGCGAATTCAGATGGGGAAAGTGTTTGACATAGAGCATGGAGGCCTTTATCATTGGAAAGTCGTGCATTATTTTGAGCAACAGATAGTTCGGCAGTTGTAGCCTCTGGTTTAATCCAACCAGTTTCTACAACTCACGAAACATCAATAGATTTTAAAAAGAAGCACATACGAGCTTTCCAATACCCATAATTCGTGCCATCAAAGGCAGGAATGCAATGAAGAGATTGAGACATTAAAAAAAATAGAAGTCAAAAAGATCACACTCAAGAAATAAATCTTAAACAGAGTGTACGAAGCTCTGATTCCAATTGAAAATAAATAATGACTTCTAAATTACCAAGTGTGTGTTCGTGTGTAACAAAATATCTTAAATGCAGAAAATAAAAGAGGCAAGATATTTATTGACAAAGTAGAAACTCTGTGAAGAAAAAAACCACTCCAGGGTAGCCAAACCCAAGATATCCATTATACCTCAGACAAAGCTAGTTACAAGACACTCGTACTCACATACCTCTGATGCAGTAGTCATATCTTTAACTCTGACACGAAGCCCATCATGAATGCTTCCCAACCAAGCCTCCTACTTGAAGGGGTCTTCAATGGAATCATTTACCTTAAGGCCGACCCCTATGATAGACTGCACACGAACAAAGAACACACACCAGCAACGGCTAGAGAGCTAGCGAATCTTCAATTCTCCCTAAACACCCTCTCTAAGCACTATGGAATTCTATAATGAGTTCTTGTAAATAACAAGCCTAGAGCCATCTATTTATAGGCTTACAGAAAACCTAATTCTGCTCAAAATTGGACTCTGGCGAGTTGGCGTTCAGATGAAAGTTAGCCTCTTCCGGACGGTCTTCTAGGTATGTATTTTTTACAAAATTCAGTAGTGAATTCTTTTGTAGTAAGAGAAGGTGTTTAGGCAGGGATAGTGATATGTGCTAGCTCTTATAGGGTTGTTCCTGTGTTATTTGATCAACATTGAAGTTTAGCTTAGGGAAGAGCCCTAAGCTAAAGGAATCCATTGAAGACCCCTTTAAGTAGGAGACTTGGTTGGGAAGTGTTCACGTTGGGTTACATGTCAGAGTGCAAGGTATGATCGCTGCATCGAGTTATGTGTGTTACTACTTTGTTACTAGTTTCTTCTTCCGAATAGTGGAATTCTTAGGTTTGGCTGCCCTGGAGTGGTTTTTCTCTTAATTGACTTTCCACTTCGTTAACAAAATATTAGTCTTCTTTAAATTCCGCATTTTGATATTTTGTTACACATTGATCACACACACATGGTAAATTAGAAGTTTCTTTATTTTTCACTCCTTGATCAATGACTAAACTCTATTTTCAGCACTTTTGGCATACCGCGAACGATTGGCCATCAAGGAAGATCATTCGTCTCACGAGTGACAAACATTCGTGCAAGGCTTGGGGAACGTTCAGCATTACTAGAATGTATGTAAACCTAACATGCTAACTCTTAAACAAAGCTCCTAATAGCATAACTAGGGTATAACAAAACATGTCACAGTGACCATTTATGAAAATCAAGAGTGGTTGAAAGCTAATATTTTTAAAAATGTCATTTTCTTTTTAAAAAGGGAAAATAATTCTTTAAAGCTTGCACGAAATGAAAATTGTAAAACTAATAATGAACAAGTAATGAGAGAACATTAATCATCATGAAAGAATATGCTAGGCAACAAGGGTTACCTCAATGAAAGTGAATTATCAACAAAATTCTCATTTTCTCACTCTAGAACTTTCTTCTAATCAAGAGGTATGATAGTAAGTGTATGTAGTAGAAATGGTGCTGAGAGACGTGGGGTAAGGCGTGTTTATAGACAATGAATGTAGAGGATAAGGATCAACTAATTTGGTCATTTGAGGATAAGGACCAACAAGGCTATATTGAGGATGTCGAACCTCAAGGACTGCGTAGGAATTGCTATCAAGGTTTTCAAGATTAAATATAACTTAGTTAAAAGATGTTTGATTTGGATTTTAACCAAGTAAAATGCATAAAAGTAAAAGACATCAAAATAAAGAGAGTTGTGATGAGAGAAAGAATAGGGGATTGATTTTACCACTCACCGCATAACAATGGTCAATCATAAATTAATAAGAAAAATTCATACTATGCATGATATGGGGCTCGTCTCACTCGAGTAGTCAAGAAATTACCTCTAAAGAATAATTATAATCCATCTTCGGCAAGCATGAACCATCCACCTAACCACTAAGATGCGATACGACCCGTCTTCCCTAGGTATGGATTAGCCACGTCTTTAATATGATACACACAATCAATCAAATAATATAACCCATCTTCGGTTGGTATGAACTGACTACCTAAATTACACTAAACTAAGGTGTAGTACAATCTGTATTCCCTAGGCATGGTCTATCCAACCCTCTTGATCATATGTCAATTAAAACCATTGTATAACAATCATTCACATAATCACAAAAAATATGAAGGATTGAGTTCAATCAATATAAAAGACTTTCTAAGACAAGATAAGAAATTCATAATGATTGAATATAAACATTAAGATCAATTCTCACAGTTATACAACCATCATGCATATAGAAAATACTAAATTAAAATACAATTAAACCATTGTTACTTGGAAAGGGCTACATCAACACCCTAGTACAAATTTAGCCGCTCATCGTGGTGCTGGGATGACCTCCTACCATATTCTTCTCCACTTCAACTTGTCAAGCCTTCTAGAAGAATTTTCTGTCTAAATCTAAGCACAAGCACAAGCACCATTCTCTTGAAGCTTAGGGGTATATTTATAGAGACTAGGAGAGGCCTAGAAGCTCTTGGAATTCCAGAACAATCGTCTCTTGGGTCTTCTTGTCCGAGTAGGAGATTGAAACTTCCATCCAAGTAGGAAAATGATTCTAAATTCGTCCAGAATTGTGATCTTTTATTGCGGGACAATTTTTGCATAGTAAATATCCGAATTGAGAAAAAGCTATTTCTGACATATTTGTGGTATTTTTTATTAGCTTTCCAATACCATCAATCTCATTGCAATTAAATATCTGAGACAAAAGTTATAATCAAAACACTGAGACACGTGCAGAATCCAAATTTGAATCCAATCCGATTTTGACTTTTAGTGGAGAAATTCCAATTTAACCCTTCACTTGGTTTGATTAGACTTAACCACATCAAATAGGTCTTTTATTATGATTGGTTAAGCTTAAACATATTTTCTGGGTCTTCTCAAAGTGTACCTTAAGCCCAAAATTAATAGAATTAATCATTCACTTGATTTGATTAAACTTAACCACATCATATAGGTCTTCTATTATGATTGTTTAAGCTTAAACATGTCTTCGAGGTGTTCTCAAACTATGCTTTAAGCCCAAAATTAATGAAATTAATTGCATCTTTATTTAAAACCTGATAACAATAAAATAACATAAAATCAAACAAATAACATATATAAGTTAAGGGGCATGAATGTGCAACATTCGACGCTTATCACCAGTCTCCCTCAACATTAAAAACTCTACGTAGAGGACTTTATAGGCCTCTTTGAGTAGTAGGATTGAGAATCCTCCTGATCTTCATGTGGAGCAATAAAGGCTAGAAATTTCTGATCTTGAGCAAGAGTTTCTTCTTTTTCTGACTCATCACTGAGAGTCGCATTGTAGGCTTTCCCTTTACCCTGCTTGAGATTCCCACAATCGGCCTGAATATGCCCAAAGCCTGAGCATTCAAAACATCTGGGGCATCTTGGGTCCTTCTTATTAGTTTGTAATTGGCTGCATTTTGTTGGAAAAAATCACTTCTATATAATGACATTATTTAAATAGGGATTCAGCTATAGAGGTCTTCTAGAAGATTCTGCACTGTCTACAAGCCAGAGAAATCGGATCCCTTGCAGCCGTCCGGACAACGTGATATACCGTCCGGACACTCATCTGTCCAAAGCATCATCCGTCCGGAGGATGAGAACTTTCTGTCCAGACCTTCCTCTGTGTCGAGAAGCTTCGAACTGCTCCAGCTTGCATCCGTCCGGACGTTTCAGCAGCACATCCAGACGCCACTCAATGTTTGACCAGCTATGGGATTTCTTTCCAAAACACAGATATGTGAAGATCACTGCAACCGTCCAGACAATGTGGATTCCCGTCTGGACGCGCTCATCCATAAGGCAAGTTGCGCATTCAAAATTCAGACGTCCAGACTACAGCCTTCATGGTCCGGACACACGAACTACATATATGGGAATTGCGTGCATCTGATCAACTGTCTGGATGACCATTCCTTTGGTCTAGACCCGCGAAGCCTTGATATGGAAATTACGTGTAGCTGAAGTGCAATTGTCTGGATGATAGGGCAACACCATCTGGACACGGCTCAAATTGGGAAACAATTTCAGCAAAATTTTGGAAAGCCGATAGAACAGTTGTCCGTCCGGATACCTTATGTCCACCATCCGGAAGGCGCCTAGGTTTATCAAGCCAGACACTCATTTGAACCTGTAGCCTATAAATAGAGGTCCCTAGGCTTGAGAACTGCAAGAATTTGGTATTGAATTCCTTAGTGCTTAGATAGTTATATTTTAGAAGTATGGTGCTAAGTTAGTCTCTCTCAAGCCATTGCCGTTGTGTGCTGTTGCTACGTTGAATTGAAGTCTATCTTATGGATTGGCCCTAGGGTAAAGGATTCCATTGAAGACCCCTTCAAGTAGGAGACCTGGTTGGGAGGTGTTCGTGTTGGGTTACATGTTAGAGTGCAAGGCACGACCACTGCATCAGGGGTATGTGAGTGCTACTACTTTGTAACTAGTCTTGTCTTCTGAATAGTGGATATCCTGGGTTTGGCTGCCCGGGGATGGTTTTTCTCTTAACTGAGTTTCCACTTCGTCGACAAAATATCTGTCTCCTTTAATTTTGCATTTTGATATTTTGTCACACGCATTTTTGCACACACTTGTTTATATTAAAAGTCATTTTAATTTTTCAATTGGTATCAGAGCTTGGTATAGTCTGAGAAAATTAAATTCTTGAGTGTTATTCTGTTTGACTTCTTTTGCCTTTGTCTCCTTTAATTTTGCATTTTGATATTTTGTTGCACACATTTTTGCACACACTTGTTTATATTAGAAGTCATTTTAATTTTTCAATTAGTATCAGAGCTTGGTACAGTTTGAGAAGATTAAATTCTTGAGTGTTATTCTATTTGACATTGCCTATATCATGTCTGATTTGAGTATTGATAAAGTTGCTTCTATTCCTCATGCTAAGTCTGCTCATAGAACTATGTTCGTTAAACCTAGCATGTCTCATAATCATACTTAGTTCAATTATGGAGATAAAAGGGCCAGTCATTCTATACCCACATGTCATCATTGTGGCATTAGTGGTCATATTCGCCCAAATTGCTTCCAGATTTGTTCACAAAAACCTTAGAATATATCACATGTGCCTAGAAAAGATGAACCAGGTTTTGAAGAACAAGTCAAGAAATTAGTGAGAAGTTAGCATACCTCACCCTTAATGAACAAAGATCTGTCTTGGTTAATTATAAAAAGGATGCTTTCAAAAAGTTTGGGTTAAAAAGGAAGATAATATGTGTTTAATTGCTCATACTGCCCTAAAAATTCTTGATACTTGTTTGTGGTATTTGGATAGTGGCTGTTCTAAACACATGACAGGTGATAAGACCCTACTGAAAAAAGTTCAGATGGGCAAAGGAGGAAGGATCTCCAATGGAGATGGAGGCCAATCCAAGGATATTGGAAAGGGAATCATCGACATTCCAGGTCTCGAAGCATCTCAGGAAGCTTTGTATATGGAGGGGCTCAAGGCAAATCTCCTCAGCATCAGCCAATTTTGTGACAATGATTTGGTGGTGCAATTCTCCAAAAAGGAATATAATATCTTTGACAGCAGTGGCAAGTGGCTTATGGGGGGGAGAAAGAACTGTTGACAACTGTTATGGTCTTCCTAGTCTCGCTGCAGATCCTCAAATTTTCTGCAATAAGGCAACCATAGATGACAGTGAACTGTGGCATCAAAGGTTGGGGCATCTGAATTTCACAGATATGTTGAAGATTGCTAGCAAAGATATTGTCAAAGATCTGTCCAAAATGGAGAAGACTGGTAAAGGAATCTGCAGTTCTTGCCAACTAGGGAAGCAGACTCGAGCAGCTCATAAAAAGACCTCGGGTATTCTAACTTCCAAAATTTTAGAATTGCTGCATATGGATCTCATGGATCCCACCAGAACTGCTAGTCTAGGTGGGAGGAGGTATATACTGGTAATTGTGGATGATTTCTCTTGATATACATGGGCTATTCCTCTTCGGGAAAAATCTGATGCTTTTGATGCAGCTCAACATTTATTCAAGAAGATTCAGGTTGAGAAAAATTGCCAGCTTATGAGAATCTGTAGTGATCATGGAAGGGAATTCGAAAATACCAAATTTGAAGAATTCTGCCTTTCATATGGAATCAAGCAGGAATTTTCTTCCCCTATCACTCCTCAGTAGAATGGAGTAGTAGAACGAAAGAATGGGATGATTCAGGAGATGGCTCGTGTGATGATCCACTCAAAGAATCTTGCTCAACATTTTTGGGGAGAAGCTGTTAATATTGCATGCCATATTATCAATAGAGTCTACCTAAGGCCTAAAACAAACAAGACTCTCTATGAGATTTGGCGAGGTAAAAAGCCCACAGTTAAGTATTACAAAACTTTTGGAAGTAAATGCTATATCCCGTGACAGGGAGAATCCTAGGAAGTTTGATCCCAAAAGTGATGAAGGCATATTCTTGGGGTATTCCACAAACAGTCGTGCTTACAGGGTTTTCAATAAAAGAACAGAGACTATGATGGAATCTATCAATGTTGTTATTGATAGATTCATGTGGAGCAATAAAGGCTAGAAATTTCTAATCTTGAGCAAGAGTTTCTTCTTTTTCTGACTCATCACTGAGAGTCGCATTGTAGGCTTTCCCTTTACCCTGCTTGAGATTCCCACAATCGGCCCGAATATGCCCAAAGCCTAAGCATTCAAAACATCTAGGACATCTTGGGTCCTTCTTATTAGTTTGTAATTGGCTGCATTTTGTTGGACAAAATCACTTCTATGTAATGATGCTATTTAAACAGGGATTCAGCTATAGAGGTCTTCTAGAAGATTTTGCACTGTCTACAAGCCAAAGAAATCAGATCCCTTGCAGCTGTCCGGACGACGTGATATACCATTGAGACGCTCAACTGTCCAAAGCATCATCCGTCCGGACGATGAGAACTTTCTGTCCGGACCTTCCTCTGTCTCGAGAAGCTTCAAACTGCTCCAGCTTGCATCCTTCTGGATGTTTTAGCAGCACATCCAGACGCCACTCAATGTTCGACCAGCTATGGGATTTCTTTCCAAAACACAGATATGTGAAGATCGTTGCAACCGTCTAGATGATGTGGATTCCCGTCTGGACGCGCTCATCCATAAGGCAAGTTGCGCATTCAAAATTCAGACGTCCAGACGACAGCCTTCGTGGTCCGGACCTGCGAGCTACTTATATGGGAATTCCATGCATCTGATCAACCGTTTGGACGACCATTCCCTTGGTCTGGACGCGCGAAGCCTTGATATGGAAATTGCGTGCAGCTAAAGTGCGACCGTCCGGACGACAAGGTGACACCTTCCAAATGCAGCTCAAATCAGGAAAGAATTTCAGCGAAATTTTAGAAAGCCGATCGCACAGTTGTCCGTCAGGACACCTTATGTCCGCCGTCCGAGCGGGGCCTAGGTTTGTCAAGCCAAACGCTTAGTTGAACCTGCAACCTATAAATAGAGGTCCCTAGGCTTGAGAACTGCAAGAATTCGGTATTGAATTCCTTAGTGCTTAGAGAGTTATATTTTAGAAGTATTGTGCTGAGTTAGTCTCTCTCAAGCAGTTGACGTTTTGTGCTGTTGCTGCGCTGAATTAAAGTCTATGTTAGGGATTGGCCCTAGGGTAAAGGATTCCATTGAAGAGTCCTTCAGGTTGGAGACCTGGTTGAGAGGCGTTCGTGTTGGGTTACACGTTAGAGTGCAAGGTTCGACCACTGCATCAGGGGTATGTAAGTGCTACTACTTTGTAACTAGTCTTGTCTTCTGAATAGTGGATATCCTGGGTTTGGCTGCCCCAGAGTGGTTTTTTCTCTTAACTGAGTTTCCACTTCGTCAACAAAATATCTTTCTCCTTTAATTCCCCATTTTGATACTTCTTCTCAACTTCTTCAGGCTCAGATTCTCTAAGGGCCTTCTTCAGTCTTTTGGTGAACTTCTTCTCCCGAAGTTCTTGGCCGGCATCACAACTGCATCTTCTTCATTCTCAGAGTCTTCCTCAGATGAGACTCTGGCCTTTTTCTTAGATGCCTTGAGGGCAATGGTCTTTACATTCTTGACTAGAGGCAGGGAAAGCTCATATGTTTGAAGAAATCCCACCAACTCTTTAATCTTCATCTCTTCTAGATCCTTGCTTTCTTCAATGGTAGTCACCTTTATTTCTGAAACTCTCAGGAAAAGTGTGAGGACCCCTTATATATATATATATATATATAACAAACAAAATAGATGAGTCATCACAGTGACACGACTATTTGTCGCTCAGCCAATATATGACACATATCCCATGATATGCAACTGATAATCAGAGTTATATCTGATGTGAGTTTTAGAAGTACTCGCAAGCACACGAGTCATTTGCAATATAATGTGTGCAAGTGTAAAGACGAATCTGCAGGGGATTGCGTTGCAAAACTCAAATCATTCAATGAATCCAACCATTAAATAAATCACAACAAATACCCAATTGAAATTAAATCATCCAATGTATCCGTTTTGACAAACAAATCACAATGGATATCCTCTTTCAATCGAATGATTCGATGTACCCATCGGTTGAAACACATCGAATATCCAATTTTAAATAAGTAATTATTCAATCAAAAGACATAAATCAATCAGTTGAATTTGGACTTGAACAATATTTTGTTAAAAAGAAAAACGGGATTATATAAATAAAATAATTAGAACGTGCATTATCAATGATAAGGTTCCATCTTCAACCTTAGTTGAAGATTTTAGCCTCTCATAACTAAAAACAACACGCTAGCTTCAATTGGAAACATAAAGAAACAAATTAAAATGAAGAAGAAAGAAAGAAGCACATAAACTAAATAGCTTTATACTATGTATGATATAGGGCTCGTCTCACTCGAGTAGTCAAGAAAATTCAAGAATAAGTATAACTCATCTTTGGTTGGCACGGTTCGTCCACCATCATCAAAGAATAAGTATAACTTATCTTTGGTTGGCACAGTCCGTCCACCTAACCACTAAGATGCGGTATAACCCGTCTTCCCTAAGTATGGATTAGCTACGTCTTTAAAATGATACACACAATAATTGTGTTAGTATTTTATATTGGCAACATTCTGGTTGACAAAAACACTTTATGTAACGGTTGCTTTTTAACAGGTTTATCGGTTCTATTCAAAGTTTTCATGTAATATGGACAGTGTCTCATTTCATGTCATGTGTTGGTCACAAGGTTCTAGAAGATGTTCATGAAGATTCCATGCAGTTTCCAATGCAAAACAGCCGGTTCCTGCGCAACCGTCCGGACGGTCCTTTGAAGGGGTCCAAACGCCCCTCAGTGTCTAGAAGCTTCAACATTGCAGCTGTCCGGACAACCGAGCAACACCGTCTGAACGCTAGGTCAAGCAACTCCGAGTTCGACATGGAGTTGGATTTCAGTCGGCACTATTTAGGAAGTTTCTGCCAGACGTCTGGACGACGTGGCAACAAGTCTGGATGCTACCCAGCATTCCAGAATAATCTGGGTTTCCTTTACGGACGCGGAAAGGAGTGACAGTGAAGACTGTCCAGATGTGGTCCTATTTTGGGAAGAATTACGCTATTGGAAAGGCAGTTGCAGAAGACCGTTAGGACAAGGGTACGTTACCATCTGGACGCTACACGCCAATGTCCAATTTTGAGTAGAATTAGGTTTTCTGTAAGCCTATAAATAGATGGCTCTAGGCTTGTTATTTGTAAGAATTCAGTATAGAATTTCATAGTGCTTAGAGAGGGTGTTTAGGGAGAATTGAAGATCCACTAGCTCTCTAGCCGTTGCTGGTGTGTGCTCTTTATTTCGTGTGAAGTATATCTTAGGGGTCGACACTAAGGTAAAAGATTCCATTGAAGACCCCTTCAAGTAGCAGACTTGGTTGGGCAGCGTTCACGATGGGCTTCGTGTCAGAGTTAAAGGTATGACTATTGCATCAGAAGTATGTGAGTAAGTGTGTCTTGTAACTAGCTTTATCTTTGGTATAGTGGATATCCTGGGTTTGGCTGCCCCAGAGTAGTTTTTCTCTTCACAGAGTTTCCACTTCGTCAAGAAGTATCTTGTCTCTTTTATTTTCCGCATTTAAAATATTTTGATGCACACGAACACACACTTGGTAATGTAGAAGTCATTATTTATTTTCATAAGGAAGTTGTTCCTAAATCAGGGAACAAGAACAAAGTAGCAAATGAAAAATAAACAAAGACTTCTAACAACCAAGTGTGTGTGTTTGTGTGCAACAAAATATCTTAAATGTGAAATATAAAGAAGACAAGATATTTGTTACGAAGTGGAAACTCTGTGAAGAGAAAAACCACTCCAGGGCAGCCAAACCCAGGAACTCCACTATCCAAAAACAAAGCTAGTTACAAGGCACTCGTACTCACATACCCTTATGCAGTAGTCATACCTTTAACTCTGACACGAAGCCTATCGTGAAAGCTTCCCAACCAGACCTTCCACCTAAAGAGGTTTTTGATGGATTCATTTACCTTAAGGCCGACCCCTAAAATAGACTTCACACGAACTGTTGAGCACACACCGGCAACGGCTTGAGAGCTAGCGGATCTTCGATTCTCCCTAAACACCCTCTCAAAGCTAAGAGAATTCAATACCGAATTCTGTACGAGTAATGCTACATATCATCCATTTATCCTTCTTTTGTCCTCCCAAAATTGATGTGGCTCTTAAAATCACCATTGGATCAAAATCCAATAATGATCTATCATAAATTCAATGGTGATTTTAAGAGCCACATCAATTTTGGGGGGACAAAAGGAGGACAAAGGGATGATATGTAGCATTACTCATTCTGTACAATTTACAAGCTTAGGGCCCTCTATTTATAGGTTTACTGGAAACCTAAAACTGTTGAGATTCGGGCTCTGGCTGTTGAGCATCCGGACGGAAGTTAGCCAAGTCCGGACGGTCTTCTGCGATATCCTTTCAGAAATAGTGCAATTCTATCCTTATCAGATCCACGTCCAGACGGCTTGGCCGAGCGTCTGGACAGTCTTCGCTATAACTCCTTTCTGCATTCAAACGAAACACTGGAATATTCTGAAATGCTGGACAGCGTTCGGACGTGTTGCCACATCATCTAGATGGCTTGCAGAGACTCCCTAACAGTGTTGACTTCTGAAATCCAACTCTGTGTTGAATACTGATTGACCTAGCATCTAGATGGTGTTGCTCTGTCGTCTGGATGTCTTCAACATAATATGCTGGACACTGCAGGGCGTCCGAACGCCTTCAAAGGGTCGTCCAGACGGTTGCATAGGAACCAGTTGATTTGGCTTGGAATTTGCAAGGACTATTCATGGACATCTTCTAGAAGCTTATGATCAGTCACATGTTTTGATTTGAATACATGAAGATTCTAAATTGATAACCGACCATCCTATTAATTTGTAACCATTACATAAAGTGTTTTTGGTTATCTAGAATGTAGCCAACATAAAAATACTAACAAACTCCCCCTTTGGCCATTCTGGGACAAAAACACTTGACCGGTTTGGAAATACATTCCCGGTCTAAATACCTAAAAAAAACCCCCCTTTTTGTCACACCATGAAAAATGGTAAACATAGTATTAATGAAAAGACCATAACAAAACCAAAATAAGAGAAAAGAAAAAAAAAAAAAAAAAAAAAAAAAAAAAAAAAAAACCAAGGTTAGGTCTTCAACAAGAAATCAGCACACACATGTATCTAAACCTGAGAAAGCAGTCAGATAGCTCGTAAAAAATATGCTAACATATAGAAAAGAGTTAAGTAATCAATGAGCATAAATTTCCTGCAGACAGACTTTTTCAAAAGTAAACTTAACTCATGCAATGCGTGTGTGTGTGAAGGCATTTTCAATAAGGTATGAAGTCCACTGATATGACTTAAATCACCCAGATTTTCCAAAGAAGAGAAAATCAATGTTATATCAGTCAAAAGTCAAACCTTATTTTTCTAGGGCCTAGCCACCCTCATCTGATACACTCCCCCTAAGCTGTAGTACTTTTCTTTTACTTCGTCCTTTAGTGACCGTCTATTTCCGCAATGATTTGGTCATTGACTGTTTCTTTAGGGACAGGATCAAGAACAGATTTATATCATAAGCAATAGATCTTTTTATTTATCCATATTTATTCAGTTTTGAATGTTTTTTATCACTTTGTGCTGCAACCTAGAAAGAATGGCAGAATTTATGGGTTCTAAGTTCAACTAGCAAGGTGGTCAATTTGACCATCTTAGCAAAAAAATCTCTCTCATTTAGAATTTCCAGAAGCTAAAAGTCAGAGGAGAGAAAAGAAATAGCTCAGGGGAGCCTTGGATAGTGTACATTTTTCATCGCATGAGAAAAGCAACTATTTAGTAAAGATGCATCAGGAAAATTCAGCACATATCAGATTTAGAAACTTAACCATATGAATGTATATTTTATCAAAGCACAGACAACTGTCAAAACAGATAAATATACATGAGATAGCTGAAAAAAATTTAGAAGAAACCATGCATCAAATTCCCCTTCTTTTTTTTCTTTTTTTTTAAAGAAAAAAAAAACCATGCAACCCACAGAAGAGACTAAGAAGAACATAAGAGTCTTATCAAAACAAGAAGCAAGGACATGTCTAGGACATGTCACAAATACCAATGGCTTTTCTACGAGATTCAAACCTGCTTCCATCAAGAGGTTTGGTGAGGATATCAGCTAATTGATTTTCTGTGGGAATAAACATAAGAGCTACTTCCCTGGACTCGACAAGGTCACAAATGAAATGATGACGGATGTCGTTGTGCTTGGTCCGAGAATGCTGAACTGGATTTTTGGAAATATTTATAGCACTGGTATTGTCACAGTGAATGACCATAGTATCTTGAGTGAAGCTATAATCACAGAGTAATTTCTTCATCCACAGTAACTGGGTACAACAACTTCCAGCATCAATAAACTCAACCTCTGCAGTGGAAAGAGAAATTGAGGCTTGTTTCCGACTCATCCAAGCTACCGAATTTGTACCAACATAAAAACAACCACCAAAGGTGTTTTTCCTATCATCAGCATTTCCAGCCCAATCTGCATCAGAGTATCCTGAAAGCACAAGATTTGTTTCTCTAGAAAAACATATACCATAATTAATCATGGCATTTACATACCTGATGATGAGCTTGATAGCGGTAAGATGAGATTCCTTAGGATTAGCTTGGAATCGAGCACAAACTCCGACACTGAAGGCAATATCTGGTCGGCTTGCCATAAGATAGAGAAGACTGCCAATCATACTTCTGTAAAGAGTAGGATCCACTTCCTTGCTTGTCAGATCAGCACTAATCTTGACATTTGTGCTCATAGGAGTACCTTTTCCCATCCAGACCAAAACGTTTCACCAAATCTTTTGCATATTTAGCTTGAGAAATAAATATCCCTTTAGAGGTTTGTTTGACTTGCATCCCCAGAAAATAGGTCAACTCACCTATCATACTCATCTCAAATTCTTGTTTCATTTCTTCAGCAAACTCATGAGCTTGAGAATCTAAGGTTGCTCCAAAGATGATATCATCTAATATAGATTTGTGCAATGAGTTTGTGATTTCCTTGATTTCTAATGAAGAGAGTCCGATCTGCCTATCCTCTTGAGAACCTTTTTTTCCAGAAGATAAGTGGTTAATCTCTCATACCACGCCCGTGGAGATTGTTTGAGACCATACAAGGCTTTCTTCAGCTTGTAGACATATTGAGGATAGTGAGGATCCAGAAAACCTTTTGGTTGCTCCACATAAACTTTTTCCTGAAGAATGCCATTTAGAAAGGCACTCTTGACATCCATCTGATAAAGCTTGAAACCTAGATGACAAGATATAGAGATCAGAATTCTGATAGATTCAAGGCGGGCAACTGGAGAAAAGGTTTCATCAAAATCTACCCCTTCAATCTGAGTGTACCCTTGAGCAACAAGCCGTGCTTTATTTTGGATCACCGTGCCATGTTCGTCTGATTTGTTCTTGAAAATCTACTTTGTGCCGATGATATTTTGATCAGATGGTCTGGGAACCAGAGTCCAGACATCATTACGAGTGAACTGATGCAACTCATCATCCATAACAGTAACCCAGCTGTCATATTGCAAGGCGTCTTCCACTTTCTTTGGTTCAAATTGAGCTAGATAGCAATTGTAAGTTACTTGATTAGCAAATTCATTAGAGGGATTGATTATTCTGCTTCTCAACCATCTACCTTCATTGAGATTCCCAAGAAGCTACTTGGGAGGATGATTGAGCTTGACCCAAAAGGCGGGTTCAATCGGAGGATTTATCAGCTCTGGATCTTGATCTAATGTAGGATAAGTTTCCTCAGTAGGCACATCATCAGTTGAGTCAGGAAGAACATCTTCTAGTGTAGGAGAGATACAAGAAATCAATGCAGGCTCCATTGCTGAGGAGTGAGTCTCGCTTACATTATTTGTGGGAGAAGGTAGTGCCTCTAGGGTGGACTAAGAAATCTCCCCCTTGCTATGTGCCCTAATCTCATCATCAATGACCACATTGATGGACTCCATCACTGTTTCTGTTCTGGTGTTATAGACTCTGTAGACTGTTGGTGGAGTATCCCAAAAATATGCCTTCATCACTTTTGGGATCAAACTTTTCTAGATTTTCCCTATCTCGTAGAATATAGCATTTACTACCAAAAGTCCAGAAATATTTAACAGTAGGTTACTTACCTTGCCAAATCTCGTATGGAGTCTTGCTAGTTTCTGGCCTCAGGTAGACTCTGTTGATGATATGATATGCAGTGTTGATAGCTTCTCCCCAAAAATGTTGAGCAAGAATTTTAGAATGAATCATCACTCGAGCCATTTCCTGTAAAACTCTATTTTTCCGCTCCACAACCCCATTTTGTTAAGGAGTAATTAGAGAAGAAAACTCCTGCTGAATGCCATATGAGTGACAGTATTCTTCAAACTGAGCATTCTCAAACTCTCTGCCATGATCACTGCAAGTCCTCATGATGGGACAATTTTGCTCTATCTGAATTTTTTTGAACAAATGTTGAACAGCTTCAAAGGCATCAGATTTTTCCCGAAGAAGAAGAGCCCAAGTGTACCGGGAATAGTCATCTACAATAACCAAAATATATTTCTTCCCACGAGACTAGAGGTTCGGGTGGGAACCAATAAATCCATATGTAGCAATTCTAAATTACGGGAAGAATACCTGATGTTTTCTTATGAGCAGCACAATTCTGTTTTCCAAGCTGGCATGGACCACAAACTCTTTTCCCAGTGTCTTTCATTTTAGGAAGATCTTTGACAACTTCGTTGTTTGCAATCTTAAACATGTTAGTGAAGTTTAGATGACCCAACCGTTGATGCCAAAGCTCGCTTTCATCAATGGTAGCTTTATAGCAAATGATCTGAGAATCTGAGGAGAGACTTGGAATGCCTTAACAGTTGTCACTAGTCCGCTCTCCTCCCATTAGCCACTTTCCATTGTTGTCAAAGATGCTGCATTCCTTTTTGGAGAATTGGACAACCAAGGCATCATCACACAATTGGCTGATGCTGAGAAGATTTGCCTTGAGACCCTCCACATATAGAGCCTTTTGAGATACTTCTATCCCTAGAATGTCAATCTACCCATTGCCAATCACCTTGGCCTGACTCCCATCTCCAAACGTAATTCTTCCTCCTCTGCCCATTTGAATATCTTTGAGGAGTGCCCTGTCACCTGTCATATGTTTGGAGCAAGCACTATCCAAATACCACAAGCAAGTATCTAGGACTTTTAAAGCAGTATGAGCAACTAAACAGAGATTGTCACTTTTCTTAATCCAAACATGTTTATTAGAGGAATTCTTTTCTTTTTTAGACATGACAGAATTTTTTTCAAAAATGGTAGGATTCTCTAATTTTTCACTGATGAGTTTAATTTGATCACATAAATTATTGACCTGATTTCTAATACCATGCTCATTATCCTTAAGAACATGTTTTTTATCCCATGGCTACTGAGAGCATAACGGAAAGCAGTTAGGATGAGTATGACCAATAATACCACAATAATTACTAGTAGGAATAGGTTTGTACCTTTTACATCTATTCCTACTAGACGTATAATGAGTAGACATGCATGGTTTAACAAACATAGTTCTATAAACAGGCACAGCATGTGAAGAAGATGTAGCATTATTATTACTCATATCATAATCAGCAGATTTTTCCATTATAAACAAAGAAGTCAATAAAAGATTATACTCAAGAAATAAATCTTAACCAGAGTGTACCAAGCTCTGATACCAATTGAAAAATAAACAATGACTTCTAACAGTCAAGTGTGTGTGTTTGTGTGCAACAAAATATTTTAAATGCGGAATATAAAGAAGACAAGATATTTGTTACGAAGTGGAAACTCTGTGAAGAGAAAAACTACTCCGGGGCAGCCAAACCCAAGAACTCCACTATCTAAAAACAAAGCTAGTTACAAGACACTCGTACTCATTTACCCTTATGCAGTAGTCATACCTTTAACTTTGACACGAAGCCTATCGTGAACGCTTCACAACCAGATCCTCCACCTGAAGGAGTTTTTAATGGATTCCTTTACCTTAGGGTCGACCCCTAAGATAGACTTCACACGAACTGTTGAGCACACACCGGCAACGGCTTGAGAGCTAGTAGATCTTCGATTCTCCCTAAACACCCTCTCAAAGCTAAGAGAATTCAATACCGAATTATGTACAATTTACAAGCCAAGGACCCTCTATTTATAGGCTTACAGAAAACCTAAAACTGCTGAGATTCAGACTCTGGCTCTCAAGCCTCCGGACGGAAGTTTATCCACGTCCGGATGGTCTTCTATGATGTCCTTTCGGAAACAGCACAATTCTATCCTTATGAGATCCACGTCCGGACAGCTTGGCCAAGCGTCCGGACGGTCTTCGCTATAACTCCTTTCTGCGTTCAAACGAAACACTGGAATATTCTGAAATGCTGGACAGAGTCCGGACATGTTGCCACTGATGAGTGCCAAATATTGCATATGTAGACCCCTTTAATTTGCATTTACTAAACCTTTAGTTTTGTTATTTTCTAATGTTTTTGGTTAGTTTTGGTATTTTAGTATTTTGCAGGTCATTGAGAGAAAACAATAGCTTTATGGTGAAAGAAAGCACACTTTGAGAAGACCTAGATGATGTGGTTATGTTCAACCAAATCAAGAAGATGACTAAATCGGAATTTCTCTAATTGGAGTCAAAATCGGATTGGACTAAATTTTAAATTCAGCATATGTCACAGTCTTTTAGCCATAACTTTCCGCTCAAGTATCTGATTAAGGTGAATCAAGCGGTGTTGGAAAGCTAACTCAATTTTATACAAATCATTTTGAAATAGGATTTTCCTAATTCGGACATCTGCTATCCCAAAAGTGTCTTGTTGGCTGATTTATCTATACTATAGAAAATGATATTAAGAATTTTAGATTGTACTCAAGTGCTACTTGAGACCTAGATTAGATATTATTCTAAGGTATTGATTTGCTAATTAATTAAGCAAATATAAAGACTTAATCATGTTAAGTGTTAATAAATGTAAATGATTTTCCAATTAATAGATGATTGCTTCTATGTATGTGTATATGTATAAAAATGGAATTCATGTTTAGGCATGAGTTTCTAAAAGAAATGTAACGCCCAGAAATTTCAAGCTCTTAAGAAATCATTGATATTGTTGAGGAGACAATATCCACATGTTTTTATAAGCAAACCTAAAGTTGTTTTGAAAACTTAAAAGATCAAAACCTAAAAACCTTTTAAAACCTAAAAGTAACATTTAAGCTTTAAACTTTGATTAAACCGAAAATAGGTCAAACAGACTCAGATTTAGTTAATTCAAAGACCGAGGTGCTCACAATAGAAATATCTATCACATGGTGAAATTTTGTTAAAAGTCTACATGTTGACTTTTTGAATTTGTAGTTGACTATTTAGGTGCCAAGTGGCACTTGTGGTTAAACTTTGACCTTTAAATTTAGGCTTGATAAAAATGTTCTTATGGCTTATAATTACTCAATATAGTATATATATAGTTTATACTTGAATCCTATGAAGTCAGAATTCAATTTAGTAACAGTTGACTTTTTATCCAAAACCGGTGCCTAAATAACTCAACTGTTGATATTAAACGAAAAACTGTCAAAGAAAAATATCTCCATGCTTCTAGAAACATTTATGTATAAAAAATAAGAGTAATGATGAAAGGATAGAATATCTCAAGAGTAATCATGACAAGAAAGAAAAATCAATAAAGCAAGTGTGAACACTGAAAGTGGATAAAAGATATTTTGGTTTTTTAGACAGAAACTTTGACTTTACCGGAACTAAGTCAAAACGAACTCGAAATGAGTCGAACCAAAAAGAGAAACTGTTTGTCTTAAAGTTCTCTATCTACCCTCAAAATTTCACGTCAATCGGAGTAGGTTTGACCATCGAAATAATTCTCAGAGTAGGCTGCCCTCTAGTTGGACGAAAATTCTAAAATCCAAATTTGCAAAACATTATCCAATAAGCTAATTCTTTTATTACATTTTGGACCTTAATGCCCCTACTTTCCTCCTATAAATAAGCATGCAAGGGTCTTAGTCTTTCCACACAAATCATAGACAACTTTCAAGAAAGCTTTTGCTTTGGTTTTCTCTCCCTTTTTCTCTCCTTCTACCACACAACCACTTTGGTGTTCTTGAAGTTATTTTTCTCTCCAAATCAACTTGGTAAGTGATCTTGATGCATGGAGTTACTTCTTGAATATTCCTAAGAAAGTGTTTAATTCACTTCCGCTATATCGAGTCCAAAAACTCAAATGATATAGTTTGAATGTGAAACTTTCAAAGGAATATCTTATGAACTACTTGACATCTCCTTCTTACTATTTGATTTCATTACTTGTTTTTATGAATTGTTTAAAGACCCAATAAGCTTAAGAGATAAAAGAATTAAAGTAAAAGGTAATATAAACAGTTTTTTTCATTTTATTGTCCTTATGGCTTCATGAGTTGATTGTATTTATATTTCATATTTATATTTCATTGTCTTCATGACTGATCTTATGACTTTCATGAGTTGATCGTATTTATATTTCGTATTTAAATTTCATTGTCCTCATGACTGATCTTATGGCATCATGAGTTGATCGTATTTATATTTCGTATTTAAATTTTATTGTCCTCATGACTGATCTTATGACTTTCATGAGTTGATCGTATTTATGTTTCGTACTTATATTTCATTGTCCTCATGACTGATCTTATGACTTTCATGAGTTGATCGTATTTACTCTTATTGTCCTTATGATATATTTTAATCATTCAAGTTCATATTTGGTGGTATTGGTCATATAGCATCGTCATCAAATTATGAACCAAATTTTTAAGATTTTCATAAGTGATCGTCTCAAATATAATGAAGTGATGGATAATAATGAATATAGAGAGATGAGGGTCTATAAACAATGATTTGTTTGATAGATAATTGATTTAGATATTATTGTATGGATGGATTTTTATGCAGAAAAGAAGTCTAAGGACTACAAGGGGAAGAGTGTAAGTATTGATGTACTTACCGAGGAATTATTATATGTTTCATTAGGACTGTGTGGTGTGTGTTTATTGCATGTGGTTGTTCATGCATTGCATGTTGTGTCCAATTAATATAACGGCTGATGAGATAGCCATCAACAAGCTGATGTAGTAGCAAGTGGAAGGAAGGCTAGTCAGTGGACCCAGGGGGTTCAGAGTGACCCAGGGGTGTCCGAAGTCCTAATATATAACTAATGCTGGGACCGGTAGGATTCCAGTGCAAACAGGTAAGACTTTAAGTGTGAGGCAAATGACATGAACGGGTTTGGATACCTAAGAACGAGAGGTCTGAAGAAAGATGATCATAAAACACCAAACTAAATGATTACTACGATGCACATTCATACAACCTTTTGCATTTGTATTGTTTATGAACTGTTATTAATCTGATGGTTACTTAGATATGAAAATGGATGACTCACTTGTTTGTCTATGTAAATATGATAACGTCATATTTGCATAGTTACTGATGCAGATCTAGAGAACGAAGGCATGGACCCATATGCCAGTTTTGATGGTTTTTGAAACCATCAACGAACTATCATGTGCTAGCTTAGAAATTACTAGTTGCACTTATATGTGTTTTGTTTTATGGCATATAAATATTTATAACAATGTCATGTTCAACATGTTTTATGTTATATGCTTATGTGCCACCTGTGGCACTAATTTTGATGCACCTAGTGTGCATATAGGATGTAAAGATAAACCTAAGTAACTTTTAATAAACGTATCGAGGTATTTCAGTCATCTCTAATATGTTATGCTATCAATTCCTAAGTCTTTAGAAGAAAAAAAAATATTCCGCTGCGAGAGTTTATCTCTGATGTAGTAATGTCACGTGGAAACCGGAGGTTTCTGCTTAAGAATTTACAGGCTCAAATTCGGGGCGTTACAAGAAATGATATTGACCTTCTATTCACATGTAAGTGTATTTGATGCAGATGATGAATTGTGACTGCACAAAATGGCTGTAAGTATAAATTACTTACTGAGGGCAGTACTGGATTTCAATAGTGTTGTGTTTATGTTTTATTTTAATTGGATGCGTGTGATTGATTATTGCATACTGTTAATAATCAACCTATTAATATTGGGTGCAACGTCTCCCAAAGGTTCATGATAGAGATGGGCTTGAACCGAAAACAATAATAATCATATTGATTGGAACGGCTTTCAAAGTACTAGAGGAGGGAGGTCTCTGATAGTACGAAAAGAAGTTAATCAAAATGTAATGTAGAGGGAACGGCTTCGAGAAAGACGCTGACCGGGGAAACGGCCCTTATAAGAGAGGAGTGCAATGATTATATTGAATTGTTAAACTTTGCATACAAACCTATCACTACATCATTATGTCATATCTCTGTTCCTTAAATAACGCATAAATCATGATGTTGTTGAATGATAGTTAGCTCACTTATGGAACTATGGGGTTGTGGTTGTAACCACCGTCTCATAGATGTTTGCGTAGGTTCTGAAGATTATGGATTGGATTAACTGCTAGCTTAAGAGATTTAAAGCTGTGTAGTTAGGATTTCAGTACTTTGTACTTATAAATGTTTGTACTATTTGCATGTAACATGTTTAGACATTTACTTGTATTTAATAAGTTCCATGTATGCTTTAGTGTCATATGTGACACATGTTTCTTGTAATTAATGTAAAGAATTTTTACTGTATGTCTAGAGGAATGTCAGTTAAAGCTCTGAATGTATTGTAAGGGAGCTATCCCTGACGTTTGTAAAGAAAAAAAAAAGATATTCTTATTTTCCGCTGCTAGATTTATCATCTCTGAATGGTTAATGACACGTAATTATCCAGATATAATTACTTATGCTTTTTTGTAAAAAGCGGGTCGTTACATTAAGTATATGTTTGATTAATAGCAAAACTGTGTTTTGAGGTTAAACCATACAATGGTATACAGGAATGATGTCTAAGTTATAGACTACGATCTGTGGAATAATTTGAAGATAGGATTGCAAGACATTATTTTCTTACACCCTTTTTTAGGATAAGAGAAACAAGAACTATTCAGGTAAGGATTATTTATAAGATTTGATTTAAGCCCTACACCCCAATTTACGAAGTCATGATTTTAGAGGGGTAATTATGATTGTGCTTCTTAGTTTTTGTGTTGGCTGCATTCTATTGAACAAAATCACTATCATGTACTATTGCTGATTTCACAGGGATGCCGTATCAGTTCAGAGTCTTCAAATATTTAGTGTTTATTTCTCTGATATGGAAAAGGCCTTATTACGACAAAATTAGTGTCACAAGCATCAAGAAGGAATTTTTGGACTCCAAGAAGACTCTACAAAGTCTACAGCTCAGCAAAAGTCAGATCACGAGTTTATCGTCCGAACGGCCTAGTGAAACGCCTGGACACTTATTAGTCAGTAACATAAACAATGATGCTTGTAATTAGGGGTTCAGTCAGTTTTTCAGAAGTCTTCTTCAGAGATATGTTTCTAGAAAATTTTGCACAGATTCCAAATCAAAGAAATCGGATCCCTTGCATCCGTCCGGACGACGTGATATTCCATCCGGACGTTCAACTATCCAAGCATCATCCGTCCGGATGACGAGAACTTTCCGCCCGGACCTTCCTCTGTGTCAAGAAGCTTCGAACTGTTCCAGCTTGTATCCGTCTGGATGTTGAAGCAGCATGTCCGGATGCCACTTAGTGTTCGATCAGCAATGGGAAAACACAGATATGGGAAGACAGTTGCAACCGTCCGGACGATGTGGATTCCCGTCCGGAAGCACTCATTTATAAGGCAAGTCATGCATTCAAAATCCAAACGTCCAGACGTTACTCTTCATGGTACAGACGCTCAAGCTTCATATATCGAAATTGCGTGCATCAGATCAACCATCCGGACGGCAAATGTTATATATAGAAATTACGTGCAACTAAAGTGCGACCGTCCGGACGCGGCTCAATTCAGGAAAGAATTTCAGCGAAATTTGGAAAGTCGTTGTGTGTTGTTGCTGCACTAAACTAAAGTCTATCTTAGGGGTTGGCCCTAAGGTAAAGGATTCCATTGAAGACTCCTTCAAGTAGATGACTTGGTTGGGAGGCGTTCGTGTTGGGTTACACATCAGAGTTCAAGGTACGACCACTACATAAGGTTATGTGAGGGCTACTGCTTTGTAACTAGTCTTGTCTTCTGAATAGTGGATATGTTGGGCTTGGCTGCCCCGGAGTAGTTTTTCTCTTAACTGAGTTTCCACTTCGTCAACAAAATATCTGTCTCTTTTAATTCCGCATTTTGATATTGTTAGTATTTTAAGTGGCTACATTCTGGATAAATAAAAACACTTTATGTAATGGTTGCAAATTAACAAGATGGTCGGTTTTCAATTCAGAATCTTCATGTGTTCAGACAATGTTCAAATCAAAGAAAGTATCTTATCACAAGCTAGTAAGAAGATGTCCATGAAAAGTCCTTGCAAAATCCAAGACAAAACAGCCAGTTCCTGTGCATCCGTACGGACGAGCCTTTGAAGGCATCCAGACGCCCTACAGTGTCTTATAGATAACGATGAAGACGTTCGGATGTCAAAGCAACACCGTCCGGACGCTAGCTCAATCAGTATTCAACAAGGAGTTGGATTTCAAAAGTCGACACTGTTTGGGAAGTCTCTGCAAGCCTTCCGGACGACATGGCAACACGTCTGGACGATGTCCAGTATTTCAAAATATTCCAAAGTTCCGTTCGAACACATAAAGGATTTTAGAGAAGACCGTCCAAACGCTCGGTCAAGCCGTCCGTAACAAATATCTTGTCTTATTTAAATTCCGCAATTAAGATATTTGTTTGCACACAAACACACACACTTGGTTAAAATTAGAAGTCAATAATTATTTTCAATTGGTATCAGAGCTTGGTACACTCTGTTTTAGATTTATTTCTTGAGTGTATCCTTTTGACTTCAGCTTCTGATATTATGTCTATAAATCTTAATTCTGTTCCGCCCTTTGATGGGACGAACTATGGCTATTGCGAAGCCCGAATGCGCTTCTTTTTAAAATCTATTGACGTCTTAAAAATTGTTGAAACTGGTTGGATTAAACTAGAAGAAACAGACGAAATTACTGTTATTCAAACAAGCACAAGGCTTTCCAATGATAAAGCCCTTTATGCACTATGTCAAGCACTTTCACCATCTGAATTCGCAAGAATTTCAAATTGTGAAATTGCTAAAGATGCATGGCAAATTCTAGAAACAACATATGAAGGCACAAAACTGGTGAAATCTGCCAAGCTTCAAATGTTGATTTCTAAATTTGAAGAAATTAAGATGCTAGAAGATGAGACCTTCGGAGAGTTCTACACTAAGATTAGTGACCTAAGAAACTCGATGGTGAGTCTTGGAAAGCAAATCTCGGATGTAAAACTCATTTGAAAGATACTAAGATCTTTGCCTGAGCGTTTCAGGATTAAGGTGACAACTATAGAAGAAAGCAAAGATCTGGAGGAGATGAAGATTGAAGAGCTTGTAGGATCTCTTCAGACATATGAATACTCTTTTACCCCAGTCAGAAAGGCAAAGACAATTGCCCTCAAGGCATCTAAGGCATCCCAGAAGAAATCCAGAGTCTCATCTGATGAAGACTCCGATATTGATGAAGATGCAGCGGCAATGTTAGCCAAGAACTTTGAGCAATTCATGAAAAGTAATAAATTTAAGAAGAAGTTCTCTGACAGACTAAGAAAGGCTCCCCACACAACTGATACAGAAGAAGCAAAGAAGAAAGATTCGAGGGGTCCCCAGTGCTTCGAATGTTCAGGATTTGGGAACATCAAGACTAAATGTGCAAATCTGAAGAAACAAAAAGGGAAAGCCTTTAATGCAACTCTCAGCGATGAGTTTGAGAAGGAAGAAGAAACTCCTAAGGAAGAAAGATTCCTGGCCTTCGTGGCCCCACATGAAGATAAGGAGGATTCTAAGTTCTACTACTCTGAGAATAGTGAAGAAGAAGATATGCAGTCAGCCTATCAACTTCAATATGTTGAATTCCTAAAGCTGAGGGAGAAATACAAACAACAAGTACTAGAGCTTAACAGCCTCAAAACAGAGAAGACCACTATGCTCATAAAGATCAATGATTTAGAAGAGAGGCTACTGGAGACACAATTGCAACTAGAAAGAGTTTCAGACGAGAAGCTTACTCACATGCTCTCCATTTAGAAGTGCCCAACTAACAAGACCAGACTCGGGTATGTTCCTCCTTCCATTTCTGATACTCCTTCTACCTCCAAAACCATTTTTGTGAAGCCAGTTATTCCCAAATCTCCACCCCTAAGAGTGGATAAGGGAAAAGCTGTTATAGAAGGGGAAGTTCCTATCATCCCTCAGCCTCTGGTCGAGCTTCCTATCAAAAGAAAGCCTCTCACATGCCATCACTGTGGCAAGCCAAGGCACATCAGACCTAACTGCCCACATTGGCAAGTTCAAAGGAAGAAAAAGTGGCAAACTCCTAAAACTCCCATGTGTCACCAATGTGGAGTTAGCAGTCATATAAAACCTAAGTGTCCTCCACCTAAGTCTCTCAGGCAGCATAGATCTCCGTCCAGAAATCATGTTCCAAAGCATCAGCAGCTGCAAAAGCCTACTCAAGCAAAAAAGACTTGGGTCCCCAAGAAGCTGTATATGGAAGAACAGAAGACTGCAGGAAGGGAAATCTCCTATGAAGGAACATCTTCCGTCAATTCCTTCATGCAAGATCTGGTCAGATTTCTGGCACTACAACTTAGAAGAAAGGACAGGACAAGGACAAGGACACCCACTCCCCGAGGGGGAGCAGACCTACCTAGTAGGTAAGGTCACACATGCCTAGGATTTTGGTTCCTAAATCCTAGAGCATGGTAGGTACACTTGCATAGTTTTTTATTTTATCATCTTATAAAAACTTTGCATGTTGTTTTGGAACCATCATTTCTATCCATATTTTCCCTCTTGGGATGTCTTGAGGAAATTCTGCAGGTATTAAATAGGGATGATAGTAAAAGCACGTCGAGCGGCTGTTTTTCTATCTTGGTACTATCAAACCTCTCTCCTTGAGATCAGGTTTGTTTTTACCTTACATGCTAGGTCTATATTATACTCTATATTGTGAAGCATGGTTGTTGTTTTTAGTTTTGTTTTAAAAAAATATATATATAATAAAAAAAAATAAAAAAGGGATAAAGGATGCAAAGTTTTATTGTCTCATTATATAGCTTCCAGATATCTTATGCATGTTTAACTGATATCTCAGTTTTTGATGCATTTGTTCTTTTCCCTTTATATAACTGAGAGTTTCTATTGATATCTGCAAAATTTCCCAGTGGCATCCATAATAGATAGGTGCTTTTCTCATGCGATGAAAAATTGTGCACTTTCCAAAGGCTCCCCTAAGGTATTTTTTCTCTCTTCTGACTTTTAGCTTCTGGAAATTTTAAATGAGAGATTTTTTTTCTAAGATGGTCAAATTGACCAACTCGCTAGTTGAACCTAAAACCCATAAATTTTGGCATTCTTTCTAGGTTGCAGCACCAAGTGATAAAAGGCATTCAAAACTGAATAAAAATGGATAAATAAAAAGATTCACTGCTTATGCTATAAATCTGTTCTTGATCTTATCCCTAAAGAAACAGTCAGTGACCACATCATTGCGGAAATAGAAGGTCACTAAAGGACATAGTAAAAGAAAAGTGCTACAACTTAGGGGGAGTGTATCAGATGAAGGTAACTAGGCCCTAGTATAATAAAGTTTGACTTTTGACTGATCTAACATTGATTTTCTCTTCTTTGAAAAATATGGATGTTTTAAGTCATATCAGTGAACTTCATACCTTATTGAGAAAGCCTTCACACACACAAGCATTGCTTGAGTTAAGTTTTCTATTGAAAAATGTCTTTCTGCAGGAAAATTCTTGCGCTTATTAAAACTCAACTCTCAATTATAACTTGGGATATTTTTGAAATGCTAATTGAACTGAGATATCAATGTTATATACATGCGTGCTCTGGAAATTACTTGGGAAATATTTTTCTGCTCTTCTTCCTCCCTTTTTCAGATTTTTTTGTGTGAAGTGTCCGGACGGTGTGTTTTGGGACGTCCAAACGATGCTCCTGTATGTCCGGACGGTGATTCTGGTTGTCTGAACGATACTGTTGATTCATCCGAACATCAATTCTTCTAGTCCGGAAGGGCATGTTTTTGCGATCTCCTACGTGGCACTCTGTCCGGACGTCACTTAAGTTCCATCTAGAAGGTGAAGCCTGTAAGGTTAAATCGCATTCTCCCTGCGTTGTAGCCTTCTCATTCGCCTCTTTTGGTTCTTTTTCTCGTGTTGTGCATTTATTCTGTGATTTTTATGCATAATTCTCAAGTGCACGTGCCATCTTTGCAATTTATCTCCACCCCAGGTATGTTTTTAATACTCTTTTACTTATTTATTTTAAGTTTCTATGCTTAAAATTGGTTGTTTTTGAGTTTCTATTATTTTGAGTTTAATATGTATTATTGCTCAAAATATTTTATTATTTGGGTTGAGATTCTGCATATTTGGTTCTCCATATTGGTTGGGTTGTTTTTCTTGATGTTGTAATTTCTGGATAGTCCATTTTACAGCCGTTATAATGCCCAAATTTTTTTTGGACTAACAGAAATTAATGCTTTCATGAATTTGTGTCTGTTATTTTTTTTAGTCCAGGAATTATGTCTTCAGACGACTCTCCTCCCCATGTCAGGCAAAGAACTGAAGAGTCAGTTGCTGACAGATTGCATCGCATGCGATCACGACAGGTCCTATCCGAGCCCAATCTTCTCCGCACAGATCTGAGAGATCCAGTTCTGCTCCCCATCGCTCAAATGCTAATGGAGAACCACTGGGAGTACTTGTACAATTGTGCCTGCCTGGCCTTTCCCAGACTGGTACGGGAGTCCTATGGCAACATGATCATCATCCAGGAGGATGATAGAGGACTCATTATGCAAACCATGGTTAGAGGACAGCAAATACAGATTGATCCACAGCTTATCAGTGCTGTGATCGGAGTGCCTGTGTTACCAGTCTCCGGAGATCCTTTTCCTGATGAGGCTCCCAGCATTGATTTCTTGCATGACTTCTTTGGGACGAGACCCCAGAGAGAAGACAAGTCCCATTCCCATATCAGTATCGGTGCTTTTGCTCCTATGCACCGATTTTTAGCAAAGATTGTGGTGACTAACCTTTGGCCTCAAGCTCGTCGGAGTGAGCTTACCCTAATAAAGGCCACCCTTTTCTATGCCATCATGATGCAGACTCCTTTTTGCCTGTGCAAGCACATCTTGCACACTATGCTCGAGGTTCGAGATGAGAAGAACACGAGTCTGTCTTTTGGGTGTTTGATCACTCAATTCTGCCTTCAGGTCGTGACAGATATTTCAAACTGGGAGCCCCGCTCACGGATCCAAAATCCCCTTGGCATACAGACTCTCATGTAGTCTAATGCCCAGTTGCGGCATGAGGCTCAAGGCGCTGTTCCTCAGCCTCCGCCAGATCTCCCCACAGCAGCTACATCAACATCATAGGCTATGCCTCCCTCCTTTGACATTAAAGCTGCTTTTGCACAGCTTATGACTTCTATGTCAGCTCTCTAGCGGGAAGTCAATCTTATAGGAGAGCGTGTCGAGCAGAACTAAATCGACATAAGGGAGTGCCTGAAATATCATCATCCCAAGCCGCATGATGATGATGATTGAGTTTCTTTTTTTTTTATGTTCTATCTTGTTTTGGTTATCGAACAATTTTAAATTTGTGTTGACACTTTGATGTACTTTTTAAAACACTTATGTTTTTTAATACTCTGTTTACCCTTTGTCATTGTGTGACAAAAAGGGGGAGTATTTTTGGTTGTTTTTGGTATTTAGACCTAGAATGTGTTTCCAAACCGGTCAAGTGTTTTTGTCCTAGAATGGCCAAAGGGGGAGTTTGTTAGTATTTTAATTGGCTACATTTTGGATAAACAAAAACACTTTATGTAATGGTTGCAAATTAACAGGATGGTCGGTTTTCAATTCAGAATCTTCATGTATTCAGACAATGTTCAAATCAAAGAAAGTATCTGATCACAAGCTTCTAAGAAGATATCCATGAAGAGTCCTTGCAAAATCCAAGACAAAACAACCGGTTCCTGTGCAACCGTCCGAACGAGCCTTTGAAGGCATCCGGACGCCCCGCAGTGTCTTACAGATAACAATGAAGACATCCGGACGTCACAGCAACACCGTCCGGACGCTAGGTCAATCAGCCTTCAACAAGGAGTTGAATTTCAGAAGTCGACACTATTTGGGAAGTCTCTGCAAGCCGTCCAGACGACGTGGCAACACATCCGGATGATGTCCAATGTTTCAGAATATTTCAGAGTTCCATTTGAACACGGAAAGGATTTTAGCGAAGACCGTCTGGACGCTCGGTCAAGCCGTCCAGACGTAAACATGATAATGATAGAATTACGTTGTTTTTGAAAGGATATCGCAGAAAACCGTTAGGACGTGGCTAACTTCCGTCCGAACGCTCGCCAGCTAGAGCCCGAATCTCAGCAGTTTTAGGTTTCTTATAAGCCTATAAATAGAAGGCCCTATGCTTGTGTTTTGTACAGAATTCGATAGTGAATTCCATAGTGCTTTGAGAGGGTGTTTAGGGAGAATCGAAGATCCGCTAGCTCTCAAACCGTTGCCAGTGTGTGCTCGTTGTTCGTGTGAAGTCTATCTTAGGGGTCGGCCCTAAGGTAAAGGAATCCATAAAAACCTCCTTCAGGTGGAAGATCTAGTTGGAAAGCGTTCACGATGGGTTTCGTGTCAGAATTAGAGGTATGACTACTATATCAGGGTATGTGAGTACGAGTGTCTTGTAACTAGCTTTGTTTTTGGATAGTAGATTTCCTGAGTTTGGCTGCCCCGGAGTGGTTTTTCTCTTCACAGAGTTTCCACTTCGTAACAAATATCTTGTCTTATTTAAATTCCGCATTTAAGATATTTGTTTGCAGACAAACACATACACTTGGTTAAAATTAGAAGTCAATAATTATTTTCAGATATTTTGTTGCACACTATTGCACACACTTGTTAAAATTAGAAGTCAACTTAATTTTCAATTGGTATCAGAGCAAATACTCTGTTGAAAGGATTAAATTCTTGAGTGTGATCTCTATCTCTTTGTGACTTCTATTTTTTGATTACATCTTTTACCATGGATTTCTCTCAGTTATCTGAAGAAAATTATGATATTGAGCTCTCTAAAGTTTTTGCAAAATTCGATAAAATTATTTCTCCAAAAGAGCTCAAATATGTGAAGCAAGAAAAAGAGTATTTGATTATACAATTGTCTGAATCACATGTGTTGATTGACTCTCTGAAATCTGATAATACCATACTATTTGACATTATTGATACACTTGAAAATAAATTAAAGGAATCTGAAAATCACTTGAAAAAATTCTCAAGTGATAATTTGAAAAGCATGATGTATATTCATTCAGATATTTCTAACAAGCCTGATTTAACTGCTGATTTAAGTACTTCTACTTCACATGCTTCTAATCCTGAATTAGATTTTGTTGATATTAAGCCTGTGATAGTGGATGCAGCTTGTTCTATAAATTCTTGCTTAAATAACTATGTGAAACCTAACTCCAAGGATTCAGGAACACAAGGAAAGTTTGTTCCTATTTGTCATCATTATCGGAAGGGTTGTCATATTAGACCAAAGTGTTATCTGATAAAATCTCACAGACCTTGGAAGAAGCAAGAGGATTCCAAAAAGGGCTTTATTGAGAAAACCTCTTCAGATTGGGGGAGAAACTGAGCTCTTCGTTCCCTGTGGTCTCGAAGCCATTTCATAGTTATATCAAGAAGGCGAGGGTTCTCAGGGAAGGGGTTTCGTTGAAGTGGAACGAGGTACTTCTTTCAGACTCCTTGAAAGCATCGAAGATGGTTGCCGACTTAGCTGTTAATAAGGTTTCGGCTGTAAAGACTCCAACGAAGAAAGTTGCAGAGCTTCCAGTGAAGACGGGCATTCTCAAAAAAGGGTTTCTTAACCCCCGCCCAAATAAGCTAGCCACTACGGATTCGCCTCGGAAGGTTTTCAATGTAGGGATGTTAGGGCCTTCCTCCCCTCCTAGAGGTTGCTCCACTTCTTCACCCGTTGAGGGTAATAGTTTCTCCCAATCTCGGAATTGGCCGATCGGCTTTGATCATAACGGGGAGATTGTGGTTTGGGAGGAGGCCGCTGATCTTTGGGATGTTTCGCCTTTGGATTGGGCATTAGAGGATGCTTTTGGGGACGAGGCGTTGGCCATTCGGGATGCCATGGAAGAAGAATTTCAGCGTGACAAGATGATATCGCGCCAAAAGTCTAAAGGAAAAAGGGAGCTCCTGAATCTGCATAGCTCAATCAATTATGGCGACGATAAATCTTCCGCTAGGCGTAGGATAGGAAAGGACTTTATGTTGTAGAGTTGTGTGCCTTTGTTGCTTGGGTGGATCTGTGGGTCTTTCATCGGGTTCGGTTTTTGCTTGGTTTATTTTGTGGAGTGTTTCTCTTGGGTTTTTCTCAGGTTCTGGGGTTTTTCCTTTGGGTTTAGGGGGTCCTGTTGGGGTTAATGGGGTTGGTTTCGGTGCTCTTAGGGGCTCTTTTTGTATTCGCAAGTTACTTTTGGGGGTTTCTCTTATTTTGTGGAGGTTTCTATTATGCTTGTTAGGGGTTTTCTTGTGGGCTTTTTTTGGTTTTTTTTATGGGTTAGCTGAGTTTGCTTCTGTGTATACTTCCTGTGTACTTAGGGGCACCTTACGCTTTTTTAATGAAATTCTCTTACTTATCAAAAAAAAAAAATATGTTCCGCCCCATAGGAGGCATATAACTCAAAGAGCTAAGGACTTTGTTATTTGTGAAAATGCTAATCTTAAATTTGCATAGCCTTTCAAGAAGCATTTCAGGAAACGAAGTCAGCCTACATGCTATCATTGTGGTGTCTCTGGACACATCACGCCACATTGTCCTCAAATCCGACATCTGCAGCCTCGGATCAGGAAAACAGAGCAAAAGACAAGTAAGTATAGGTCGAAACCTTCCACCCCCATTTATGCCAAGGAGGTGGTCGAGCCACCCCTAAGGCTCTTGGAGGGGGTGGTCGAACCACCCGCAATGACTACGAACCACTCCCCAAGAGCCAAACCTTAAACATTTTTTTCTTTTTCTTTTTGGCCTTGTGGGGATGGTCAGACCACCCCCATGGGCCACGGGAGTGATTCGACCACCTCCAAACAAGCCGAATCCACCCCCTGGCCAAATGGTCACCCCCAAGGCTCTCAAGGGTGGTTTCAGTCACCCCCATTTTGCTCATTGAGGGTGGCCAAAACCACTCCCAAAATGCCATAGCCACCCCCAAACTGACCATGGGATTGGCTCAGCCACCTCTTTGGCCAAAATGGGCCAAAAATGGGAGTGGCCGGCCACCCTCATTGCCTTTTTATTTATTTATTTTTTTAATATTTTTAATATTTCTGTGATTTTTAAATTTAATTTTTAAATTGTTTAATTTTTTAAATTGTCTTAATTTGGATATATGACACGTGGCAAAAGTATTATATAAATATTTTGACAAAATGAATCTTTTTAGCACTCTTTAGTTGTTTGTGAGGCTGGAGTGATGCACTTAGTAGTTTAAGAAACTACTTTTAAAAAGACTAGTAGTTTGGAAGACTTTTTTATAATTAACTCATATATATAATTTTTTTTTTCCCCGATGAGGAGCTCGTGTGTAAGGGCAGATGCCAATTATAGAGGTTGAGTTGAAGGAAATTTATGTCCAAGTAATGCTCCGTTTGTTTCAACGTAAAATAGTTTCTGTTATAAAATGGTTTCAGGGAAATCATTTTTCAGGAAAATATTTTTCCCCGAAAATATTTTTCGGTATTTGGCATATACGGAAAATCATAAATATTTTTTATATTTTTATTCAATCATATTAACCTATAAAAATCAATTTTTATACAGAACATATAAAAATTAATATAAAATAATATAAAAATTACTAGTGACGAGATTCCATTACTGACCGACGGGATTCCAGCCACTCTTACTGGATTCCGGCTACTATAGCCAAAATCCGAGATAATTCAGACAAATTCGTCGGAATCTGGTTGGCCGGATTCCGACAAACATGGCCGAATTTTGAAAAATGGCCGAATTTTGCCGAAATCCAGGACAGAACGGCCGGAAGCCGACCGTTCTAGTCGGAATCCCGCTAGAACGGTTAGAATCCGACACAGAACGGCCGGGATGTTCTGGCCAAATCCGTTGCCAGAATCCAGCCATTCTGGCCCAATCCGACCAGCCGACCGAGATCCGACCGTTCTGGTAGGTCCAACCAGCCCGTCGAAATCCAACCGTTCTAGCCAGATGGCCAGAATACTACCAATTTGGTCGTTGAAAACTAAGCTGACCGGATTCCGACGAAGGTAACCGGATTCCATTCGTCAGATTCCGACGATAGCAACTGGACGTTGTCAAATTTCAGCACCGACCAGATTTCAGTGGAGGTCAATTGCTTAAACGTGAAGGTCAACTGCGTCGTTTAAAAAATGGTTGAATGCGTCTGCCATCTTCAGAAAATTATTACGATTATTATTTTTCGAAATTTACTAAGCAATTTTGGTCAAACGAAAATCATTTTCCAGTGGACTATTATTTTCGCCCCCACCAAACACTAGAAAATGCCGAAATTATTTTTCAAAAATCATTTTACACCAAAACAAACGGAGCATAAATATAGCTCATGGAACCATCCAGTGAGTCAGGTCCAACTTTGATTACAACGAAGTCCCGGATAGGATAGAATGATTTCAGAGTTTATAGATAGTAAACTAATGCAGGGGGAAGTAAGTGTGGTGAGTACTAAATCCAATTGACGTCATCATAAATTAATTATAATGTACTTGCCTCAAAACTAATGTAATTAATTTATTCTCATGATTTTCCAGATTTACAACATGAAAGCACTAATTTAGACGAACCATCCAACCCCCAAAAAAGAAAAAGAATCATGATAAAATTTTACAACAAAAGGAATAATCTCCTGACCTAATGTCAAAACTATAGGTAGCTTAACGACAACAAAATTAAATTAAATAAGGAAAAGAAAAGGACGGACTAGAGGAGAAGAAATCACCTCCACTTCTCTTGCAGTTCTTTCCTCTCGGACAAAACCCATGTCACAAAGATTGCCGCAATTAGGGCAACAATTGTGATGAGAAGCAAAGCATAGCTGAAATCTTCGGTGAGTGAATCGTATGTCCTCGAGGGTGCAATTCGAGTGAAGAAGAGATCCACTCCGTATGCAAAGGCAAGTGTTGTGGACTCCAACTTTGCAGGTACCGTAACAATGCCTCGGAGACCTTCCACTTTGAGAGCATGCGTCACATAGGACTGCACAAACAATACCCACATCAGTTCCCAAACTACGAAGAAAAAAGAAAAAAAATGATACTCCTATCCATCCACGGCTTCTAAAGATTGAGCTACCTCAAGTTCAAATTATGGATGGGCGAGTCTCACTTGCATTTCACCGTAATATACATGGAATTAAAGGCACAAATAATTGTACACCATAAACATGAATATGATTAGACAAATTTAAATTAAAGAAACTCTTGCACTGGCCTCACCAGAACCAATTATATCAGTAATTTCTTTCAATTATTACACCTAATATATAATACAATTAACAAGCCAACAGACACTTTCAGGATGATCTATCAAATGTGCCAGGTTCAAGTTGGGGAATAATGTGCCCAACCAAAACCTGTCCAAATCCAAGTCATGATCTGACAAATGAGCAAGTACAAAACATGTTATGGACAAAAAAACTGATGTTTGTAAGGTGGAATTATGTATAGTTATTCTCAAATACTGGAATTGTGCCATAGTTCTTGTAATGAGAGCATTGTAGCTAGGATCAACACTGTCTTGACATGAGAAATTTCATTAACAAAATTGAACCACCAAAATCAAAGTCAACCCAGACAAAAGTGCACACAGCTGATTGTCAGCTCTGCATATGCATATTGAAACTCTGATGATTCATACAATATGGGTAGATAATAAAAATTTTAAAACTTCTATGTTATAGTTGAAAATTTGAGGTATAAAAATACAAACCACTACTGACAAAAAAGAAAAATTCAATGCTTTCTTCAGAAAATAACAGTAGCATTGAATCTATGATAGCAATAACATGAACAACAGTAATAATAAGATGAAGATGACGACGATATATGACCAGCATACCTGGGGAATGATTGGCAAAGAATCCGTAAGAGGTATGATGCCTTCTTCCCTCTCAGCTTGTGTAGGGTTGACAGATCGGCGAGGATCTAAATAACGCTTATCAAGAGCCAAAACCTGCAAAAGGTTTAGTAACATTCAGTGCATACAATAAAACAAAACAAAGGAGAAATAGCTCAGCATGTTCAAAGCTTTCAACCGACCTGATCACCAACTGTACCAATAAGAAGCTGCTTTGAGGTTATACCCTTGGCTGTTGATGTCACTGTCATTGTTTTCACAGAGTGGGTGAAGAAGTAAGACTGTGATTTTGTTATCACCTCTGGTCGAGAATACAAGGAGATTGGTGAAGTAAGATTATGCTTTCCAAAAACTAGCTTCAAGACATCCTTGTTGTCCTGTGAATCATATTCGATTTAAAATACATAGCAGTACCAACGAAAATACATAGAACATTGAATTAAGGATTCAAGTTTACTGGCATACCGCCCGAGACTGATCATAGATCTCAATGACTGACATCTCATATCTATGGGCTCTAAGATTGAAGTAGTGGTATACAACCCAGTTCTCGCTGAAAACCTACAAAATGCATGGATGCATGAGAAATTCCTCACATATGACTGCAAAATGGCTTAGTAGATTGCAGAACTTACAGCACGAACAGGACCCTGTGAACCATGATGAGTCATCCGGTGCAATATACGACCAGTTACAGTATCAATGAGGTATACAACCAACCATGACTCCTCTGGGGTGGCCATTCTGAATTCGCCACTGGCTTTTGGTGCAACAGTTGCCACGAAGAGTAGATTTTTTGATATATATTTATACATCACATCTTGGTCACCTATGACCTTTGCTTGGGTATGAACCACCTAGGGGATGTAAATAAAAAATTAATAATATAACAACTATATATAGCTATAAAGCACTGGTAAACTCTCACAAGAACCTATCACAGCAACCTCAAAGTGGGAGCTGGGGCCACTGCCCATCTAATTGGTTACAGAGTTGGACTTACTAATCACACTGTTTTAATAATACTCGTTTACCATATAATTGTTACTGTTATTTGATGCCAAAAATATAAGGTTATCAATCATTTCCAGTCATGTCAGGCTTCCTACTCTTAAGACCCAATATGCAATTTTTATTTTTTTTTTATAAGTGGCCCAATATGCAAAATTATAAAAATGATAATAGGCATTTTATATGTTCATAGGACTCCAATCGCATCCAAGAATTCGAAACAATGAAAAACAAAAGCTTCTAAATAGATGAAGTATGGCTGAGGAATATAGAAGTTCAAAAGTAAAAGGGCTCTAGGCGATACAAGATTATTCACACAAAAAGAAAATGATATGGAAAATCAAATTTTCATAAGAAAATCACTCCAATTAAGATTCTATGCAAGCTTGACAATTTTTTATTTTTTTTTAAACAATCACAAGCAACGATCCACTGGAAAATGGTATTAAAGAAAAAGGCCTTTTAACTCCGCAATCGTCCTCTCACTATCTTCAAAGCTTTGGTCATTTCTCTCTCCAAATACACCACATCAAGCAAAGCGGAATCATCCTCCAAACAACTTCACTTTGAGAACTACCAAATCGCCCTCTCCAACAAGTGAAGAGATATCTCACTCAACAAGCCATGACCCATGCTAAACTGAACAAGCCAAAGATAGAGTTCCATAAGGCACTAGCTTTTTTGCAATGTAGTAAAAGGTGGTCAACAGTTTACCCACACTTCTTACACAAGCAACATCAACCTTTTTTTTTTTATAAGTAAGAAAACTTTATATATAAGCGTAAGGCACCCCTAAGTACACCGAGAGTATACACAGGATCAGCCAAAGCTAACCCATAAAAAGAAAAACCTAACCAAACCAATAAGGACCAACCCTAAAACTCGCATGCAACACCCAGAACCACAAGAAACCCAAAGCCCAAAAAAGACCCCCAACATTCACCCAAATCTGCCCAAAAGCACCCAAACCCAACAGAAATACAAACCCAAAAATACAAAAAAAACCCGAATTACATCTGAAAAGCAAACCCAAAATACAAATTAAACCCCAAAACAAAAGAAAAAGAAAAAACTACAGTCGGTGGCGCGTGGTGGTACTGTTGCCGGCGCGGCGCCGAACCAGCCGGAAAAACTGTCGGAAGTTGCGGAATCTGCTGGAAAAGCCGCCAGAGGGGCGCGTGCGTGGCGAAGGTCCCCAACACCGCAGATCTAACTCCCAAACTTCAAAAAAAAACCTCGGCCACGCATGCCGGGACGGCGTGTGGCGTCCACCCGCAGCAGCACCAACAACGAGGAAAGCCGGTTCAAGACGGCGAAACCTACGGTGAAGCACGTGCACTGGTAGGAGAACCCAAAAACAGTAGATCTACAACCCATGATGTAAAAGAACCAAAACCCACGCACGACAGCGCAGCGGCCAACCACAGAAACAGCGTCGACGGAAGAGACCAGAACGAGCCGGAGAAGACCCAACCACCGAGAAGTACACCCAAGAGAAAGAAAAACCCTAAGAACCCAGAGAGGCAAAGGGAAAGAGAAGAAGACGTGAGGAAAGAAGAGAAGAGGAAGGGAGGAAAGAAGAGAAGTGGAAGGGAGGAGGGAAGAGGGGAAGAGAAAAGCTCTTCCCTCCTCCCCTGGAACAGCCACAGGAGGAGGAGAAAGTGGGGGGAAGCAGAGGATTTTGAAAAAAGGATGGAGAGCTTCTCTCTCTAAAACAAAATGAATTATTCAAAATAAGAAAGCAACATCAATCTACCACAATGATATGCCGCTTCCTCAAGTTATTCAAAATAAGGATCTTACCTAAAGTGGCCAACCAAGCAAAGAAAACCACTCTCAAAGGGACCTTACTCCGCCAAATACACCTCCGAGGAAAATGATTGTTGTGATGGGGCATGAAGACATTATAAAACGATCTTAAATCAAACAACTTTTTCTTGGAGGGGTTCCAACAAAGCTTGTCCACACCGTCCAATTTCAATATGATGGAATACAACTGATGGAAGAATAAAGTAAAGAATTCCAACTCCCAATCATGTGCCGCTCTTACAAATTTAACATTCCACTGAGGAGAGCCATTAAGGAACTGAAGCATCCCTTAAGCAAGCAATGCTAAACAACTCAGGAAACGCTTCCTTAAGGGGTTACTCCCGACACCACATATCATGCCAAAGATTAATCCTAGAGCCGACACCCACCTCAAATCTTGTAAATCTAGAAAACACCTCCCAACTTCTCCTAATGAACTTCCAAAGACCCACCCATAAGACCCAATGACTCCATTAAAGCCACACCCACCCCCACTAACTCCCATATTTAAAGTCGACTACCAATCTCCACAAAGCCTCTCTCATACACACGCCATGACCACTTACCCATAAGAGCAACAAATTTCGAACCTCCAAACCCCCCTCTAAAAAATCGGAGAACACACCTTAGACCAACTTACCGAATAAATTTTAACCTCATCACCCATACCTCCCCACAAAAAATCCCGTTGTAACTTCTCAATTCAGTTGGCAACACTAGCCAAGAGGGGAAACAGAGACATGAAGTAGGTAGGCAAGTCAGACAAAGTGCTCTTGATCAAGGTAATCTTACCCCCCTTAGACAAGTACAACCACTTCCAGCTAGCTAAACGACTCTCAATCTTCTCAATAATGCCATCCCATACATATTTAGCTTTAAAAGACGCATCCAACGGAAGACCTAGGCATTCCATTGGCAAGGAGGATACCTTGCAACCCAAAATCCTAGCCAAACCTCCCACATTATTGACATTACCAACAGGAACTAATTCTGATTTAGCCAAATTAATCAAGCCGGAGACAACTTCAAAACATAAGAACAAATAACGAAAAAGGCGAAGGTGATCTGGGACAGCACCACAGAAAATTAAGGTGTCATCCGCAAACAAAAGGTGAGAGATATCAATCCCACCATCATACCCAATCCCCACGGAAAATCTAGACAACAAACCACCACTCATTTAACGTATAATTGTTACTTTTATTTTATGCCAAAAACATAAGGTTATCAATCACTTCTAGTTATGTCAGGCTTCCAACTATTGAGACCCCATATGCACACGAAACCAAAATCATAAAATGACAATAGGCATTTTATACGTTCATAGGACTCCAATTGCAACCAAGAATTCGAAACAATGAAAAACAACATTTTCTAAAACGATAAAGTATGGTTGAGGAATGTTGAAGTTCAACAGTAAAAGGGCTCTATGCAACAAAGAATCTAGGTGCTACAAGATTATTCACAAGAAAAGAAAAATGGTATGGAAAAATTAATTTTCATAAGAAAATCTGACAGTTATTCACTCAATAAAAGGTATTCTGCGTTTCTAGTTTATCAACAAATTAATTTGTCACACAAAGTTAACCAAATGCAATAATGTGCTAACAAATTTATTTATTTTTTTGTGCAATGGTACTAAGAAATTAGTAGTTTTTTTTTTTTTTGGACAAGTAGGTACTAAGAATTAGTGGTGAAGGAATAACAATCATAAAAGACAAACAGAACTATAGCTATTAACAAGTACATCATTGAAAAAAGAAAAGAAAATAGGTACCTCATTCAATTTTCTTGTAACAGTTTCTATTATCTTTTCTGACTCAGACGGAAATATAATTGACCACAAGTCCCTGGAGTCAAAGCAGTATTCATCCACTACACCAATGCAATTGCTCTTCAAGACATGCCCCCTTATAATGCCATTATCAGCCTCAACTGAGTACCAGTATACATTTGAAAACTCGTGTTGGAAGATAGCAATAGCCTCAGAGGTTCTTGGGTATAAATGTGCATGATGGTCAGCATCTATAATAAGATGGAGATGCTGTTCCGTTGAATCAGTTAATGGCAGTGGAATGATTTGCGTAACAGAATGAGTGAGGCCCAATGAGTCAAGCTCCTTTCCTGTGTAAGCATCAACAAAAGAAAGAACACCGGGGACATCTGAACTTGGTCCACATCGACCCGCAACAAGGACAGATGGATTCTCATCCATGGCATGATGATGGGGTACCTGCCACTGATAAACACTAAGCCCAGTAGGATGTTCACATGATCCTGATTTACGTAGTGAGGACAGTAAGAGAGACCAAACAACCCGTCCATCTCCAGTGTGCAAGGCATAAAGTTTCCCTGCTCTGGTAAGAACTATTAGCAGCTTCCGGAAACCATTGTGGTCTCGGGTCATTATGCTCTTCTCAGAACTTTTTAATCTCATTCCTTGTATAGCTGCTATATCCTCAGGGCTTGCAAGCATTAAAGTCCCCTTAAGCTTCAGGATGTGTCCCTTCAATAACAAAAACATCATATGAAAAACACATTGTCACAAGGGAACGGGTCAAGTAGAGGCATGCAGGCAAAAATATCATTTTCTTTCCAAATCCTAGGTGCAAAACTGCAATAAAGTAGCTAAGAGAGGAAAAAATATATATATTTGTAAATAAAACCAAGCATCTGTTCAGTCCAGGAAAAGTAGGATAGTACAGCATTCAATCATGAAATTTGCAAAGTTATGATGCCTTTAACATTGAATTGAAATTCTTACTGGACTTCTATGCGTTTACACACATTCATACCTTAAGCCACTCAAAGAGGTTCTGCTCCACTTTCGCTACTGATACGCCTTTCTTTTCCACAAGCAGTTCTGATGTTGTAACACCTACAATTGAGGCTAAGCTTTCCTCCCTACACCAGACAATCGCACCTTGTTGTAGTAACAACAATGAATGATCTTCCATGACAATCAAGGCCCTAAACCCATGAGACCTGTCTGTACGAATATAAGTGTTTATGAAAACCATGTGCACTAGCCCCCTCTGATGGTCCATGACTATGCTCTCCCTGAGCAAATCACCATTCCAATCATGATTGAGCTTCACTGTGAGGAGAATTTTACCATCTACGTGTTCAACTATTGCAAAAGCTTGTTGACCCTCTGAAAATGAGAGAGCATCACTAACAGCTGCTGAATTGTTAATTTTGTCCACAACCTCCAATTTGCCTTCAGTTGTCACTCTTATGAATACTGAAAACATATTGACTTTTACAGCAAATATTCCTGAGAGCTTTGAAGGTAATATGACTGCGTTCCTGGGAGACTCCTCAACAAGATCTGAAATATATGTCTTTCCGAAGTTGATTTCTTCATTCTGAAAGTTAATTGTTACTAAGCTCGACCTAGTGGCATCCAATGACACAAGCATGTCACTTGAAACTAATAATACTTCCCCAAAAAAGCCATCAGGAAAGGCTGCACTCTTGTGCTTCAGCAATTCTCCATTCTTAGCATTAATTTGATAAGCATCGAACTGGGATGATCCAACAAAACCTACAGCATAGATTATATCACTTCCAAGAGGCTGAATAATCTGTTGAACCTCTATGCTGCAAAAAAGGTAGCCAATCTAAGATCAAAAAATGATGTTAGGAAAGACAGAAGGTTAAGATACATCAAAATTCAATTGTTTAAACCTTTCAGCTGAAAAATCCTTCTCCCAGAGAACTTCGCCATCAATGCTAGAAAGAGCATGAAGACGCCCTTTACTGAAAACAAGAATCACATTGTCCTTGTCGACTTTCAAATTTATCTGCACAATACTACCTTAATTAACTATATGTTCACTATAAGATTGGTATAAAGGCATTGTCTACTAGAACTTCTACATGTCTGCAAAACACAAATGGCAGGTTTGAGAGAACCAAAACAAAAATGCCTGCACAGTAAATGTACAAGAATTCATACATAGCACTACATATAGATTTCCAGTTCACAGATTCCAGAGTATCAAAGATTGTATTCACTAACCAGCACAGACAATAATGATTTCGAAGGTTTTGAGCCCTGAAGAAAAGACTCCCAGACCATCTTCCCATCTGGAAGGTTCCATGCTCTTAAAATACTTCCCTCTGACGAAAGAGTAACGACATCTGAAAATGTTAAATGGCAATGAAGCATTCAATCAACAGTGTAAGTTCTGATCAAACCTCCAATAGGTAACACCAAATGAAGGAAGCAATATTGTTTACAAAGTAATAATAAAAGTAACAACACTATATGCATATAGGTACAGAAATATAACAACTGAAGATGGTGTTGAGCACACCCAATTTTCTTTTTCTTTACTGGGAAAAAAAATAAAAAATAAAAAAAGGTGATGCTATAGCAACGAATGGCAACAGTTGGTCCTTCAAAGAAACGCAAAATCAAGAAAATAAATTTCTAGCATACATGAAACTGAGAGAAGAAACTAATGCATATGAGCTCCCAATATTATCACTCCTATTATTCAAACTACATGTTTCTTGAGGAAAAAATATACATGTGAACACAACAAACAAACTGCGAGATACTATTACAAATAATTCCAGTTATACAATGAAATATGGGTCACGAATTTGCTGAAAATCATAAAGATCAAGCCCCATAGCGTTATAACGTAAAATTCATTGATGACCAAGTAACAATTCTACGTTGCCATTACCAAATCATGTAGTTTAGGGAAATGAGTGAAACAGACATTCAACTGTAAAGCTAAAAATAGGATCAATCATAAATATGCGTGTTATTACATTTTCCAAGAGCAATATCAACTCCATCAACTGCATCATTGGTCCCAAGAACATGTCTCCAAACTGCACAAAACCAACCATAAATTAACATTCCACAATTTCCACCAAAGTGCTTAAAAAATCAAAAAGAAAAAAAAAATGCTCCTATATGGATGTAAACGAGCCGAGCTCGGGCGAGTAGTGCATGTCCAAGCTTGGCTCATTTAAAATTTATCACAAGCTCAAGCTTTTTTATCACGAGCTCAAGCCAAGCTCGAGCCTCTCTCAAGCTCCTTTATCACCAACTCAAGTCAAGCTCAAACTCATATGACGAGTTTTAAAAATTAAAAATTAAGCTCAACTCGGCTCGAAAAAAGACATACCAATCTTTTGTGGTAAAGTGATCCAGTTACCACTAGTTCCTAATCTTTATAGTTTATATTACTATGAATTTTTTTTTTATTTTTTTTTTTTTTGATAGGTAAGAGATTAAATTTATTAGAAAACCGTAAGGCGCCCCTTGGTACACTTATGAGTTAGAATACATTACTATGAGATCAAATTCACAGTATAAATTACTATGAATTGTATACTTATGAGTTAGAATTTAGGAATTATGTGACATTATATGACTATAATTTATAGTTATATATATATATATATATATATATATATATATATATATATATATATATATATATATATATCATATTCATATAAATTGTTAGATCATATTATATAATTTACATAATTAGATCATACTTAGTCACTAGTCATACAAAATAAGTGTTGTTGTCTTGTTGATATAAATGATGAATCATATGTTTATTACATAATCTACATTATATAATGAAGATACGCTATGCCCTATCAGTATATCACCTGAATTATAAGATTTAGTATCATATAAACGAGCGAGCCGAGTTTTATATGGGTTTGTATCGTTTAATAATCGAGTATATTTTCGTGTCCACAAATAGCTCATTTAATAACCCGAGTCGCGCACGAGCCGAGCTTTATCGAGCTTAGCCCAAACGAGCTCACGGGTAGCTTTGCTTCGTTCGCATCCCATATCATAATAATCTACTCGGAACTACCAAACAAAAGGCTGAAGCGCACTTGCTTAGTTGCTTTGAATATGAAGAATCTGTGTAAAGTAGGTCATAATGAAAAGTTTCTACTGAATGATTACAGCTAAGAAACCCAATTTACCACAAGTTCCAATACAAAAAGTTCAACTCACAAATCTCTCCGTGCCGGAGATCAAGCGACGCGATAACATTCTCTTCAGTAGACACCACAACACGCTTTCTCCCGGTCTTCTGAGTGTGGAACACTGCGTGCTTCACTTTCCCTATATACTGCTGGTGCCTGTAATTCACGATTATTACTAAAAAGTACAAAAATCGAACCTATTCTTCAATCAAAATGGAGTAAAGGCTTATAATCAAGAAAGCGCGGGCTATGTTATAATAGATTGAGACTGAAGCATCAACTATAGCTTAATAATCGAAGTTTCCATAACAAATAAAATTTGACTGCGACTTCGAGAACTTTTAATCAATAAGCGAAAAGGAATTGAGGCCTCGTTTGTTTTCTAGAATTAAAAAAGTAAACAAAAAGAAAATCTCAAAGTAGTAAATTGACGGTTTTGGAATGAAAACAATCAGTGAGGAGAAGTGAGAAATTCGAGGACAAGACGATATGAGATGGGAATTTACCAGTCCATGAGGCCCACTTGATCTTCGTAAAGCGAAAAGCTGTGCTCTGCGGATGCTAAGAGTAATAGAAGAAGAAGAAAAGCCCTAATCGCCATTCGCATGCCCATCGCGACTCTCTCTCTCTCTCTCTCTCTCGGGGTGAAGAAAGAGCGACAGATCTGAGAAGGAAGTGAAGGGGGCCGGCTTGTCTTTTGGTTTGGGGAACTTGCTTACCCTCCCACGTAGCCCAAATTGCACGAATTGGAATTTCTCTCTATTTCAATTGAAAATGAGTTCTTTGTGGGTAGTTCAATCGGCTGGTACCAGACCTTAAAAAAGCGGAGGTCACTAGTTTAAATCTCTCCTCCCCTTTTGTGTAGACATGTAAAAAAAAAAATAATAATAATTGAAAATGAGTACTCATTTTTAGTAATCATGATTTAATGTTATAAAATGGTTTTCATCCAAAAATGATTTTAAGAAAGTTATTTTTCAATAAAATATTTTTCGTCAAAAGTATTTTTCGATATTTGACGTATAAAGACCAAGAAATTAGATATGAGATTTACCAATTAATAAATTGCATTTATTAATACATGGGGTTAATAATTATATTTTAGGTAATAATTAATGAATGTGTTATCAAAATAAAATAAGCTTAAGATAAAATAATAGAAAGAATAATAATTATTATAGTGAGTCCTATTTGAATAAATAATTAATTACCTTAATAAAAGTATGGTTTAAATATATGTGGGGTCAAATATTAATTATTAATTGATAGGATTTAATATAGTAGGGTTTTGATGTAATTAATTAAAGTATGAGCTTTAAAATAATAATGCAAATCCCCACTTGCCACGTGTTAGCTCGAGATTGGCTGGGAGAAGATAGCTGCCCCTTATCCCTCAACCTTACACGTGTCCTCTCTCCCTTTCATTTCTTTCTTTCTTCTTCATTTCTTCTTTTTTCTCCTCAATTCACCCTACCCCTCCCGCACGCCTCTCTTCTTCTCCTTCCTTTTCTTTTCTTCTCTTCCTCTTTTCTTCTCCCGCACACTAGGTCTCTTCCCCATCTCTCACGCCCGGTCCTCCCTTCCCTCTCCCTTCCTCTTCCATCACACACCCTCAGCCCATGAGAGACCAATCGAGAGAGAGAGAACCGATGTAGCTCAGGAACCCATTGAACCCATGAACCCAAACCGTGAGAAAGGCCCGATCCTACAGTTGTCCGGCCGATGGTGGTGCGATTTTGGAGCTCGATGGTCAGGCCACTGCCTGGGCATGGTGGCAGCAGCTGGACTGTGAGCTTCGGCCATGTTCCAGTGAGACACATCTCTCCCTTTTCTTTGATTTTTGCTTGAATATTTCTTTAATTTTCGGTAGAACATCATATGAGTATGATTTTCTGGTTCATTATTTTGCTATTTGGTGGTTGAATCAGAATGGGTTTTAGTTGAGGAGGGTCAAATGGTTATAGGTTGATTGGATTAATTTTTGTATGGAAATTTTGGAGAACTTTTCTAGGCAAAACCGAGTGGGTTCTTTTGGGTTGAAATTCTGTATTTCATTTTTAGTTGATTTGGAGATATGATTTGGGTTTCATTGATTTGGAAATTGTGGGTTTGTCTTAGTCAAGAATCTAGGGTTTACTATGCTTTTGGGGCTCTAATTGGTAGTTTTTATTAAAGATTTTCTGAGGTTGGACCGAATGGGTCATTTGTTGGTTGGATTTGTTATGTTTGGGTTGAATTCTTAAAAGTAAATGGACTTCTAAATTTAACAGTGTGTGTGAACAGTGTGCAACAAAATATTAAATGCGGAGTTTAAAGGAGACAAATATTTTGTTGACGAAGTGGAAACTCAATTAAGAGAAAAACCACTCCGGGGCAGCCAAACCCAGGATATCCACTATTCAGAAGACAAAGCTAAATACAAGACAGTAACACTCACATACACCCGATGCAGTGGTCATACCTTGATCTCTGATGTGTAACCCAACACGAATGCTTCCCAACCAGGTTCTCCTACCTGAAGGGGTCTTCAATGGAACTCCTTACCTTAGGGCCAACCCTTAAGATAGACTTCACAGCTGATCAAATCACACACTTGGCAAGGCTTTAGAGGAAATATCATGTCTCTAACTGTAGAGAATTCACCACCGAATTCTATGTTGAAAGCATGCCTAGAGCCTCTTATTTATAGGCTTAGGAAACCCCATTTTGAGTCAAAAACGGATTATGTGGCACGTGCGTCCGAACGGGAGCTAGGGCCATCCGGACGGGTCAAGTTTTTCTTGTCCGGAAAGTAATTCTGGAATTTTCTGAAGGGCTATCTGGACGGGCAAATCTTTCCGTCTGGATGGTCAAATTACAGTATTTTTTCTAAGCTTTCCAATGAAGTCAATTTCGTCCCATTCCGATATTTGAGTAAAACGTTATGACCAAAATACCCGAGGGTGTCCGAAGGGCTTGACCGAGCGTCCGGACGGTCAACTGCAACCGCCTCTCCAAGATAGCGCTGAAAGCTTCCATAACAAGGCCGCGTCCGGACGGTGTTGCCCTAGCGTCCGGACGGTTGCACTTCGGTTGCACGAAATTACCATAGTAAGGCTTGGAGCGTCTGAACCTTGAAGGCTAACGTCCGGACGGTTGAACTGGTGCACGCAATTTCCATATATGAAGTTTGATCGTCCGGACCATGAAGGTTGACGTCCGGACGGTTGAACTTGGTATGCAAGTTCTTGCCTTATAAAGAACATCGTCTGGACGGGATCACACATCGTCCGGACGGTAGCAGCCGTCTTCCCATAACTGTGTCTTGAGGCAGAAACCCTATTTCTTGTCAAACACTGAATGGCATCCGGACGGTATAAACACGTCGTCCGGACGGATGCGCTGGAACACTGGGATTTTCTCGAACTTTGAAGAGCGTCCGGACGGATGCAATCTTGAACTGTTCGAAGCTTCTAGACACTGATGGGCGTCCGGACGGAAAGATCTCGTCGTCCGGACGGAATACCATGTCGTTCGAACGGCTGACAGGGAACCGAAATAAATCCTTGAAAACTTCACAGAATCTTCTCGAAGAACATAGCTGAAGAGTAGACTCTGGATAAAGCAGCATCCCTGTGAAAGCAGCAACATTACATAGAAGTGATTTTGTCTAACAGACTGCAACCAACACAAAAACTAACAAACTCCCCCTTTGGCCATTCTGGGACAAAAATCACTTGACCAGTTAAAAATACAATGCCGGTCCAAATCAAAAATTACTCCCCCTTTTTGTCACAAAGGGACAAAGGGTAAAATAGAGTAATGAGAAAAACCACACAACAATTACTCCCCCTCAATGTCTCAGAAGTACAAGGGTAAACAGAGTAATAATATCCACAGACAAAAAACTTTCTAAAATCCAAAGCAATAGGAGAATAGAGAAAAGTCTGCAAGTGGCCCAAAAGAGAGGAACATAAATCCTCCAAGCATCAAATCCCAAGACCTTTGGAAATTGAACATCCGACTTCAACAATAGTCAGTTTTCCAAAGGATGCATCTGTCAATCATTGTGCTGGGAGCCGCTGGATGTCGTATTCCTGAAAAACCAATCAGAAATATCTCCAAAAATACCATTAGATCCTGTTAGTTTCAAACATAATGTGGTATTTAAGACGGCTGTCAAATGGATGCCAAAGAGAAATATAAGCAATGCAGCTATTCATAAGGCATAAAAGATCAGCCCAGCACACAGACAGAAAATGATTTTCTTGCACAATATCTCAAGAAAAATATCCCAACAAATATTCCAATATTCTAAAAGCACAAAGACTTAACAGAATAACGGAAGACACAATGAAGATCATGGGATGAGAAGAGATGTGCACAAAATGCCAAAATCTCGGGAGAAATCCACGAGAAAAACACACAAGATGCCATGATAAATCAATAAAAATGGAAAGATGTGTGTATGGCAGAGAAAGAGAAGCAAGTCTTAAACCTATAGAGATCCTGACCGGATGAGTAATTGCTAGGTCAGCATATGGCAAGACTGCTCTTGTTTTGGACGTAAGAATAAGTTCGTCCACACACTTCACACTGAAAATCTGAAACTTCAGGAAAATTTGCAGAAAAATAATTTTTCCAAAGTCAGTTTCAGAACACGCATGTATAATCCACTGATAACACAATCAGTGAGCATCTCAAAACTAAACAGAGATATAAAAGAGAGTTGAGAGTTCAATCAGCACAAACATTTTCCTGGACATAGAAAATTCAAATAGACAACTCAACTCATGCAATGCGTGTGTGTGTGAAGACTTAACCCACAAGGTATGACTATCACAAAAATGACAAAGAGCAACCAGATTTTCTAGACAAGAGAGAAAATCTGTGACAGATTAGCCAAAAGTCAAACCTTATAACTTACTAGGATCTAGCCACCCTCATCTGATACACTCCCCCTGAGATGCAGCACCGAATTGTTTTACTTGTACCATGAAGGACAAAGTAAATTTTTACTTGCACGTAGAGGGCAAGGCATATAACAAATTCAGCACAAAAGTAGTGAATAGACAATTTAAAGAACCAAAATTCATATGAATAACTGCTTAATTCTTATGGTGCTACAATCTAGAGGGAATGCCAGAGTTTTTAGGTTCTAGGTTCAACTAGCATGTGGTCAATTTGGTCATCTTATCAAAAACATCTTCACTTATCCAAAAATTCTTAGAAACACAAAGTCAGAGAAGGAAAGATGTACCTTTAGGGGAGTCATGGATAGTGCACATTTTTCATCGCATGAGAAAAGAAGCTATCCTACTTTTGCATATACAAGAAAACACTTGGCAAATTATAGTCAGAAACTCTCAAATATATCTAAGCAAAGTAAATTAATACCCAAATAATTGAGATATCATGGGAAAATACATGCAATATCTGATATGCCAAAAAAATATCCTGCAAATTCTCCCCAATATTTTTTTTTTATTAAAAACAAATGCAATATGGAAAGAAAACATCATATGCATGGCAAGATCAAACCTGATGATGCCAATACAGAAAAAAAACAGTCGCTCGACCTGCTTTTTCTGTCTTCCCCAAACAGTACCTGCAATGCTCTCTCAAAAGAATAGGGGGCAAAACAAACTGGTTCCTAGATTGCATAGTAAGCACACAAATATAACAAGTAAATGTGCAAGCAATCAAACCTGATGCCTTAGGATTAGGAACCGAATCCTAGGCATGAGCACCTTCTCCTGCTAGGTGCGTTCGTTCCCCCTCATGGGGTGAATGGTCTCATCACTCTTGACCTATACCTGCTTGACTCGAGGCGGTGGCTTGTAGGTCTTGTCCATGTTGTCCATTCTCCTTAGCATACCTTGCATTTGGCTAAGCAATCCTTCATATCCATGGCTGCCATTGGGCTTCTGCAGCTTTCTCTTGTAGCGCCTTGATTTGTTCTTCTTTGGTTTGCCACTCTGATTGGCAGGAACAAACCTTTGCTGATGCTGCGGAGCTTGAAGTGTCGTAGGAAGTAGAGTGCCTGATGTAGCTTTTGTTGGCAGCTCCTTCTGAACCTTCGACTTCTGAGCCTGGAGATGTGGACAATTGTGTCGGATGTGACCGGTGATGCCGCAGTGATGGCAGGTAGGCAAGCTTCTTTTGTTTGAATGCTTCTTTGTATTCTTTGCAAAATTATGGTTAGCATTCTTACAAATAATATTGCCCTTACCTTTTATATGTCTCCTATGCGGAGGGACATATTTTGATGAGGAAGAATCATCAACTTCACTTTTCCTCATAGCATCCTGCTTAATCCAAGGCCTGTGGGATTTCAACAAATAACAATTTGGCCTAATATGACCAATTTTCCCACAATTATGACAAGTAGGAACAAACTTACCTTGTGTTCCTGATTCCTTGGGCTTGGGCATCACACAGTTATTCAAGGAAGAATTATCCAAACAAGCAGTGTCTACTATCACATGCTTAATAATAATGGAATCTAATTCAGAATCAGCAACATGTGAAGTAGAAGCACTCAAGTCATCAACAACTAAATCAGGCTTGTTGGAAATATCTGAATGAATACAAAGCATGCTTTTCAAATTATCACTAGAGAATTTTTCCAATTTCTTTTCAAGTGAATCAATAATGTCAAATAGCATGGTATTCTCAGATCTCAAAGAGTCAATCAAAGCATGTGATTCAGACAATTGAACAATCAAAGACTCTTTTTCTTGCTTCACCTTTTTAAGCTCTTTATGAAAAATTTTAGAATGTTGAGCATTCTTCAATTTATTAAAAACCTTAAAGAGCATAATATCAGAATCCTCACAAGATAACAGAGAAGAATTCATGATAAAAGGTGTAAAGAAAATAGAAGTCACAAAAGATGAGGATCACACTCAGAAAATAAATCCTAAACAGAGTGTACCTGCTCTGATACCAATTGAAAAATAAATGGACTTCTAAATTTAACAGTGTGTGTGAACAATGTACAACAAAATATTAAATGCGGAATTTAAAGGAGACAAATATTTTGTTTACGAAGTGGAAACTCAATTAAGAGAAAAACCACTATGGGGCAGCCAAACCCAGGATATCCACTATTCAGAAGACAAAGCTAGATACAAGACAGTAACACTCACATACACCCGATGCAGTGGTCGTACCTTGATCTCTGACGTGTAACCCAACACGAATGTTTCCCAACCAGGTTCTCCTACCTGAAGGGGTCTTCAATGAAACTCCTTACCTTAGGGCCAACCCCTAAGATAGACTTCACAGCTGATCAAATCACACATTTGGCAAGGCTTTAGAGGAAATATCACATCTCTAAGCTGTAGAGAATTCACCACCGAATTCTATGTTGAAAGCATGCTTAGAGCCTCTTATTTATAGGCTTAGGAAACCCTATTTTGAGTCAAAAACGGATTTTGTGGCACGCGCGTCCGGACGGGAGCTAGGGCCGTTCGGACGGGTCAAGTTTTTCTTGTCCGGAAAGTAATTCTGGAATTTTCTGAAGGGCCGTCCGGACGGGCAAATATTTCCGTCCGGATGGTCAAATTACAAAATTTTTTCTAAGCTTTCCAATGAAGCCAATTTCGTCCCAATCCGATATTTGAGTAAAAAGTTATGACCAAAATACCCGAGGGTATCCGGACGGCTTGACCGAGCGTCCGGACGGTCAACTGCAACCGCCTCTCCAAGATAGCGCTGAAAGCTTCCATAACAAAGCCGCGTCTGGTGGTATTGCCCTAGCGTACGAACGGTTGTACTTCGGCTGCACGAAATTACCATAATAAGGCTTGGAGTGTTCGGACCTTGAAGGCTAACATCCGAACGGTTGAGCTGGTGCACGCAATTTCCATATATGAAGCTTGATCGTCCGGACCATGAAGGTTGACGTCCGGATGGTTGAACTTGGTATGCACGTTCTTACCTTATAGAGGACATCGTCCGGACAGGATCACACATCGTCCGGACGATAGCAGCCGTCTTCCCATAACTGTGTCTTGAGGCAGAAACCCTATTTCTTGTTAAACACTGAATGGCCTCCGGACGGTATAAACACGTCGTCCGGACGGATGCGCTGGAACACTGGGATTTTCTCGAACTTTGAAGAGCGTCCGGACGGATGCAATCTTGAACTGTTCGAAGCTTCTAGACACTGATGGGCGTCCGGACGGAAAGATCTCGTCGTCCGGACGGAATACCACGTCGTCCGGACAGCTGACAGGGAACCGAAATAAATCCTTGAAAACTTCACAAAATCTTCTCGAAGAACATAGCTGAAGAGTAAAGTTTGGATAAAGCAGCACCCCTGTGAAAGCAACAACATTACATAGAAGTGATTTTGTCCAACAGACTGCGGCCAACACAAAAACTAACAAATTCGAAATTGGATATTGGACTTTATGGGTTTTGATTAGTTTTTTTTGCTTAAGATGAAATTCTAGAGATTTTATGGATTTTGATTCTCGATTTTAATAACTTATGATTAAATGTTAAGGATTAAGATCAATGCTTGTGATGGATTTATGGGTGTAGTGTTATGTGGATTTTCATTTTTAACGATATCGAAGTTTGATTGTAGGTGAATGACCATATGATATTTGTGATTTTTGGTTATGTTAGTTTGTGGTTAATGTTCTATTATGGATTGTTGAATGTTTGGTTGGAGTGGGTTCGGTTTTGGAAGGAATTTGGTTGATGATGTTGGTAGAGATTATAGATTGGATTCTTGATGAAATCCAAAATTAGAGTTGATTATTAGTTGTATTCCTTTTAAGAGTTGAATATGGAATATTAATGGTTTAATTTTCTAAGTGTTATTTGAGGATGATTATTATTATGAGTTTATGGTAAGAAAAATTGATAAGTATTGATGGGATTCAAACCTGGATTTGGAATACTTTGATGGGCTGAATTGGGGATTGGAATGGTGATGGCATTGCTTGTTTTTCTAGGCTATGAGGGGTTAAGTTCCTGGTTGAGATTCCAATTGGATTATTGATTCTCTTAGGATCTTTGAGTTGATTTGTTATTGTGATTGATGCTTGTGGTTAGTTTATTGGGCTTTTGATGTTGATTTGTGCTAGCTTTGCATTTTGAGAGTTTTAAGCTTGATGGTTTACTTGTAATGGCTAAATTTATGTAAAGGAGGGATGATGGATCTTTATGGAATGCTGTTGGAGTTATGGGATTCCAAGTTGTGGACTTTCTTGGTGGGGTTATTTTGCGAGACCAAGTAACTTAGTAAAGAGTTTAAGAAAGGATTAGGTATTAAATATAAGGTTAAAAGGTCAATGCCGTAAAATGATAGATAGTATAAATAACCTTATTTCAACAAATATAAAATAGTGATATTATGGAAATACCAAAATAGACTCTTAAGTCAAATAGTAATGTGAGGACTTAGTAACTAATCCACCTATCCATGTATACATAGTATTTTAATATATCATCGAATTAGGTTTAAGCCTATTAAGTGTGGTATGTATATATTTATATACATACATAAACATGTATGAGTCCAATATATAATGTTAACTAAGTAAATAAATAATAAGCCGATAATGGATTAATAATAATAATAATGTGATGTAATAATAATAAATAGGCGAATAAAATAGTAAACGTGTCTTAAAGATAATAAGCGATATAAGTATAAACCTAGAACCAATGGTCAACCTAATAATAGCTTAAGGTATCTTAACTAGGCTTATACACGGGTAACGCAACGTGTGAGCACGCGGGTAGTTTTAGTGTCATAGGATGAGTCCCATAGCATAGTCTAACGTTATAATGTTTGCAAGATAATGTTCGGATTGGAGACTTTGATTGATTCTCCAATGTAGAGTCGAAGTGACTAGAATCCGATGGGATGTTCAAGTCAAGAGTCCAATGCAGCCAAATGATATTTTACTCATTGAGAAACTATTATTTTTATGTATATTAGAATTGCAAAATATATGTGTTTTAGAAATCCAAACCAACTGTATGTTGAATATATTTGTTTTGGTTGATTTGAGTAGTTTCAATTATGTTTAAATAATATCAATGATGTTATGAAATGATGTATGGATTAAATGTGTTGAAATGATTTAAAGTGTTTGAATGTGAGCTGCAGTTGAGATTTAAATTATGCAAAGTAGAATGTTAAAATTACATGTTGATTGGTTTATCGTATTTGAAGAAAGCATGATTTGCAAAGAATAGGAGTATAGAGTTTGAACTGTAAAGCATAGAGCATGAACATAAGAATGAAAGGGAGGGTAAGCCTCATAAGAATAAACGGAAGGGTAAGCCTCATAAGGATGAAAGGGAGTGTGAGCCTCACAAGGAATGAAAAGACAATCATGAGCATGCATATCATTGTTTAAATTGTGTAATGTTTTCATGATATAGAATATTGTAGTTTTTATGCTAGACATATTTGTATGCCTAAGAGTTTTACTGGCAAAGAACTTATGTATACTTCTATTGTCTAGTTGCATAATTTAAGAACATTAAGCTTAGACGTACAAGGGTATTGTCATGGCTCAGTATGAGTAATACAGTGTCCTGAGAGTAGGTAGATGAATTGTCGCGGTACATCAGTAAGAAGTGCTTGGATATCAAAGTTTTACTCTAGTAACCGCATGGACAACTATGTGCCTTCGACACGAAGTTGTAATGCCCTAGGATTCGGTGTTAACCATATTCGGAAAATGATAGTAAGCTCGTACTAAAGAGCGAGATGGCATGTTTTAAGCTTGGTGTACTTGGGTGTGACGCTATTGGTTGGGATATCAGTGGAGTAGGTAGATGGATTGTCGTGGTATATCAGTAAGAAGTGCTTGGATATCAGAGTTTACTCTAGTAGCCGCTTGGACAACTATGTGCCATAGACTTGAAGTTGTAATGCCCTGGGGCACGGTGATATCACAGTTAATAATGTTAGATCTCTGTGCATTTGAGCTACCAACATAAAAGTATTATTGTAGATGGGTGCGTACGTAGTTGCTTCCAAGCCATTGGAACTTCTACGTATGGGTCCAACTACATAGTATGTTTTAAATATTTTTTGATAGTCGGTGTTCGCTATATCAACTATTGGGGTTTTCAAACAAAAGTTTATGAATTGGTAGCTGTTATAGTGTGCGCAAGACTAAAAAGGAAAAGTTGGTTCATTAAGAAAACTCAGTTAATTTAATATCACTGAGGTCTCGGTATATTTTATACGGAGACGGTGGACTCATAATTCCACCTATGCCTTGTGACACTTGTGTCACCAAATCTTTGTTATGTATTTATTGTATTAAGGAAAGACTTAAACAAATAGATGTTAAATGGCTCTTGTTGTAATTAATTTGTGATAGATGTTTAAGATGTGATTTCCGCTATTAGATTATTGTTTTCCGCTGCATAGTTAGATAGATGTCGTAGTCTGATTTACCAGGTACATATTATGGGGTATGTACCATATGTTGACTTTTCGACATAGCGTCGTGCCACTGTAAAGATCCATTTGTATTTTAAGAGATTAATGTTTATGAAATGTTTTGTATAAAAAAAAAAAAAAAGGGTCGTCACATGGCGCGTATGAAAAATTACAAATATTTTTTATATTTTAATTCAAACATATTAACTTATAAAAATTAATTTTTATTCACAACAATATTAATGTAATATAATATAAAAATCACCGATAACGAGATTCCATCACTGACCGGCAGAATTTCGGCTAATTTCACCGAATTCTGGCTATTGTTGCCAGAATCTGGATAAGGCCAGAATCTGAACTGTTTTGTCGAAATCTTGGTTGGTCGGATTCCGGCGAAAGTGGCCAGAATCCAGCACAGAACGGCCGGAACCTGACCATTCTGGCCAAAATCCCACTAGAAAGGCTGGAATTTGGCCATTCTGGTCGCTGGAATTCAATGACAATGACTAGACTTTGTCGAATTCCGGCACTGGCCAGATTCCGGTGGTGGTCAACTGCTTGAATATGAAGGTCGATTGCATCATTTAAAAGAGAGTCGAATGCGTTTGCCGTATAGGGAAAATGATTTACGCTTTTAAAAAGCGTAAATTATTTTCCAAAATTTACTAAGCATTTTTGGTCAAACGAAAATCATTTTCCGGCTGACTATTATTTTTACCCCCACCAAATCTCGAAAAATGCCGAAATCATTTTCCAGAAACTATTTTACGACAAAACAAACGGAGCTTAAGTAAAGTGACATGATTTATATCATTAAATACCATAATAATAACAAATCCTGACTATAAAACCGCTGCCTCCATTTCACTTAAAATTCTTGTCCCAAATTGCGATGCCTATATGTTTCTTGAATGTGATTTGAATGCTACTTTTTTGTTTTTTTTTTCATTTGAAAAAATTGTTTTGGGATGAGTAAAATAATTTTTTTTTGATATTTTGTATTTTAGATTATTTATTAATGTTTTGTTTTTAAAAACAAAAGTGAGAAGGAGAATGGTTTACAAATAAAGCCAACAATATCTTTAATTCATTCCAAATCCTTTCGCTTAGTCCGTCATTAAAATTTTCGGCTAACTTAGACTGTAAACACATCACATGCCCTTAAATTACAACAAATTAAAAGAAATTAAAAAAAAAAAATCTCGAGTCTTTGAAAACCTTTTTTTAAAATACATTGTAAGGATATTATCTTTTTTTAGTCACGTGTATTGCACGTGACCTATTTTCTATTGAATTTAATTAAAAATTATAACAAAGTGACTAAGTGAAAGTGAGTAATAATTTACAACTCCTCAAAGTTAAAGAACCTTTTTTTTTTTTTTTTTTTTTTTTTTATATATATATATATATATAGGAAGTAGAGGGGATTGTTTTGGTCCCATGTCCGAGACCGCCCTTGGGTTCCAAGAATATTATAGGTCCCCCAAGAGGTCCACAAAGAAATGTCACCCTTTTTTTTTATACAAAGCAAATAACAATTACTTGATAACCGAAGTCCCTATAATCAACAAAATCTCTTCCTTGAATCAGGCATAAGGATCCTTTCCAGTTGATTTTCAACTGGGGAGGAGCCGGTCCCTATAACACTCAAAAATTGAATCTAAACAGAGTGTGCCAAGCTTTGATACCAAATGAAAATTAGAGGACTTCTAATTTAACAAGTGCGTGCAATAGTGTGCAACAAAATATCAAAATGCGGAAAATAAAAAGACAGATATTTTGTTGACGAAGTAGAAATTCAATTAAGAGAAAAACTACTCTGGGGCAGCCAAACCCATAATATCCACTATTCAGAAGACAAAGCAAGTACCTAGACAGTAACACTCACATACCCAATGTAGCAATCATATCTAGCACTCTGATGTGTAACCTAACACGAATGCTTTCCAACCAAGTCACCTACTTGAAAGAGTCTTCAATGGAATCCTTTACCTTTGTTAGTTTGTAATTGACTTCATTCTGTTGGACAAAATCACTTCTTTGTAATGATGCTTTTAAACAGGGTTCCGCTATTCAGAGTGCTTCCAGAAGATTCTGCACATTCTACAAGTTAGAAAAATCGGATCCCTTGCAGCCATCCGAACGACGTGATATACCCTCCGGACGCCCAATTGTTCAAAGCATCATCCGTCCAGACGATGAGAACTTTTCATCCTGACCTTCCTCTATGTCAAGAAGCTTCGAACTGTTCTAGCTTGCATCTGTCCGGACATTTCAGCAGCACGTCCGGACGACACTCAGTGTTCGACCAGCTATGGGATTTCCTTCCAAAACACGGATATGGGAATATCGCTGCAATCGTTCGGACGATGTGGATTCCCATCTGGACGTGCTCATCCATAAGGCAAGTCGCGCATTCAAAATTCAGACGTCCGAACGTCAGCCTTCATGGTCCGGACGCACGAGCTATTTATATGGAAATTGTGTGCATCAAATCAACCATCCGGACGACCATTCCCTTGGTCCGGACGTGTGAAGCCTCAATATGGAAATTGTGTGCAGCTGAAGTGCGACCGTCCGGATGACAGGGCAACACCGTCCGGATGCGGCTTAAATCAGGAAAGAATTTCAGCGAAATTTTGGAAAGCCGATCGCACAGTTGTCCGTCCGGACGCCCTATGACTACCGTCCTGACGACGCCTAGGTTTTATCAAGCCAGATGCTCAGTTGAACCTGCAGCCTATAAATAGAGGTCCTAGGCTTGAGAACAGCAAGAATTCGGTATTGAATTCCTTGGTGCTTAAAGAGTTATATTGTAAGGTTATTGTGTTGAGTTAGCTCTCTAAAGCCATTGTTGTGTGTGTTGTTGCTGCGCTGATCTGAAGTCTATCTTAGGGGTTGGCCCTAAGGTAAAGGATTCCATTGAAGACCCCTTCAGGTAGGAGACCTAGTTGGGAGGCGTTCGTGTTGGGCTACACGTTAGAGTGCAAGGTACGACCACTGCATCTGGGGTATGTGAGTGCTACTACTTTGTAACTAGTCTTGTCTTCTGAATAGTGGATATCCTGAGTTTGGCTGCCCCGAAGTGGTTTTTCTTTTATTGAGTTTCCACTTCGTTAACAATATTCTTATGTTGTTTAAATTCCGCATTTATATTATTTTGTTAACACTTTGTGCACACACACACATTTATTTATATTAGAAGTCAATTTAAGTTTTCAATTGGTACCAGAGCTTGGTAAACTATGTTTAGATTCAATTCTTGAGTGTTGTCTTTCTTTTTTTCTTTTTTTTACTTCTATTTGATAAAATGTCTCAAATTCTTAATACAGTTCCTGCCTTTGATGGTACAAACTATGGCTATTGGAAAGCTCGTGTGCGGTTCTTTTTAAAATCCATTGACTGTTGGAGTATTGTTGAAACTGGTTGGACTAAGCCAGCGGATGCAACGCTCGAACTAGTCACTGAGAAAAACGCGCAACTTTCCAATGATAAAGCCCTCCATGCTCTTTGTCAAGCATTCTCACCATCTGAATTCCCAAATAAATTTAAAAAAAATGAGTCTGCTAAAGAAGCGTGGCAAATTCTGGAAACAACACATGAAGGCACTAAACTTGTTAGATCTGCCAAACTTCAAATGTTGATTTCCAAATTTGAGGAAATTAAGATGTTGGAGGATGAGACATTTGGAGAGTTTTACTCCAAGATGAGCGACCTAAGAAACCAAATGTTGAGTCTTGGGAAAACCCTCTCGGATGTAAAACTCATCCGCAAAATTCTAAGATCTTTGCCTGAACGTTTCAGGATTAAGGTAACTACAATTGAAGAGAGCAAAGATCTGGAAGAAATGAAGATTGAAGAGTTGGTGGGATCTCTTCAAACTTATGAGCTGTCCTTGCCCCCAGTTAAGAAGCTAAAAACCATTGCTCTGACAGCTTCCAAGAAGAAGGTCGAAGTCACTCTGAGGATGAAGAAAAAGTTGTAGCCATGCTGGCCAAGAACTTTGGAAGATTAATGAGAAATGAGCTGTTCAAAAAGAAATTTTCTGAAAAAATGAAGAAGGTCCCCAGAGAAGCGGAACCTGAGGAAGCCGAGAAGAAAGATCCGAAGGGCCCAAGATGTTATGAATGCTCAGGGTTTGGGCATATCCTGGCCGATTGTGGGAATCTCAAGCAAGGTAAGGGGAAGGCTTATAACGCGACTCTCAGTGATGAGTCTGAAGAAGAAGAAGCTCCTGAGCAAGAGAAATTTCTAGCCTTTGTGGCGCCACATGTCAAAGAAGAAGATTCTTACTCAAAACATAGTGATGATGGGGAAGAACTCAAGGAGGCTTATAAAACTCTCTATGTGGAGTTCGAAAAGATGAGGGAAGGGCGCAAGCAGTACATACATGATCTGACAGTTTACAAACTGAAAAGAGTGCACAAAATACATGAGCTAGAGGAGAAGCTACTAGAGACACAGCTTCAATTAGAGAGAGTCACTAATGAAAAGCTGACTCACTTGCTATCTATCCAGAAGAGCCCAACCGACAAGACTGGTCTCGAGTATGTAGCTCCTCCTTCTAATACTCCCTCTATTTTCAGGACTGTCTTTGTTAAGCCTGCAGTCCCAGAGCCTCCGCCCACTGTTTAAGATAAAGGGAAGAACAAAATTAATGGAGATGTTCCGGGCACTCAGAAGCCTCCTTCCATAAGAAAATCTCCTATATGCCATCACTGCAGCCTAAATGGGGATGTTCTACCCCAGTGCTCCCTTCTTAAAGCAGAAAAAGCAAAGGTCAAGAAAGAAGTGCCCAGACAAGCAACTTATGGCACAAGACCTCTGGCCCAGCATCAGACTCCATGGTATCAGGTTCCTCAATATCAAGCCCCTTGGTCTCATTCACCACAGCACCAGGCATCTCAGCAGCGATTTGTACCTACCAATCATAGTGGCAAATCCAAGACCAAATCCAAGCACTTTAAAAGGCCGCAGAAGGTGGAAGATGATCAATACTGCAGGAAGCCACCTATTTGGATGCAAAGCATGATGGAGTGGATGGGTCAACAAAGGAAGTCCTGCCAGTAACCACCCATAGGAAGGCAGACTTGGGTCAGAAAGAAGGAAGACGTTCACCCCATAAGGGGGAATAGACTCACCTAGGTGGTGAAGGTACTCATGCCTAGGATTTGGTTCCTAATCCTAAGGCATCAGGTTTGATTGCTTGATTTTTACTTGATATATTCTGTGTTTTCTGTGCAATCTGGGAACCATATTTTTGCCCCATATTTCTCTTGAGAGAATATTACAGGTACTATATGGGGAAGACAGAAAAAGCAGGTCGAGCGATTGTTTTTCTGTATTGGCAACATCAAGCTTACACAGGTTTGATCATGCCTTGCATGTTATATCAATAACCCTCACAATGAACTCTCTAAGCTTCTACGGAATTCAACACCGAATTCTTACAATTCTTCTGACGACTCTTTTTTTTTTTGAAAACATACAAATGAGTCATCACAGTGACATGACTACGTGTCACTAAGCCAACTCATAGTACACATTCCTTAACATGTACTTGATATATCAGAGTTACATAATATATGCAGCGGAATACAAAATCTAACTGTGGAAGTCAACATCATAATCATAAACTGTCCATTACACAAAAGAGCCAATTAGTGTATATCTATTTAAGGCTTAAGCATAAATTATGCATACAAAAGAATGGTTATATCTACGTGTTACAAGTCACACTAGTCATATACAAAATATACAAAAATGGACCATCCGGGTCCAACACCCCTACGACTCAAGCAACGTGCTTAGTCGTAGTACTCCACATAGTGTGCAATGGAGTCATCCTCCGTATCATCAGTAGCTGCATCCAAAGAAGCTCCATCTATACGATTGTGGTGGTAGCCACATCCGTATAGGTGAAGGTGTGAGTTCTCTGCCTAAAAAAGAGGTGCCGAGGCCTCAGTAGTATAAAACCCACCAAGTATACAGTATACACAAACATAAATGCATGCAGGGTTCAACAGCGTTATCCATAAACATTAAGTTCACACTACAACACATTATCAAGTACAAGTCACGTTGTTCATCAATCACCTATATATTATCACGCTTCTATTAACAACATTCCATGCATACCATAAGTAATGCTCTGAACTTTTACCAACTCCGCGGCAAAAAACAGTTCTCCCTCTGATTTTCGCAGCAGAACACGCTGGTTGCATGACCTTGGTTGTCTCTAGCAAGAGAGGAACCCTAGAGGGGGTTAGAGGAGTCATTTTACATGGGTTTCTAGCCCTAATTTCCTTCTATAAAAGCCATAGCCATACCTCCTTGTTGAGAGAGTTCAAAGAACAGTAGCTAGGTTTAATTTCGTGCATTCTGTAGTGTATTCCAGTAGCTTTTGTTCTTAGACACTTTCTTTTTGTAAAGCTTTCCTTTTATTTCCATGGTTGTTCTTCATTTTCTTGTGGTGTTCTTAGTCATGGAAGGCTAGTAACCTTAACTAAGGTTGAGGATGAAACCTTTCCATTGATGACACTCACACTCTTGTTATAATACTTGCACATTTGATGATATATCATATTTGTTATTCAAGTTCCATTCATTTAAATGCTTTATCTTTTGCAATGAATGTGGTTGTTGGTAGATATAGGACATTTAATGTGTTTCAACCGATGGATACATTGTTTTATCGGTTTGAATGATGATATCCATTGTGATTTGTTCATTGAATGGATACATTGGATGATTTGATTTCAAATGGGTACTCTTTGTGATTTATCTTTGAGTTGGATTCATTTAATGGTTCTAGAATATGTGGTTGACAAACTTGAATGACATCCTAAGCTTAATGTTCTTTGGGTGTTCAAGTAGAAACCAAGAGTGTGAGTTGTTGGATTTGGTTTGGTAGATTCCTTAGCCTTAGTTCCTTTTAATTTGCACATTTCATTTCATCTCCTTTGTTTAGTCTTTTACTCTTGAATCAATCCTCCAACCTTTGGAACTAGGTCAAAATGAGGTTGATTAAACAAGACACTAACATTTGACCATTTCCCTGTGGATTCGACCTCGCACTTGCACACACTATATTGCAAACGATTCGTGCGCTTGCGAGTACTCATTAAAACACACATCACAGATCATCATGCCTCAGCTGGGCATTAGACTTCATCAGCGTCTGCTTGCTGATGGGATCCTGGATCTTCATCTTCGGCTCTCCAGCTACATCGATGCCTGACTGTAAAATGATCTGAGTGAGCAGTCAGCCAAAGGGGAGACTGGTATTGCTCTCATCACGAGCCTCCAGGATAATTCCCAAAATATGCTTGCACAGGCAGAAAGGCAAGCGAAGACAGATGGCATATATAAACTGGGCCCTTTTCAAGATCAAATCACTGTGCCTAACAACGGGCCAGAGGTTGTGCTGGACAATCTTGGCAAGCATGCGGTGTAGGGCAGACAAGGCACCGATCCTAATGGTAGTGGCACGTTCCTCTCCTTGAGGGACAGCATGGAAGAATTCTCTAAGATCATCCAAAGAAGGAGGCGATACTACCTCATTGTAAGGGAAGGCAGAAATATGGAGCACAGGCACCCCAATGAACTGACTGATGATCTAAGGATCAACAGTGATAACCTGCCCTTCCACAAAGGACTGAAGAACCATCCCACGGTCATCATCCTTAACAACGTCGAGATTAGCATAAAATTGTCTGACTAGCCTGGTGAGCACAACACAAGCATAGTTGTGAAGATATCCCCAATGGTAGGTCTGGATAATCTCGTGGATACTGTCTAGAGGAGCCACCATGATGTTTGCACGAACAACATTCCGCTCGGCAATGACGGGTTTGTCCATAATTTTGGCTCTAAGAGCTGCCAAATCTCCTTCTGTCCTCTGTCGGACTCTGCGTTGTGGACTTCCAGCAGACATGATTTTGCAAAAATAACCAACAAGGTATACAAAAAAATATTCTCCAAAATATTAGACTCTTGTGAGTTAACAAAAAATCTGGCATTATAACGGCAGTAAAATGGACTTTTCCAAAAATTACATCCAGTAAAAATCACAAAACAGTCCAAAATAATACTGAAACATATAATCCCAACACAACAGATATCACAAATACGCAATTTATAATCTCAAAACATTCCCCAAAAGATTCAATATTCTAACAGTTAGCAAAACACTGAAAAGAATAAAGAGAGCTGAAAAAGTACCTAGAATGGAGAGAAATATGCACAAAAGGACAATATATGTAACGACCCGCTTTTTACAAAAAAGTGTAAGTAATTATATCTTGATAATTACGTGTCATTAACCTTTCAAAGACGATAAATCTGGCAACGGAGTAATACGAATATCTTTTTTTTTTTTTTCCTTTTCAAACATCAGGGACAATTCCCATACAATACATTCAAAGCTTTAACTGAAATTCCTCTAGAAATACATTAAAAGTTCTTTACACTAATTACAAAGAAACATGTGTCACATATCACACAAAAGCATACATGGAAACTTACTAAATACAAGTAAATTCCTAAACATGTTACATGCAAAATAGTATAAACATCAATAAGTACAAAGCACTAAAATCTTAACTACATAGCTTTAAATCTCTTAAGCTAGCAGTTAATCCAATCCATAATCTTCAGAACCTGCGCAAACATCTATGAGACTGTGGTTATTACCACAACCCCATAGTTTCATAAGTGAGCTAACTGTTATTCAACAACATCATGATTTATGCGTTATTTAAGGAACATATATGACATAATGATTAGATGGCAATTTTCTATAATTTTAAACAGTTGAATATAGTCATTGCATTCCTCTCGTTTAGAGCCGTCACCCGATTAATGTCTTGTTTGAGACGTTCGACGACGTGTCTCCTACATTACATTTTATTAGCATTGTTTCCGGACTAGCAGAGTACGTTCCACGTCACTCTACTAGCACTTTGAAAGACAGTAGCAATCAATATGAATTATTATGTTTTCAGTTTCAGGCACTATTCCCATCTTGAACCTTTGGGAGACGTAGCACCCAATATTAATAGGTTGATTATTAACAGTATGCAATAATCAATCACACACATCCAATTAAAATAAAACATAAACACAACACTATTGAAATCCAGCACTACCCTCAGTAAGTAATTTATACTTACAACCCTTTTGTGCAGTCTCAGTTCATCATCTGCATCAAATACATACATATATGTGCATAGAAGGTTAATAACATTTCTTTTAGAAATTCATGCCTAAACATGAATCTTAATCACACATATATATATACATAGGAACAATTATCTTTGGAACATCATCTACATTAATTATTGCTTAACATAACATGGTTAAGTCTCAATATTAACACTTAACACTTCTAACAAAACCTAATCATTTTTAGGGAACATCAATCCAAGCACCAAATCAATTAACAAAACATCCGTTTTAAAACATATTAACTCTAACAATTATTTCAACCAACATATATTAGAAATCATAGTAAAATAGCATACTCAATTTCCATAATTAATTTCATATCAAAGCATATAACAATTCAATAACAATACTCATATATTTTCCTTAGATTATAAAACTCATGTACATAATATTCAAACATTGCCTATTAAGAAGAATTCATTTTAAAAACACCATTAGCAAACTATTAACATCTTTAGGATAAAAACACCACATAAATTATATATCCAAAATAAGACAGCCAAACTCATTAGAATCCCAACCATAAAATCAATTACCAATTACCACTTCCACATAATCAAATTAACCAACCTATAGGGTTTAACATAATCTAAAACATATTATATCATAATAACCCCAAAACATAGGATCCCTCTAACAAATACTATAAATCACACCAATCCAATCAATAAGGAAACCCTATTTGTCATATCACTATGGTGATCACACTCACACACACATAGCAAACATTTGATAATTGAACTAACACCAATAATCATCCCACAATAACTAAGCTCATAATCAAACCTAAAACCATGGTCAATACTCAACTCTGGAATCACAAGCACCTAAGTAAAATATCACATATTAATTATCAACAATCAAACATAATCCTTAATACACTTAGCTTTAACCGAAACAGGGAAACATGTCCAATATTGGTTTAACCAAACAACAAAACATCATCATAATTCCTAGAACATCCAAAGCATGTCTCATATCACTTACACATACACTTCTAGTGAACCCCTACATAAAGACAATCGAAAACAGAACATCGGCTATCACATATACACAAGGAATTGACTAACCAAAACAACACATAGTTGGCCAACATAGAGAAAAACACTATCTTAACCAAAACCCAAAGACTTCAAAACCACAAGGATTCGGCCAAATAGAAAAATACCCACAGCTCACCCGTATTACCCATACACGGCCAAACACAGTTACACATCACCAAACACCTATCCGACCAGCACAAAAACAGGGAAACATTTGATCAAAAACAGGGGATCCAATTTTAGTTCTAACCCGATTCTACCAAGAACAACCCAAAACAATACAAATCCAACAAAACCCAATCATCAACCATTAATCTATACCCAAAGTACATCAAATGGGTTAAAAGAAATTACCCTTGGGAGTTTCTGAGAAACCACCGGAAAAGTCACCGAAAATCGCATCTCAGGCCACCGAATCGTCTCTGGTTCGGTGGGTTGTTCGGGTTTCACACAGATGGGTCACGGGTCTTCTCCGGTTGTAAGGTGATCCACCAGAGGATCGGGCTTCACGGGTCTCGGGTCCTGGTTCTGTTGACGTCGTCCCAGCTCCGGCCATTGGCGACCCATGGAGGATTGGCCTCCGATCTCTGTCTCTCCTTCTCTCCCGATCTCTCGGTCTCAGTCTCTGATCTCTCTCTCAGTTCCATTCTCTCGTCTCTCTCTGTTTCATCTCTCTTTCTCCCTCTCAATCTCATATTCCCTCTCTCTGTTTCTCTCCTCTTTCTCGAGTCTCATCTCTCTCGTCTCTCTGTGTTCGGTCTGCTCGGCCAAGAAGAACAAAGAACAAGAAATGAAGAACAAGAAAGAAGAAGAAAGAAAGGAAAGAAGAAGGAAGAAGGAAGAGTGATGCGTTTTTCACTAAAGGGAAGAAACCGATTCTATAGGCTAGGGAGAGTGAGTCACAGGGTGAGTCACCGAGCAATCATGACAGTGATGAGTCATGATGCTGAGTCATCAAATGAAATGATGACTTTTGATGATATTTTTATTAACTTATGATTAAGTTTTATCTTAGTTAATATAACCTGGGTTAATCCATAGACATTTATTTAAAACTTACTATTTACATTTTTACCATAGATATTTCTCATAGATATTTTCACATCGGATTTTTACCATTATGTATAATTAATTAAAATTATAATCTAATTCATTTCATTGCCAATATTATTATCTCAATAATAACACCATAAATATATAGCAAATATATATTTATATATATATTACACAATAATATTATACACAGTAAATATTACTCATTAATATTATTCAACAATATTATCATATCAATTAATCCACTGATTAATCCAGTCTATCTATTTATTAATCCTATAATATTATTAGAGTCTAATAATATTATTCTTTATTTATAAAATTACGGTTTACAAATAATAAGACCAAGGAATATTTATTTTCATAAATATTCATATATTCCTTATTATTTATCGGGGATTAAAATACCATATTTAAAGCCACGTATTTTATTAACTACTGAATGCAAATATTGTTTCCTACAATATTAAGCCATTCGAATGTCGAGTCTTGAGAATCGAACGTCAATTCTAGACTTGTCTATTTTACTCAGTCTTAAATTCAAATTTAAGACATTTTATTTTATTACTTAATGATAATATTTATTGACTTCTAATTTAAACCTAGTGTGTGTGTTTGTGTGCAAACAAATATCTTAAATGCGGAATTTAAATAAGACAAGATATTTGTTACGAAGTGGAAACTCTATGAAGAGAAAAAATCACTCGGGGGCAGCCAAACCCAGGAAATTTACTATCCAAAAACAAAGCTAGTTACAAGACACTTGTACTCACATAACCCTATGCAGTAGTCATACCTTTAACTCTGACGTGTAACCCAACACGAACGCTTCCCAACCAGATCTTCCACCTAAAGGGGTTTTTGATAGATTCATTTACCCTAGGGCCGACCCCTAAGATAGACTTCACACGAACAACTGAGCACACACCGACAACGGCTTGAGAGCTAGCGGATTTTCGATTCTCCCTAAACACCCTCTCAAAGCACTATGGAATTCACTGTTGAATTCTATACAAAACACTAGCCTAGAGCCCTCTATTTATAGGCTTCAAGAGACCTCAAAAACTGCTGAGATTCGGACTCTGGTTGGCGAGGGTCCGGACGGAAAATAGCCTCGTCCGGACGATTTTCTGCTATATCCTTTCACAAACAGCACAATTCTATCTTTATTAAATTCACGTTCGGACGGCTTGACCGAGAGTCTGGATGGTCTTCGCTAAAATCCTTTCCGCATTCAAATGGAACTCTGGAATATTCTGACTATTGGACATCGTCCGGACGCGTTGCCACATCATCCGGACGGCTTGCAGAGACTTCCCAAACAGTGTCGACTTCTAAAATCAAACTCCTTGTTGAATACTGATTGACCTAGCGTCTGGACGGTGTTGCTCTAACGTCCAGACGGCTTCATCGTTATCTGCTGGACACTGAGGAGCGTCCAAACACCTTCAAAGGCCCGTTCTGACGGTTGCACAGGAATCGGTTGTTTTTGTCTTGGATTTTGCAAGGATTCTTCATGGACATCTTTAAGCAGCTTGTGATCAATTATTGTCTTTGATTTGATCATTGTCTGAATACATGAAGATTCTGAATTGAAAACCGACCATCCTATTAAAACACAACCATTACATAAAGTGTTTTTGTTTTATCCAGAATGTAGCCAATATAAAATACTAACAAACTCCCCCTTTGGCCATTCTGGGACAAAAACACTTGACCGGTTTGGAAACACATTCCCGATCTAAAAAACCAAAAAATACTCCCCATTCTTGTCACATAATGACAAAGGGTAAACAAAGTATTAATTAAAAACCATAAGTGTTTAAACAAAATGTCAACACAATTTTAAAATTGTTTACATACAAGCAAACAACAACAAGAACAATAATAATAATAATAATAAAATTAGTCCTCATCATCAGCCATGGGGTGATGGTACTGCAGACACTTGCGGATGTCAATCTGACATTGTTCCACATGCTCTCCAATAAGAGTAACTTCACGCTGGAGAGCTCCCATGGATGACATCAGTTGAGAAAATGCAACTTCTATATCGAAAGTAGGGCGCAAAGCCTAGGATGATGATGATGCAGCTGCTGGTGGAACTGATGGAGGTTGAGGAATACCGCCTTGAGCTTCATGCCTCAACTAGGCATTAGACTTCTTGAGAGTCTGTATGCCAAGTGGATCTGGAATCCGTGAGCGGGGCTCCGAGTCTGAAATATTTGGCACGACCTGAAGGCAGATTTGAGTGATCAGACACCTAAAAGACAGACTCGTGTTCTTCTCATCTCGAACCTCGAGCACAATGTGCAAGATGTGCTTGCACAAGCAAAAAGGAGTCTGCATCACGATGGCATATAGAAGGGTGGCCTTCTTGAGGGTAAGCTCACTCCGCCGAGCTTGAGGCCAAAGGTTTGTGACAACAACCTTTGCTAAGAATCGGTGCATAGGAGCAAAGGCACCGATGTTGATCTGGGGGTGGGACTTGTTCTCGCGCTGTGATCTTGTCCCAAAGAAGTCATGTAAAAACTCAATGCTAGGAGCCTCATCAGGAAAAGGAACTCCGGAGACTGGTAGAACAGGGACCTCGATCACAGAATTGATAAGCTGGGGGTTTATCAAAATTGTCTGGCCTCTGACCATAGTCTGCATGATCAATCCTCTATCACCATCCTGAATGACGATCATATGACCATAAAATTCCCTCACCAGTCTGGGAAAGGCCTGGCAGGCACAATTATATAGGTACTCCCAGTTGTTCTCTAGGAGCAAGAAGTAGAACTGGGTCTCACAGATTTGCGCAGAGAAGATTCCGCTCAGATAGGACTTGTCGTGATTGCATACGATGCAATCGGTCAGTAACTGATTCTTCAATTCTTTGCCTGACGCGGGGAGGTGAGTCGTCGAAAGACATAATTTCTGGACTAAAAAAAAACACAGACATAAATTCATGAAAGCATTAATTCCTGTTAGTCCAAAAAAAATTTGGGCATTATAACGGCTGTAAAATGGACTATCCATAAATTACAACATCAAGAAAAACATAGGTGGAGAGCAACTGCAAAGACGACACAAGGAACCAAATGGGGCGAAAAAATGGGCTGCGGCCCAGGGAGAACGCGATTTAACCCTACAGGGTTCACTGTCCAGACGGAACTTAAGTGACGTCCGAACGTAGTGCCACGTAGAGATCGCAAAAACACGCTCGTTCGGACAAGAAGAATTAACATTCGGACGAATCAACCGTATCGTCCAGACAACCAGAAAAACCGTTCGGACATACAGGAGCACCGTCCGGACACTTCACACAAAAAATCTAAAAAAAAAGAGGAAAAAGAGCAGAAAAATATTTCCCAAATAATTTCCAGAGCACGCATGTATATAACACTGATATTTTAGTTCAATTAGCATTTTAAAAAAAACCAAGATATAATTGAGAGTTATGTTTTAATCACCACAAGAATTTCCCTGCAGAAGGAAATTTTTCAATAGAAAACTTAACTCATGCAATGCGTGTGTGTGTGAAGGCTTTCTCAATAAGGTATGAAGTATACTGATCTGACTTAAATCACCCAATTTTTCAAAGAAGAGAGAAAATCAATGTTAAATCAGTCAAAAGTCAAACCTTATTATGTTACGGCCTAGTTAACTTCATCTCATACACTCCCCCTAAGTTGCAACACTTTTTCTTTTACTATGTCCTTTAGTGATCGTCTATTTCCGCAATGATATGGTCATTGACTTTTTCTTTAGGGACAATATCAAGAACATATTTAGCATAAGCAGTAGATCTTTTGATTTATCTATTTACACATTTTTGAATGCCTTTTATCACTTGGTGCTGCAACCTAGAAAGAATGCTAGAATTTATGGGTTCTAGGTTCAACTAGCGAGTTGGTCAATTTGACCATCTTAGCACAAAAAATCTTTTTAAAAAAATCCAAAAGTTAAAAGTCAGAGGAGAGACAAAAATACCTTAGGGGAGCCTTGGATAGTGCACATTTTTCATCATAAGAGAAAAACAACTATCTAGTATGGATGCCACTGGGAAACTTCGTAGATATCAAGGAAAAAAAAACTCTTAGTTATATAAAAGGAAATGAATAAATGCATTAGAAACTGAGACATCAGTTAAACATACATAAGATATCTAAAAGTTATAAAACAATAAACCTCTGCATCCTTTTAAACCCCATTTTTTTTTATTTTATAAAAAAAATAAACAACAAACATGCTTTCAAAATAAAGGGAGTAGTGTTGACCAAGTGCTTTATCTAGTTGTTTACCATGTACTTAATTATGACGATTGAGTTGTACTGTGAATTATTTCGCATTGATTTGGAATTTTTATGGATTGGATTAGCCTTCGTAGTGTGATGTACTTCTATCCAGGAATTTCCTTAATTATGCTATTGAAGGAATCGAATGTTTATCGATCCATTAAGGAACCAATTTTTAATTACAAATACTACAACTCTTGAGAAAGTCCAAGACTCGTTTAAAACCTTTGAATGCTGATGAACCTTTTAATCCTGACAAGGGCAGAATAGCCTTTTGGCCATAATTCAAGGATAAGTATCCTCTCCATTTCACTAATGAAATAATGAGTATGACAGAAATTTCTTACAAATTAGTTTGTAAAAATATTTTACAAATTAATCTCTAAAAGTGATGTGTTGTTTAAACATGTGAAAAGCATGTTCCTTTTTATTAAATGTTATTAAATAAAAACAAACCTGACCTCAGGGAGAGAGGTTTGAGAGTAACAAGATAGAAAAACAGCCGCTCGACGTGTTTTTACTATCATCCCTATTTAATACCTGCAGAATTTCCTCAAGACAACCCAAGATGGAATATAGGGATAGAAAATATGGTTCCATAACAACATGCAAAGTATTTAAAAGATGATAAAATAAAGTAAACTATGCAAGTGTACCTATCATGCTCTAGGATTTAGGAACCAAAACCCTAGGCATGTGTGACCTTACCTACTAGGTAGGTCTGCTCCCCCTCGGGGAGTGAGTGTCCTCATCCTTGTCCTGTCCTGTCCTTCTGAAGCTGTAGAGCTAGAAATCTGACCAGATCTTGCATGAAAGTACTGGCGGAAGACGTTCTTTCATTGGAGATTTCCCTTGCTGTAGTCTTCTTGGGGACCCAAGTCTTTTTTCCCTTGAGTAGGCTTTTGCAGCTGCTGAAGCTTTGTGTTGGAGAAATAATCAGCTCCAAAGACACGTGGGCCTAAGGTAGTATCGGGGCCCGAGCCCATCGGGTTGGCCCGGCCAGATCAGACCTAAGTACAAGACCAGTCGTTATCTCCAAAAAGACGGATATTCAAAATATATCAAGATAGACTTCTATATCCCATCAAATATGGGATAAGGTACCTAATAGAATGACATTAGCTAAAGAGAGTGTCATATCCAGTTTGGACTCTACTACCCAATTTGAATTCTATAAAGATAAGACTCAAGACTATGTGATCTAGGACTCAGACTCCTAATTAGAAAGATAAGATTCAAGACTATGTGATCTAGGACTCAGACTCCTAATTAGATTATGTTCCAAGCACTCTAGCAGTTTTATAACTGTGAACTGTGAGCCTATAAATAAGACTACTACGCCAGGTATTAAAAAGAAGCAGATTCTCTGAACTCTTGAGATTACTGATATTCTCCAGAAAATAAGTTTGAACTGACTTAGACATCGGAGTGGGGGTCCGGTCGGCACCCCCGACGAGCCGTTTGTTATTTTGCAGATTACGAGAAGAACGAACATCGAGGAAGGCAACGAATCACAAGGCAACACGTCACCGTACCGGAAACTGTACCAACAGTTTGGCGCCGTCTGTGGGAACGATGAATCGTTCTTACGAAAAAATAAATCCGCAACGGTGACTGTGCGATCAAGTCAAGTTTGAAATCACGAATCGGAACCTAATTGCTCGGTGATGATGGATTCAGCTTATTTTTGAAACAACAAAAAAGTACAAAATTCACAACGATGACTTCACGACAATTCATGGCTGAAACTGACCGATGGTTTCCTTCATGAAGACCCCCAATCTGCGTCCACCGACACAAAATCAAAACTCTTCACTGCGGATGCGCAAGATAAGTCCATACCTTTCTTTTCATTATGATTTGTTAAATTGTGGAAAGAAATTCATTGTGTGGATAACTATATGTGCTATGATGAAATCCAATGATGAGAAATTTTGGAGTGTCAGATCTGAAACTCTCTTCAACAAGAGGCAAAGATCAATAATTATTGTGCTCTTGTCCGTTTACAAGCGCTTCGTAAAAACAAAAAAACATGAAGCCTTTCAACTATACTATGAGTTTTGGTTGGAATGGTGCTTCTCTTCTAATACTTGTTGATTTTTGATATTTTTTATTGGCACTACAAGACAAATAATTGGGTTTATAAAAGAAGAAAAAAGATTATTGTAATGATAGATCGGAATTTGATTACACCAAATCGATGCTGACAGTAAACAGATGTTCTAGATTTATATTCAGAAGTAACGACTATACATGGGTGCACAAACTCAAGAATTTTTTCGGTGATGATAGGTCAATTTATTTCTGAAAAACAAATCAAAGAGAAAGATGGGCCAAGAGGCAGGGAGTCGGCCCAAAACAAAAAAAAAAAAAAAAGACAAGAAGCAACCTTGTTGCTCTGAAGCTACATCAACGGCCCAAAGGAAAAAGAAGAGAATCCACGGGTGCCTAAGTCCTAACTCGATCCGGTTTCTGTTTTCTCCTTCGAAGAAAATGATGGCTACGAGATCCAGACCCTCGTCAAAGGATGATCCACGATGGCTCATCTCAGTTCAAGTCCATAACCTTTCGGTTGATACCGAGTTAGGTAATGGAGGATCCGCCACCGTGAAGGTCCATCTTTGGATCCTCCCTGCTGACTCCGAACCCACCGAAAGCGCCGGTGACGCGATCCACATGACGTCAAAACGCAAATCCCCGACACTTCGGGTTTCGCCCAGTGGGATGTCGGAGCCCCGAACATGGAGGTTGTCTTCTTCACAAATCTGGAGATTTTCAGGAGATGGCGACACTCCACTCAGAATCCAGCGACTCGTGCTCCTCACGCTCACCCCCACCTGTTGCTGAATCGTCTATGCCAGGCATCTGGAAATTGGAAAGCTCACATCTCTTTCACCCAATCCGTGGCCATAGACTCGTGACCAGTGAGATGGAGACCCTCGAGAGGATAAAGCAGACTATCTGTACAGGCCGAGGATGATTCGACTGTGATTTAAATAGAGGCCATATCCCGAGGACTTCACTCTCACAGCCCATACTCAAAGTTTAATAGTTAACACCCAGTCATGGAGGTAATCAGGCCCTGACTGTGACCCGCCAGAATATGAAGCTAGATCCGAAACCACCAGTGCCGAAAATGGAATTAGAGCACCTCATTTTCTGGGGCTTGCGGCTCTAGAAGAAATCAGGGGTATTTTCGGTGCACCTGATTTGGTGTACAGGAAACAACCCAAGTCATCAAGAATGGTTTCCAGAAACAGAGGACGATTTCCATGGATCCTCATGTATGACTGGTCGGACTGAACACGGAGCTGGAGCGTGAGAAACCTAGTCGGTGGCCAGTAGACCCGGACGAGAAAGAGAGATTCTACTTCTGAACCTCCGGGACAGCGGCAACATGGAAGACCCGCTCCGACTTCCCTCTTCCATCAGCCCCTCCCGAACCGAGCCCAGAGAATCCCGAATTGAAAATCCCAAGCTCTAAGCTCCTGTTTGCATTAACAGACGGTGATTGTAAGGGAGATTCTGTAAACAAGAAAGCCCGAGACCTCATGTTTTAATGGAAGATTCTTGAAAAATCAGTGAGAGGTTGCAGATGGCGATAGTGAGGAAGTGCTGGTAGCTTATGGCGGTCAGAGCTCAGAAGAGTCAGTGTCGGTTTTCAGTTGGGAGAATGATATAGCTTCAGAGGAACTCGAAAGTTGCAGTTAGGAACCAAGAAGGGTGCTTCACCGATAGCCACAGAAGGGATCGACTTCTTTCTTTGTATTCAGAATCGGGCCACCTTTTTGGAAGATGCAAAGGTGATAAACGATCAAGGAGAAAGAAAGGAGAATAGCGGGCGTTGATTCTCCCACGTATGCGGGCACGGGGCACTTGTCCCACATTCAATATGGCAACTATTCCCATGCATTGCCAGGCGGGAAAACCACAAGTATTACACCTCCTGACCTATCATAAAAACAGAGCAAAAAGAAGAAAAAGAGATACAGGGAGACTTGAAGAAGCCAAATCAAGTTTTTGAAACTGGCTTTCCGAGACGAGCCTCTGCAGTTACAGAAGTCAGAAAAATCAGATGGACCAGCAATGTGACGAGAGCTCGGGTCTCTGCCAGATGACCGAGGACTTCACTCTAAAAGCTTTGAATAACATATGTCGTATTCAAAGATTTTATATTTAACAGCGAACCCGAGAAGTAACCGAGCTCTGGCTGTGACCCACCGAAGCCTGAACCAGATCTGAAACCGCCAATGTCTTGAAGAGATCGAACAGTGAGAGATTTTTGGAAGATCAAGAGATGTAGGGCTTGTTTGTCAAGCAACAATACAGAACAGCATCGTTCATCCCGTAAGACTCCAGAAGTTTCCATGAAACCACAATCAGGGGCCTCATCAAACGTCATCAAGTCCTCTGCCTTGGCACTGCGTCCGCCTCCGGGCTGTATAGTTCCTCTAGCTCAACCGAACCTAGCTCGCCCACAATGCCCGAACTGGAACTCTCGAACCTCAAGTCAGAAATTGCGTGATCCAGATCAACTCCAGAAACTTCAGGTTCCGATCATCCCAGCCCAGAGAGAAAGGGATTGAAATTCTGATGCTCTTCAGAAATCTTCTCCATTTTTGGAGGATCTGAAGAGCTTAAGCCGATAACTAGCACCCTCAAAGTCTTGAAGGGGGAGTCGGACCCACTACAGATTGCATATAGAGCCCCTAAACAGGTGATGAGTTCATGAAGTAGGTCGAGGATTGCTTTGCTAGAAATACTTGCAGGTTCACCGAGACACACTAGTACATGTTTTGCTTCCTCGGACGATCTTTGGGTCACCCATCACCAAAATTTTCCGAAGTCCTGGGTTCAATCTCGAGGATGAAGAGAACAGTTTCCTCGTCGGTTTCATCGGCCACGGGAATGGAGTTAATCTCCCAAGATGGCTCTCTGATGAGTACTATTGGAGTTAATCTTTCGGAAGAAGAGACAGACCTAAAAAAAAAAAAAAAAAAAAAAAGAAAAAGAAAAAGAAAGAGGGTTATACTCTACCGAGGCGAAAAGTTAGATCCAAGGTGATATACCGAGAAGAAAGTATAATCCGAGAAGTTTGATCCGAGGGTATTATACCGAGGCGAAAAGTATGTACCGAGATGACACATACCGAGAGTATTATTCCGAGGGTACTATCTCGAGGAGACTATGCCCGAGCTCCTAGTTCCAAATGGCACACTTTGAGGACCCCTCTAGATTTTCCATCCTCCTAAGTGCACAGTCACGTGCCGAGGGACAAATCCGAGCCGATGGTCCAGTTTGAGGAACTCTCCCAAAAAGGACCATATCTAGTGGTGTGCAGGATAAGGAGCTCCAAGTAAGACGGTTCATCTTCATCGAATTCACCAGATAAGTTCATACTCTTCTTTGACAAACATGATTTATGTTAAAGTAAGGATAAATGTTGGTTTTTACCAATCAGGAAAAAATATATATATGCATGCACTTGTACGCTTTGCCGAAATGTATATATATTTTGATAAAATAGACTCATATGTTGAGGCTTCACTCCTGTCGTGAGTGAAAGGATCACAAAATCATCCCGACGGATGAAAAGAATATATGGTGCTACTGTGCATTCTGCTATTTTGTTTTAGGATATGCAGTGCTTCGTTAACCCTTTTTGCAGAAAAGATACGGGGAGACAACCCCTACAACAAATTAAACAAGGAAAGTCTCTCGGTCAGTCCAACACCGAGAGCCAAGGAGACAACCTTGCAGAGAAAACAAGGAAAAGTCTCTCGGTCAGTCAACACCGAGAGCAGGAAAAGTCTCTCGGTCAGTCAACACCGAGAGCAGGAAAAGTCTCTCGGTTAGTCCAAAACCGAGAGCAGGAAAAGTCTCTCGGTCATTCAACACCGAGAGCAGGAAAAGTCTCTCGGTCATTCAACACCGAGAGCAGGAAAAGTCTCTCGGTCATTCAACACCGAGAGCAGGAAAAGTCTCTCGGTCATTCAACACCGAGAGCAGGAAAAGTATCTCGGTCATTCAACACCGAGAGCAGGAAAAGTCTCTCGGTCATTCAACACCGAGAGCAGGAAAAGTCTCTCGGTCATTCAACACCGAGAGCAGGAAAAGCCTCTCGGTCAGTCCAACACCGAGAGCAGGAAAAGCCTCTCGGTCAGTCCAACACCGAGAGCAGGAAAAGCCTCTCGGTCAGTCCAACACAGAGAGCAGGAAAAACCTCTCGGTCAGTCCAACACCGAGAGCAGAAAAATAAAAAGTCTCTCGGTCTATCCAACATCGAGAGCAAGAAAAACCTAACGGTTAGTCCAACAAAGGATACAACGGCAGGATTGCAGGTTCTCGGAAGGACAAGAACATCCAAGATAGAATCGGCCCGAGTCCTTTCCTCGGACGACCCGAAATGGTTATGGAAAGGACACCAAGACAAGAAAACCTCTCGGTTGGAGGTCTCCAAACGTTAAAAGATTGGAGCATTCAGAGATAAAGAAATTAAAAGGTAAAGATTTCAAGTTATGATTTCATTTCAGTAATATATAAAGTCTTTTACAGGTTACAAAGATTTCCGAAAAGAAAGGTAAAGCTCAGCGACCTGACTACCCACCTCGAACGACTTAACCTGCTGTCGCAGACTAAAGTTATGGGGGGTAGCTCAGAAAGGTAAACAGGATAATAAAGCTTCAGAAAGAGTTTCAGTAAAGATTCAGGAAGACGAAGCTTCAAGGATGAAAAAGCTTCAGGATGACAAAGGTTCAGGATGGTAAAGGTTTAAGGAGATGAAGCTTCAAGGATGACAAAGCTTCAGGATGACAAAGGTTTAGGATGGTAAAGGTTTAAGGAGATAAAGCTTCAGGATGATAAAGCTTTAGGAAAACAAACAGGAAGGTAAAGGTTTAGAAAGACAGATCTTCAGGAAGGAAAAGGTTCAGGGAGATAAAGTTTCAGAACGACAAAGCTTTAGGATGACAAAGCTTCAGAATGAAAAAGTTTCAGGAATGAAAAGCTTCAGGAAGATATGAGGATAAAACCTCTTTAAAAAATCATCAAGTAAGACTCAACAAAGTTAAAGCTTCTACAAAGGCAAAATCACCGAAGCTACACCAAACTCTCAAATTAAGATCTCTCAGGAGCAACTCGAACAAAGATACGGGGAGACAACCCCAATAACAAACCATACGGGGATATCACCTCTACAAAAAATAACCAAGTAAGTTCATCGCTTCTAAAAGATTTTTTCATATCCTCCTCGGTCATAACTTACACAAACCGATTGTTTGTTTAAGTTAAGGAGGATAACTCAAAGCAAGATTTTTCTCTCCTAGTCATGGAGTTCAAAACAAAAGATTTTTGAGACAAAAGATTTTTTTTACCCTCCTCGGAGTTAACTTACGCAAACCGATTGTTTGTTCAAGTTATTAGAGGATAGGTGAGAATTGATTTGTCATGGAAAGTTTTTCCATAACAAAGAATTCAAACATTACAAAGTTCGAAAATAAAGATATTTACGGGTGAGACCAAGCTAGATGGTGTTCAGATTAGAAGATTCGGTACGCCAAGCACAAAACCTCGGGCCGGCAGAAGCCCCTAATCGTTATACGTCTCGGACAACTAAAGCCTCAGCGCTAGTCTGGGCCTCCGAAGCCCCCAAGAGAGATTTTTGTAGAAGCGGTCTACGAAGCGCTACCGATGAAGAAGCTTCGGGTATGTTAAGCCTTTTCTTCAACGGTTTACCATTTTTGTCAGACAGAACCTTGATCTCAGGAAAGGTGTACGGAAAGTGTTCTCTCAGAGTGGCATTTCACCACAATCTTGGTGAAATTAACTACATCAGTCCGATCCATCTCCTACCGAGAGTAGGAGATCATTTTGACAACTTTGGTCCTACCAACAATATTATGTAGAGGCATTTATGAAGAAGGTATCTATGAGAAGTTGCTATTAGTACTATGACAGATCACAAGTTGGATCCACTCAACTCGATCCAAGGAGGGGATAAACATTTAGCAACTACTTCAGGGAAATCAGGTATCAGTTATCCCTGGTAGAATTGGGATAGGACTTATGGTCCAATCAGATAAGAAGAATGATCAGATCAGAAGTCTAAGAAGATATCAGATTAGAAGTCTAATAAAGGATCAGAGTCCAATTAGAACTTTGACAGCAGTTCTAGATCGACAAAGAGCAGGAATTCTAATCCTTCCAGAGATTCGAGGCATTATTCGTCATAATTACTTTGAAAGAGGCAGTAATTGTCAGATACAGATTATGGAAGATCCAGATTCAGAAATTGAGGTATTTAATTCTCTTACATTCTAAATTCAAATAAGAGAATTAGGGGGGTAACTGTTGGAGAAATAATCAGCTCCAAAGACACGTGGGCCTAAGGTAGTATCGGGGCCCGAGCCCATCGGGTTGGCCCGGCCAGATCAGACCTAAGTACAAGACCAGTCGTTATCTCCAAAAAGACGGATATTCAAAATATATCAAGATAGACTTCTATATCCCATCAAATATGGGATAAGGTACCTAATAGAATGACATTAGCTAAAGAGAGTGTCATATCCAGTTTGGACTGTACTACCCAATTTGAATTCTATGAAGATAAGACTCAAGACTATGTGATCTAGGACTCAGACTCCTAATTAGAAAGATAAGATTCAAGACTATGTGATCTAGGACTCAGACTCCTAATTAGATTATGTTCCAAGCACTCAAGCAGTTTTATAACTGTGAACTGTGAGCCTATAAATAAGACTACTACGCCAGGTATTAAAAAGAAGCAGATTCTCTGAACTCTTGAGATTACTGATATTCTCCAGAAAATAAGTTTGAACTGACTTAGGCATCGGAGTGGGGGTCCGGTCGGCACCCCCGACGAGCCGTTTGTTATTTTGCAGATTACGAGAAGAACGAACATCGAGGAAGGCAACGAATCACAAGGCAACACGTCACCGTACCGGAAACTGTACCAACACTTTGGAACATGATTTCTGGGTGGAGATCTATGATGCTTGGGAGGCTTAGGTGGAGGACACCTTGGTCTGATATGACTGCTAACTCCACATTGGTGACACATGGGAGTTTTAGGAGCCAGCCCTTTTTTCTTCTGCTGAACTTGCCAATGTGGGCAATTTGGTCTGATGTGCCCCAGCTTGCCACAGTGATGGCATGTGGGAGTCTTTCTCCTGATAGGAAGCTTGACTAGAGGCTGAGGGTTGAAAGGAACTTCTCCTTCCATAATTACTTTTCCCTTATCCATTCTTGGAGGTGGAGATTCAGGAATAACTGGCCTCACGAAAATGGTCTTGAAGGTAGATGAAGTATCAGAAATAGAAGTAAGAACATACTCGAGTCCGGTCTTGTCAGTTGGGCACTTTTGAATGGAGAGCATGTGAGTGAGCTTATCGTCTGAAACTCTCTCTAGCTGTAACTGTGTCTCTAGTAGCCTATCTTCTAAATCATTGATCTTTATGAGCATAGAAGTCTTCTCTGTCCTGAGGTTGTTAAGCTCTAGTACCTGTTGTTTGTATTTCTCCCCCAGCTTTAGAAATTCAACATATTGAAGTTGATAGGCTGACTGCATATCTTCTTCTTCACTATTCTCAGAGTAGTAGGACTGAGAATCCTCCTTATCTTCATGTGGGGCTACGAATGCCAAAAAAATTTCTTCCGTAGGAGTTTCTTCTTCTTTCTCAGACTCATCGCTGAGAGTTGCATTAAAGGGTTTCCCTCTTTGTTTCTTCAGATTTGCACATTAAGTCCTGATGTGCCCAAAGCTTGAACATTCGAAGCACTGGGGACCCCTCGGATATTTCTTTTCTGCTTCTTCTGTATCAGTTGTGTGGGGAGCCTTTCTTAATCTGTTAGAGAACTTCTTCTTGAATTTATTATTCTTCATAAAACGCTCGAAGTTCTTGGCTAACATTGCCACTGCATCTTAATCAACATCGGAGTCTTTGTCAGATGAGACTATGGATTTCTTCTTGGATGCCTTAGATGCCTAGAGGGCAATTGTCTTTGCCTCTCTGACCGGAGGTAAGGAATATTCGTATGTCTAAAGAGATCCTACCAGCTCTTCAATCTTCATCTCCTCCAAATCCTTGCTTTCTTCTATAGTTGTCACCTTAATCCTGAAATGCTCAGGCAAAGATCTTAGTATCGTTCAGATGAGTTTTACATCCGAGATTTGCTTTCCAAGACTCACCATCGAGTTTCTTAGGTCCCTAATCTTAGTGTAGAACTCTCCAAATGCCTCCTCTTCTAGCATCTTAATTTCTTCAAATTTAGAAATCAACATTTGAAGTTTGACAGATTTTACTAGTTTTGTGCCTTCATATGTTGTTTCTAGAATTTGCCATGCATCTTTAGCAATTTCACAATTTGAAATTCTTGTGAATTCAGATGGTGAAAGTGCTTGACACAGTGCATGAAGGGTTTTATCATTGGAAAGCCTTGCGCTTGTTTGAATAACAGTAATTTCGTCTGTTTCTTCTGGTTTAATCCAACCAGTTTCAACAATTTTTCAGAGGTCAATAGATTTTAAAAAGAAGCACATTCGGGCTTTCCAATAGCCATAGTTCGTCCCATCAAAGGGCGGAATAGAATTAAGATTTTGAGACATAATAATCAAAAACATAAGTCAAAAGGATACACTCAAGAAATAAATCTAAAAACAGAGTGTACCAAGCTCAGATACCAATTGATAATATTTATTGACTTCTAATTTAAACCTAGTGTGTGTGTTTGTGTGCAAACAAATATCTTAAATGCGGAATTTAAATAAGACAAGATATTTGTTACGAAGTGGAAACTCTATGAAGAGAAAAAACCACTCTGGGGTAGCCAAACTGAGGAAATCAACTATCCAAAAACAAAGCTAGTTACAAGACACTCGTACTCACATAACCCTATGCAATAGTCATACCTTTAACTTTGACGTGTAACCCAACACGAACGCTTCCCAACCAGATCTTCCACTTGAAGGGGTTTTTGATGGATTCCTTTACCCTAGGGCCGACCCTTAAGATAGACTTCACATGAACAACTGAGCACACACTGGCAACGGCTTGAGAGCTAGCGGATCTTTGATTCTACCTAAACACCCTCTCAAAGTACTATGGAATTCACTGTCGAATTCTATACAAAACACTAGCCTAGAGCCCCCTATTTATAGGCTTCAAGAGACCTCAAAAACTGTTGAGATTCGGACTCTGGCTGGCAAGCGTTCGAACGAAAAATAGCCTCTTCCGGATTGTTTTATGCGATATCCTTTCAGAAACAGCACAATTCTATCTTTATTAGGTTCACGTCTTGACGGTCTTCGCTAAAATCCTTTCCGCGTTTGAACGGAACTCTAGAATATTCTAAACTACTGGACATCGTCTGGACGTGTTGCCACGTCGTCCAGATTGCTTGCAGAGACTTCCCAAACAGTGTCGACTTCTGAAATCAAACTCCTTGTTGAATACTGATTGACCTAGCGTTTGGACGGTGTTGTTCTAACGTCCAGACGGCTTCATCGTTATCTGCTGGACACTGGGGAGCGTCCGGACGCCTTCAAAGGCCCGTCCGGACGGTTGCACAGGAACCGATTGTTTTTGTCTTGGATTTTGCAAGGACTCTTCATGGACATCTTTAAGCAGCTTGTTGGTGTGTGTTTTAAATGTACTCGCAAGCGCACGAATCATTTGCAATATAGTGTGTGCAAGTGCGAGGTCGAATCCACAGGGAAATGATCAAATATTGGCGTCTTGTTTAATCAACCTCATTTTAACCTAGTTCCAAAAGGTTTGAGGATTGATTCAAGAACAAAAGACTAAATAAAAGAGATGAAGTAAAATATGCAAATTAAAAGGAACTAAGGCTAAGGAATCTACCAAACCAAATCCAACAACTCACACTCTTGGTTTCCACTTGAACACCCAAAGAACATTTAGCTTTGGATGTCATTCAAATGTCTTAACCACTAACTCTAGAACCATTAAATGAATCCAACTCAAAGATAAATCACAAAGAGTACTCATTTGAAATCAAATCATCCAATATATCCATTCAATGAACAAATCACAATGGATATCATCATTCAAACCGATAAAACAATGTATCCATCGGTTGAAACACATTAAATGTCCTATATCTACCACCAACCACATTCATTGCAAAAGATGAAGCATTAAATGAATGACATTTGAACAACAAATATGATATATCATTAAATGTGCAAGTAGTATAACAAGAGTGTGAGTGTCATCACTGGAAAGGTTTCATCATCAACCTTAGTTGAGGTTACTAGCCTTCCATGACTAAGAACACCACAAGAAAATGAAGAACAAACATGGAAATGAAAGAAAAGCTTTACAAAGAGAAAGTGTCTAAGAACAAAAGCTACTGGAATACACTACAAAATGCATGAAATTAAACCTATCTACTGCTCTCTGGACTCCTCCACAAGGAGGCATGGCAATGGCATTTATAGAAGGAAATAAGGGCTAGAAACCCATGTAAAATGACTCCTCTAACCCCCTCTAGGGTTCCTCTCTTGCTAGAGACAACCAAGGTCACGAAACCAGCGTGTTCTGCTGCGAAAATCAGAGGGAGAACTGCTTTTTGTCATGGAGAAGCTCCTGATTGGGTGTTCTGGCGCGCTTCTGCAAAAGTAAGTTCTGGGAAATTTCGATCGATCGACTTCGGGCAAAATTGGATCGATCGAATTTAAGTTCGATCGATCGAGTTCTTCAGAACTTCCGAATTTTCCAAGCAATCCCACATGAATTTTGCCATTCCTCACTTATTGACCTACAAAACATAAGAACACAAAACTAACCAAAGCATCAGAAAATAACAAAGCTAAAGGTCTAACTAATGTAAATCAAGGGGTCCAAATACACAATATTTGACACTCATCACTTGTGATAAGTTATTGTCTTTGATTTGATCATTGTCTGAATACATGAAGATTCTGAATTGAAAACTGACTATCCAGTTAAAATGCAACCATTACATAAAGTGTTTTTTTTTTAATCCAGAATGTAGCCAATATAAAATACTAACACTTAAAAATCTGTGGCGTTACAATATAAGCCAAGATAATGTAAAAACCCGCGATAAAAACACACTCAAAAGGACAAAAGTGCAGAGAAAATTGAGTGGGGTAGAGAGGTAATGTGGCGGCTAGGGTATGAGCATCAAGATATAACTTGTGGGGTCCCCGTCCAGACGGATCACTAACTCGTTCGGACGCGTGTTGCCACATAAGCATGTGACAGGCCGCGAGCATCCGGACGTGTAACCTTACCGTCCGGTCGTCTGAGCCGCACCAGTCCGGACGCAAGGATAGACCATCCGGACACTTCACACTGAAAAACAGAAACTAAAGGAAAAATTACAGAAAAAAAAATATTTTCCCTAATGTTAGATTCAGAACACGCATGTATAATCAACTGATAAAGCAGTCAAAGAGCATCTCAAAAATATGTAGAGATATAAAAGAGAGTTTTAGAGTACAATTAGCACAAAAATTTCCTGTAAATAGAAATTCCAAATAGATTACTCAACTCATGAAATGCGTGTGTGTGAATACTTTCTCAATAAGGTATGGAGTTCACTGATATGACAAAAAGCAACCGAATTTTCTAGACAAAAGAGAAAATCAATGAAAAATTAGTCAAAAGTCAAACCTTTTTATTTACTAGGGCCTAACAACCCTCATCTGATACATTCTCCTTAAGATGCAGTACCTAATTGTTTTTACTTGTACCATGAATGACAAGGTAAAATTTTTACTTGCACGATGAAGGATGAAAAATACGGGACTTCTAATTTTAACAAGTGTGTGTGAACAGTGTGCAACAAAATATTAAATGAGGAATTAAAGGAGACAAATATTTTGTTGACGAAGTGGAAACTCAATTAAGAGAAAAACCACTCCGGGGCAGCCAAACCCAGGATACCCACTATTCAGAAGACAAAGCTAGTTACAAAGTAGTAGCACTCACATACCCCTGATGTAGTGGTCGTACCTTAAACTCTGACGTGTAACCCAACATGAACGCCTCTGAACCAGGTCTCCTACCTGAAGGGGTCTTCAATGGAATCCTTTACCTTAGGGCCAACCCCTAAGATAGACTTCACAGCTGATCAAATCACACACTGGCAAAAGCTAGAGAGCTAGCAGATCTTCAATATCTCCCTAAACACCCTCTCTAAGCTATAAGGAATTCACCACCGAATTCTGTGTTGAATGCATGCCTAGAACCCCTTATTTATAGGCTTTAGAAGCCCTAATTCAAGTCAAAAATGGATTCTCTGGCATGCGTGTCCGGACGGTAGCCTTGGCCGTCCAGACGGGCAACTATTTTCGTGTCCGAAAAGCAATTATGGAAAATTCTCCAGGGCCATCCAGACGCTTGATGTTTCCGTCCGTACGGGAGCCGTCCGAACGATAGTAATGGCCGTTGGGACCATCAGTTTACATTATTTTTCATTAGCTTTCCAACGACGCCAATTTCGTCCCAATCCGATATTTGAGTAAAAAGTTATGACCAAAATACCAGAGGGTGTCCGGAAGGCTTGACCTAGCGTCCTGACGGTCAACTACAATCGCCTTTCCAAAATAGCACTAAAAGCTTCCATAACAAGGCTGCGTCAAGATGGTGCTGCCTTAGCATCCGGACGGTTGCACTTCGGCTGCACGTAATTACCATAATAAGGCTTTGAGTGTGCGGACCCTGAATGCTGATGTTCGGACGGTTGAACTGGTGCACGCAATTTCCATATATGATGCTTGATCGTCCAGACCATGAAGACTAACGTCCGGACGGTTGAACTTTGTATGCACGACTTGCCTTATGGAGGACATCGTCCGGACGAGATCACACATCGTCTGGACGGTTTCAGCCGTCTTCCCATAACTGTGTCTTGAGGTAGAAACCCTGATTCTTGTCAAACACTGAATGGCATCCGAACGATTTGCCATTATGTCTGGACGGATGCAACCTTGAACTGTTCGAGGCTTCTAGACACTGATGGGCGTCCGGACAGAAAGTTCTCATCGTCAGGACGGATTTTGCTGACTGATGAGCGTTCGGACGGAATACCACGTCCTTCGGACGGATGCAAGGGAACTTAACTGACTGATTTGAATTTTGCACAAAGTCTTCTTGAAGCTCATAACTGAAGTGTAGACTTTGAATAAAACAGCATCCCTGTGGAAGCAGCAACATTACATCGAAGTGATTTTGTCCAACAGAATTCAACCAACCCAAAAACTAACAAAGGACAAGATATAAAGCTAATTCAGCACAGAAGCAGTGAATATAAGTATATAACACAGAATTTAGAAGAATAACTGTTTGGTTCTTGTTGGTGCTACAACCTAGAGAGAATGCTAGAATTTTTAGGCTCTAGGTTCAACTAGCATGTTGGTCAATTTGACCATCTTATCAAAAACATCTCTCTTATTTAGAATTTCTAGAAGCAAGCAGTCAGAGAGGAAAAGATGTACCTTAGGGGAGCCTTGTATAATGCACATTTTCATCGCATGAGGAAAGTAACTATCCAGCATTTACATGCACAGGAAAAACTTGGCAAATATATAGACATAAACTCTCAATCATATCTAAGCATAATCAATTAATGCGCAATGAACCGAGATATCAGGTAAAAATACAACAATATCTGACATGCCAAGAAAAGAAAAAAATTCCTTGCAATTTCTCCCCCAATTTTATATATATATATGCTATATGGAAACAACATCATAGATTTAGCATGCAAGGCAAGATCAAACTTGTGAAGGATCAAAGTTGGCAATACAGAAAAACAGTAGCCCGACATGCTTTTTCTGTCTTCCCCAATTAGTACCTGCAAATTCTCTAAAGAGAAATAAGAGGCAAATAATAGTGGTTCCAAGATTGCACAACAAACACAAGATATAACAAGTAAAAGATTATGCAATGCAATCAAACATGATACCTTAGGATTATGAACCAAACCCTAGGCATGATAATTCTCACCAGCTAGGCAAGTCCATTCCCTCTCAAGGGGTGGATGTCTTCCTTCTTCCTGACCCATGCCTGTCTTCCTGTCGGTGGTTGTTGGCAAGATCTCATCTGATGATCCATCCACTGTATCATGCTCTGCATCTAGATGGGTAGCTCCTTCCAGTTTTGATCATCCTCCACCTTTTGCGGCTTTTTAAAGTGCTTGGATTTGTTAGTCTTTGATTTTCCATTTTGCTTGGTAGGATCAACTCTCTACTGAGGCCGCTGATGCTAAGGAGCCTGGCGTCGTGAGACATGATGCCTTGGGTCTTGATGCCATGGGGCTTGATATTGAGGAGCTTGATGCCTTGGAGCTTGATTCCATGGAGCCTGATGAGGAGCCCGATACCATGGAGTCTGATACTGGGCCAAAGGTCTTGTGCCGTAATTTGCTTGTCTGGGCACTTCTTTCTTGACCTTTGCACTCTGAGCTTTGAGAAGGGAGCACTGGGGTCGGACATGCCCACTTAATTTGCAATGATGGCATATGGGAGATTTTCTGATGGTAGGTAGCTTTTGAGTAACCGGAACATCTCCATTGAGTTTGTCCTTCCGTTTATCCTCAACTGTGGGTGGAGGCTAAGGGATTGTAGGCTTAACAAAGACATTCCTTGAAGCAGAGGGAATATTAGAAGGAAGAGCTACATACTCGAGTCTAGTCTTGTTTGTTGGGCTCTTTTGAATTGATAGCATGTGAGTCAGCTTCTCATCGGTGACCCTTTCCAATTGTAGCTGTGTCTCTAGTAGCTTTTCCTCTAGCCCCTGTATCTTGAGCAGTAGTGAGCTATTCTCTGTCTGTAAGCTATTCTGATCATGAATATGCTGCTTGCGAGCCTCTCTCAGTTTCTTGAACTCTACATAGAGGATTTTATAAGCCTCCTTGAGTTCTTCTCCATCTTATCACTGTGCTCTGAGTAGTAAGCACCTTCCTCTTCTACATGCGGAGCCACAAAGGTTAGAAATTTTTCTTGCTCAGAAGCTTCTTCTTCTTTGGACTCATCACTGAGAGTCGCATTGTAAGCCTTCCCTTTTCCCTGCTTGAGGTTCCACAGTCAGCCCGTATTGCCCAAACCTTGAGCATTCAAAACATCTTGGGCCTCTGGGATCTTTCTTCTCAGCTTCCTTAGGTTCAGATTCTATGGGGCCTTCTTCATTTTTTCGGAAAAGTTCTTCTTGAATCGCTCATTTCTCATTAATCTTCCAAAATTTTTGGCCAGCATAGCCACAACTTTTTCTTCATCCTCAGAGTCGTCTCCAGATGAGACTTCGGCCTTCTTCTTGGAAGCTTTTAGGGCAATGGTCTTCATCGTTTTGACCGAGGGCAAGGACAGCTCATAAGTTTGAAGAGAACCCACCAACTCTTCAATCTTCATCTCTTCCAAGTCTTTGCTTTCTTCAATTGTAGTCAACTTGATTCTGAAACGCTCAGGCGAAGATCTTATAATTTTACGGATGAGTTTTACATCCGAGACGGTTTTCCCAAGACTCACTATTGAGTTTCTTAGGTCCCTCATTTTGGAGTAAAACTCTCCAAATATCTCATCTTCCAACATCTTAATTTCTTCAAATCTAGAAATCAACATTTGAAGTTTGTCAGATTTAACAAGTTTGGTGCTTTCATTTGTTGTTTCTAAGATTTGCCACGCTTCTTTAGCGGATTCACTGTTTAAGATTCTTGCAAATTTAGACAGTGAAAGCAGTTGACATAGATTTATCATTAGAAAGTCGTGTGTTTTTCTCAATGACTAGTTCAAGAGTTGCATCCACTAGGTTAGTCCAACCAGTTTCAACAATATTCCAACAGTCAATATGTAATACCCGGTATTATCATGTGCTTAATTATTAATTCGTTAATATGAAATTATAGCGTGTGTCAAGATTAATAGTTCTTAATCCTTGACTTTTTATAAGTAATCTTGTTTTATATATATATATATATATATATATATATATATAAATAAATAAGAGAATTCGGGTAGGATTAAATTTAAGTATTCTAAACGAATCAAAGTCAATCGATCGATTCTAGATTTGATCGAGCGACATTAGATTGAAGTCGATAGATCGAGCGATAAGCGATTAATTTATAATATAATCAATCAAACAGAATTCGATCAATCGATTTAATATCAATCGAGCGAATTCACTTTCGAAGACGATCGAGCGATTTTATGCTGTGTAAATAAAATCCTGAGTTTGGTCAATCGATTTTCTACTACAGTGTTCGTGTAAGCAACGAATCACGATTTTCATTCTAAATATCTTTGAACCCACTTGTTGTGATTGAGTTTAGAGGATCAAAAATGTGTTAGTTAAGTTAGTTAGCAAAGTTTAGTTAGTTTATAACTAAGTTAGATTAAGATAAGATTTATTAAAATCTTAAGATACAATATTATGCGTTTAATCATTTCAAGTGCCAGTTGCTTCAAATCTGACCATTGAGGATGTGAAATGTTGGGATGATCTCAACCATTGAAGCCCTTATATAAACCATGCATGGGTGCAATTGGAGGTGGAAGAAAAAAAAATCATGGGGAAGCGCTGCTGGTTTCAGTTTCTGTTCTTCTTCTTTTGAGTGTTGAAACTTTTAGTTTAAAGTTTCATTACTTCTCTTCCATTTTCTGTGATTATAAGCTACTTTTAAATCCTTCTTAACGTTCTTAAAATTCAGCAAAAACAAGCTTTGAAACCCACAAAACAGCCCCTATTTTTGAATCCAAAAACAGAGGAGTTTTTGGATTGCATCTCTTTCTTGGTGTTGAACTTTCTAGTGTGGATTCAAGGCATCTTGATCAGTAGAAAAGCAAGCCAAATAGGTAAAGATCTTGATTCATGTCTTTATTTGATGAATAACTTGTTAGAACAACTTTGTTTAAGATTTAGTATGTATATATATATATGTTTATGTATACATGTGCGAGTTTAAGTGTATAGGTATGTTCATATATATATATATATATATAACTTCTTGTTGGGTGTTTGGAGTGTTGTGTGTGTGTTAAAGAAGAGAAAAGATGAAGGTTGGGATGCTGTGTGTGTCGACTAGTGCAGGGGAGGAAAGGTTTTGGGGGCTATAAGAGAAGAAAAGAGAGGAAAGGAAGGAGAGAAGGGGGAAAATATATATGTATGTGCTTTGGACAGTGTAGGTGTGAGAAGAGGAGAGTTTTTTTTATGAGGTTTAGTGTGTGTTTTGGTGTTGGACAGCAGGAGTGCATGGTGAAGGTAACGTGTGTGTTGGATGTGAAGTGGGTGAGATGATGTTTGTGTATGTGTGAGTTGGCAGTGAAGGAGAAAGTGTGTGTGTTTTGTGGTATGGCAGTGAGTGAGAAGGGAGAGTTTTGTGTGAAAATGAGAAGGGAAATAAGTTAGTGCAGTGTGTGTTTCGAGTAGAGAGAGAGAGAGAGAGGTGTGTGTATTGTGTTTAAAATGTGTATGTATGTGTGTTTAAATATGAAAGAGTATGTGTTGAAAGAGAAAAATGATATTTAAGATATTTATTAAAGACGTATAATTGTATATATAAATATATATGTATTTAATGGATATGTGCATGAGTGTATATTCATATGTATGAATATATAATGATGCTTCAAAAATAAAAGAGAAAATATGCCTTATTGGAAAAAGTATATTTTTATAGCACAATTATGTTAAAATTAATATCTGGCGTTTAAAATAATAATGCCGCTATTCTGTTTAACTCAAATAAATAGAATAATGATATTTTATACCGTTATATTTATTTATGTATAAGGTGATTTATAAATATTAAAAGGATTTATATTTATAATGATGACTAAATAAGACATTAGTAAATAGGTTTATTAAGTATTGTTTTAATTAATTTATTAATGCATAAATATAATTATGCAGTTACTCGGACTTACCTTGCGAACGGAATTGTAAGTATCTCTATACTTACTGAGGGTTGTGGACCTTTCATTAATATCGTGTTTACTATGTTATTTATTTGGTTGTACATGTGATTTTACATATTTTATATTTTAATTAAACTGCTTAATAACGAGCTGGTAGGCAGAAGGGGTTATAGGCCAGTGGTGAGACCATCAGATCCCGCTTGAACCTAATAAATAACCTGACGCTAGGACCTTTGGCTTCCAATAACAAACCAATAAACGTTAAGTGAGGGGACAGTAATCTCGGGCTAATACGCTATACTGGACCTATGGATTCATGAACGAGTGGTGTACAAAAGATGATTACTTAAGATACTGCATTAAAACTGCCACATTACTGCTTTATGATTATGTTTATGTACAATTTATGTCTATGCTTCGCGACGTGAACTATACATTGCATATACATGTGATTATGAACTAGCATTCGTTGTATCAATGAAAACGATCGACTCACTTAGTATTTTCTTTTGTATTATTCTTCTCCCATGTTAAACATTAATACAGGTCTTAAGGATGAGGAATATCAGGATTTTCCTGAGGGCTAGGCTGATCCTGATAGTAGGTTTTGAGACTGTGATGTCTCCAATTTTGTGGGCTGCTCTGCCGTAGTCCATTATGTACTTAGGGCGGATATTATGTTCATATTTCTGTTGTATTGTAATAATAATAATATTCTAGTTAACTTAGTTGTTTTATTCGTGCTCTACATGGCACAAGACCTATCTTATGGGCAACGACTTAATTACACATGCTTTTATTATATGGGGTATTTTTAATAGAAGCTCTGATGCGTTGGCTATGTTTTAACCTAGATGTTAATTAAATATAATCCGCTGCTATTTTATACTCTGATGACGTCATTGATGACGTCATAACGGCACGTGCAAAAATCAAAATTTTTCACTTACGCCTTTTTGTAAAAGGCTGGTCGTTACACAATAGATTTTAAAAAGAACTACATACGAGCTTTCCAATAGCCATAGTTCGTACCATCAAAGGCAGGAGCAGTATTAAGATTTTGAGACATTGAAATAAAACTAGAAGTCAAAAGGAAAGATAACATTCAAGAATTGAATCTAAACAAAGTGTACCAAGCTCTGATACCAAATGAAAATTAAAGGACTTCTAATTTAACAAGTGTGTGCAATAGTGTGCAACAAAATATCAAAATGCAGAAAATAAAGAGACAGATATTTTGTTGACGAACTGGAAACTCAATTAAGAGAAAAACTACTATGGGGCAGCCAAACCCAGGATATCCACTATTCAGAAGACAAAGCTAGTACCTAGATGGTAACACTCACATACCCAATGCAGTGATCGTATCTAGCACTTTGACGTGTAACCCTAACACGAATGTTTCCCAACCAAATCACCTAAGGGCCGACCCTTAAGATAGACTTCAGTTCAGCATAGCAACAGCAATTGACAACGGCTTCAGAGAGGACGCTTTAGCACAATAACCCTCACAATGAACTCTCTAAGGTTCTATGGAATTCAATACCGAATTCTTACAATTCTCAAGCCTAGGGGCCTCTATTTATAGGCTACAAGAGTTCAAATATGCATCTGACTCAAAATACCTAGGCATCGTCCGAATGGTAGACATAAGGCGTCCGAACAGACAACTGTGCGATCAGCTTTCCAAATTAGCTGAAATTCTTTCCTGAATTGAGCCGCGTTTGGACGGTGTTGCACTAGGGTCCTGACGGTTGCACTTTAGCTCCACGCAATTTTCATATCAAGGCTTGGTACGTCTGGACCAAAACAGCTGTCGTCCGAATGGTTGATCTGATGCACACAATTTCCATACATGAAGCTTAAGCGTCCGGACCATGAAGACTGTCGTCCAGACGATTGAATTTTGAATGCACGACTTGCCTTATGAATGAGCTCGTCCGGACGGGAATACACATCGTCCGAACGGATGCAACTATCTTCCCATATCTGTGTTTTTGGATTGAAATCCCATGGCTGATCAAACATTGAACGACATCCAGACGTGCTGCTGAAACGTCCGGACGGATGCAACTTGGAACAGTTTGAAGCTTCTCGACATAGAGGAAGGTCCGGATGGAAAGTTCTTGTCGTCCAGACAGATGAGTCTTGGACAGTTGAACGTTCGGACGGTATAACACGTTGCCCAAACAGTTGTAAGGGAACTGTACTAACTGCTTTGAATTCTGCACAGAGTCTTCTTTGAAACTCGAAACTGAAGTGTAGACTCCAAATAAAACAACATCCATGTATAATAAGCATCATTACATAGAAGTGATTTTGTCCAACAGAATGTAGCCAATCACAAACTAACACTAAATGCTCCTAATAATCCGTTGTCTTCTTGGCTATGGAAATGTTTGATGAAGAATAAAGGTATAGTTCAAAAAGAAGCTTATATTTCTATTTCTACTGGTTTGAATGTTTCTATTTGGGATATGCCTTGGGTTCCTTTGATGCTTGGTTTCACTCCTAGACCGAATCTTAATCTAATTGATCATCCTAATTTTTGTTTGGCAAATTTATTATTACCTAATGCAAGGGTGTGGAACAGGTTACTTTTGGATGATCTATTTGATTCTCAGTTGGTTCAGTGCATTCTTAGCATCCATCTTCTACAGTCTTTTGGTATTGATCGTTGGATATTGGCTCCTTCTATTTCTGGTCTTTTCTCTGTGAAATCTGCTCATGATTTTCACTCTCGGCTAAAACATCTTCATTGGAAGGTTGTGATGTAGCGAGAAACAATAGACGTGATTGTGAAATTGTGTTTTCAAAGCACAAATTCAACAACATATTGAAAGAGAAAAACTGATATTCTTATTGATGAAAAAATTCTCTTCCAATACAATTATTCCAAACTTATAGTAAAAACCCTACAGCTACAAAACAAAATAAAATGCTCTAAGAATGGAAATAAAACAAATAAGCATAATATGGAAATACTTGGTGCCAAAGGATATTTCCAAATTAATGGAAATACTTGGGGCCAAAGGAAAACCATATTAGGGAAAATATAATAACTATAATACTACTTGACAACAAAGGAAATATAAATATGGGATTTCTCTAAAAGAGGAATCAGGAGAGTTGTCAATAATCCCTTATTTCCTTCTTGGTCTTTAACTTGTTGGCAATTGACAAATCAAAAAATCTTCTAACTTTATTATTCGGAAATCTTCTAGTTATATTAGTCGGGACAATTGAGCAGCATTACTCAGGCTCAGGACACTCTAGCTATCTCGACCTTGGGATACTCTAGTTGTCTCAGCCTCAGGATACTCTAGCTGTCTCAGCCAGGAGACTATAACCATCTCAGCCTCGGCCTGTCCTACATCAGGCTCCTCCACTTTAAAAAAACTCATCCACGAGTTTTCAACCATGTTTCAAGACTTATCCGGGGCATGGGATGATGATTGCTAAATATTGTATATTTGAACCCCTTAATTTGTATTTGAAAAATAGATGACTTATAATTTAACCGTGTGTGTATGCACAATGTGTAACAAAATAATGTAAAAGCGGAATTTAAATGACACAAATATTTTGTTAACGAAATGGAAACTCAATTAAGAGAAAAACCACTACAGGGCAGCCAAACCTAGAAAATCCACTATCAGAAGACAAAGCTAGTACATAGACAGTAACACTCACATACTTGATGCAGCGATCGTATCTAGTACTCTGACATGTAACCCAACGTGAACGCCTCCCAACCAAGTCTCATACTTGAAGGGGACTTCTATGGATTCCTTTACCTTAGGGCTCCTCCCTAAGATAGACTTCAATTAACGAGTATAGCAACAGCACACAACGGCAACGGCTTGAGAGCAAGCGGATCAGCACAATATCTCCTAAAATATACTCTCTAAGCTCTAAAGAATTCAATTCTGAATTCTATAAATTGTACATGCCTAGAGGCCTCTATTTATAGGCTATAGAAAATCTAAACTGAGTCTGATACGATTTTCTCTAAGCGGCATCTGGATGCAAGCTAAGGTTGTTCGGACGAACAACTATGCAACCGGCTTTCCAAAAAGCACTGAAAATCTTTCCTGAATAAGACCATGTCTGGACGGTGTTGCCCAAGCGTCTGGACAGTTGCACTTCTGCTGCACGCAATTTCCATAATAAGGACTAGCATCAAGACAGTGTTGCCCTAACATCCGGACGGTTGAAATTCTTCTCCACTTCTTGCCTTATCAAGGATAGCGTCCGGACGGTGTTGACCTGTCATCCAGACGGTTGCAACTATCTTCTCATATAAATGTTTGTGAAGGAACTTCTTTTACTTGTCAAACACTAAATAGCGTTCGGACGTGGTGCTGAGACGTCAAACCGGATGCAACTTTGAACATTTCAAAACTTATGGACACTGATGGACGTTCGGATGGTATTGCCACGCCGTCTGGACGGATGTTGCGAACTGATGAGCATCCGGACGTTATACTGGGCCCTCCGGGCGGATGCTTGGGATCCAACTTCTCTATCTTGAAATCTACATATAATCTTCTTGAAGCACATATTTGAATTGAAGACTCTGAATACAAAAAGCATCCCTGAATATGTAGCAACATTACATACAAGTGATTTTGTCAAATAGAATGCAGCCAATCTCAAACTAACAAACTCCCCCTTTGGCTATTCTGAGACAAAAATCACTTGACCGGTTTAAAAATACAATCCTGGTCCAAAACAAAAAAATACTTCACATTTTTGTCTCAAAAGGACAAAGGGTAAAATAAAGTATAGAAAAAACACAACCAAAAACAGTTCCAAATTTCAAATGAAAAAGAAATCTGTAAAGAGCCATAGAAAACATCTTTCTAAAAAAGGAAGAAAACAGTCAAATAGCTAGTTAGATTTATACAAACATATATTTGAGAGACAAGTATAAAATAAGCAAAAATTTCCCTGTAGATACAAAAATTTTAAATAGCTGGCTCAACTCATGCAATGCGTGTGTGTTTGTGTGTGTGAATGCTTTCTTAATAAGGTATGAAATTTACTGATATGACTTAAGGCAACTGAATTTTCTAACCAAGAAAGAAAATCAAAGATAGATCAATGAAAAGTCAAACCTTATTTTACTAGGGCCTAGTCACCTTCATCTGATACACTCCCCCTAAGATGCTGTGATAAGCATCAAATGTTGCACATTCAAGCCCCTTAACTTGCATATGTTAATTCCTTACCATTGTTATTTGTTTGATTTTGTGTTGTTTTATTATTTTCAGGTTTTAAATAAACATGCAATTAATTCCATTGATTTTAGGCTTAAAGCACACTTTGAGAAGACCTAGAAGATATGATTAAGCCTAGCCAATCATAATAGAAGACCTATATGATGTGGTTAAGTTTAATCAAATCAAGAGAAGGATTAAATCATAATTTCTCCACTAAGAGTCAAAATCAGATTGGATTCAAATTTGGATTCTACATATGTCTCACTGTTTTGATCATAACTTTTTGTTCAGATATTGGATTGCAATGAAATTGGTGGCGTTAGAAAGCTAATACAAAATGAACAAATATGTCAGAAATATCTTTTCCCTAATTCTAATGTTTACTATGTCAAAATCATTCCGCAATAAAAGACCACAAATCTGGACGAATTTGGAATCATTTTCCTACTTGGATTGAAGTTTCAATCTCTTACTTGGACTAAGAGACTAAGTTCCGATATTTCTTGAATTCCTTGGGCTTTTATGCCTCTCATAGTATCTATAAACAGACCCCTAAGCTTCAAGAGAAGGTGTGCTTGTGCTTAACTTTAGACATAAAATTATTCTTGGAGGCTTGACAAGTTGAAGAGGAGAAGAAAATGGCAGGAGGCCATCCTAGCACCACAATGAGTAGCTAAATTCGTACTAGGGTGTTGATGTAGCCCTTTCCAAGTAACAATGGTTTATTTGTATTTTAATTTGAGATTTTCTATATGCATGATGGTTGTATGGCTGTGAGAATTGATCTTAACGTTTATATTCAATCATTATGAATTTCTTATCTTGTCTTAGAAAGTCTTTTATATTGATTGAACTCAATCCTTCATATTTTCTGTGATTATGTGAATGATTGTTATACAACAGTTTTAATTGACATATGATGAAAAGGGTTAGATAGGCCATGCCTAAGAAGACGGATTGTACTACACCCTAGTTTAGTGTAATTTAGGTAGATAATTCATACCAACCGAAGATAGGTTATATACTATTCCATTGAATGTGTGTATCCTATTATAGACGTAGCTAATCCATACCTAGGAAAGGCGGGTCATTCCGCATCTTAGTGGTTAGGTGGACGGTCCGTGCCAACCAAAGATGGATTATACTTATTCTTTAGATGTAATTTCTTGACTACTCGAGTGAGATGAGCCCTATATCATGCATAATATGAATTTCCCTTATTAATTTATGATTGAACATTGTTATGCGTTGAGTGGTGAAATCAATCCCCTATTCTTTTTCTCATCCCTACTCTATTTACATTTATGTCTTTTACTCTAATGTATTTATTTTTAGAAAACAAAATCAATCAAACATCTTCTAAATTAAGTTATATTTAATCTCAAAAAGCTTGATAATAATTCCTACGCAGTCCTTGAAGTTCGACACTTTGTCTATAGCCTTATCCTACAAGGATTCAAACTATTGCGAGTGGTAATTTTACTATTGATATATTTTGGTAAACAAAAGACCACATCATGTAGCACTTTTCTTTTATTTAGTCCTTTAGTGACCATTTATTTCCACAATGATTTGGCTATAGGGGCAAGTTCAAGAACAGATTTATAGTACAACAAGCAAATGATCTTTTTATTTATCCAGATTTATTGATTTTTGAATTCTTTTTATCACTTGGTGCTGCAACCTAGAGAGAATGCTACATTTTTAGGTTCTAGATTCAACTAACGAGTTGGTCAATTTGACCATCTTAGTAAAAAGAATCTCTCATCAGAATTTCAAGAAGCAAAAACTCAGAGAGAAAAGAAATGCACCTTAGGGGAGCCTGAGATTGTAAAGCCCCGCTTTTACAAAAAGCGTTAGTGAAAATTTCTCAATTTTTACGTGACATTACTAACTCATCAAAGTTATATATTAGCAGCGGAATATAATTTTTCTTTAACAATGACACATCAGAGCTGACTGAATAACCTTAATATAAAAATAATAACCTTTTGTTCTGATATAATAATTACATCCAAAATAATAACTTATGTGCCACATGCGGCACATAATAAATACATAACTACTATTTGTCTCCAAATAATGATTATATGCTAAAAGTCCCGTCCTTAAGTTGCTTCCTTTATTCCTGCAAAAACTTGCATGTGATTGTGGTTAACACCACAATCTCATGCTGTGGTCGAGTGAGTCAACGGTCCTCAACCACAGTGATACACTGATTTATTTAACCATATACAATGCAATCAAATGATGACAGTTATATCTGCATACATTTAATCACATTCATTTATCTACTTTAACTCTTTATTTACTTAAGTCATATAATTGCATTCATTCCTGCTAAAGCCTTGTACTTAGCTAAGGGGTTATCTACGAGCCTTGTGCTCCTAAAACTATAAAGCTTGTTGGTTCTTAGGTCCTTGTGCCTCCACTGTGAGCCTTGTGCTCGCCAGTCTACCACGGGGCCTTGTGCTCCCACTGTGGGCCTTGTGCTCGCCAGCTTATTATTATTATTCCTTCAACCTTTGGTTTATCTGTCGGTCTTATCAATGTATTGATGCCTTGGTACCTAAACTTTCGGTTTACCCATTGGTCTAGTCAATTGCTTGACGCTTTGGTACGTAAACCTCAGTTCATCCGTTGGTCTCCTCAATTCACTGACGCCTTAGTACCTAAATCTCCAGTCTTTTTATTAACCCATTCATAACTCATAATATGATCATGAAAACAACATCATATACATAATTCGAACTAGAGCATGTTAAACATATCAAATGCCAAACCATATGCGTACAATTAAATAAAACAGCAATTGTTAGTATTTTGGCCTCATTCTGTGTTTGGACAAAATCACTTAAGTGTAAAGATGTTGTAAACATGGATTCCATTATTCAGAGTTTGCAAGTCAGAAGAATTCAAGTTCCCTATCAGCCGTCCGGACGATCGAGCCATCCTGTCCGGACGACGTGTCATCCCATCCGGACACTAGACAGACCAGTATCATCCGTCCGGACGAAGTGTTCATTCCGTCCGGACCCCATACTGTATCGAGAAGTTTCTGTGCCAGCTTCCATCCGTCCGGACGTTTTAGCAGCACGTCCGGACGCCTCCCAGTACTCGATCAGTTTCTGATTTCTTTCCAAGTTCCAAGAAAGGGAAGATCAATCAACCTTCTGGACGATGTGGTATCCCGTCCGAACGTGCGTCTCCTTAAGGCAAGAATCGCAACTCAAATATGACCGTCCGGACGACTGACAGCTGTGGTCCGGACGCGCGTGCATCAAAGAAGGAAATTGCCAATTCGACTTCAACCGTCCGGACGACTGCCTATCATGGTCTGGACACACGCATTGCAGTTATAGAAATTGCGTTTTGAAGAATAGCCGTCTGGACTCTCATCCCCCATGGTCCAGACGCTCAAAAGCCTTATAAGGAAATTACTTGCAGTGGACTTGTGAACGCCTGGACGATGTGCCATCCCGTCCGGACAAGGCTCTTAAACATGAAAGATTTCCCAGCGAAATTTTTTGAAAATCTTGTCGCATAGTTGTCCGTCCGGACGGCCCATGTCCACCGTCCGGACGGCGCCCAGGTATATTTTTGCCTGACGCTCATTTGAACCCCCAGCCTATAAATAGAGGCCCCTGGGCACTGAGAACTGCAAGAATTCGGTGTGAATTCCATTAGAGCTCAGAGAAGTCATCAATCCCTTTGCAGCCGTTTTACAAGTGTGTTGTGCTATAAACCGAAGTATATCTTAGAGGTCGGCTCTAAGGTAAGGAGTTCCATTGAAGACTCCTTCAGGTAGGAGAACCTGGTTGGGAAGCGTTCGTGTTGGGTTACACATCAGAGATCAAGGTACGACCACTACATCGGTACATGTGAGTGTTACTGTCTTGTATCTAGCTATGTCTTCTGAATAGTGGAATTCCTGGGTTTGGCTGCCCCGGAGTGGTTTTTCTCTTAACTGAGTTTCCACTTCGTCAACAAAAATCTGTGTCATTTACTTTCCGCTGTGCTTTAATTTTTGTTGACACTTATGCACACACTTTATTTTTAGAAGTCAATTCCGTTTTTCAATTGGTATCAGAGCTTGGTACACTCTGAGAAGATTAATTTCTTGAGTGTTATTATATTTGACTTCTATATTTTGATATGTCTCAAACTCTTAATTCTGTTCCTACCTTTGATGGTACGAACTATGGCTATTGGAAAGCTCGGATGCGATTCTTTTTAAAATCTATTGACTGTTGGAGTATTGTTGACTTTGGTTGGACTAAACCAGAGGATGCAACTCCCGAAACAGTCCCTCTGAAAAACGCCCGACTTTCCAATGATAAAGCCCTCCATGCTCTATGCCAAGCACTTTCTCCCTCTGAATTTGCCAAAATTTCAAACTGCAAATCAGCCAAAGAAGCATGGCAAATCTTGGAAACAACATATGAAGGCACGAAATTAGTTAAATCTGCCAAACTTCAAATGTTGACTTCAAGATTTGAAGAAATTAAGATGTTGGAAGAAAAGACTTTTGGAGAGTTTTACTCCAAGATAAGTGACCTTAAAAACTCCATGGTGAGTCTTGGGAAATCTATCTCGGACGTAAAACTCATCCGAAAAATTCTAAGATCTTTGTCTGAGCGTTTCAGGATCAAGGTAACGACAATCGAGGAAAGCAAGGATCTTGAAGAGATGAAGATTGAAGAGCTAGTTGGATCTCTTCAAACATATGAGCTGTCTCTGCCCCCGGTCAAGAAGTTGAAGACCATTGCCCTAAAGGCTTCTAAGAAGAAGGTAGAAGCCTCCTCTGAAGATGTCTCTGAGGATGAAGACAAAGCTGTGGCTATGTTAGCCAAAAATTTCAGAAGACTGATGAAAGATGATAGGTTCAAGAAGAAGTTTTCTGATAAAATAAAGAAACCTCTCAGAGAAGCTGAACCAGAGGAAGAGGAGAAGAGAGATTCCAGAGGACCCCCGATGTTTTGAATGCTCAGGCTTTGGGCATATCAGGGTGGATTGTGGGAATCTCAAAAAGGGCAAGGGGAAGGTATACAATGTGACTCTCAGTGATGAGTCAGAAGAAGAAGCTCCAGAGTCTGAAAAATTTCTGGCCTTTGTAGCCCCACATGTTGAAGAAGAAGACTCATATTACTCGGAGCATAGTGAAAATGAGGAAGAGCTCAAAGAGGCCTACAAGACACTCTACAAAGAGTTTGAGAAGTTGAGGGAAGGCCGAAAGCAGCACCTGAATGATCTGAACAGTTTGCAGACCGAGAAGAGTTCAATGCTGCTCAAGTACAAGAGCTCGAGGAAAAGCTACTAGAGACACAGCTCCAGCTAGAGAGAGTCACTAATGAGAAGTTGACTCACATGCTGTCCATCCAGAAGAGACCAAATGACAAGACTGGTCTCGAGTATGTAGCTTCCTCTTCTGATGTTCCTTCTTCCTCAAAGACTATATTTGTGAAGCCTACAGTCACAGAGCTTCCTCCCGCTGTTGAAGATAAACAAAAGGAAAAGGTTAATGATGATGTTCCAGGCACTCAGCAGCCTCATTCCATCAGAAGACCTCCTATTTGCCATCACTGCGGTCTCAGTGGGCATGTTCGGCCTTAGTGCTCCCTCTTGAAAGCTCAAAAGGTCAAAGACAAGAAAGAAGCGCCCGGACAAGTTCATTATGGCGCTAGACATGCGGCTCAGCATCAGACTCCTTGGCATCAGGCATCCTATCAAGTACCATGGGGACAAGCATCAAGGCATCAGTATCAAGCCCCTTGGTCTCATGCTCCTCAGCAGCGGTTTGTATCAGCCAATCATAGTGGCGCCTCCTGTAGCAAACCCAAGCAATTGAGAAGGCCTCAAGAGCAATACTTCGGTGAGCCTCCTGTCTGGATGCAGAACATGATGGAGTGGATGATGCAGTCTTGTCATCAACCACCCACTGGAAGGCAGACTTGGACTGAGAAGGGCAGTTACCCCAGGAAGGGGAACCGACACACCTGGCAGGTTCGGGTGTTCATGCCTAGGATTTGGTTCCTAATCCTAAGGCATCAGGTTTGATTGCTTGCACTTTTTATGTTATATTTTATGTGCTTGTTATGCAATCTAGGAACTAGTTTGTTGTGCCCCCTGTTTCTCTCGAGAGAACTGTACAGGTATCTATTGGGGAAGACAGAAAAAGCAGGTCGAGCGACTGTTTTTCTGTACTGGCATCTTTGAGCATTTACATGTGTGATCTTACCTTTGCATATGATGTCATTTCCATATTGCATGTTTTGTTTTTTTTTAAAAAAAAAAAAAAAAAAATTTGGGGAGAATTTGCAAGATTTTTTTTTCTCTTGGCTTATTAGATATTGTATGTATCTTCACCTGATATCTCAATTCTGTGATCATCAATACTTTGCTTATATGTATTTGAGAGTTTTATGACTATTTTGGCCAAGTGATTTTCATGTTTATGCAAAAGTAGGATAGGTTCTTTCCTCATGCGATGAAAAGTGCACTATCCGAGACTCCCTAAAGGTACATATTTCCTTCTCTGACTAGTTGCTTCTAGAATTTCTAAATTAGAGAGAGGTTTGTGATAAGATGGTCAAATTGACCACAGGCTAGTTGAACCTCGCATCTATAAATTCTGGCATTTCCTCTAGCTTGCAGCACCATAAGAATTGAGCAGTTATTCGTATGAATTTTGTGCTTTAAAATTGTCTATTCACTGCTTCTGTACTGAATTTGCAATATACCTTGCCCTCTATGAGCAAGAAAAAATTTATCTTGTCCTTCATGGTACAAGTAAAACAATTCGGTGTTGTATCTCAGGGGGAGTGTATCAGATGAGGATGGCTAGGCCCTAGTAAAAGTAAGGTTTGACTTTTGGCTAATCTGTCACAGATTCTCTCTTCTTTAGGAAATCCGGTTGCTCCTGTCATGATTTTTTCAAACCTTGTGGTTTCAGTCTTCACACACACACACGCATTGCATGAGTTGAGTTGCCTATTTGAATTTTCTATGATCATGAAAATTATTTTGTACTAATTGAAATCTCAACTCTCATTTATATCTCTGTTTAGTTTTTGAGATGCTCTCTGATTATGTTATCAGTTGATTATACATGCTGTTCTAACACTGACCTGAGGAAATTTGATCTCTGTAATTTTTTCCCAGTTTTTCTGGTGTTTCAGTATGGAGCGTCCGGACAGTCTACATTGACGTCCAGACGGACTGGTGGTCAGGACGGCACTCTCTTGGAGTCCGGACGGGGATGGAGCCCACATGTCCGGACAGGACCTGATGGAGTTCGGACGCGCACTGTCATCATCATCCGAACGGTCTCTTTATATCGTCCGGATGTGCGCGACCAGTTTGCTCCTTTCTGAGGCAGCGAGCGTCCGGACGTCATCAACCCACCGTCCGAACGGGAACCCCACAGAGGCTATAAATTCCCCTGCTCGCCGCATTCTCACTATACCCCACTCAATCTCACTTTTGGCTGTTTGTGAGTTCTCTTTTTGTGAGTTTTTGGCTTTTTGCATTTTTCTCATATTCCAGGTATTGTTTTTCAGCCCTTATTTATTTTTGGAATATGAGATGCATATATCTGCCATGTTGAAATTTCTTGGACTTAGTTGTGATATTATTTTTACACAAGTCCTTTTTACTGCTGTTATTCTGCCAAATTTTTTATCCTAACAAGAATATTTTTGGAATATTTTTCTTTAGAAAATTCTTGTTGGATCTTTTGCAGAATCATGTCTACCGGCAGTCCACCCCGCAGGGTCCATCAGAGGCTTGTGGAAGATAGGGCTGCAATTCAGGCCAAGATAATGGACCGCACTATCATTGCTGAGCGGAACGTCCTTCGGGCTGATATCATGGTGCCACCGCTGGACAACATACTTGACATCATCCAGACGTACAACTGGGGATATCTCCACAGCTGTGTTTGTGTGGTGTACACCAGATTGGTCAAGCTCTTCTACGCAAACCTGGAGGTGGTGCAGAATGATGATCATGGAGTGGTGCTTCAGTCCTCCGTTGCAGGCCATCTCATCACTGTTGATCCTCAGGTCATCAGTCACATCATCCGAGTCCCAGTGCTCGAGATTTCGGCTAGGCCATACAATGAGGTGGTGCTTCCTCCATCCCTGGATGATCTCAGGGAATTCTTTCGTGCCGTTCCCCAAGGTGAGGAGCGCTCTACTGCCATCCGGATTGGTGCCCTGTCATCCTCCCACCGCATGCTGGCCAAGATCATTCAGCAGAACATCTGGCCTGTTGCCCGGCGCAGTGATCTAATCCTGAAACGGGCCCAGTTTGTCTATACAATCCACCTCTGCTTGCCTTTCTGCCTGTGCAAGCACATTTTGGGGGTTATGTTAGAGGCCCGTGATGAGGGCACTGCTGGTCTTCCGTTTGGCTGCCTCCTCACTCAGATTATTCTTCAGTCGGGCGTCAATGTCAATGGCGAACCGAAGATGAAAATCCAGCAGCCCATCAGCAAGCAGACATTGATGAAGTCTAATGCGCAGCTGTGGAGAGATGACTCCAATGATGAGGTGCCCCCACCTGCTACTATGCCAGTCGGCTTTCCAGATATGGCTTCATCCTCACAGACTGTTCCGCCATCTGAGCCGGAGGTCAATTATGCTCAGATTATGGAGGCTCTTGCTGCACTTCAGGGAGGGATGAGCAGCATGCAGGTGTCTATGTCCTCCATGCAGCAGTCTATGTGTTCCATGCAGCAGTCCATCTCATCCATGCAGCTAGCTGTGCACTCCATCGATAGGCGCATGGAGCAGAACCAGCTGGACCTTCAGGAGTGCCTGAAGTATCATCATCCTAGCAGCAGTGATGATGAGGATGATCCAGACGGGATTTTACCCATGCCTGTAACGACCCACTTTTTACAAAAAAAACGTAAGTAATTATATCTGGATAATTACGTGTCATTAACCATTCAGAGACGATAAATCTGGCAACGAAAAATACGAATATCTTTTTTTTTTTTTCTTTACAACCATCAGGGACAACTCCCTTACAATACATTTAGAGCTTTAACTGACATCCACTAGAAATACATTAAAAGTCTTTCACACTAATTACAAAGAAACATGTGTCACACATGACACGAAAGCATACATGGAAACTTACTACATACAAGTAAATTCCTAAACATGTTACATACAGAACAGTACAAACATTTACAAGTACCAAGCACTAAAATCCTAACTACAATAGCTTTAAATCTCTTAAGCTAGCATTTAATCCATTCCATAATCTTCAGAACCTGTGCAAACATCTATGAGACGGTGGTTATAACCACAACCCCATAGTTCCATAAGTGAGCTAACTGTCATTCAACAACATCATGATTTATGCATTATTTAAGGAACAGAGATAACATAATGATTAGGTGACAGTTTTATATGCAAAGTTTAACAGTTCAATTTAGTCATTGCACTCCTCTCGTATAAGGGCCGTACCCCCGGTCAGCGTATTCGAGACGTTCGACGACGTGTCCCCTACATTATATTTTATTAGCATGGTTTCCGCACTAGCAGAGTACGTCCCACGTCACTCCACTAGCACTTTGAGAGATAGTAGCAATCAATATGAATTATTGGGTTTTCGGTTCCTGGCACTATTCCCATCCTAAACCTTTGGAAGACGTAGCGCCCAATATTAATAGGTTGATTATTAATTGTATGCAATGATTATTCACATGCATCCAATTAAAATAAAACATAAACACAACACTATTGAAATCCAGTGCTACCCTCAGTAAGTAATTTATACTTATAGCCCTTTTGTGTTGTCACAGTTCATCATCTGCATCAAATACATATACATGTGCATACAAGGTCAAGACCATTACTTTTTATAAACCCGTGCCTAAACCTGAATTCTATTTCACATATATGCATACATAGAAGCAATCATCTTTTTAATTAGAAAATCATTTACATTTGTTAACACTTAACATGGTTAAGTCTTAATATTTACTTAATCAATTAGCAAATCAATACCTTAGAATAATATCTAATCTAGGTCTCAAGTAGCACTTGAGTATAATCTAACATTCTTAATATCATCCTCTATAGCATAGATAAATCAGCTAACAAGAAACCTATGCATATTTCTAGCAAGATATCCATATCACACTGTCAATTTTGAAAGCTTTAAACCATAATACTCAAGTCCTAAAACAATGCATTGCATGATTAAACTCATAAAATCATTCTTTAATTCTAGAGCTTTACAACTAATTAAGTATTTAGTTTAAACATCACATATACATTATCAATAATCAAACATTATCTACAACATGGATAGAATATGGTAATTCTCTAGCCCTTTGTCAATTAAAACATATTAGTTTATCATCAATAACCAAAATTGAGGAATAACCTCCAAATAACATTCCAATATCTATTCATTTGAAACAACCTTAAACAAATCAGCAAAACACCATATGGCCAACATAGGAAATCTATTTCTTAAAATTCATCACTGCTCCGGTTACTAAAATACCAATACACTCAAATATTCATTCAACAATAATTCTAACTTCTAAAATTATCACAAGCCATCTAACCAAAACACTGCCAACAGGGAACAACAGAGAACAATCCCCCAACATCAATACACCCCAAACTGGCCAGCAAGACCTAATCCCAAAATAATTCCAACAACTAAAATCAACATAAAATATCATAAGGCCAAACCTAGCACAGCCTACACCAAATCAGAACATCAATTATCATTAATAATAACCAAAACTCAAATCCACAACACCCAATTCAATACCCATAGCCACTACCGACACATAACCGGCCAGAACAGGAACACAAGACAGGGAAATCAACATCCAAAAATACCCCATCATTAATCCATAAAAATCCCTTAACTAATCAATAGAAAACCCCCAAAAATCATCAAACCCTAATTCAACAATAATCAAATCAATCCCCAAAATAAATCATCATAGGTTATAAGAAATTACCCTAAGGATTTTCATAGCAAATCCACCGGAAAAGCCACTGATTCCACTGGAAAAGTCGGCGAAAAACGTACATGGAGGACTGGGTTTTCGGGTTTTCGGGTCTCGGGTCTCACGGCTGCATCGGGTTACTGGGCACCGACAGAAACCACCAAAGAACAGTCTCCAACCGCCGGAAATTGCATCTCAGGCTGCCAGATCATCTCTGGTTCTGTGGGTCGTTCGGGTTTCACACAAACGGGTCACAGGTTCTCGAACCGTCCGAGTTCTCTCTCTCGGGTCTAGCGGGTTGCGGGTCACGACCTCGCCGGAATCGCCACTGGAACCGCCGGATTTCAGTTCTGGCCACCATCCATAGAGGATCGGGTCCTCTAGGTTCCGAGTTCAGCTCCCTCTCTCCCGATCTCTTACTCTCCCTCTCCCGATCTCTCGGTCTCATCTCTGTCTTTCTCTGTTTCTCTCCTCTCTCAATCTCTCGATGTCACTCTCTCTCTCGGTGGGTCTGGCGAGAAGAAAAACAGAAGAAGAAATGAAAAAAGAAGAAAGAAGAAATAGAAAGATGAGAATAGAGGTGTGTGAGATTTTCAGAGGCAGGGAGGTTTATTTTATAAAAATATAAGATATTATTTTTTCCTTAATCATTAAGTTTAGTAAATATCTTTCATAAAAGTATCTCCAATAAAATATCTCTTGTAAAAATAAGATTACCAATATGTATAATTCATTAAGATTATAATCTAAGTCTGTTTCGAGTCTAGTTCGTTTCATTGGCAATATTATTATCTCAATAATATTTTTACACTAAATATATACCAAATATATATTGCACAATAATATTACACGCAGTGAATATTACACATTAATATTATTTATCAATATTATTATGCCAATTAGTCCACTAAATAATTCGGTCAGTCTATTAAATAGCCCTGTAATATTATTAGAGTTTAATAATATTATTCTTTATTTATAAAATCATGGTTTACAAATAATAAGACCAATGAATATTTATTTTCATAAATATCCATATATTCCTCATTATTTATCGGGGATTAAAATACCGTGTTTAAAGCCACGTATTTTATTAATTGATCGATGTGAATATTGTTTCCAACAATATTAAGCCGTTCGAACGTCGAGTCTTGAGAATCGAACGTCAATTCTAGACTTGTCTATTTTACTCAGTCTTAAATTTCAATTTAAGACATTTTATTTAATTACTTAAAATCTAGGTCGCTACAATGCCTGAGGATGTTTGATTCCCTCTTGTGTTTGTTGACTTTTTATTGTCTTTTGTTATTTTGAGACAATTTTTTGCTTTGTTAAAACTTTTGGATATATATTACTTTGTTTCCCGGGTCCTTCTGAGACCGTTAGGGGGAGCAATTTTTATTTCAGTTGGTTATGTTATTACTCTGTTTTACCCTTTGTCCCTTTGTTACAAAAAGGGGGAGTAATTTTTATTTTGGACCGGGAATGTATTTCCAAACCGGTCAAGTGATTTTTGTCCCTGAATGGCCAAATGGGGAGTTTGTTAGTATTTTGGCCTCATTCTGTGTTTGGACAAAATCACTTAAGTGTAAAGATGTTGTAAACAGGGATTCCACTATTCAGAGTCTGCAAGTCAGAAGAATTCAAGTTCCCTGTCAGCTGTCCAAACGATCGAGCCATCCCGTCCGGACACCCATCTGTCCACTGTTCCATCCGTCCAGACGACGTGTCATCCCGTCCGGACGCTAGACAGACCAGCATCATCCGTTCGGACGAAGTGTTCATTCCGTCCGGACCCCATACTGTATCGAGAAGTTTCTGTGCCAGCTTGCTTCCGTCCGGACGTTTCAGCAACACGTCCAGACGCCTCCCAGTACTCGATCAGTTTCTGATTTCTTTCCAAGTTCCAAGAAAGGGAAGATCAATCAACTGTCCGGACGATGTGGTATCCCATCCGGACGCGCGTCTCCTTAAGGCAAGAATCGCAATTCAAATATGACCGTTCGGACGTCTGACAGCTATGGTCCGGACGCGCGTGCATCAAAGAAGGAAATTGCCTATTCGACTTCAACCGTCCGGACGACTGCCTATCATGGTCCGGACGCGCGGATTGCAAATATGGAAATTGCGTGTTGAAGAATAGCCGTCCGGACGCTCATCCCCCATGGTCTGGACGCTCAAAAGCCTTATAAGGAAATTACTTTCAGTAGACGTGCGACCGTCCGGACGATGTGCCATCCCGTCCAGACGAGGCTCTTAAACAGGAAAGATTTCCCAGCGAAATTTTTGGAAAATCTTGTCGCACAGTTGTCTGTCCGGACGGCCCATGTCTACCGTCCGGATGGCGCCCAGGTATATTTTTGCCTGACGCTCATTTGAGCCCCCAGCCTATAAATAGAGGCCCTTGGGCACTGAGAACTGCAAGAATTCGGTGTGAATTCCATTAGAGCTCAGAGAAGTCATCAATCCCTCTGAAGTCGTTTTACAAGTGTGCGGTGCTATAAACCGAAGTCTATCTTAGAGGTCGGCTCTAAGGTAAGGAGTTCCATTGAAGACCCCTTCAGGTAGGAGAACCTGGTTGGGAAGCGTTCGTGTTGGGTTACACGTCAGAGATCAAGGTACGACCACTGAATCGGTACATGTGAGTGTTACTGTCTTGTATCTAGCTATGTCTTCTGAATAGTGGAATTCCTGGGTTTGGCTGCCCCGGAGTGGTTTTTCTCTTAACTGAGTTTCCACTTCGTCATCAAAAATCTATGTGTCATTTACTTTCCGCTGTGCTTTAATTTTTGTTGACACTCATGCACACACTTTATTTTTAGAAGTCAATTCTGTTTTTCAGCAATCACTAGCCATTAAAGACTAAACCAAACGTATCATCCTCAGTGAGTAAGAAATACGTACAGTAATTCTTCTGGCTTCAGGAAAGCATTCACAGATATAATCACTGCAATATATACATATATAGTACAAGCAAATATTGAATTAGTATAATTCACTAAAAATGCATTTTAATCCTATTATAATTTCTTACCTTTAATCCTTAATATAATTTTCTATTTAAATATTATCTCATATTTTTGCTTGAACAGTACCATGGCATATAAAATGAATTATAATGCCATATATTTCATGTGGGCATTATAACAGCATTTATAAATAATGACCAAAATAACCCTTTTATTTAAAATGGCATTATAAAAGCTTTAACATATATATATATATATATATATATATATATATATATATATATATATATATATATATATATATATTTATATTTATATCAAATAAACATAATAAATACGTTAATATAATTAACGAGTTTTATACTTTAAAACAAGTGTAATAAAATAACTTCGTGCTTACTTCTTATCTTAACCTTATAAAAATTAAGCAGAGTAACGACATTAATACTAATAATGCCTAAAATACTTTGAAAAATACTTAGGCGGCGTAATGGCGCTTTTGTAAAATAGTGGCTTTTTACTCGAGCATTATAATGGCGTATTTTTATATTTCAATACTCCGCTTGAAATACCCTGTTTAAAACACATCTTAAAAACATCAGATACTTAAAATAATAAAATCACCAAAATATTAAAATAACACTTTATTTAAAACTAAATATCATTTTCCTTATATTTTCTTCTTTCTTTGTCTTTTTCTTTTCTTCTTCTCTTCTTTTTCTTATTCTCCTGCCGGTGAAACCGAAAGAGAGAAGAGAGAAGAGAGAGGGAGAGGAAGAGAGTTTGAGAGAGATTACCCACGGGAGCGAAAGAGCTTCTCTGATCTTCCTTCTTCTACCTGTCTTGTTGCTCGACAGACCAAGAGAGAGAGACAGAATTTGAGAGAGATCAGGAGAGAAACTGAGAGAGAATTGGGAGAGAATTTGAGAAGAAGGATGAGTGTGAAAGGTAAAAGGAGTGGGCTCTATTTATACTGAAACGGACGACCAAGATTTCTCCAAAACGATCGCATCTAACTGCTGGGGAGAAGATTTGGGGAGATTTGGTATTAAAAATCGAATCCTAGATGATTCGGTGCATGAATCTATTTTCTGTAGAAAGTCGATCGATTGAATTTTTTAGTGGATCGATCGACACACTGTTCACCCTCGATCGATCGACTATTTGTGTCGATCGATTGACATGAATAGTAAGTGGATCGATTGATTATTTGGGTGGATCGATCGACATACTGTTCATCCGTATTTTCTTTTATTTAAATCTCTTTAATAAATTAGACTCATTACTATATTTCTAGTAAATATTTAATCTTATAAACATTTATACTTAAAATTGATGAATAAAAAGATTGATGAATATTTATCTAATAAATATTCATATTTATTCTATTTATATTATTAAGTCTTAAATCATATTTTAAGATATTTTATTTAATATCTTAAAATACGGGATATTACATCCCTCCCCCTTTAACGGAATTTCATCCTTGAAATTCATAAACCGTATATCGCACAAAGTTTATATTAAGGGAAGATTCAAAATTACTAAATCTTAAGTCTAGTGACATAAATTTTAAACATAAGATTTAATTATCAATCTATGGGTTATTCTAACCCTGATTATCAAGAGAGAAACGACATAAGAAAATAATGTATATTTTCTTCCTATCAATTCTCTCATTAATGGTTTTTTTATTATTATTATTCTCCTATTGTTGAAATTCCATCTTCCGTTTTTAGAAACAAACTTATCATAGACAAAAATTCCGACTATAATAAGCGGTTGTTCTTAATCTTTCAAAAAGGGTGAAAATAATATCTTATGTAGTACCATGATCTAATTTATGGGTCGATCTACCAACTACGGCGGGGGTACTGACCTTCATATGGCATCTATCTCCATGTTTGCAAATTCTTCTCTATCCGCATCATTAAAGACAGGAGAATACGCTCGTGCTTGTTGTGGGGATTCACCTTTATGTGGTCTTGATCTTTCAACTAGATTCAAATGAAATGTTCTTTGGTAATGACCGAACTTACCACTGATGTGGGTTTTCTTTTACTTCAATAATAATACCACTCGCAATAGAACGAATCGTTGTAGGATAATGTCTATATTGAGGGTGTCGATCCACAGGGAATGTATTGATTGCATGCATCAAGCTTTAATAAAATCGGTCCAAATTTATCCTTTGGAAAGTATGTTGTTTTTGTGATTTTCAAGTTGTAAACTACTAACAGAAATTAAATTCTACAAAGTAAATTAAAGTTGTATGAAATGATATGGGAAACTAGGGAATTGATTTCACCGCTATCCTTGTACCAATGGCCATCCTATTAACATGAGACATTCTTTCTAGGCATGATATTACCCGTGTGCGGTTGTCAAGCGCTCAACAAGGTGTCAAGAAAATACCATCATTAAAAATAAGCATACCCCATCCTAAGATTAGTACGGATCATCTACCTAAGCTAGGGTGTAGCATCATCCGTCTATCCTAGGCATGAGGTATCAAATTTATTAACTTAGTTACATGCAAACAATGACTAAGTGTAGCCCATCCTAAGCTTAGTACAAATCATCTACCTAAGCTAGGGTGTAGCATCATTTGTCTATCCTAGGCATGAACTATCAAAATCTCTTGTTGCATGTTCAAAATAATACTATTGCATAACCATTACATTTATCATCTTTTGAACAATAAACATAATTTGAGCACAATCAAAATGATAAGCTTTCTAGATAAATATTTCATCATGATTGCATTTTACTTTAAAACCAATTACAAAAATGTAATTCTCATAGTTATACAATCATCAATGCCCAAAATAAATATCCCAAAATAAAACACAATTAAGCCATTGATACTTGGATAGGGTTTATCAAAACCCTGGGAAGAGCTTAGCTATGGATGGAGAGCCTTTGAGAATTTGGTGTTGAAAACCCTTCCATCCCCTTGCTGTCCACCGAAAGTTTCTGCCCAATAATGCTCTCCGAACTCCCCCTTTTCTCTCCTCTTTTATTTTCCTTGCTGCCAGCTTGGGGAAAACTCAGAATTGGTGCTGTCCCTGCAGTGGAGTGTCTGCCCATGCTGCTGCCTTGAAGATGCTGCTGGTGAGGTGGACAGGTGCAGCCCATGCTACTGTCCAGCAGAGGTCCTGCCCCTTGCAGGTGCTGCCAGAAGCTGCAGGAGCTGAATGAGTTGTCCAGCAGCTGTCCAACAGCTGCAGGAGGCGTGGTGGTGAGGAGAAGCTGCTGTACGAAAGTGTGCTGCAGGTGCTGTCCAGCTTTGGGGAATTGTGAAGACCATGCTGCTGCTGTCCAGCAGGTTTGGCGGCTGCTGTCAGGCGCAGAATGGTGCAACCCATGCTGCTTTTCTGTCAAAGGGGAGCTTGCTGTGTGGTGGAGTGAGGATGGGGGCTGCTGTCTCTTGCAGGAGCTGCAGGAGCTGTATGGTGCTGCCAGGTGGTGTGTGGAGTGTTCTCCAGAATTTGGAGTTGAAAATGTGTTTTCCCAAGTCACATGTCGTCCACTCATGCAAAGAAAGGGAAAAAACATGTCTTGATTGGCTGCAAGTTCCACATTAATGCTCCTAATGTCCTTCATGCAAAGAAACGAGTCTTCTTTTCTTTTTGAATGCAATTCCACCAAAATTGATATTATTTTCTCTCCATGACCTGAAAAACACCTAAACACTAAAATTTGCAAAAGAGATTAGAAATTAACAAAACTAAAGGTTTAACAAATACAAATTAAGGGGTCCAAATATACAATATTTGTGACTCATCAAACACACTTGAAACAGTTCGGGCTCCCTTTTCTACAATCTCCCATGTGCAGTTTCCCACATGTGATACAGGGAGTTTTCTGATTTTCAAGTGCAGGCGGAAAATTCCTGCCCACTGCTGGTTTGGAATCATACTCTATCGCTAGCCTCTTTGCCGGAGACGACGTCTGCTGCTTTAATTGCCTTTTCAAATTCTAGGCTGCTGTTGATTCGCGAATTCCTCTCTCCGCAAGAGATGCTACTTCAACTAACCTGGTGTAGTCCTTAATCTCGAGGCATATGACTTTTCCCATGATGCGAGAGTTGAGGTCGTTTTCGGAGCGCTCTGCTTTTGATTCTTCATCAGAGATTAAGTTAGTGGCGAACCTAGCGAGTTCTATGAATTTTGCAGAATATTGTTCCGCTGTCATGTCACCTTGGACTAGATTTCAAAATTCAATAGCTCTCAGTTGCCTTTGAGCTCTGGGGAAGAATCGCCCGTTGTATTCAACTTTAAACAGATCCCAACTGATTACCATTTCGTTTGGGTGTTTTGTTAGCAATACCTTCTTGGAGGTCCACCATCTTCCAGCTTCACCTGTCAGCTTTAGTTCGATGTATCTAACCCTCTGTTCGTTGGTGCAGCTGAGGATGTTGAACAGTACCTCGATGTTAATTAGCCATGCTTCAGCTGTGCTTGGTCTTTCTATACCTTCAAACGATCGGAAGTTGTGACTAGAAAAGTCACAGAGTGAACAACCTAGAGGTTCGGCTTGGTTGTTGGGTTGTGGCACACGTGCTATTGCTTCGGTGAATTGCCTAGAGGTGTCAGCCATTAATTGGATCAAGGCTTCATAGAATTGTGGAGGTGGAGGTGGAATCCTTTTGTTACAGTTTTCATGGTGATGTTCGTCCTGATTCTTATGATGTCGATAAGGCGGCATCTTCTGCTTCAAGCTATTACGTTAATAAAATAAGGCAATATAATTTATTCGAATCTAATGATGAACGTGGATATTTCCTATCCAAATTATTATTCGGGAGGGGGTTTTCCAGTACTATGTCATCTAACTTATTAAGCTTAGTAAAGAGCGTTTATTCAATCTTTTTTTAAATGATAATCTTGTCATTTACCTAGTGACTCTAAAAGAGTAGATGAACACACTCATTCACAACATTACAACACTAAGCACATAACCTAAAGTAGTGTTATGTGCTAAGTGTACATACACATGCATAGCACACATACTCAAAAGTTTTTCATAAAGAATTTTCTTTGTTTCAAAACTTTTTGAAAACATACAATATTAATACAAGAATGAGTAGTCTCATTCCGGAATAAGAGTTTAACTCCATCTATTCATTGGGAGAAATAAGAGTTTAACTCCCTCTTATTTAATAAATTGTTTTACACGAATGGGTATTCCCATCTTGGAACAAGAGTTTTTCTCCTCGCATCCAAAGGAGAAAAAAAAGTTTTACTCCTTGCGTTCAAAGGAGAAATAAGAGTTTCCTCCCTCTTATTTAATGGAGTGTCTCAGTTGCTATTAGAGACATGTACAAAACAAAAATATGTCTATAATATAGATATATTATTTTCATAAAACTTTTCTTTTAACAACATTTTCATCGAGTCCAAACCTCATTTCATCGCATCAGAAAACCATTTCACAATCAAAGTAACAATGTTTAAAAGATATGCTCAATATACTTAAAACATTTTCTTGGGTCCAAAACTGAAACATTTTTTATTGCAAACCCTTTATTTATCATGCAATCATGCAAATATATATATATATAACCTGCCAATCAAATTTACGAGCTACTAACTTGAAAATCATATCAGCATATTCTCTAACATACAAATGATATTGATATGCTTACTAACAAGATTATCAAGAAACATATATCTATAAAGATCATACAATGCATATATGATCACGTTTAGCAATTCAATAAATAAACATCAAAGTCATATCATGTATACATCATTATAATTATCACAGAAACATATCATCATTAGAATTACACAATGCAAGCATAGATGACCATATTTAAGAAATCCTAACTGTAGACAACAGTTATTAATCTCATCAACAATAACATTTCACACAAAAGCTTTTATAAAAAAAAGTTGTTTAATTTACCTATAGCTCTGTGTCATTCCTAGACATCTATGGTCAAATCTAACGGTCCCCAGAGCAAACTGCTCTGATACCAAATTGTAACTTACCCAAGTTACAGTTTGACACTAAGCTCTAACTGGTCCCTGGAGCTAACCGCTCTGATACCACTCTGTAACGCCCCGCTTTTGCAAAAAGTGTAAATGAAAATTTTTCGATTTTCACGTGACATTACTAACATCAGAGTTATAAATTAGCAGCGGAATATAATTTTTCTTTAACAATGACACATCAAAGCTGACTGATAACCTTAATATAAAAATAATAACATTTTGTTCTGATATAATAATTACATCCAAAATAATAACATATGTGCCACATGCGGCACTTAATAAATACATAACTACTGTTTGTCTCCAAATAATGATTATATGCTGAAAGTCTCGTCCTTAAGCTGCTTCCTTTATTCCTGCAAAAACTCACATGTGATTGTGGTTAACACCACAATTTCATGTTGTGGTCGAGTGAGTCAACGATCCTCAACCACAATGATACACTGATTTATTTAACCATATACAATGCAATCAAATGATAATAGTTATATCCACATACATTTAATCACATTCATTTATCTACTTTAACTCTTTATTTACTTAAGTCATATAATTGCATTCATTCTTGCTAAAGCCTTGTGCTTAGCTAAGGGGTTATCTATGAGCCTAGTGCTCCTTAAACTGTAAAGCTTGTTGGTTCTTAGTGCCTTGTGCCTCGACTGTGAGCCTTGTGCTTTCCAGTCTACCACGGGGCCTTGTGCTCCCACTATGGGCCTTATGCCCTCCAGCTTATTATTATTATTCCTTCAACCTTTGGTTTATCCGTCGGTCTTATTAGTGTATTGATGTCTTGGTACCTAAACTTTCGGTTTACCCGTTGGTCTAGTCAATTGCTTAATGCCTTGGTACGTAAACCTCAGTTCATCCGTTGGTCTCCTCAATTCACTAACGCCTTGGTACCTAAACCTCCATTCTTTTTATTAACCCATCCATAAGTCATAATATGATATTGCAAACAACACCATATACATAATTCGAACCAGAGCATGTTAAACATATCAAATGCCAAACCATATGCGTACAATTAAATAAAACAGCAATCACTAGCCATTAAAGACTAAACCACACGTATCATCCTCAGTGAGTAAGAAATACTCACAGTAATTCTTCTGGCTTTAGGAAAGCGGTCACAGATATAATCACTGCAATATATACATATATAATACAAGCAAATAGTGAATTAGTATAATTCACTAAAAAATGCATTTTAATCCTATTATAATTTCTAACCTTTAATCCTTAATATAATTTTCTATTTAAATATTATCTCCTATTTTTGCTTAAACAGTACGACGACATATAAAATGAATTATAATGCCACATATTTCATGTGGGCATTATAATAGCATTTATAAATAATGACCAAAATAACCCTTTTATTTAAAATGTCATTATGAAAACTTTAACATTAAAAATCATATATATATATATATATATATATATATATATATATATATATATATATATATATATATATATTTATATCAAATAAACATAATAAATACGTTAATATAATTAACGAGTTTTATACTTTAAAACAAGTGTAATAAAATAACTTCATGCTTACTTCTTATCTTAACCTTATAAAAATTAAGCAGAGTAACGGCATTAATCTAATAACGCCTAAAATACTTTGAAAAATACTTAGGCGGCGTAACGACGCTTTTGTAAAATAGTGGCTTTTTACTCGGGCATTATAATGACGTATTTTTATATTTCAATATTCCGCTTGAAATACCATGTTTAAAAGATATCTTAAAAACATCAGATACTTAAAATAATAAAATCACCAAAATTTTAAAATAACACTTTATTTAAAACTAAATATCATTTTCCTTATATTTTCTTCTTTCTTTTATTCTTTTATTCTTTTTCTTTTTCTTTTTCTTTTCTTCTTCTCTTCTTTTTCTTATTCTCCTGCAGGTGAAACCAAAAGAGAGAAGAGAGAGGGAGAGGAAGAGAGTTTGAGAGAGATTACCCACGGGAGAGAAAAAGCTTCTCTGATCTTCCTTCTTCTACCTGTCTTGTTGCTGGACAGACCAAGAGAGAGAGACAGAATTTGAGAGAGATCGGGAGAGAAACCGAGAGAGAATTGGGAGAGAATTTGAGAAGAAGGATGAGTGTGAAAGGTAAAAGGAGTGGGCACTATTTATGCTAAAACGGACGGCCAAGATTTCTCCAAAACGATCGCATCTAATGGCTAGGGAGAAGATTTGGGGAGATTTGGTATTAAAAATCGAATCCTAGATGATTCAGTGCATAAATCTGTTTTCTGCAGAAACATCGACTTTTTGGGTGGATTGATCGATACACTATTCACCCTCGATCGATCGACTATTTGTGTCGATCGATCGACATACTGTTCATCTGAATTTTCTTTTATTAAAATCTCTTTAATAAATTAGACTCATTACTATATTTCTAGTAAATATTTAATCTTATAAACATTTATACTTAAAATTGATGAATAGAAAGATTGATGAATATTTATCTAATAAATATTCATATTTATTCTATTTATATTATTAAGTCTTAAATCTTATTTTAAGATATTTTATTTAATATCTTAAAAGACGGGGTATTAGAGAGATAGTGCACAAAATCATCGCATGAGAAAAACAACTATCTAGCATAAAGAGTTAGCAGGAAAACTTAGCAAATCTCAGACTTATAATCTCAAACATATGGAAGCATAATTCATCAAAGCACAATGAACTGAGATATTAGATTAAGAAACATGAGATAGCTGAAAAACTTTAAAAAGAACAACCCTACTACCTTACTCCCCAATTTTTATTTTTATTTTATTTATTAAAAAAAAACACAGCATGCTTTTAGAGGAAAAGACTAAGGAACACAAAGAAGTCTAATCCTAACATGAAAAGATATGATCGGGACATGTCCGATAAGAATGTCAGCCAATTGGTTGTCAATGGGTATGAAAGAAAGAGATACTACTCGGGATTCCACAAGATCATGAATGAAGTGATGTCTAATGTCAATGTGCTTGGTATGAGAATGCTGGACTGGATTCTTGGAAATATTGATGGCACTTGTATTATCACAGTTGATAATCATGGTATCCTGAGTGAATCTATAATCACATAACAGCTTCTTCATCCATAGCAATTGAGTGCAACAACTTCCCGCAGCAATGTATTCAGCCTCAGCAGTGGAGAGGGACATCAAAATTGTTTCCTACTCATCCAAGCCACAAAATTATTCTCCACATAAAAGCATCCTCCCAAGGTGCTTTTTCTATCATCCGCATTGCCAACCCAATCTACATTAGATTAACCTGAAACCACAAGATTTGTTTCCCTAGAATACCAAATGCCATAAAGTATAATATCATTTACATACCTGATGATACGCTTGACTACTGTGAGGTGAGATTCTTTAGGATTTGCCTAAAATCAAGCACAAACTCCAACACTAGAGGCAATATCTGGTCGGCTAGCTGTGAGGTAGAGAAGACTCCCAATCATACTTCTGTAGAGAGTAGGATCAACTTGTTTGCCTGTAAGATCAGTACTTATCTTGACACGAGTGCTCATGGAAGTACGAGCATGACTCTTCCCATCTAGTCCAAATCACTTGACCAGATCCTTAGCATACTTGGATTGAGAGATGAATATTCCTTCAGAAGTTTGCTTGACTTGAAGCCCAGAAAGTAGTTCAACTCACCAATCATGCTCACCTCAAACTCTTGCTTCATCTCCTCAGAAAATTCATGGGCTTGGGAATCTAGAGTTGCTCCAAATATGATATCATCAACATAAATCTGAGCAATGAGCTTTTGATTACCTTGATTCCTGATGAACGGAGTCCGATCAGCCTACCTCCTTGTAAACCCTTTAGCCAGAAGGTATGTAGTCAGTCGCTCATACCAAGCTCGAGGAGCCTGCTTGAGACCATACAGAGCCTTCTTCAGCTTGTAGACATGATGAGGATGATGAGGATCTTGAAACCCTTTTGGTTGTTCTACATACACCTCTTCGTGAAGTATGCCATTCAGAAAGGCACTTTTAACATCCATCTGATATAGCTTGAATCCAAGATGACAAGCGATGGAGAAAAGAATTCTAATGGACTCTAACCTGGCAACGGGGGCAAAGGTTTCATCAAAATCTACCCCTTCAATTTGAGTATACCCCTGAGCAACGAGGTGCGCCTTGTTTCTGATCACTTTACCATGCTCATCTGATTTATTCTTGAAGATCCACTTGATGCCAATGACATTGTGATCAGCAGGTCTGGGAACAAAAGTCCATACATCGTTTCTCGTAAACTGATGTAATTCTTCATGCATGGCAGTGATCCAGCTTTCATCTTGTAGGGCTTCATCAACCTTCTTCGGCTTAGTCTGTGCAAGATAGTAGCTATAGGATACTTGATTTACTACTCCACTTGAGGGTTGGATCACTCTGTTTCTCAACCGATGCCCTTCTTCAAGAGTCCCAATGAGCTGTTGGGAGGGATGATTAAGCTTGACCCATGACCGTTTAGGAGGATTTGTGGGTTCATCCTCATCTTTAGATGCACTAGAAGTATTCTCAGAAGTCACACTATGAGGATCTAGAAGAGACTCAGCTGCTGAAGAAATGGCAGGAGTTTCTTGAGGTGAAGCAAAAGGCTCGATCATGTCAGCTGAAGGAATAGGCAGCTCTGTAGGAATAGACTGAATTTCTTCCCCCTTGCTAGATTCCCCAACTTCTTCATTATCAATTACAACATTGATAGACTCCATCACAGTTTATGTTCTTTTATTAAACACCCTGTAAGCACGACTGTTAGTGGAGTACCCCAAAAATATCACTTCATCACTTTTGGGATCAAATTTTCCCAGATTCTTCCTGTCTCGAAGAATATAATATTTACTTCCAAAAATATGGAAGTACTTGACTGTGGGCTTATTTCTTCTCGAAATCTCATAGGGGGTCTTGTTGGTTTCTTGCCTCAAGTAGACTCTATTGATGATGTGGCAAGCAATGTTGATAGCTTCTCCCCAAAAGTTTTGAGCTAGATTCTTTGAGTGGATCATCACTCAAGCCATTTCTTGAATCACTCTGTTCTTCCGCTCTACAACCCCATTCTATTGAGGAGTAATGGGGGATGAAAACTCTTGTTGAATGCCATATGAGTGGCAAAATTCTTCAAATCTGGCATTCTCAAATTCTCTTCCATGATCATTGCGGATTCTCATTATGGGGCAATTTTGCTCAATCTAAATTTTCTTGAATAATTGTTGAGCTGCATCAAAAGCATTAGATTTTTCATGGAGAAGAATAGCCCATGTGAACCGGGAATAGTCATCCAGCACCACCAATATGTACTTTCTTCCACCTAGACTAGCAGTTCTAGTGGGACCCATGAGATCCATATGCAGTAATTCTAAGTTTCTAGAAGTGAGAATACTTGAAGTTTTCTTGTGAGCTGCTCGAGTCTGCTTTCCTAGTTGGCAAGGACCACATACTCCTTTTCCAGTTTTCTCCATCTTGGGTAGATCTTTGACAATCTCCTGCTGGCAATCTTGAGCATATCTGTAAAGTTTAAGTGTCTTAGCTTTTGATGCCATAACTCACTGTCATCAATGGTTGCCTTGTTGAAAATTATTTCGAGGCTCTAAAGTGAGACCTGGAAGACCATAGCAGTTGTCAACAGTTCTTTCTCCTCTCATCAGCCATTTCCCACTACTATCAAAAATATTGCATTCCTTCTTGGGGAATTGAACAACTAATTCGTTGTCACAGAATTGACTGATGCTGAGGAGATTTGCCTTAAGTCCTTCCACATATAAGGCTTCTTGAGATGCTCCTAGTCCTAGAATGTCGATAAGCCCTTTTCCAATGACCTTGGACTGACTTCCATCCCCATAGGTGATTCTTCCTCCTCTGCCCATCTGAACATCCTTTAGTAGTGTCTTGTCACATGTCATATGTTTAAAGCATCCACTATCCAAATATCACAAACAAGTATCAAGTATTTTCAAGGCAGTGTGGGCAACTAAACACAAGTTGTCTACTTTCTTAATCTAGACTTGTTTATTAGAGGTATTTTTCCTTTTTTTTAACCAAGATAGATTTTTTTTTTTTCATTAGGAGTAAGGCTTCCTATCTTTTCACTAATGAGTTTGACCTGATCACTCAAATTCTTGACTTGGTTCTCAACACCTGGTTTATCTTTTCTAGGTACATGCAGTTTATCCCAAGGTTTCTGAGAACGTGTCTGAAAGCAATTAAGGCGAATATGACCACTAATGCCATAGTGATGACACGTAGGGATAGAGTTGAAATTTTTACACCTAGTCCCTTTAATATTTTTCCCTTTATCCCCACATGTAGAATGAGTATGGTCTTGAGACATGCTAGGTTTAACAAACATAGTTCTATGAGCAGGCATAGCATGTGAAACAGATGCAACACTATCAATACTCAAGCTATAATCAAAAGTTTTTTCCAAAGGAAGTTTTGAATTCATTAGAGCATCTTCCAAAGACTTAACTTTTTCAATAAAAACATCTTTCTCAATTTCAAAGTTTCTAAGTCTTTGTAGATGATCAATGCTAGAATTTTTAAAATCTTCAAATTGATTAAACAATTCAACACACATCCTTTGGAGTTCTCCTTTTTCCATCAAATCAACATCGATAGACTTGATAAAAAAAATATTAGAAGTCAAACAGAATCACACTTAAGAAATTAATCTTCTCAGAGTGTACTAAGCTCTGATACCAATTGTAAAATAGATGACTTCTAATTTAACCGTGTGTGTGTGCACAATGTGTAACAAAATAATGTAAAAACAAAATTTAAATGACACAAATATTTTATTAACGAAGTGGAAACTCAATTAAGAGAAAAACCACTACGGGGCAGCCAAACCCAGGAAATCCACTATCAGAAGACAAAGCTAGTACATAGACAGTAACACTCACATATCCGATGCATCGATCGTATCTAGCACTCTGACACATAACCCAACGTGAACGCTTTCCAACCAAGTCTTCTACTTGAAGGAGTCTTCTATGGATTCCTTTACATTAGGGCTCCTCCCTAAGATAGACTTCAATTGACAAGCATAGCAACAACACACAACGGCAACGGTTTGAGAGCAAGCAGATCAGCACAATATCTCCTAAAATATACTCTCTAAGCTCTAAAGAATTCAATACCAAATTCTATAAATTGTACATGCTTAGAGGCCTCTATTTACAGGCTACAGAAGACCTAAATCGAGTCTAATACAATTTTCTCTAGGCGGCTTCTAGACGCAAGCTAAGGCCTTTCGAACGAACAACTGTGCAGTCGGCTTTCCAAAAAGTGCTGAAAATCTTTCCTGAATAAGACCGCGTCCAGATGGTTGCACTTCTGCTGCTCGTAATTTTCATAATAAGGACTAGCGTCTGGACGGTGTTACTCTGATGTCCGGATGGTTGCAATTCTTCTCCATGTCTTGCCTTATCAAGGATAACGTCTAGACGGTGTAAACCTGTCTTCCGGACGGTTGCAGCTTGTTAGTTTTTATGTTGGCTGCATTTTGTTGGACAAAATCACTTTTATGTAATGTTGTTGCTTTCACAGGGATGCTGCTTTATCCAGAGTCTACTCTTCAGCTATGTTCTTCGAGAAGATTCTGTGAAGTTTTCAAGGATTTATTTTTGTTCCCTGTCAGCCGTCCGGACAACGTGGTATTCCGTCCGGACGCTCATACGACGTGGTATTCCCTGTCTCAGTTATTCATATGAATTTTGTGCTTTAAATTGTCTATTCATTGCTTTTGTGCTGAATTTGCTATATGCTTTGCCCTCTACGTGCAAGTAAAAATTTACGTTGTCCTTCATGGTACAAGTAAAACAATTCGGTGCTGCATCTCAGGGGGAGTGTATCAGATGAGGGTGGCTAGGCCCTAGTAAGTTATAAGGTTTGACTTTTGGCTAATCTGTCACAGATTTTCTCTCTTGTCTAGAAAATCTGGTTGCGCTTTGTCATTTATGTGATAGTCATACCTTGTGGGTTAAGTCTTCACACACACACGTATTGCATGAGTTGAGTTGTCTATTTGAATTTTCTATGTCCAAGAAAATGTTTGTGTTGATTGAACTCTCAACTCTCTTTTATATCACTGCTTAGTTTTGAGATGCTCCCTGATTGTGTTATCAGTGGATTATACATGCGTGTTCTGAAACTGACTTTGGAAAAAATTATTTTTCTGCAAATTTTCCTCAAGTTTCAGATTTTCAGTGTGAAGTGTGTGGACGGACTTATTCTTACGTCCAAAACGAGAGCAGTCTTGCCATATGCTGACCTAGCAATTGCTCATCTGGTCAGGATCTCTATAGGTTTAAGACTTGATTCTCTTTCTCTGCCATACACACATCTTTGCATTTTTATTGATTTAGCATGGCATCTTGTGTGTTTTTCTTGTGGATTTCTCCCGAGATTTTGGCATTTTGTGCACATCTCTTCTCATCCCATGATCTTCATTGTGCCTTCCGTTATTCTTTTAAGTCTTTGTACTTTTAGAATATTGGAATATTTGTTGGGATATTTTCTTGAGATATTGTGCATGAAAATCCTTTTACGTCTGTGTGCTGGGATGATCTTTTATGCCTTATGAATAGCTGCATTGCTTATATTTCTCTTTGGCATCCATTTGACAGCCGTCTTAAATACCACAATATTTTTGGAACTAATAGGATCTAATGGTATTTTTGGAGATATTTTTGATTGGTTTTGACTCAGGAATACGACATCCAGCGACTCCCAGCATAGTGATTGGCAGATGCATCCTTTGGAAAACTGACTATTGTTGAAGTTGGATGTTCAATTTCTAAAGGTCTTGGGATTTGATACTTGGAGGATTTTTGTTCCTCTCTTTTGGGCCACTTGCAGACTTTTCTCTAGTTTCCTATTGTTTTGGATTTTAGAAAGTTTTTTGTCTGTGGATATTATTACTTTATTTACCCTTTTACTTCTGAGACATTGAGGGGAGTAATTGTTGTGTGGTTTTTCTCATTACTCTGTTTTACCCTTTGTCCCTTTGTGACAAAAAGGGGGAGTAATTTTTTATTTAGACCGGGATTGTATTTTTAACCGGTCAAGTGATTTTTGTCCCAGAATGGCCAAAGGGGGAGTTTGTTAGTTTTTGTGTTGGCTGCATTCTGTTGGACAAAATCACTTTTATGTAATGTTGCTGCTTTCACAGGGATGCTGCTTTATCCAGAGTCTACTCTTCAGCTATGTTCTTCGATAAGATTCTGTGAAGTTTTCAAGGATTTATTTCGGTTCCCTGTCAGCCGTCCAGACAACGTGGTATTCCGTCCGGACGCTCATCAGTCAGCAACATCCGTCCGGACGACGAGATCTTTCCATCCCGACACCCATCAATGTCTAGAAGCTTCGAACAGTTCAATATTGCATCCGTCAGAACGTAATGGAAAATCGTCCGGACGCTCTTCAGAGTTCGAGAAGATCCCAGTGTTCCAACGCATCCGTCCGGACGACGTGGTTATACCGTCCGGACGCCATTCAGGGTTTGACAAGCATTAGGGTTTCTAACTCAAGACACAGTTATGGGAAGACGGCTGCTACCATCCGGACGATGTGTGATCCCGTCCGGACGATGTCCTCTATAAGGCAAGAATGTGCATACGAAGTTCAACCGTCCGGACGTCAGCCTTCATGGTCCGGATGATCAAGCTTCATATATGGAAATTGCGTGCACCAGTTCAACCGTCCGGACGTTAGCCTTCAAGGTCCGGACGCTCCAAGCCTTATTATGGTAATTTCGTGCAGCTGAAGTGTAACCATCCGGACGCTAGGGTAACACCGTCCGGAGGCGGCCTTGTTATGGAAGCTTTCAGTGCTATCTTGGAGAGGCGGTTGCAGTTGACCGTCCAGACGCTCGGTCTAGCCGTCCGGACACCTTCCGGTATTTTGGTCATAACTTGTTACTCGAATATCGGATTGGAACAAAATTGGCGTCTTTGGAAAGCTTAGAAAAAATACTGTAATTTGAGTGTCCGGACGGCCACCAGAAGCGTCCGGACGGAATCCGTCTGGACGGCCCTGCAAAAAATTCCAGAATTACTTTCCGAACAAGAAAAACTTGGCCCGTCCGGACGGCCCTGGCTCCTGTCCGGACGGCCCTGGCTCCCGTCCGGACGCGCGTGTTTCAGACTCCATTTTTTAGTCGATTTTGGGTTTCCTAAGCCTATAAATAAGAGGCTTAAGGCATGCTTTCAACATAGAATTCGGTGGTGAATTCTCTACAGCTTAGAGACGTGATATTTCCTCTAAAGCATTGCCAAGTGTGTGATTTGATCAGCTGTGAAGTCTATCTTAGGGGTTGGCCCTAAGGTAAAGGATTCCATTGAAGACCCCTTCAAGTAGGTGAACCTGGTTGGGAAGCATTCGTGTTGGGTTACACGTTAGAGAGCAAGGTACGACCACTGCATCAGGGGTATGTGAGTGTTACTGCTTTGTATCTAGCTTTGTCTTCTGAATAGTGGATATCCTAGGTTTGGCTGCCCCGGAGTGATTTTTCTCTTAATTGAGTTTCCATTTCGTCAACAAAATATTTGTCTCCTTTAAATTCCGCATTTAATATTTTTTTGCACACTGTTCGCACACACTGTTAAATTTAGAAGTCCATTTCATTTTTCACAGCTGTCTTCCCATATACGTGTCTACGAAGGAAATCATTTTACTTGTCGAACACTGAATAGCGTCCGAATGTGTTGCTAAGACGTCCGAACGTATGCAACCTTGAATAGTTTGAAACTTTTGGGCACTGATGGGCGTTTGAACGGTATTGCCACGTCGTCTGGATGGATGTTACTGACTGATGAGCGTCCGGAAGTTATAATGGGCCGTCCGGACGGATGCTTGGGATCTGACTTCTCTGTCTTGAAATCTGCACAGAATCTTCTTGAAGCACATATCTGAATTGAAGAATCTGAATACAAACATCCCTGAATATGTAGCAACATTACATACAAGTGATTTTGTCAAATAGAATGCAATCAATCTCAAACTAACAGTATTTGCTATACCTTTAACTTTGTTATTTTCTTATGTTTTTTGGTAGTTTTGGTGTTTTAATGTTTTGCAGGTCATTATGAAAAAATGGAGCTTTTTATATAAAAATTGCAAAGAAGCGGGAAAAGAATTTTTTTAGAGCCGTGCGTGAGCAAGCTCGAAACATTAAACTCTAGGACTGCGGGACCAAATGTATGATTTCTTTCCATGAAGGGCAGCATACTAGGACGTGTGGGAGACACTAGTATTGTTTTCTAGACTTGGAAACTCAAGATGTGGATCAAGTAGAGGTGCCAGAGGAAGAGAACACTTTGTTTTGATAAAAAAGGAAGGAACCGAACGTGACTGGCAACACAACGTAATCACATGAACGTTGCGGGTGAGAGGGCCATTGAGGGTATTCTTTTTTGAGAACCGAACTCAGCTCACACGTGGTGCATGTGGTGCAAATTAAATTTGGAAGGAACATGAAGACACGTACATGAAGTATGGGAGGCGCAATCAGACTTATTGAGTTTTTGTTTTGTATCTCTTTTCTCTTGTAAAGGAAAACACGGAAGTGCGTGAGAGGCCAAAAATTAATGTGGTCTTTCGTTTACCAAAATATATCAATGATAAAATTACCACTCGCAATAAGACGAATTCTTGTAGGATAGAGTTATATTGAGGATGTCAAACCGCAAGGACTGTATAGCCATCAAGCTTTTTGAGATTAAATATAACTTAATTAAAAGAAGTTTGATTTGTTTTTGTTTATAACAAAGTTAAATACATAAAACTAAAGACATAAAAATAAAGATTGTAATGATGATAGAAAGAATAGGGGGTTGATTTTACCACTCACTGCATAACAATGGTCAATCATAAATTAACAAGGAAAATTCATACTATGCATAATATAGGGCTCGTCTCACTCGAGTAGTCAAGAAAATTCAAGAATAAGTATAACTCATCTTTGGTTGGCACGGTCCGTCCACCTAACCACTAAGATGCGGTACGACCCATTTTCCCTAAGTATGGATTAGCTACGTCTTTAAAATGATACACACAATAATTGGAATAGTATAACCATCTTCGGTTGGTACAAATTGTCTACCTAAATTATACTAAACTAGGGTATAGTTTAATATGTCTTCCCTAGGCATGGCCTATCTAACCCTCTTAATCATATGTCAATTAAAACCGCTGTATAACAATCATTCACATAATCACAAAAAATATGAAGGATTGAATTCAATCAATATAAAAGAGTTTCTAGGACAATATAAGAAATTCATAATGATTGAAGATAAACATTAAGATCAATTCTCACAATTATACAACCATCATGCATATAGAAAATCCCAAAACTAAAATACAATTAAACCATTTTTACTTGAAAATGGCTACATTAACACCCTATTACAAATTTAGCCGCTCATTGTGGTGCTGGGATGGCCTCTTGTCATGTTCTTCTTCTCTTCAACTTGTTAAGCCTCCAAGAAGAATTTTCTGTCTAAAGCTAAGCATACCTTCTTCTCTTGAAGCTTAAGGGTCTATTTATAGAGACTAGGAGAGGCCTAAAAGTCCTAGGAATCCTTGAAAAATAATAACTTAGTCTCTTAGTCCAAGTAGGAGATTGAAAATTCAATCGTTTATTGCGGGGGCGATTTTAGCATAGAAAACATCCGAAATAGGTAAAACCAATTTTAGACACATTTGTTTCATTTTTTTTTTAGCTTTCCAACGCCAACAATTTTATTGCAATTCGAGACTTGAGCAGAAAGTTATGATCAAAATAATATGATGTGTGCAGAATCCAAATTTGAATCTAATCTGATTTTGACTCTTATTGGAGAAATTCTGATTTAATCATTTCCTTGATTTGATTAAACTTAACCACATCTTCTAGGTCTTCTATTATGATTGGTTAAGCTTAACATATCTTTTAGGTCTTCTCAAAGTGCACTTTAAGTCCAAAATCAATGGAATTAATTGCATGTTTATTTAAAACCTGAAAACAATAAAATAACACAAAATCAAACAAATAACAATGCTAAGAAATTGACATATGCAACTTGAGGGGCTTGAATGTGCAACATTCAGTGCTTATCAGCGCCGTTTAGTGTTACTTTTGACCTAGACACACATGTTTTTCATGAGAAGAGAGGCGCCACAATTTCGTGAGACCTGGGCAGCAGAATTTTCTTCTTAACCTAGCTAGAGCCATTCATCATATATATATATATATATATATATATATATATACACGTTTTCTCTACAACTAGGGGGGCGAACAAGAATGCGAAGGACTGAGCGAGAATGTTTTAAGAGGCACAAGTCTGGAGCTTTAATTCTCCTCATCCCAACAGACTTCATGCGTCTTCTTCTTGTCCAATTTGTTTCTTGCAATTTTAATCTTTTATAAGTCTCTCAATCTTTTTATGTTCTTAATAAAAGTTAGTGAGTTGTTTTTAGTCATGAGAGGTTAAAATTCCAACTAAGATTGAAGATGAAGTCTCACCATTGATTAGATTTCATGTTTTGTTCGTATAATCTGAATGTATGTTCATTTTAATTCAATTAAATGATTAAAACTCTTTTAATTGATTGTTTCGATTAATATATGTGTAAGCGTTGGATATTCAATGTGTTTCATCCAACGGATACATTGAATCTTTTGATTTCATTTGGATATCCATTGTGATTTGTTTGTCAAAACGGATACATTGGATAGTTTTGAATTGAATTGGATATTCATTATGATTTATGGAAATGATGGATTCATTGAATCTTTCAATAGGTAATTTTATGAAAATTAGAACATGCATAGCATTTTATTGCAAACATGAGAACATGTGGTTTGATTTGGTGAGTGTGAATTATGAAACCTTAGTGGTTTTTATCTATTGTCTTTAATTTAGTTTTGTTTAGTTTATTATTTTGCATGAGAAAATCCTAAAATCGGAACTAGGTTAATATAAGATTAGTTTAAATAAAAATTATTTTTCGCAAAACAATTCCCTGTGGATTCGACCTCACACTTGCACATACACTATATTGCAAACGATTTGTGTGCTTGGGAGTAATTGAAAACTCACAACATGGGACTTGAGCAATTCGCCAATGTTGATCTTCTTTGCGCATCGAAACAGTACACACTTGTTCCCCTTCAATCTATTGTTGGCTTCAAATGGGAATAGGAATTTGTGCCTCTGCATCAGCATTTAACCCTCATATCAACAAAGTGAGAAAGATGTCCTAGCCTCCTTCGCACCATTGGTAAACCATGTATGGCCACGGGACACATAGTTTGTGTTTTGTCTCTTTGTTGGGGTGCGAGTGACAGTTGTTGCAAAACACAAGTGACATGTTCATCTTTATTAGATTTGGAAAACTCACCTCCAATATAGTCACCATGATTTTTAGTGTGAATCTTGTTATCTTCTCCACATGGATCTGCATTCTCTTTTGTCGCAATTATGATGACGGTGCCCTTTTGCATTTTGTCCTCCTTGCCTCCTTTTGCGGCGCTTCCTCCAAAATTTTCTTCTTATTTGTGTTCTTTTATTTTTCCTTTGTTTTCAATGGGAATTGCGACCTCCTCCACTGCAATCATTATTGGGTGTGCGTAGGTGGGGCTATCATCATCAGTGCCCTTGCTTTGAGGTGGTTCAACTGGATAGGTTGGGAAGTAGCGATTGCTTCTGCCTCTCAGAACTTGGTTGGTAGGCGATACTTGTCGCCAAGGCGATGGTGAATGGGCTGCTACTGGCCTCGTTGACAAATTGGATGATTGTGACGGCGTGAATTTATGTGCCAATCGCAACTCCTTCATGGTCGAATTAACAACTTGTGGTGTAGGACCACGACCAACAACCAGTCAACCATGAGCCATCTCGTTGACGCAATTCCAATTGTGATAGTGATGCCTTTTGCCGTCGAGCCCAAACCGAACGATGTTTTGTTGAATCTCCCGCATCTTGCGTTCAATACGATCAAACCGCTAATCATGAGTACGGACAACTGTCGCTACTGGCCTCGTTGACAAATTGGATGATTGTGACGGCGTGAATTTATGTGCCAATCGCAACTCCTTCATGGTCGAATTAACAACTTGTGGTGTAGGACCACGACCAACAACCAGTCAACCATGAGCCATCTCGTTGACGCAATTCCAATTGTGATAGTGATGCCTTTTTCCGTCGAGCCCAAACCGAACGATGTTTTGTTGAATCTCCCGCATCTTGCATTCAATACGATCAAACCACTAATCATGAGTACAGACAACTGTCCAATGGGGCTGCACTCCAAGTTCTTCGTCGTCGGAGTGGTTGCTTGTGTTTCTGTCGTTTGCCAACAGACCAAGATAGTCAAGCCTTTGATACCAATTGACGTAGCGAGAAGCGATAGACGTGATTGAGAAACTGTGTTCTCAAAGCACAAATTCAACAACATGTTGGAAGAGAAAAACAGTTTCTCTTATTGATGAAAATACTGTCTCTTCCACTACAATTATTCCAAACTTATAGTACAAACCCTATAGCTACTACAAAAGGAAATAAAATCCTATAAGACTGGAAATAAAACAAATAAGCATAATATGGAAATAGTTGTCGCCAAAGGATATTTCCAAATTAATGGAAATACTTGGTGCCAAAGGAAAACCATATTAGGGAACATATAATAACTATAATACTACTTGATGACAAATGAAATATAAATATGGGATTTCTCTAAAAGAGGAATCAGGAGAGTTGTTAATAATCTCTTTTTTCCTTCTTGGTCTTTAACTTGTTGGCAGTTGACAAATCAGAAAATCTTCTAGCTTTATTATTTGGAAATCTTCTAGTTATATTAGTCGGGACAATCGAGCCGCATTACTCGATATCGGGACACTCTAGCCGTCTAGCCGTCTCAACCTCGAGATACTCTAGCCGTCTCGGCCTCGGGTTACTATAGCCATCTCGGCCTCAGGAGACTATAGCTGTCTCTCCTCGGCTTGTCCTACATTAGGTTACCTGGAATATTCTTCCATCACAAGGTAACATTGGTTGTTTTGTTTCTTCGGTTGATACAAATACTTGGATTTGTCCTTTTTGTAAAGGGCCTCTAGAGGCTTTATGTTTTATCTTTTTAGATTGTAATCTGGCTAGAACTCTTTGGAGATCCTCTTCTTGGTTGCTCATTACTGTTGGCTTCTCTGCCAAGCTATTTCCAATATCCTTGCCATTTTATATTCAGTTGAGAGATTGGTTATTCCTAAGAGAGAAGCTAGAAATTTTCAACTTTTTGCTTCTTTCACCGTGGATATTATTTGGTTTTCCAAAAATAAATTGGTGCATGATAATATTCAACCTGATCCTGCCAAGCTTATTAAACAAGGCTCTTCCACTTTGGGCCTTCATCTTGAGGCTTGGAATGCTATTTCTAGTCCATCTCTTTAGACTCCTCCGGGAGTGGATGGTATTAAAGGGAATTTCAATGTAGCTGTGAGGGACTCTTTTGATGTTGCCGCTACTGTCATTAGTGATTTTTCTGGTAATATTATTATGACTGCTACCCAGAGACTACATTCTACATATATTATTGGTGGTGAAGCTTCTGTAGCTCTTTTGACTTCTCAGTTGGCTTTATCTACTGGGTTTGATCATTTTCTTCTCAAAGGAGATGCTCTTTTAGTTATCTAGCAATTGATTCTCCTGAGCTTTTTTCCTTGTGGAACTTTTCTAGTTTAGTGTCTGATATTAGTTTAAGTTTATCCTCTTTTCAAAGCTAGAATGCTTTGAAAATGTCTCGTTGTGCAAACTATCGTGCACATGCGTTAGCTAAATGGGCCACTTCTCATCTTGTTTTTGGAAGCATTCCCATATGATCACCCATTCTTTCTTCCATCCATATCAAGAGTGAGAAAGATCTGCCCTTGTAGCCCTTTTTTCCTTACTCAACTAGACAAAAAAAAAAAAAAAAAAGGAAAAAAGAAGAAAGAAAGAAAGAAAAGTTGTCAAGTCACCACAACCTCGTATTAAATTTGGCAGTCATACTCATAATTTATATGAAATTTTAATTATATTTTCAAAAATAATAAACATAGTGAAAATAAAAAACAGCATGTAAAGGTGGTGAATAATTGAATGAATGTTATTTATCGTCATTTTTTTTTTTGTTACTTTTATTATTTTTAGGGTATAGTTGAAATTTCCTACAAATTATAGTTAAGACGTGTCAAACTTAATACGTGCGTCCAATTACCTAGTGATGTGTTTATGTCAATTATGAAACAAGGACGTTTGGGTGCGCGATTTTTCTGTATTGTTTTGTATTTTATTTTAAATTTCTCAAAATTATGGATACCAAGAAAAATAAAGTAGAGAAATTATGTTTAAATAGTTTAAAAAATAAAATCAAAATTGAAAAATGATGTTTGGGTGATAATTGCTTTTGAAGAAAAGAGAATAATTATGCATCCAAACATCCCCAATTTGTTTTTCATTGTTGCTTATATTATTTAATATTTTTACAACCAGTTTGGTTTTAGCTCTTGAACCAAATTGCATTGTATGACATAATATATCAGTACGTGCGGTATTACGTATACGGGCCATATAGTGACAAATATTTACTCTTATGTTTGGTCTTGGATTCAATGGTTATTTTGTGATGGGCGCACTATGTACGGATGGGGTCGCGGTTACAATTTTGCTTGTAGCATGGGCTACCAGAGGTCAGACTACTTGGTTAGAATGCTAATATATGACAATATGCATACAATATCCAAGGCACATGTATTGTATTATAGGTCCCTAAAGACAGCGCCAACCCTACCAATGAAAGGTTAAGGGCTTGAATAGACTATATGAAGGATAACTATGACTAAATAAATATATACATATATAACATGATTTCTTGAATTGAAATATCAACAATTGTTTCCGAAATTATGTATTATCACTTCTTCAAAATAAACTATATTGTAATGGAATGGTAACAAAAACAATACGTGTTATATTTGTGAAAACTCACGTATAATATTCCAAGGTTATGTTCCATCAATTAAGGTTTGGTGCATAATTGGTTTTGTAATAATTTGCTTAACAAGTCGTAGACTTACGTAGGTGTTTCTCTTACACTGTAAAATAGTTCGGTGTATTGCATATTAGTAGGCTGTCATACAGTATAGTGAGAAATTCGTTGGGATGAGGATGCCAGGCAAATGACTTGTATTCACCTTGCTAGGTAATTGGTAATTAACTGTTATTTTATAATAATGTATGTTTGGAAGCTTTGGGTCTATGATTGAGGTTACATAAATTCTATTTTGAAGGTTTATTGTTAGAAATCTTATATCAATTTATTCCCTTTTTTTCCCCCTTTAGTATACTATGATTATTGGTATATCATTGTGAAATTAGCTAATTACCAGTTAATTGGTTGATGACACTGCGAGTAACACTCAAAGTTAATTTAATATATTATTTAACTTTGAGAACGTTACAATACATGGGCCATATTATGAGAATATTTGTAATAAAAAAATATATTTATATATTATAGAAAAGAGAAATGTGTTTTACTGTAACTTTACTCAAAATTGCTTTACTAAGAAAATAAAAAAAAGGGAAAAAATATTAATTGTCTTTTTTTATTTTTTGTTATTTTTATTTTATTTTATAGTTTTTGTTATTTTTAATCATTTTTATAATTATTATGAAGGGTGATTTTGTTATTTGGGAAATATTGACATTGTTTTGATAGTTTATAGGATAGATTGACACAATTGGTAATTTATGGGACATTTACAATTTGACTATAGTTTAGATGGACGGTGTTTGGCTTGAAGAATGTCCCACTTTTATTTTGAATGATGTACTTAGGGAGACTTTGTCTCCCTAGATCCCCATTTTTTGGGATAAATTTGTTTACCTTAACGAAGATTGGCTACTTTGTTAAAAAAAAAAAAAAAAAACGTGTACTTTTTTGAAAAAGTAAATATTCAAATAATTTCACTTTTTTTTTTTTCCCCACTTTACCTATTTAAAGCACGATGATAAGGCTTAAGTAGCATACTCATAACACATTATGTAAGAAATGGAAGTGCTGCTTGGAAAGTTATTATTATTATTTTTTAAAAAAAAAAGGTAAATGTATCGTAACTTTCTCAGTCGGAGCGCGATTTGAAAATGATCTCCTACTTTTTAAAAATCAATATTAACTCATTCAATTTTTCGCGAATTTGAAATCAGTCATATCCTAATTTTTCTATCTATTTTTTCAACTTTCATTACTACCACGTCAACTTTTTTGCCACATCATTTTAAAATATAATTATTATTTTTTAACTTTTCAAATTTTATTTTTTCTTTTTATTTTTTTAAAAAAATAGAGACGTTTGGGGGTGACTCCCGGGGGTGGCCTGTGAGTCACCCTTAGAGGTAGCTTGCCACCACCCTTATGGCCCGGGAGGTTGCCACACCGCAGCGTGGGGTAAAGGAGAGCAAACATAATAGGCAGTGTCGTTCTGCAACGCCTTCGCGGCTGCCAACTCCTACGCCACCTATTTGAAGAACACAGGCGCTGCCCTCAGTGACTACGCGCATGACGAGGTCACCCACTTTCCTATCTCCTCCTTCGTCACCCAACCGATATACTCGCTGCCATGGACCAAGCTATTGCCAATGGGGTTCTTGTGCTTTGCCAGAAACTCTGGCCCTGGCTAGGGCCCATATACAACGGTGAACATTGCTCCTTGGATTCTGACTGTCGGTGCTTCTATGATCAATCGGGAGTTCCGGCTGATGTGGTTCTCGACGATGGAAGGGTTTTTGCCGGCGTGTCTCTGTAATCAGGTGACCCTCTTGTTGATTTCAAGCTTCTGTTGGTCTATGCCACTGACCCGTGGGTTTTATTCAACTTGGATCCGAGTATGGGTTTTTGAATAAAAACCTTGTTCGAATACTGAATATTCATTCGAACCAAACGCATCATTTAAGAATTTAAAATCAGTCATTTTATAATTTTTTTCGTCCATTTTCTAACTTCCATTTGGGTCGCGTCAGCTTTGTGGCAAATCATGCGCGCGGCCACCTCCGGCCACCCTCGGCCCCAGGAGTGGCCTTCCGACCACCCGTAAGGCTTAGGGGTGGCTTTTCGGGCCACCCCAAAATGGATCCAGGGGTGGCTTTTCGGGCCACCCCAAATGGATTTCGGGGTGGCCTGAAAGCCACCACCCCTAAGGGGTCGGGGGGTGGCGCTCGGGCACCCCTAGGGGCCGGGGTAGCCTGCGAGCCACCCCCCTCCCCAAGGGGTGGCTGCCGGTGAACACTATATTTTCTTCTTCTTCTTTTTCTTCTTATTTTTTTTTTTATTTTTTTTATTTTTTTAAATAAAATAAGAATAAGAATAAAAATAAAAATAAAATTTTAGTTTTTTTAGATTTTAATTTTTAATTTTTTTTTTGTTATTTTTTTATTATTAGTTTTATTATTTTTTACCATACCAATCATTATACACAACTTTTCATACAATCTAATCGCTTTATACTATTATAAAACACTTTTTTCTAATCTTCCAAATTCAACACCCAAACACATATTCAAAAAGAATTTGAATTATATTCAATATTCAAACACATTTTCATTGCCTTGAAATCAGTAATCAGGTTCAGAATATTATTCCTATTCGAAATATTCAATACTCAAATGGACCATTAAAAACTAAAAGAGTTAATATTAAATTTTAAAAAGTGAAAGAATTATTTTTAAATTGCATGCCGACTCAAAGAGAAATGATACATTTATGCATTTAAAAAAAAAACAAAGAAAAGAAAAAGCCCAAGGAGAATGTATAAGGAGGCCTGATTGGCAAGGGACGGTAAAACGTCCCCTGCCCGCCTCTTTTTGATAAAAAAAATATTTTTAATCAAAAAGTAGCTCCTAATATGACATCAAGATCCACTTTTGATAAAAAAATATTTTTTTAATTAAAACAGCCGGTTTCGTTCAACAAACATTTCCATGTATAAGAGTTGGGTTAAAAAACATGGAATCTGACAAACGGTCGTTTCTCAAACAGGCGGGGGCCATGTATGAGTTGTCCATTAACTCGAAAATTATTTTATTGTGTTTGGAATCTTTGTGGTTGATTGGGAGAGAGTGCTAATACTGTGCTATCACTGCAGTGAAGAACTTGAGTCTCTTTTTTCCTTTGCTAACTAAGGTCTGAAAGACTTATAAAAAAAAAAAAAAAAAAAAAAACTAAAGTCTGAAAGATAGACACTCTCAGGGAGATTCCGATCGCTTTCTAGTCTCAGCACGCTCACCCTGTGTTTGACCCCCAAGCATCAAAACCGCGGAACTCCATGGGAGCAAACGAAAGGCTAACGTTTTCTGTTTATGTGAACAAGGTGGAGATTGTTGTTCTCTCTCGTCGCTATCATTTGGTCCCAACCAACGAAGACCCATGTGTCATTGAACGGTAATGTAGCATTTCCACCCGAAAGTTCACTATTTACGGGGGACTAAAGCTGATATCTTTGGCATTTTCTTGGGTTCTTTTCTGGTTTGAATTTTGAGCTTGTTGGTGGTTCTTTGACTTGTAGTTCTTTTGGGAAGTTAATAGTCGATCAAGATCTCCATTCTGAATTTTTAGATTCTTAGGACAGTGGTAAGATAGGGACAGAAGGTTGCATTTTGAACTAGTTTTGGTGTGTATCTGCTCAAGAATGTCTTCGTGCGGTGGGGGATTGGTCGAATTTTGTGTGATAGTTTTATTTGGGCTGGCTATTGATGCTTCAACTATAATTAGAAATCCTGTCTCATATCACATGCATGCAGCATAGAGCTGAATCTCAGTATTGTACTTGTAAAAATTGAGTTGGCTCAATTTGTTTGACGGATTTAATATTAATTTCGACCCCTATAGGGAGCAAAATGTTGAAACGAGGGCTCAACTTTTATCTGTTTATCATGTTCAGTGGGAAGGAGAATGAGTTTGTAATTGATGTAGATGCATCTTAGTGGTAATTCTGATTTTGGGTAGCTCTTTAAGCTGGTTTGAAGTTAGTACGATTTGGATTCCTCTTGATGGCTTCTATTAGAAGAACCTTGTCTCCAGTGCCTCGACCTGTAGCTTTACAAAATGGGGAAGTCTGTTCAGTTGCTTCTCCCTTGTCCAGGTCCTCATCATCTCCTCAGCACTATCCACCGGACGGTGGATTGTTATCTTCTTTGTTTGGTTCATTGGACTCTCAAGCTTTTGTTTTTGGTATTCTTTCACCAAGATCTTCTAGGCCCCTTGAGAGGTCAAAACCAAGGGCGCAAATGTGGAGGAGGTCTCTTTTCCATTTTTTCATTTGTTTCATGGTTGGGGTTTTCATGGGACTTACCCCTTTTGCCTCAATGAATTTATCCATGAATCCCATGTCAAAGCATCAATCTTTCTCATTTGAGGTAATATCCACTGTTGGGGATTTTCAGTCACATGAAAATGTGACCAGAACCGTGTCACGATTAGACGGTGGGGACATGAGACGTTCTGCAACATTAAAGTCAGAAGTGGAGGATCTGGAACTGATAGATGAGACCCATGAGGATAAATTTGATACCCAGCCACTCAGTGAAGATTCAAATTTGGTTTCGCGGAAGCTTTTGATAATAGTGACACCAACAAATGCCGGGCCATTTCAAGCCTATGATCTGATACGTTTAGCTCAGTCATTAAAGTTGGTCCCATCTCCTCTCTTATGGATTGTTGTTGAGATGACCTCCCAATCTGCAGAAACAGCTGATATCTTGAGGAGAACTGGGGTTATGTACAGGCATCTTGTTTGCTATAAAAATCTAACGGACATAAATGATGCATACATTCATCAGAGAAATGTGGCACTGTCTCACATAGAAACTCACCGTCTCGATGGAATCGTTTACTTTGCAGATGACAATAATGTCTACTTGGCCGATCTTTTTGAGCAAATGAGGCAGATCAGGTACTTACGTTATTTCTTTTTTTTTTTTGGGCTAAAAACTGTCATGCTGTTTTTTTATGCTAATGAAGCCTTGTACAATTTAGATACTTTTTATTTGGGTCTTATATTAGCCAAAAAGAGAAAAATTATGATCAGATTGAGTATCATCATATACGAAGTTCTTGTGGCAAAGAGCAGATTTGAAATGGTTATAATATACTCCATTTTTGTAGCTAGTTATTGCATGTTTTATTCTACCATCTCAACAGAAGCTCTTGGTGATTTCCTAATTACTATGTTGTGATCGAACAAGGGGCTTTTGATGTGCACCAAAAATGAAGAATATGCAAGTTGTCTGGGTCAAGATTATTTAGAGGAAATGAATGGGAAGAATAATCTAGGAAGATTGAATATACAAGAAACAAATTTTAAGGCAAGAATGAGAAAATTGGTAGCAAATTGTGGAGGTTGTCGATCAATACAATCAATCTAGTTAGAGTGTTGTGAGATTAGTATAAATGATGTTCATATGGCCTGTCATCCTCAATGGTTTAAAACGCTATGCAACAAACACAACCTGGGTCAAAGCAGTGAAGTAGATGTATAGTTTATTATTATGAGAACTTGGACTAGCAGCAGTTGAGTAAACAATAATTAAATGTTGTCATAAAGGACTGGCTAAGTTTGCATCAAGACCAATGCCAATACTACAGGAGAGCAAGGATCCCATTCTAGGTTCCCTTCTCTCTCTCTTAGTGTTATGGGAGTGGTGGTGGGGGGACAGACAAAAAAACTGACCTTTGCTCAATATAGGTGCCAGCTATATTACATGGAGCAGAAAGTGCATAATTTATTCCTCAGAGGCTATCATTCAAAGGTACTTCTGGCGACCATTTAATTTTCATATTGCCAGTAATACTTTTTGTGTTCTTCACCCTATGAGCCGTTATTGATTAGAGCTGTGTCAATTCGTGCAACGATTAGAATGGATATATGGCCTCTTATTAGATAAGATATATCTTTATCTTCTGATAAAGATAAATCTGTCCAGATTTAAAAGGATTTGTTTTATCCTATTATCTAGGCTAGAAGTTGTATAGCTTATCCTATTATCTAGACTAGAAGTTGTATAGCATTAGGTTTATAATTCTCTGCTATTGATAAGCTTAAGTGATAAAGCTTAATCTCAAATATTGTATAGTCCTACTAAAGGACTAACATTATTGTTATTATATAAAGAACTCACTGCCCTACGGTTGAAGTAGGCGGTCAATCAAAACTACTCTAAGTTCTATATGGTATCAGAGCCAACCAAGACTAACGTCTATGGCTATTCCAACTCTTGAAACCGACTCCTCCACCCTAACCTCACCCCCTCTTTCTATCCTTACCTCTTCCGCACCAACACCCCTTAAGAATGTACATCACCATATCTCCGAGAAGCTTACCCAAGAAAACTACATCTTGTGGCGATTCCTCATGGTCCCCTTCCTAGAAGGCCAAAATCTATTCGGGCATGTCGATGGTTCAACACCACGACCCCCTCAGCTCGTCCCAGACACAACCTCTGGTCTCCTTATTGCCAATCCCGGTTATCAAACATGGTTCCATCAAGATCGAATGATATTCAGCGCCATCATCTCCACGCTATCCATAGAAGCTTTACCTCATGTCATTGGCCTCTCAACTTCCCGTGAAGTCTGGCTCATTTTGGAGACACTATTCTCCGTTCAATCCCAATCACGCATCCTGCAGCTCAAGCAGCAGTTAGCCACCTTGAAGAAAGGTGCTCAATCAATCTCCGCTTACTTCCAAAAAGCGTAGGGATTTTCTCACCTATTAGCTGCCATTGGCAAGCCTATTGACGTCTCGGAACTCGTCTCCAACATCCTTGCTGGCCTTGGACCAGATTATGATCCGCTTGTCACATCTGTGACTACAAGGCAAGACTCCATCTCTCTTAATGATCTTTATGGCTATATGTTATCTTATGAGTTACGGTTGGAACAACACAAATCTGCAATTGATTTGAACATCTCTACTGCCAACACTGCCCAACGTCAAAGTCCCTATCCACGCAACAACCGTGGCTCCAATCTAGGATATCGGAACAATTTTTCCCGAGGCAGGGGCCATGGCCGTGGTAGAGGGCCACCTCAGTAGTTCCCTTCATCTGGTCCTAGTTCCTTCCAACGTCCCACTTGTCAAGTATGTCACAAACAAGGCTACATAGCAGCCACCTGCTGGTTCCGGTTTGAGCATGGCTATCAGGCTGACTCCCCTTCACTGCATGCCAACATGGCTTCTGCCTCTCCTGCCACTGACTCTTCATGGTACCCGGACACCGATGCCAACGTTCATCTGACAAATGATCTCTCCAACCTCAACTTGAATGCTGAGGACTACACTGGTATGGACAAAATCCGAGTAGGAAATGGCCAAGGTTTGAAAATTTTACCCTTTGGCTGTGGTAGCTTACCTACACCCTCACATAACTTTCAACTATTCTCCCTCTTACATTTTCCTGAAATACAGAAAAATCTCATTTCTGTAAATCAATTCACCCGTGACAATCATGTTTTTATTGAATTTCACCCAAATTTTTTCTATGTTAAGGACCTCAAAACTAGCTAGTTGCTCCTCCAAGGCCTGAGTAAACTTGGTCTCTATCCTTGGCCCTCCTCTCATGCTCCTCCTTCCAAGTCCCTTGCTGCCTTCATAGGTGAAAAGGTCTCCTTGGATCAATGGCATCTTTGGTTAGGTCATCCAGCTTCCCCTATTGTCAGCCATGTTATTCAATCCAATAAGTTGCCCGTGGTTTCCTCAAAGCTCTCTACAATCTGTTCTTCATGTCAGCAAGGCAAGAGTCATCTTCTTTATTTCAGCATCAGTCCTTCTATTTCCAGTGCTCCCTTACAATTGTTGTTTCTTGATATCTGGGGCCCAGCCCCCCTCACTTCTGTAAACAACAATCGTTATTACTTTAGTATTGTGGATGATTTCAGTAAATGCACTTGGTTTTATCCTCTTGAATTAAAGTCTGATGTGTGCAATTTTTCTTTGTTTCAAACATCTTGTTGAAACTTATTTTGGTACCAAAATCCTTTCAGTCCAAAGTGACAATGGTGGCGAATTTCGTCTCCTTCAAACATCTCTAAATGCATTGGGAGTGTCCTATCGTTTAAGCTGTCCACATACCCATCATCAAATGGGATTTGTAGAAAGGAAACACCAACATATTGTTGAAACCGGGCTCACTCTTCTTGCCACTGCTTGTGCTCCCTTAACCCTTTGGGACTCGGCCTTTGAAACTGCAACATACCTAATCAATAGACACTAAGCACAAGTCTCCTTATGAGTGCTTATTCCAAGTTTCACCCGATTATAAGTTTCTAAAGACATTTTGTTGTGAATGTTGGCCATTCCTGCGTCCCTATAATTCAACTAAACTTGCCTTTAGATCCACTTCTTGTGTTTTTATCGGGTACAGCAAAAACCATTTTGGATTCAAGTGTCTTCACCTTCCATCTGGCAGAGTCTACATTGCCCGACATGTCATTTTTAATGAAACCAAGTTTCCATTCCTCACATCTACTCCCAACAGCCCCTCTTCTCCTTCCTCCATCCAAAACCCAATGTTTGTCCCCATTCTGCCACCATCGCATCCAGCAACCAATAATGCACCCAGCAATCCTCTCATACAGCCATCTCCATCTCCACCCCTCTCACCTACCACAGAAACAGCCACTAATCCCCATACTCAAATAATCTTAGCCTCTCCTACTGCATTCGAGCCACCTCCTCCCTCACGGGTACATGGTATGATAACACGATCACATAATCAAATTTTCAAACCTACCACATTCACGGATGGCAGAGTCAGGTATTCACCTCCTCAAGCACTCACAGCTCTCCTACATGGTCAAGAAGCTGAACCAACTTGCTACACTCAAGCAAGTCAGCATGCTCAATGGCGCAAGGCCATGAATGAAGGGTTCGATGCTCTCCTTCAAAATGGAACTTGGTCCCTGGTCTCTCCCTCTCCAGCCATGAACGTAGTTGGGTGCAAATGGGTCTTTCAGATCAAGAGAAAGTCTGATGGGCAAATAGAACGGTATAAGGCTGGGTTAGTAGCCAAAGGGTTCCACCAACAACCCGGGATCGATTTTTTAGAAACTTACAGCCCCGTGGTTAAGCCTATAACTATTCGAACGGTGCTATCCATTGCTATTTCTGCAGGTTGGGCAATCCATCAAGTCGATGTCAGCAATGCCTTTCTCCATGGCAATCTCCAAGAAACCGTGTATATGGCACAACCTCCCGAATTTCAGCATCCTTCCCATCCTACGGCTGTTTGTAAACTGCACAAAGCCTTATATGGCTTGAAGCAGGCGCCAAGATCATGGTTTTCCAGACTAAGCACTTGTCTTCTAGAACTACAATTCAAAAGCTCCAAGGCCGATTCATCCCTTTTTATCTACAATGCTCATGGGATTCAAATGTTTGTGTTAATTTATGTTGATGATATAATCATCACAAGTTCACACACTGGAGCTATTTCTAGGCTTATTCAGGATCTGAATTTATCATTTGCTCTCAAAGACCGTGGACCTTTACATTTCTTTTTAGGTGTTGAAGCCACTTGGTCCTCAGATGGTCTCCATCTCTCTCAGCAAAGGTACATCCTTGATGTCCTAAAGAAGACCAATATGGAGCTTGCCAAACCGGTTGCTACTCTAATGTCTTCCTCTTCTATTCTCAGCAAGTTTGAAGGCTTTACAATTACGGATCCTACACTATACCGCAACACCATTGGATCACTTTAATACTTGTCTCTCACTCGTCCGGACATTGCTTTTGCTGTCAACAAGGTATCTCAGTTTATGCAAGATCCACCAGACCTTCACTGGATTGCTGTCAAGCGCATTCTGCGCTACTTAAAGGCCACAGTTGACTACACCCTTTGCAGTCACAAACGCTCATCACATCATCTTATTGCCTTCTCGAATTCTGACTGGGCTGGCTGTCCCGATGACCTGAAATCGACATCTGGATATTGTGTTTTTCTGGGTAAAACTTTGATCTCATGGAGCTCCAAGAAGCAACCCACTGTGTCACGTTCAAGCACGGAGTCCGAGCACAAAGCTCTTGCGAATGCCTCTGCTGAATTGATATGCCTCTGTTGACCTTCGAGTTTCCCTACCACGTGCACCAATCTTATACTGTGATAACATTGGTGCGACTTATCTCACTTCCAATCCAATCTATCATGCGCGTACAAAGCACATTAAGATAGACTACCATTTTGTTCGGGATCAAGTTGTAGACAAGTATTTAGAAGTTCGGTTCATTTCTGGAAAAGATCAGCTTGCGGATGTCCTAACAAAACCACTTCCTTCAAGCAGATTTCTACAGCTCGGTTTCAACCTCAACGTCAGGGTGCCTACGTCGAGTTTGAGGGGGCGTATTAGATCAGATATATCTTTATCTTATGATAAAGATAAATCTGTCCAGATTTAAAAGGATTTGTTTTATCCTATTATCTAGGCTAGAAGTTGTATAGCTTATCCTATTATCTAGACTAGAAATTGTATAGCATTAGGTTTATAATTCTCTGCTATTGATAAGCTTAAGTGATAAAGCTTAATCTCAAATATTGTACAGTCCTACTAAAGGACTAACACTATTGTTATTATATAAAGAACTCACTACCCTACGGTTGAAGTAGGCAGTCAATCAAAACTACTCTAAGTTCTATACCTCTTTTAATACTAATCTTCCACAAGAAAGCCTGCCAGCTTAATATTTTGCCCCACGGGTGTACTTGTTGGGTTCAGTTGATCTTAAAACAAAAATGTAAAGGAGTCAAGAGCAGTTGGCTTCTATCATATACGCAGTTGGAATTAGTGATCTACTAATCTTCCACAAGAAAGCCTGCCAGCTTAATATTTTGCCCCACGGGTGTACATGTTGGGTTCAGTTGGATCTTAAAACAAAAATGTAAAGGAGTCAAGAGCAGTTGACTTCTATCATATACACAGTTGGAATCAGTGATCTGCTTTGTCTATACTTGTGCCACACTTATAATTGTTTCATGACTGCTAAAAAGTGATTGGTTTAATTTCCCGTAGTAATTATGGTGTAGAATAAGTTTTCCCACAATTTCAAATTTTCTAGTGTTAGGATTTTATTTTCTTTATTTATTTATTTTATTTTCGGATTTTCCTACTAACTTTAAGACTTTTGTATTGTCAGGTTTTCTTAAAAACTCTAGAATTTGTTTATTCCCTTCTTTTAAGAACTTATAGTAAGCTTACGATTAGGATTTGTTGCCTATACAAAGGCTTTTTTAAACCTTATTTCATGGATAGAGATTAATCAAGTTTAGTATTAGTTTTTTATAAAAGAAGAGTATTTTCTTCGTTCATCTTCCTTTTGTGTTTAAGGATTCAAAACAGATGTTTTTTTTTTTCCACTTTCTATTGCTTCCGTTGCATCAATTGATATAAAAGCTGTGGTGGAATCCAAATTTGGCTATTTACGGGGCGGATGGTGCTCCCACGTTCCTACAAGAGCTTTTGGGGTGGGATTATGGAAGAATGTTAGAAAAGGTTGGGAGACATGTTCAAGCTACACTAGATTTGAAGTGGGAGATGGGACCAGGATTAGCTTTTGGCACGTTTTGCGGGAATATGACTCTTAAGGCAGCTTTTCCAGCCCTGTTTGGTATAGCCGCTGCCAAGGACGCCTTTGTTCCAAATAAAACCTAGAGTTCTTGGGTGGTTCCAACTAGTGGAACATGAGTTTGCTAGAGAAGCACATCATTGAGAGGTGAATGTTTTTGCTCTTTCTTCCAGATACTGCATTCAATGATAGTTAGAAGAGGTGGCCAAGACAAGCTTTGGTGGGTCCCTTCCAAAAATGGCCTTTTCAAGGTCAAGACTTTTTTCCACTCCTTGACTCGTCTTATAAGTACTCGCTTTCCCTGGAAGTGTGTGTGGCGGACCCAAGCCCCCTCAATGGCGGCCTTCTTTTCATGGTCGATGGCTCTTGGAAGGATCATCACATTGGACAATCTCAGGAAACGCCATATTATCGTGATCAACAGATGCTGCATGTGCAAGAAGACGGAGGAGTCCGTGGACCATCTCCTTCTCCATTTCGATGTGGCTTCTGCCTTGTGGTACTCTCTTTTCAGTCATTTTGGGTTATGCCAGGAAGGGTTATCGATCTGCTTGCTTGTTGGTGGTCTTTGGGCCAGTCGAGGAGTGCTACAGTGTGGAAAATAATGCCCACTTGCCTCTTTTGGTGTTTATGGAGGGAAATAAATAATCGGAACTTTGAGGACATGGAGAAGACCCCTGAGGAACTTTTATCCTCCTTCTATTACACTCTGTATCTTTGGACTACGGTTTATGTGTTTTCCTTATCATCTTTTAGCTTTCTTGATTTCCTTACTTGTTTCTTTAGTTGGGCGTTTCCTTTTGTATACTCACAGTTTACTAAGGGGCGCCTCACACTTTTAATGAGATTGGCTTATTACTTATATAAAAAAAAATTGATATCAAAGCCTTCGTATTCCCTATGGGGGCAACTTTCTTGGCTCTTATAAGAGTTGAAGTCATGGACTTAAAACGTGAAATGCCACTAGCTTTTCATGGGATGTAGCAGGCTTTGTATGAAAAGCAGTATACTTTGTGCAATATTCAAATAAATCTTGCTTGGCTAATAGTGGATCCATATGTGAGCCATGGAAAGAACAAGAATTGCTGTGACGCAGGCTTGCATTCAACTTGTTTGTGATGGTGTTCATATACCCGCACATAGGTAGTCAGCCTATGGGAGAATTTTAGTGATGGCCAAGATTTTATTGAAGTGTATTTCAAAGATTTGGTGCAAGCAAATCATCAGAATCTAGCGATTTTTGCATGAATATGTTGTTGTGACAAATTGACATTTTGGATTGCAAAGAAGTAGAGGAGAGCAGAATAAAATAAGTCAATAACATAAAACACCACGATTTACATGGTTTGGCTTGAAAAGCTTATATCCACGACTAGAGACAATCGAAAAGAATTTTCACTAACAAAAGATGGAGTACAAAATATTGGTTAAAAAAAAACTACTTAAATTGGAAGTCCCAATACAATCAAAATCTCACATTCTCATAAAAGAGAACTTTTACAAAAGAGAAATTCTTTCTTTAGTTCTCTTGGTGAGGTTGCCTACAAAATTACTTCCTTTATGGACCTTGCCACTTTTGGCTAAAGTCCTACTTGAATTTATTCTAAATCCATTGAATATTTTGAAAGCAATACATTTTAGAAGCCTTTAATTCTTTTCCTTGTTGATCAACTGTAATACCCCAAAATAATAATAGCAAGCAAATAATCATTATATACTCATACTGCTAATTTACTCAACCAAGTGTCCTAAAATAATTTTTTTAAAAAAAATATATAAAAATAGGATAATATTAATAATAAATTTTATCCCCTAGCTGAACATTCGACAAGTCTCTGAAACATTCGATGTGGACCCTTACTCGAATGTTTGAAGCATTTCTGGAATGTTCAAAGTGGACCCCTTTCTCTTGCTCAGAAACAGTACATCGAACGTTCAAAGCATCTCTGGAACGTTTGATGTGGATCCATTTTTTCTGTTCAAAAACAGTACATCGAATGTTCGAAGTAATGCACCAAACGTTCAACCATGCCTGAAAAGTAATTTTAACCCACTATCCACATCGTTTAGTCTAATCCCTTCAACCCACATCTATTAAAGTCACCCCCACGTCTTTCAGACTCCCCTACTCCTCCATGCATCCTAGCCACTCCATTTCTTGAGAGAAAGAGATCCTAAAGAGAGAAGGAGGTGTTATCTAATCTCATTAAGGTAAAATTTGAATCTTAAACTCAATTTTCATGTTGTTAGTGCTCTGTTCATGAGATTTATCATGTTTTTAGTGAGCCTTAAACATACCATGATGTATTCATAATTTCTCTCTGAAAAAGAAATAGTTTCTAAAAAATTGGGAATTCACTCTCATTTTTCATAAACTCTCACGTTGACATGGTTTAACATGTTTTTATAAAGGTATTATGAGCTTTAGATAGGATGGAAAATGGTATGGGTAAGAGCTTTGAGTTTTTCATGCATTCTGGTACCTCTCGAACGTTGAGTTGACCAAACGTTCAACCCTTGCTGATTGAACGCTTGACCCCGATACTGAACATTTGACATGGTTAGAAATAGTTAATTAGGGTTTTGATGGTAGGTTAGAATGCTAAGGTGTTGTATTAAGGATTTTTAAGTGTATGGGTTAGGACTCTCGTTGTACTATGTTTAATGTTATGGTATATTTCACAGTGGCGGGAGTTCAAGATGTTCAAGCCTATGGATGAGTGTTTTGAGGTAAGTAAATACTTACCAAAATTGGTCTCACTTTAACTTGCGATAATATGTCAGCGGACTGAGCATGCTTTATTCTTCATAATGATACTCATGAGCCCACTTTTTTTATAACTGCTTCGAGACAAGTATTACTTATTTTCTGATGACAATAAATGAAGTATATTTGCATTGTATGACATGGTATACGGTACGTGATGTAGCACGGTAACACCATGTTTGAACGAGGGTCACGATTATAGCTTTGCTAGTAGCGTTGGCCAACTGAGGTCGGACTCGGTTGGGCTGCTAGTATATGGCAGTATGCGTATAATATTTTAGGGCACCGGTGTTGTATTTTCTTGGGGATAGTGCCAACCCTGTCGGGAATGGGTTAATACCCTGGGTAGACATACGGAGAATAGCTATGATCTTATTTACATATATATATATATGTATAACATGTTTTTTTTTTCTGCATTAAAATTTTAGTGTTTGTCATTGAACTGTTACCTAAGGCCTCATTGCATAACCGGTTTTGTAATAATTTATTTACTAAGTCGTGGACTTACATAGTTACTATTCTTCTCTGTCAAACACCACGGTGTTTACGGCTTAGCAGGTTGCGAGGCGGTAGAGTGAAATTCGCTAGGATGAAGATACCGAGCGAGTGACTCATATTGTAAGGTTGGGTTGTTGGTATTTAGTTCTTATAGTAATGTCTGTTTGGAGGCCTCTAAGTCTATGATTGATGATATATGATTATGTCTTAAAGGTGTATTGCTAAAAGTCTCAAATCATGATTTCTGCTTTTCGTATGCTTTTTACTCTGATAAGTTTATGGGTAATTAAACTAGTCAGTTACTAGCTAATTGATCTAGAGGAATCACTAGTAACTCTCCAAATTAAGTAAATACAATTACCTAATTTTGAGGGTGTTACAACAAGGAATACCAAATTACATATGTCTCTAATTATTATTCTTTGTTGGGCAAGGAATACTAGTTACTTATGTGATAAGGAGAATATTTTCCTTTCACATTAAGACACAAAATAGTTATTTTATTCAAAATGGAAATTTTAGGCAACTTTCTACATATAGATCTATCAAGCTTTAATGGTTTTCTTCATAGTAAAGGTTTCTTTGATTTGGCAAAACGAGGTAGAGATATTCTTTGAATACATGAAGATTTCCAAGGAGATTGGTGGGAGCAAATGACAGAGATCTCAAGGGTAAGACAATGGAAGGCACGAACTCAATAATGGAAGAAGATGAAGCATTTGTTGTAAGCAAGATTTTTATCCCTGCTTTATGAGCAATATTAATAAAGCCCAAAATTATACATAAGAAAGCGTCTTGAAGCTGAGTTGCAAAAGTCCTTCCTTAGCATGAATCTTGTGCTCAAAAAGAAATTGAAGAAAGAGCAATGAAAGTGGCTGAAGAAGATCTTTGCCATAAGAATAATTTTAAAGCACTTGTCCTTCAGGCCAATAGATTTGGTGTTGAAGATGATCTTTTGTAGGTAAATTTTCTGTCATGTTTGCAAGAAACCATTCAAAATTGGGACATCTATTAATTATTTGATAAAAATTATTATTTTTTATTTATTTAATATACAAGTAATCGAAATATCATTAAAAGCGTAAGGGGCCTTCATGTACACATGAAGTATACAAGAGAAGCCACCTAGGTAGAAGGGGCAAAAAGAAAAAGGAACTTAGGAAAACTAATCACTAAAGTAGAAATATAAGCAGATGTCCAAAGGTATAAGGTGTTCAAGAAAAAAGATTCAACTCCTCCAAAGACCTCTCACGGTCTTCAAAACACCTATCATTCCTCTCTCGCCATAGACACTACAAAAGGCACAAATGCATCATCTTCCAAACAACGGCATTCCAAGTGCTGCTAGCATTCCACCAACAAGCAACAAGTCAACAACTCGTCTCGACAATAGCCCAAGACAACCCGAAATGTTTGAAGAAAACATTCCACATGGCACAAGCAACCTCACAATGAAGAAAAAGGTGATCCGCTGACTCTCCATTCTTTTTGCACATAACACACCAATCCTTATTTGGACAACATTGTGCAACCAATATTGTTGATGGGGGACACACCACCGGTGGTTAATGAAACTCCGAAGAGGATCGATTCTGCTAGTATTAGGTTTTTGTTCATTTAAATTGACAATTTAAAGTTAAAGATGTTCTGTCAACAACTAGTTTGTCATTGTATGATATACCTTATCTGCAATACAGTGAAGAAGCAAGCATTGATCAAGTTTGGCAATACTTCATTAGAAGGGATTTGGTTTGAAAAAATTGTATGATTGTAAAGAAGTGTTTAAGCCAAATCATGAAGGTTGTATAGTATAAGAATGACAAGTTGAATTTGATTTTAAAACAGATTGTTTCTGTAGTCAACTAAGGCGAAACAACATTCGGAACTATTGGCTATATTCAAGATTCTGCATCAATGGATTTGAGCAAAGGAATCATTTGTTCTTTTATCATGGAAACACATGTTGGAAAGGCCTACTTAGGATTCCAATAAAGGGGGATTGAAGACAACTCAAGGACGATTTAATTTCAAGCAGGGGAATAGATGTAGGACAAGAAGTTACTCTGTATTTCCAAGTAGTGCTAGGATTTTGTTTTTCAGCTTTTACTATATTACAATTCGTATTTTTTTTTTTTCGTTTTTCTGGTAACTTTAGGACTTTTGTATCATTGGGCATGCTTAGAAATTTTAGGATTTGTTGTATTTCCTTTTTTTAAGAACTTCTAGTAACCTTGGACTAGGATTTGTTGTTTGTAAAAAGGCTTGTATTGAGTCTTATTTCATGGATAGAGATAATTGAGTTTAGTATTGAGTTTTTTTTTAATAAAAGAAGAGTTTATGTTTTGTTCGTTTTCTTTGTGTGTTCAAGGAGTCGAGAGAGACATGTTCTTCCCATTTTAACCGTTTCTGCTGCGTCAAATTATGTACTGTTTTAGAATTCAACTAGTGAGGCACTTTCTCTTGGTAGCATGATTTCCGGTTGTTCATTCCCTATTCATATGTTAGGTTTTATAGCAATTATATGATGGGCCATCATTTTATCTCCTTTCACAATTTTTTCATCACAGAAATATATTCTTTTGTACATTTTGTTTTGATATAGCCCCATTTTTGTTTTGGCTTGCAGGCGATTTGGAACATGGACAGTGGCCAAACTAACTGGGAATAAAAGGCAAGCTATATTGGAGGGGCCTGTTTGTAATGAAACTCAAGTAATTGGATGGTACATAAATGAATCACATCTGAGATTTCGGATATTCCATGCTGAAATGTCTGGTTTTGCGTTCAATAGTACCATACTGTGGGATCCAAAGAGGTGGCACCGGCCCACTCTGGAGCCTATTAGGCAACTTGACACAGTCAAGGATGGCTTCCAAGTTAGTCCTTCTTGTGTCTTCTCTGGTTTCCCATAATTGTACTCCATGTTGTAATGTGAATTGCATTGCTGCTGTTTCATGAGCAGCCAAAATGCTCATTTTGGTCTTTTCCAAAAGAAATTATTTTTGGCTCCATAACATGATTGATGGGTCCTGTAATTTGTAATGGAATGGAGCTATAAGCTTCACCCACCACAAAGGGGTATTAGAGAGAGGAAACCACTTATACCATATCTAACTGCAACTTTAGCTGATTAATCCTTTTCATTGGAGAGAAATCCATATTTTATCTGTTCTATTGCTTGAGATGCCTTGACCACGTGAGCTAGAATGATCTTGGCTTTATTTGCTAACCTAATTGATTTGCATTGCAGATTAGCACATTTATTGAACAAGTTGTGGAAGATGAAACCCAGATGGAAGCCTTACTTCAGGACTGCTCAAGAATCATGGTTTGGAATATTTACCTTGCACCATTTGCTTCTTTCTATCCCAGCAAATGGTTAATGAAGAATAATTTAGATGTCATTCTTCCCCTTACGTGAAGTTCTTGATGTGAGAGGAGTCAATTTGGGTAGTGAAGGTAAGTCAAACATCTGAGACTTAAACTAGTTGAATTTGCCATTTTATTTTCTCCTAGGGGATATTCTGATGCAATCAAATAATAAAAAGAACAAAGAAAAAGGATATGGGCTACTTCGAGAGAGCCGTGATTTCCAATGACTACTTCGAGAGAGTCATGATCTACTAAGACACCAAAAAGGTTCTAGGTTTGTTAATATTCAACATGATATTTTATTGATTAGGGTTACACTAATATAGAAAACAGATGGGTCATAAGACATAACTATTAGGGCTAGCTGTCATTACATCATGCAGAAAAATAACTACGAAGGAAATAAACAAAGGAAAAATACATTTCTTATTAGGTAAAACACTTAAGGGAAATAATATATGGAGAATTATACCCCTTATCCCAGCTGGCTGGGGGCTGCTTGGTGGCTAGGGCATTGCCAACTAGCCCTAAGAAAATCTGAACGTATTATATTCAGATGCCAAATGGAAAGGATGTGATTTTTTATGATACATAATTCCATGAAAAATAATGGACTTTATTTCCTGCTTACCAACGATAAGCAGGAAATAACATGCCCAAAAGCATTTCACAGGTTATACAAACGCCTCTCTGCCTATGGATTCTATTATGTTGGGGGTACTGTTAAAGAATACCTGTTCTACCTCTCTCTCATTCTCATTTTTTACATCATTTATCTGTATTGTAGGAAAGATAGTCAAGAATCATTGATCATCCTGTTACTGTTTATCTTCACTTTGGTCCTGTTTAGAGTGCAAATCTTGTAAGGCTGGCCGAGACAGTTCCCCTTGATAAGATGGTGGAGTTTTTGCGCACAAATTTTCTGCCCATTAGGCTTTGAATTAGTGTTAGTTTCCTTTATTTCAAGGAAAAAAAAATAAAAATTGTTCAGTTATATGAGTTGTCCAATATCTCTATCTACCTTGGCTGCCCTCTTAAACCAGTGAAATTCAATCTAACTGGATAGGAAGGAATAGCGAGGTAGCAAACCATCTTCATCTGCAGAGTGATGCAAGTTCCACTATTTCAGTTAAGTTGCGTTTTCTCTTTGCATGGGCATGGTTTAGTTATTCCATGTGAACACTAAAAGCAATTTTGAATTTAGTTAGTTCTCTGGGCATTTGGTCCATTGACATGACAGGCCTGTGCATCTATTTCTATACAAAAATTATTGAGTAATGTTTGTTGCACACCATTTGTACACAAATATGATGTGGCAAATGGTTTTTAATATATAAATATGGGGGGTGTTATTTGCACTTCAGCCCCACAACAGGGGCACAACACCCCCTCACATGGGTTGGGTCCCAGTGTGTGCGGCCCACCCCCATGTGAGGGGGTGTTGTACTTCTGTTGTGCTCCTGGAGTACAAATAACATTTTCCTATATATATATATATATATATTTTATTATTATTATTATTATTATTATTATTATTTTTTTGTAAAAAAATAAATTAAAATCTTCTGGATAAAGATTTGTTCATCGTGGGCAATAAACATTACTCAAAATTATTTAATACTTCACAAAATGATGGGTTATGGCTTTTACTTTGTTATTTTATATAGGAAAAAAAAATGCAAAACTAGTCTTTATGGTTTTACTGATTTACAATAAGCTCCCTATGGTTTTAAAATGTTCCAAGAGCTCTATATAATATGCAAAAATAAGAAATTAGTTCATACTATCAAATTATGTCAGATTGATTTTCTTAATGTCACGTTAGATCTAATAAACTTGCGACACGTCACCCATAATTAAAAAAAAATATAAAATTGTAAATATATAAAAATTAAAAACTAAAATTTTAAAATGTGGGGGAGCTCGGGAAGTTTGTCAGTTTGGAACGATAATCTTAAAAATGAATTTGCTCTGGTTCAGGGTATTGTCGACGATTACCCTTATATTGCAATGGATACCTTACCAAGTTGCTGGTAATTGTGTTCTTCGGACGGTAGGGAATTTCAAGAGCAGCTTTGAGACTAAAAGTCCTCATCCACAGCATTGACTATCGTTCTGCACGTGTGAATTCAAGAATATATATAACACACCTTTCTGACAATTAAGCACAACTATATGGAAAATAAGATTGCAAAATTATCTTTGAAGATGAGAAAAGAGATTTTCGGGCTCTACCTTTTTAGGTTTTCTGAAAAATTGAAATGACTTCTAAAAGTAAAGTGTGTGTATAGGTGTCAACAAAAATTAAAGCACAACGGAAAGTAAATGACAGATATTTTTGTTGACGAAGTGGAAACTCAGTTAAGAGAAAAACCACTCCGGGGCAGCCAAACTCAGGAATTCTACTATTCAGAAGACAAAGCTAGATACAAGATAGTAACACTCACATGTACCGATGCAGTGGTCGTACCTTGATCTCTGACGTGTAACCAAACACGAACGCTTCCCAACCAGGTTCACCTACCTGAAGGGGTCTTCAATGGAACTCCTTACCTTAGAGCTGACCTTTAAGATATAATTCGGTTTACAGCACAGCACACTTGAAAAACGGCTTCAGAGGAGATATCACGTCTCTGAGCTCTAATGGAATTCACCCCGAATTCTTGCAGCTCTAAGTGCCCAGAGGCCCTTATTTATAGGCTGGGGGTCAGAATGGGCGTCAGGCAAAATAAGCTTGTGAGCCACCCGGACGGTGGACCGTGTCCGTCCGGACGGACAACTCTGTGCGACAGGATTTTCCTGTATAAGAACATCGTCCGGACGGGATGGCTCGATCGTCCGGACGGATGCACGTCCGCTGCAAGTAATTTCCATAACAGGCTTCGCGCGTCCGGACCAAGGGGCAGGAGCGTCCGGACGGCTAAACTTCAACACGCAATTTCCATATCTGATGCGCGTGCGTTCGGACCATAAGGAGGAGACGTCCGGACGGTTGAAGTCGAATTGTTAGTTACCATATACGATGCATCAGCGTCCGGACCACAACTGTCAGATGTCCGGACGGTTCATTTTGAACTGCGATTCTTGCCTTACGGAGATACGCGTCCGGACGGGATACCACATCGTCCGGATGGTTGATTGATCTTCCCTTTCTTGAACTTAGAAAGAATCAGTGAACCGTTCGAGAACTGATAGGCGTCCGGACGTGCTGCTGAAACGTCCGGACGGAGCAAGCTGGCACAAAAGCTTCTTGATACGATGTAGGTGTCCGGACGGAAGAAACACGTTGTCCGGACAAATGATGCTTGTCTGTCTGACGTCCGGACGGAAAGACACGTCGTCCCGACGGATGGAACAGTAGACAGATGGGCGTCCGGACGGGATGACACATCGTCCGGACGGCTGACAGGGAACTTTGAAATTCTTCTGACTTCACTCTGAATAGTGGAATCCCTGGTTGCAGCATCCTTACATATAAGTGATTTTGTCCAAACACAGAATGAGGCCAAAATACTAACATTTTGCATAAAGGATCTCGGATGAGATTTTGGAGTAATTCTAGACGTCATATCCATGTCTCTCTAATAAAAATGTGGCTTTTAATATCACCATTAGACTTGTGATTGATCATCATTGAATTTTGATCAAATGATGATTTTTAAAACTACAATATAGAATCTATCAAGTTTTTTGATGGAATTTGATAATATGGTGTAACCCACTTATTTTATTTTATTTTATTTTTTATTTTTTTTAACAAAACAGGAGTTACATACGACACAAGCCATATATCAAGTCTATACAAAAGATGGACCATCCATAAGTCCAACAAATACAATTGTCCCGAGATGCTTTAGTTGTAGTACCCAAAATACAAAGCCATTGGGTCCTTATCGATATCAGCGGTACCTACAGCCAAAGCATCAACATCTATACAGTTGCAGTGGTAGTCACGTTCGCATATGTTGAAATATGAGTCCACAAACTTAGCAGTATAAACTCATAAGTTTTCACAATGAGCCAACTTTTTCATTTTCTACCTTATGTTAACTATAACAACTACTATTAGTAAGAATCTTTCCTTATAAAATGTTTCGTAATTGGTATGGTAAACACATGCATTTTGTTAACATGAGAAATCGTATTGTAGCGCCCCAGATTTTAAGTCATAAAATAAAATGTCTGAAATTTGACGCTCGAACGGCTTAATACTGTAGGAAACAATATTCACATTTAGTAATTGAAAAAATTATGTGTCTTCTGACATAATACTTTATCCCCGATAAATTGATAAGGTTACATGAATATTTATGAAAATAAATATTCCTTAATCTTATTATTTATAAACCATGATTTTGTAAATAAAAAATAATATTATTAGACTCTAATAATATTATTGAATTGATAAATAGACAAACTTAAATATTTAGTGAGCTAATTAATAATATTATTGGTATATAATATTATTATGTAATATTTATGGTTTATAATGTTATTTGGTACGATATATATATTTGATATATAATATAATATTCGTTGTGTTTTAATATTATTGGTATGATAATATTATTAATGGAATAATATTAATGATGAAACGAACTAGATTCAAAACGGACTTAGATTATAATCTTAATGAGTAAAATTAAAATGGTAGAGACCCGATGTGAAAATATCTATGAAAAATATCTACGGTAAAAATGTTGTTAGTATTTTATGTTGGCTATATTTTGGATGACAAAAACACTTTATGTAATGGTTGCAAATTATTAGGATGACCGGTTCTTATTCAGAGTCTTCATATATTCGGACAGTGTTCATTTCAAAACATGTGACTAATCACAAGTTTCTAGAAGATGTCCATGAAGATTCCTTGCAAATACCAAGACAGAAAAACTGGTTCCAGTGCAACCGTCCAGACGCCCCGCAATGTCTAGCAGATTGAGTTGAAGACGTCCGGACGCTAGGTCAAGCTTTTCCAATTTCTACATGGAGTTGGATTTCAGAAGTCAACACTGTTTGGGAAGGTTCTGCAAGTCGTCCGGACGACGTGGCAACACGTCCGGACGCTGTCCAACATTTCAAAATATTCTAGTGTTCCGTTCGAACCCGGAAATGAGTTATAGCAAAGACTGTTCGGACGCTCGGCCAAGCCTTCCGGACGTATATTGGTTATGGAAAGAATTGCGCTATTCTGGAAGGCGGTTGCATAAGACCAACCGGATGAGGCAATCTTCCATCCGAATGCTCGACAGCCAGAGTCCGAATTTGTCCAGATTTAGGATTTCTATAAGCCTATAAATAGAGGGCTCTAGGCTTGTAAATTGTAAGAATTCTGTAACGAATTCCACAGTGCTTAGAGAGAGTGTTTAGGGAGAATCGAAGATCCACTAGATCTCTAGCCGTTGTCGGTGTGTGCTCAACAATTCGTGTGAAGTTTATCTTAGGGGTCGACCCTAAGGTAAATGAATCCATCAAAGACCCTTTCAAGTAGGAGACTTGGTTGGAAAGCGTTCACGATGGGCTTCGTGTTATAGTTAAAGGTATGACTACTGCAATAGGTTTTGTGAGTACGAGTGCTTTGTAATTTGCTTTGTTTTTGGATAGTGGAGTTCCTGGGTTTGGCTGCCCCGGAGTGGCCTTTCTCTTCATAGAGTTTCCACTTCATCAACAAATATTTTGTCTTCTTTAAATTCCCCATTTAAGATTTTTTGTTGCATACAAACACACACTTTGGTTTATTTAGAAGTCAATATTTAGTTTTTCAATTGGTATCAGAGCTTGGTACACTCTGTTTTAGATTTATTTTTTGAGTATAATCTCTTGACTTCTGTTTTGTTTATTTTTATAATGTCTCAAAATCTTAATTTAGTTCTGCCCTTTGATGGAACGAACTATGGCTATTGGAAAGCCCGCATGCGTTTTTTTTTTTTTTAAAAATCAATTGACGTCTGGAAAATTGTTGAAACTGGTTGGATTAAACCAGAAGATACAGACAAAATTACTAACAAGCGCGCGGCTCTCCAATGATAAAGCCCTCCATGTACTATGTCAAGCACTTTCACCATCTGAATTCGCAAGAATTTCAAATTGTTAAATTGCTAAAGATGCATGGTAAATTCTAGAAACAACATATGAAGGCAAAAACTGGTAAAATCTGCTAAGCTTCAAATGTTGGTTTCTAAATTTGAAGAAATTAAGATGCTAGAAGAAGAGATATTTGGAGAGTTTTATACTAAGATTAGCAACCTAAGAAACTCGATGGTGAGTCTTGGGAAGCAAATCTCAGATGTAAAACTCATCCGAAAGATACTAAGATCTTTGCCTGAGCGTTTCAGGATTAAGGTGACAACTATAGAAGAAAGCAAAGATTTGGAGGAGATGAGGATTGAAGAGCTGGTAGGATCTCTTCAGACATATAAATACTTCTTACCTCCAGTCAGAAAGGCAAAGACTATTGCCCTCAAGGCATTTAAGGCATCTAAGAAGAAATCCAGAGTCTCATCTGACGAAGACTCTGACATTGATGAAGATGCAGTGAGAATGTTAGTCAAGAACTTCGAGCGGTTCATGAAAAATAATAAATTCAAGAAGAAGTTCTCTGACAAACTAAGAAAGGCTCCCCACACAGCTGAGTCAGAAAAAGCAGAGAAGAAAGATCCGAAGGGTCTCCAATGCTTCGAATGTTCAGGCTTCGGGCACATTAGGACTGAATGTGCAAATCTGAAGAAACTAAAAGGGAAAGCCTTTAACGCAATTCTAAGCGATGAGTTTGAGAAGGAAGAAGAAACACCTGAGGAAGAAAATTCCTGGCCTTCATGGCCCCACATGAAGAAAAAGAGGATTCTTAGTCTTTCTACTCTGAGAATAGTGAAGAAGAAGATATGTAGTCAGCCTATCAACTTCAATATGTAGAGTTCTTAAAGCTAAGGGAGAAATACAAACAGCAGGTACTAGAGCTAAACAGCCTCAGGACTAAGAAGACTGCTATGCTAATAAAGATCAATGAGTTAGAAGAGAGGCTTCTGGAGACACAGTTACAGCTAGAGAGAGTCTCAGATGAGAAGCTAATACACATCCTCCTACTTCTGATATTCCTTCTACCTCCCAGACTATTTTTGTGAAACCAGTTATTCCCGAGTCTCCACCCTCAAGTGTGGATAAGGGAAAAACTGTTATGGATGGCGAAGTACGAATCATCCCTCAGCCTCTAGCCAAGCTTCCTATCAGAAGAAAGCCTCCCACATGCCATCACTGTGTCGAGCCAGGGCACATCAGACCTAAATGCCCACATCGGCAAGCTCAGAGGAAGAAAAAGTGGAAGGCTCCTAAAACTCCAATGTGTCACCAATGTGGAGTTAACAAACCCAGGTCTCCTCCACCTAAGCCACCCAGGCATCATAGATCTCCGCCTAGAAATCATGTTCCAAGGCATCAGCAACTGCAGAAGCCTACTCAAGCAAAAAAGACATGGGTCCCCAAGAAGCTATATATGAAAGAACAGAAGACTGAAGAAAGGAAAATCTTCTATGAAGGAACATCTTCTGCCAGTTCTTTCATGGAAGATCTGGTCAGATATCTGACACTACAGCTAAAGAAGGAAGGATAAGACAAGGAAGAGGAAACTCAATCCCCGAGGGGGAGCGGACCTACCTAGTAGGTGAGGTCACACATGCCTAAGATTTTGGTTCCTAAATCCTAGAGCATGACAGGTACACTTGCATAGCAATTTTATATCATCTTATGAAAACTTTGCATGCTGTTATGGAACCATCTTTTCTATCCCTATATTCCCTCTTGTTTGTCTTGAGGAAATTTTGCAAGCATTAAATAGGAATGATAGAAGAAGCACGTCGAGCGGCTACTTTTCTATCTTGGTACTGCCAAACCTCTCTCCTTCTGGAAATTCTAAATGAGAGAGATTTTTTTTCTTTCTAAGATGGTCAAATTGACCAACTCACTAGTTGAACCTAGAACCCATAAATTCTGCCATTCTTTCTAGGTTGCAGCACCAAGTGATAAAAAGCATTCAAATATGAATAAAATTTGGATAAATAAAAAGATTCACTGCTTTTATGCTATAAATCTGTTCTTGATCTTGTCCCTAAAGAAATAGTCAATGACCACATCATTGTGGAAATAGACGGTCACTAAAGGGCGAAGTAAAAGAAAAGTGTTGCAGCTTAGGGGGAGCGTATCAGATAAGGGTGGCTAGGCCCTAGTAAAATAAGGTTTGACCTTTGACTGGTCTAACATTGATTTTCTCTCTTATTTTGAAAATCTGGGTGATTTAGGTCATATCAGTGAAATTCATACCTTATTGAGAAAGCCTTCACACACACACGCATTGCATGAGTTAAGTTTACTATTGAAAAATGTCTGTCTGCAAGGAAATTTTTATGCTTACTGACTCTTAACTATCAATTATATCTTGGTATATTTTTGAAATGTTATTTGAACTGTGATATCAGCTTTTTATACATGCACGTTTTGGAAATTATTTGGGAAATATTTTTCTGCTCTTTTTCCTCTCTTTTTCAGATTTTTTTTGTGTGAAGCGTCCGGACGGTGTTTCTGGTTGTCCGGACGGGTGTGTTAATGCGATCTCTTATGTGGCACTACGTCCGGACGTCACTTAAGTTCTATCTGGACGGTGAACCCTGTAGGGTTAAATCGCTTTCCCCCTGCGCCGTCTGACTCCCTCATTCATTTTTTTTGAGTATTCTTTGTCGTCTTATACGTTTTTCCTTGCTTTTTATGTGTGCTTCTCACGTGGACTTGTCCTTTTTGCAATTTATCTCCACCCCAGGTATGGTTCTCTACCCTTTTACTATTTTCTTTTAGTATTTATACTTTAAAATAATGATTGTTTTTAGGGTTTGTCTCATATTGAGTCTATGTAGTTTAACATGTGATTTTTATGCTCATATTCTCTATTGTTGGGTTGAGATATTGTCTTTATCTAAGTTGTGGTATCTTATTATGGTTTTTATGTATTGTAATTTTTGGGATAGTCCATTTTACAGCAGTCATAATGCCCAAATTTTTTTTTTGGACTAACAAGATTTAATGTTTTCATGGTTTTTTTCTGTGATTTTTTTTAGCCCAGGAAATATGTCTTCAGACGTTTCTCCACCCCGAGTCAGGCAAAGAACTGAAGAATCAGTTACTGACAGGCGGCACCGCATGCAAACGCGGCAGGTCATATCAGAGAGGATCCGCGCCGATCTGAGGGATCCAATCCTACTCCTATTGGTCAAATGCTTCCGGAGAACCAGTGGGAGTACCTATACAACTGTGCCTGCCCGGCCTTTCCCAGAGTGGTGGGAAATTCTATGGCAACATGATCATCATCCGGGATGATGACAGAGGACAGATCATGTAGACAATGGTCAGAGGACAACTGATTCAGATTGATCCACAGCTTATCAGTGCTGTGATCGGAGTACCTGTTTTACCAGTCTCAGGAGTTCCTTTTCCTCTTGGTGATGAGGCTCCCAGCATTGACTTTCTGCATGATTTCTTTGGCACGAGACTGTTGTGCAAATATCTACTTAAATAAATAGATAAATATTTGTACGTTTTACTCGCAAGTGCACAAGATCAAAACGATAGTATAGTAGGCAAATACGAGATTATTCCCACGAGGATTGGTAAATTATGCTTAAAAGATTTCCTAAATAATTAAGACGAGTGAAAAGAAACAAAAATATTAATAAGATCTAATAAAAGAAAATAAATAAAAATATTGCAAAAATATAATAGAAGGAAGGTAGGGCTTCAATATCCACCGCTAATCATACTTAAATAAGATTCACAATGCCAATGCTACCATCATAACTTGATACTTAATGCTTACTAGCCACAAGGGAATGGTATCTTCTCCTAAAGCTATTGATTTCCCTGAGCAATGAGTTAGGCATGGTATCTACTCTAACTCTTTTCTTTCTTGAAGGATTTAGCATTGTATCTACTAAGTTGTTATTCAATAAAGCATAAATTTATGGAAATTGGTAAACACACTCAGATTGGAATATGGTATCTATTCCAATTGCCTTTATGTTGATTAATCCAAGGACCTGTGATGGGGTTCTTTTGTTACTTTATTATGCCTAGGACTCGGTCATTCAAATTGACATAAATAACAAATCCATACCACATGCATATGATGATCAAGCATAAACATGAGAGGAATTCAAGAAATAGGAAATAATCAAGTTAAGCATCAATATATGAATTATAGCAAAGGTGCCAATTGAAAACCTTAACGAGACATAATTAGGGCGTCAATCGAGCCCTAACTAAAGTATTAGTTACACATAAATTGGATGGACATCATCCTCATAAGAAAATAATAAAGGAAAAGAAAGAAAATAAAAACTAGAAAAAAAACCTCCTTCTTGATGTAGCCTTTGATTCTTCTTCAAAGCTTGTGTGTGTCTTTTCTTCAAAGGCTAGAAACCTATTTATAGGGATTAGAGAAACTTTAGATGCTCTAGAAATCCTAGACAATTATAAATAGGACTTCTAGTCCAAATAGAATAATTACAAGTCTTTTTTTTTTTGAAATTTCCGTCCAAGTAGGAAAATGATTCCAAAATCCGTACAGATTTGTAGTCTTTTATTTCGGGGCAATTTTGGCATGATCAACATCCGAATTAGGAAAAACATATTTCTGACATATTTGTTTTATTTTCTCTTATCTTTCCAACACCACTAATTTAGTTGCAATCTGATACTTGAGACGTAAGTTATGATTAAATTACTGAGACATGCTCATTCTGGATTCTTTTCAAAAATAATGACTTTTCGCCAACTTCTCTTTCCTTAAATTCAAAATTGAGTTGGAGTTGAATCTATCCAAAAGTGAGTTTGCCGACTTTGTTATAATCTTGGAATTTGATGGATTTTCTTCCAATCCTGTAAAATACAAGAAAACACAAAACAACACAAAACATCAAACTATTACAAAACTAAGAGCTTAACATGTAAATTAAGGGGCTTGAATGTGTAACATTCAGCACTTATCACACTCCCAAACTTACATATTGCTAGTCCCTTAGCAATGCAGAATTGAAAATAAAAGGAAAACTAAAACAATAACTACTCTACCTCCTCTGTCGTGGGAAACACGATTGCATTTAGCGTATGCAATAAGCCTTTTAAACCCCTAAGACTTCCTAGTGGATGAGTGAAGTCTCGTGAGGGTTTATCATGAATGATACCCACAAACATTATGCAAAAATTCATGTTTATTCCAAAGAGTTAAGTGTCACCAAAATTATGATTCTCATTCATTAGCAAGCTTAGATAGATAAACTCCATCTTCAATATAAAATAGAATTCCGAAGTCTAACCACTTACAAACGACAAGTTGAGGCATCACAAGTTCAATTCAGTGTAAGGTGAACTAACACATAATTATGAGGCGTCAAATTAATTCTAATGTGCAATGACTCAATATCTCAAAATTCACTGGGATCCCCATGAAATTGAATAACCAAGGCATAATAGCAAGAACTTTATTCTTTTTTTTTTTGGGTCAGATTGTGCAATGCTTAGTTCTTTTAAGCTTTCTAATTGACCCATGTAACAAGTGTTAGCCTAATGCTCCCAAACCAGAGGGCTTTAAGGCACTAGGTGTGGAAACACCCCTAAGAGCTTACTAACTCGAGTCAAAAAGGCTATAGAACTAAACTAGTCATGACTTTAACCAATTCAAATTTTTCACTTTTTGACGTGAACATTCAATGCTTAATGAGGCAAGAAGTCCAGTTACTTAGTGAAAGCTTCAAAAAAGGGTTTTTTTTTTTTTTTTTTTCATTTTTCTTTTCTTTCTTTATATATATATATATATATATATATATATATGCCAAGGTATTCATCCAACAAGTCACCCAACTTCACCCAAGACATTGAAAAATACACAATCAGGTTCATTTATCATACCTCACAAATTATATGCATTAGCTTGTGATAGTTTAGATTGAAACAAATGAATCCTTAGATGCCAAAAGTAAGTAGTAGGACTGTAGAATCAATTTCAAATGATCATGTGTTCAATATTCTAAGCTCACCAATGAAAATTCAAATCACAATTTTTAGATCAACCAAAGTCTTAAAAATAACATGAACATGCAATTCAATTATCACTTTTTTTTTTTAAACAGAAAGAGTGTGTGTTCCATACCCCCAAACATAAATTACACATTGTCCTCAATGTGTAGATAGAATGAAAAGATCATACCCGAGAGATGAGAAAACTGGTTGGACTAGGTATGGCTCATAGCATACCCCAAACTTGAATGTAGACACACTTTTCCTGGAAAAAAAACTATGAAGGGGAAAAAAATTGTGACAAGATGGGTTGCCTCCCATGAGCGCTAAGTTTGACGTCTTTAGCCAGACAAAGGAAAACCAAAACAAAAATCAAAACAAACAAAAGTGTAAAGGATATGGCAGTGTCAGTGCAGGATGTGGCCTCATTACCACTGATCGGGGTAGATGCGCTTGAGCCTAGTCTGAATTTCGCTCGAGAGCAGGATAGGCAATGTTTTGAACTGGATGTAATTCCAGATCTTCGTCTTGAGGCCGAAAGTCAATCTCAAAGTAAGGTTTCACTCTATGCCCATTCACCATGAAAGTGTGATTTTTTCTTTGTTATGAACTTCTAGTGCTCCATGAGAGAAAACCTTAGTAACAGTGTAAGGACCATACCATCAAGATTTAAGCTTACCTGGAAAAGTCATAATCTGGAATTGTATAGCAATACCTTTTGGCCTACATGAAACTCTTTTCTGACAAGTTGCTTGTCATGATATGCCTTAGTCCGTTCCTTGTAGATCTTCGCATTTTCATAGGCATCATGTCTCAATTCTTCAAGCTCAACCAGCTGCAATTTCTGCTTTTCAGCTGCTTGCTTCATATTGAAATTGAGTTGCTTTATTGCCCAGTATGCTCGATGCTCCAACTCCACAGGTAAATGGCAGGCCTTCCCGAAGACTAACCAATATGGTGACATGCCAATTGGGGTCTTGTAAGTAGTTCGATAAGCCCATAGTGCATCATTTAAGCGCAAAGACCAATCCTTTCTGTTAGTGTTCACCGTCTTCTCCAGGATGCTCTTGATTTCTCTATTGCTAATCTCCACCTGTCCACTGGTCTGGGGATGATATGGAGTACCTACCTTATGTGTGATCCCATACTTCTTTAGCAAAGAAGCAAAAGGGTGATTGTTAAATGGCTTCCTCCATCACTGATGATCGCTCTTGGTGTCCCAAATTGAGTGAAAATATTTTCCTGCAAGAACTTCACAACAACTCGATGATCATTAGTTTTAGAGGGGACAGCCTCAACCCATTTGGACACATAATCAGCCCCACTAGAATATATAAAAATCCAAAGAGTTAGGGAAAGGGCCCATGAAATCAATACCCCATACGTCAAAGAGTTCGACCTCTTGAATATTCTGTAATGGCATTTGATTTTGGGAAGAGATGTTCCTTGTCCTTTGGCATCTGTCACAAGCACTGCAAAACCCAAAGGAGAGCTCACTCCCATCTTCTTCATGAAGCAACCTGGACAAGTGATCTGGAACCACATTTTCACTACCTTTTTTATCCCTTATTTCTAGATCAAATTCTTGTAGTAGTAAGATGATGAGTGCCAAATATTGTGTATTTGGACCCTTGAATTGCACTAGTTAGACCTTTAGCCTTGTTATTTTCTAATGTTTTGGTTAGTTTTGTGTTTTCTGTTTCTGTAGGACAATAAGAGAGGAATGGCAAATTTCATAAGAAGATAGCTGGAAATTCGGAGACCCTGACAAGTCGATCGATCGAACTTAAAATTCGATCGATCGAATATTTCCCGAAGTCGATCGATCGAAATAAAAGTCGATCGATCGAAATTTCCCAGAAACTGCTTTTGCAGAGCGCGCCAGAACGCCCAATCAGAAGCCAAAAAGCAGTCCTCCCTCAGATTTCCGCTGCAGAACACGCTGGTTTCGTGTTTGGGGTTGTCTCTAGCTGCAGAGGAAGGGTAGAAGAGTCATTTCTTGCCATGGCTTCTTCTATAAAAGCCATGGCCATCCCTTGTTGTAGACTAGTAGAGAGAGTGGTAGATAGAGTAGGATAGAGCAGAAACTCTGTAGTTAGTTTTAATTTCGTGCTTATTGTAGTGTAATTCAGTAGTTTATTTTCAGAATACTTTCTCTTTGTAGAGTTTTTCTTTCATTTCCATGGTTGTTCATCATTTTATTGTGGTGTTTTAGTCATGGAAGGCTAGTAACCTCAACTAGGGTTGAGGATGAAACCTTTCCATTGATGACACTCACAACCTTGCTGTACCACTTGCACATTTAATGATATATCATTTTAGTTGTTCAAGTTCCATTCATTTAATGCTTCATCTTTTGCAATGAATGTGGTTAGTGGTGGTTAGAGGACATTTTATGTGTTTCAACCGACCAATACATTGTTTTATCGGTTCGGATGATGATATCCATTGTGATTGAATGATACATTGGATGTTTGATTTCAATCGGTACTCTTTGTGATTTGTCAATGTGTTGGATTCATTTAATGGTTCTTGGGTTTATGGTTAAGAAACTTGAATAACACCCTAAGCTTAATGTTCTTTGGGTGTTCAAGTGGAAACCAAGAGTGTGAGTTGTAGTATTTGGTTTGGTGGATTCCTTAACCTTAGTTCCTTTTAATTTACATATTCCATAACATCTCTTTAATTTAGTCTTTTGTTCTTGAATCAATTCTCAAACCTTTGGAACTAGGTTAAAATGAGGTTGATTAAGCAAGGTACCAATATTTGACCATTTCCCTGTGGGATCGACCTCGCACTTGCATAACACTATATTGCAAAATGATTCGTGCACTTGCGAGTACTATTTAAAACACATCAAGTTTTTGGCGCCGTTGCCGGGGAAATCGGTTCAAAAATTGGTTTTTGTTTGATTAATTTTGTTTTTCTACTAGTTAGATAGATTTTTGTTTCATTTTTACTGTTGTTTAGCTTCTGTTCTGCATTCTAAGTCTTTTCTTTGTTTTTCCCGGACCTGTTCTGCAGTTTCTGCAACTTACTGGGTGCCCTGAAGAATCGATCGATCGAAATATACTTCGATCGAACGACTTTCTGCACAGCAGCAGCTCGGAACTAGGTGAGTATCACTGTTCCAGTATTTTTTTTTAGTCCATTTTGTTCATTTTTTTGTGCATAATTGTTTCTGTTTAAAAGTATTTTGCTGTTGTTTAAATTTTCTTTTTAGTTCACTATAAACTTAGTTCAAATTCTGTTTAGTTTGTGTTTTATATTATCCTCAATTTGTTTTTATACTGTTCTAAAAAAAAAAAAGAGAAGAGATTTTTCTTTTCTATTTTTTGTTTCTGTCCCCGGCCCTGCAAAGGAAAGCATTGAAGAATCAAGCATCAAGACCCCCTGGAAGCATGCCTTGCTCAATTTGGAGAGGATCTGGACTTGGATGTCCTGCTTGAGCAAGCAAATGATGTTTTGGAGTTTGCTCCTCTGGAGAGCAAGAAGCAAGAGGAGGCAGCAGTACCTGAGCCTCCAAAGAAGGAACTTAAGCCCTTACCGGACAATCTCAAGTATAAGTTCCTCGGTCCAGCAGAGACTTTGCCTGTGATCATAGCTTCAGATCTTCAACCGCTCAGGAGGAGAAGTTGTTAGATGTCTTGAGAGAGCATAAGGAAGCTATAGGCTGGACCATTGAAGACATTAAGGGAATCATCCCCTCGGTGGTGATGCATAGGATACACTTGGAAGAAGACACCAAGCCATCGAGGGAGCCACAGAGAAGGCTCAACCCGACCATGCAAGAAGTCGTCAGAGGAGAAGTCATCAAGTTGTTAGATGCTGGCATCATCTACCCCATCTCTGACAGCAAATGGGTGAGCCCCATACATGTCGTGCCCAAGCGAGCTGGAGTTACAGTCGTGCAGAACAAGGAAGGCGAGTTGGTTCCAACTCGAGTACAGTCTGGATGGAGAGTCTGCATTGACTACCGCAAGCTGAACACCGCCACCAGGAAAGATCACTTTCCTCTTCCATTCATTGACCAAATGGTGGAGCGGTTGGCCGGGCACGAGTATTATTGCTTTTTGGACGGTTATTCTGGATATAACCAGGTCCCTGTGGACCCTGAAGACCAAGAGAAGACGACTTTCACTTGTCCTTTCGGAACGTTCGCCTACCGACGCATGCCCTTTGGCCTATGCAATGCACCCGCTACTTTTCAGCGGTGCATGATCAGCATCTTTTCTGATATGGTAGAGCGTTTCCTGGAGGTGTTTATGGACGACTTTTCGGTTTTCGGGTCATCTTTTGAGGAGTGTTTGCACCACCTCACGTTGGTTTTAAAGAGGTGTAAAGAGAAGAACCTAGTGCTTAATTGGGAGAAGTGCCATTTCATGGTGCAACAAGGAATCGTGCTCGGGCACGTCATCTCTCGTCGGGGGATTGAAGTCGACAAGGCAAAGATAGATCTGATATCCAACCTTCCTCCCCCACGGACGGTAAAAGAGGTTCGCTCTTTTCTGGCCATGCAGGATTTATCGGCGATTCATCCAGGACTTCAGCAAGATCGCCCGGCCCTTGTGCAAACTGTTGGTGAAGGAGGCCCCTTTCATTTTTGACGAGGACTGCAAGAAGGCATTTGGGGCCTTGAAGGCAATTTGACGTCCACACCCATCATTCGGCCCCCGAGCTGGGGTACACCTTTCGAGATCATGTGTGACGCGTCCGATTACGCCATTGGAGCTGTGTTGGGGCAGCGCATTGACAAACTTCCCCACGTCATTTACTATGCAAGTCGGACTCTGAACGACGCCCAGCTGAATTATTCAACCACTGAGAAGGAGCTGCTGGCAGTCGTTTTTGCTCTGGATAAGTTTCGATCCTACCTATTAGGATCGAAAGTCATCATCTACTCGGATCACGCGGCATTGAAGTATCTTTTTTCCAAAAAGGATGCTAAATCTCGCCTCATCCGGTGGATTTTGCTCTTACAAGAGTTCGACATTGAGATTCGGGACAAGAAGGGTTCCGAAAACGTGGTGGCTGATCATCTCTCGAGGATTACCGTGGACTTCACGGAAGAAGCCGCCCCATTTCTGAGACTTTCCCCGATGAGCAGTTGATGCATATTGCTCATACTCACTCACCATGGTTTGCTGACATAGTAAACTATCTTGTCACCGGTCAAATGCCTTTGCATTGGGGACGGCAAGATAAGTCCAAATTTATGTCCATGGTGAAGAATTTTTTCTGGGACGATCCTTACTTGTTCAAGTATTGTCCCGATCAGATCATTAGGAGATGCATTCCCGAGCCTGACCAATCTAGTGTCATTTCCTTCTGTCATGATCATGCCTGTGGAGGCCACTTCAGTGCGAAGAAGACCGCTGCAAAGATTTTGCAGTGCGGTTTTTATTGGCCCACCATCTTTCAAGACGCTCACACCTATTGTGTTGCATGTGAGCGCTGTCAGAAGCTAGGGAGTATTTCACGTCGAAATATGATGCCCCTCAACCCGATTCTTATTGTTGAGATTTTCGATGTATGGGGCATTGATTTCATGGGAGCTTTCCCAAACTCCTTCGGCTATCTGTACATTTTGGTTGCTGTGGACTACGTGTCCAAATGGGTGGAAGCAGTTGCTTGCAAGACCAACGACCACCGAGTTGTGGTCCAGTTTTTAAAAGACACTATATTTGCTCGTTTTGGTACTCCCCGAGCAATTATTAGTGATGGTGGAAAGCACTTCTGCAACCGGATCTTCGAACAGCTGTTGAAGAAATATTGCATCACGCACAAGGTTGCCACTCCTTATCACCCTCAGACGAGTGGACAAGTGGAGGTTTCAAACAGAGAGATCAAGAGGATTTTGGAGAAGACGGTGAACCCGTCAAGAAAGATTGGTCTCTCCGGTTGAACGATGCATTATGGGCATACCGGACAGCGTTCAAGACACCGATTGGCATGTCACCTTACCGTATCGTATACGGGAAAGCATGCCATCTGCCTGTGGAGTTGGAGCACAGAGCTTACTGGGCCATTAAGCAGCTGAATTTTGATCTCACAAAGGCTGGCTCACAGAGGAAGCTCCAACTCAATGAATTGGAAGAACTGAGGAATGATGCCTATGACTGTGCTAGGATGTACAAAGCACGGATGAAGAAGGCCCACGACCAGAACATATTGAGACGATCTTTTGAGCCTGGTCAGAAAGTCCTTCTTTACAATTCACGTCTGCATCTGTTCCCAGGGAAGCTCCGATCTCGATGGACAGGCCCTTTCATAGTTCGATCAGTGTTCTCTTATGGGGCCATTGAGATTGAGGATCCAAAAAATGGCAGCACGTTCAAGGTGAACGGGCAACGACTGAAGCCATTTTTGGAGTTACAGAGCTCAGAGGTTGAGACGACCCTTTTAGAGGACCCGAGTTACTCGGAGTGATTGTCGTCAGGATGGACAGTCTAGCTAAAGACTGAAAACTTAGCGCTTGTGGGAGGCAACCCTCATCATTTCTTTTCCCTATCATTTGATTTTCTTTCTTGTGTTTTAGTTGTGATTTTCAGGACAGTGTCCGCTATTCAAGTTTGGGGGAGCGCTTCTCTTACAGTGTGCCCAACTTGCATCACCCTTCGGTATTGTATCTCTAGCCACATTGAGGACAATGTGTTATTCTAGTTTGGGGGTGGGGTAGACATTTCTGTCTGTTTTCATTCAAAAAAAAAAAAAAAAAATTGCTTTATTGTTAGTTGAGCATGGTTACATCTTACTATGGTTTGCATCTCATTGGTTTGTTTAAAATGTTGAATTTTGCATATCATTAAATCTGAGATCTTTTGACTCATCTTTGGATTAGAGAGACTTGACATGTTTAAACTGTTCATCACAAGCACATTAGCATTTGTTTCTGTGGGGTATGAGATTTGAATTAAAATCTATGTGTCTTGAGATTTGTAGGATGATTTGTTGATGAAACCTTGGCTTATTAATATATATATATATAAAATGTTTAGAATAATATCACCAATTTGACTTTTCATTGAGTAACCGGGCCCCTTGCCTCATTAAGCATTGGGTGTTCGCGTCAAAAGATGAGAATTTCAGTTTGGATGATTGTTTGGCTAGTTTGACTTCGTAGCCTTTTTGACTTGAGTAAGTAAGCCCTTAGGGATGTTTTTACATCTAGTGCCCTAAGACCATCTGGTTTGGGAGTCACTGGCCCAACACTCGTTACATAGGTCAATTAGAAAGCTTAAAGGAGTCACACATTGCACAGCCGACACAAAATAATTGTAAATAATAATGAATGTAAGATAAGCCTTGGTTATTTGACGGAAGTCCTGCGAATTTTTGGATATATGTGCTTTGAGGAAAATCGAAACCCCATGATTCTATGTTATTTACACCTTACACTTTTGAACATGTGTTGTCTCAATTTTCCATCTATGAGTTGATCGATTTTGATAATATGACAATGTGATATTCATTTTGTTAAACATGCTCATGATGTGTGAACCATGTGTTTGAAAGATGATTTTCGCTCAATTGATAATACGGCATTTCAATGTTTGTGAGTATCATTTCTGGCAAACCCTCACGAGACTTCACTCGTCCACTAGGGAGTCCTAGGGGTTTAAAAGGCTTGTTGCATGTGCTAAATGCAATCGTTTCTCCCACGAAAGAGGACTTATGTTTCATGCTTTGATTTTGTTTTTCATTTTGTTTTTGCTAAGGGACTAGCAAAATGTAAGTTTGAGGGTATTTGATGAGTGCCAAATATGGTGTATTTGGACCCCTTGATTTGCATTAGTTAGACCTTTAGCCTTGTTATTTTCTAATGTTTTGGTAGTTTTTGTGTTTTCTGTTTCTGTAGGGACAATAAGAGAGGAATGACAAATTTCATAAGAAGATAACTGGAAATTCGGAGATACTGACAAGTCGATCGATCGAACTTAAAATTCGATCGATCGAATATTTGCCCGAAGTCGATCGATCGAAATAAAAGTCGATCGATCGAATTTTCCCAGAAACTGCTTTTGCAGAGCGCGCCAGAACGCCCAATCAGAAGCCAAAAAGCAGTCCTCCCTCTGATTTCCGCTGCAGAACACGCTGGTTTCGTGTTTGGGGTTGTCTCTAGCTGCAGAGGAAGGGTAGAAGAGTCATTTCTTGCCATGGCTTCCTTCTATAAAAAGCCATGGCCATCCCCTTGTTGTAGACTAGTAGAGAGAGTGGTAGAGAGAGTAGGATAGAGCAGAAACTCTGTAGTTAGTTTTAATTTCGTGCTTATTATAGTGTAATTCAGTAGTTTATTTTCAGAATACTTTCTCTTTGTAGAGTTTTTCTTTCATTTCCATGGTTGTTCATCATTTTATTGTGGTGTTCTTAGTCATGGAAGGCTAGTAACCTCAACTAGGGTTGAGGATGAAACCTTTCCATTGATGACACTCACAACCTTGCTGTACCACTTGCACATTTAATGATATATCATTTTAGTTGTTCAAGTTCCATTCATTTAATGCTTCATCTTTTGCAATGAATGTGGTTAGTGGTGGTTAGAGGACATTTTATGTGTTTCAACCGACCAATACATTGTTTTATCGGTTTGAATGATGATATCCATTGTGATTGAATGATACATTGGATGTTTTGATTTCAATCGGTACTCTTTGTGATTTGTCAATGTGTTGGATTCATTTAATGGTCCTTGGGTTTATGGTTAAGAAACTTGAATAACACCCTAAGCTTAATGTTCTTTGGGTGTTCAAGTGGAAACCAAGAGTGTGAGTTGTAGGATTTGGTTTGGTGGATTCCTTAACCTTAGTTCCTTTTATTTTACATATTTCATTACATCTCTTTCATTTAGTCTTTTGTTCTTGAATCAAGTCTCAAACCTTTGGAACTAAGTTAAAATGAGGTTGATTAAACAAGATATCAATATTTGACCATTTCCCTGTGGGATCGACCTCGCACTTGCATAACACTATATTGCAAAACGATTCGTGCACTTGCGAGTACTATTTAAAAGACACATCACTCAGCAAGTTCAAGCAAACTGACCATTTAATATCTGAGCCCTCAGTTATTTATAAAATATCTCATCACTAGTATTTACTAGACAGCCATGTATGCAGGGTTTTCACAAAGTTGTTTTCAATAAAAGTATAGCTAAATAGTAAACCAAGTGATCATAGACAGTTTGATACATAATAATAAAACATAAATATCTTTCTTTGCATTTTCTTACTACATAATTAACTCCACATTTTATAATATGAAACAGTAAAACAGTTCATATCATGATAAGTAAAACATCAGTTAAAAACTTAAAATTAACATACTTTAGCACATAACATTGCATAACATAACATCTCAATAAGTGAATTTATACTCCTACTTAATTATCCTCATGAGTTTGCTAAGTGCTACCCCACTTAATCGCATGGTTTCTAATAATTTATCACTCTCATAGCTTCAAAGTGTCAAGTGATACCCCACTTAAACACAATGTGCTAATAATTTATCATTCTCATAGCTTCGAGGTGTTAGGCGCATATCCCCACCTAACCGCTGGCCTTGGCATGCATTCATACATAGTTTTCATATAATATTATCATTTTCGCAAATCAATTTTCCTTCCAAAACTCAATCATATTCTTTTGAAAACACATTTTCATTTAACACATATGTAAAACATCTCAAAATATATTCATATGAGTAATCAAAATAACAGGGCTCAAGAAAACATACATAACATGCTTTTGTAAAATAATATAGGGTCACTAAGTTTGAACTTACCGTTTAGGCTTATTCTCTTAGGATGACTTTTTGCGCCTTTGTAAATTTTCTGCATTAACATTGTACCTTCATGTTAGCCTATGTTCTTTATTTCTCATTCCTAAGCCTTATTTTAAATCCTAAAAATTCGGGCAGTATAACGCCATGTTTACAATGTCATAATGCAACTGAGGCATTAGAACGACATATCTAAAATATCTTAAAATTATTTGGGCATCATAACGGCATTTCTAAAATATCTTAGAATTATTTGGGCATCATAACGACATATCTAAAATATCTTAGAATTATTTGGACATCATAACGACATATATAAAATATCTTAGTATTGTTTGGGCATCACAACGACGTTATTGTAAAATACTTAAAAATATTTAGGCAGCACAATGACGCATTTGTAATTTTAAAAGAATGATTTAATATAATATCCTTCCATGAGATATTCAATCACGCTTCCCCCAACAATTTATGCATTATATCAGCATAATTTAAATTCTAATAATTAGAATGAACATAAACCAAGGAAAAAAAAAAATTTATACCTAGCAATTTCACTGCTTCAAATTTTCTTACCATTCTAATATTTCTTTTTTCACTGCTGTCTACTCGTAAAAGAGAGCGAGAGAGGTGAGTGTGAATTTTTTTAACATGCAGGGCTGGGTATTTATAGGTAGATTTTTGGGGACCCAGCTGGTATTTTTGATAAAGATTTAAAAGGTACTGCTACAATATTGTAGGCGCCGAAACTGTTTTTCGTTTTCACACTGTGCGTCTGATTTTATCCTACTTTTTAAAACACAGGAAATTTTTACATGATTCTCAACCTTTTTACATGATTCTCAGCCTTTCTACTGTCCACCAAACACAACGAGAGCATTTTTTTCTTTGTTTGAATCGTCTAATGCTTGAAAAGTCTAATTCTTTGAAAAGTCAAGCAATTAGTTTTTTTTTTTTTTTTTTTTCTTTTCTTCTTCTTTGAGTCACGTACAAGTCTTACTTTTCTACTTTTTTTTTTTTTTTTTTTAAAAAAAAAAAGCTACTTACTTGCAACCTACCTTAAAATTTTCTTATTGTTTTTTAAAAAAAATTAAAGACCCATGAATTAATCTTTATATAACCTACATACAAATTTCCCTCTATTTTAGTTAATCTATTTTAAGTCAAGTATTTAAATCTTAAATATTAAACTATCGATAATGTGTATCAAAGCCTAGTTCAAAATGTCCACTTTTAGTTCCAACTGATGATATAAATTTAGATATCAAATATATTTAATTATACTTAAAACTATTATTCATAATAAAGTATTATTAGTTCACCTAATAAATTCCTTGGGTGTTACACTGCCATTCTATTTTTTTTTCTTTTTTTAAAAATCGTTTTTTTATTAAATTACTGTTTGAAGGTATTTCTGTCTTTAAACAAAATTTAATGTCTAAAAATCAGATATTCTGTCCAATTTAACGAGATTCCTTAATGGAATGGAGTAAATGTATAAAAATAGTAGGTGCATGCTCTCTTTTGGCTGAGGTGTCAGTTTGTGGTGATGTGTTGATAATAGTCGGTAGTTCGTGGGGGCCAATGTAATTACTGATTACCCCAAAAAAATTAAGATTTAAGAACATGAGACCACGTCAAATGGATTCCCTATGATTAAGAATGCCAATCTGATTGCTGTTATTCATAGAGGACAGATGGGTTGAATAACGTTTTTTAAAGTATGCCTACTTTCTAGTTGACCTCAGCATATCATTTTTTTTTCTCCATGTATATACCTTATTTTAACTAAGCTATGCTATTATACCTTATTTTAACATTTCGTTCACTTAGAAATATTAAATTTATGAACTAAAATATGAGAAAAAAACGCAAGTGGCCACGTTGGATCGCAAGTGGCCACGTTGAATGTGATGGGTTTCTCTTAGTTTAATTTCTAGTCAACGATCAAATAAGCAGCTCCCCTGTGGATAAAAGGCCATGCATTGCCCATGTCCATCAACCGCTTCACAGCAAACACATCTTCCTTCTAGCTCGCTGAAACAACAACAAATGGCCGAAGCAGCTCTCTTCAACACTGCTGCCAATATCATGAAGAGTTTGGGCTCTCTTGCTCTCCAAGAGATTGGACTGCTCTGGGGTTTCAAAGATGAGCTTCAAAAGCTCGGGAAAACGGTTTCCACTATCCAAGCTGTGCTTTCGGATGCGGAGGAGCAACAGACCATGAACCATGCGGTCAAAGATTGGCTTGGGAAGCTCAAGGATGCCATTCTCGAAGCCGACGACTTGCTGGATGACTTCTCCACTCAACTTCTACGGCGACAAGTGATGACACCGGTAAATTTATAAATGTGATTCAAGTCGTCTATAACTATTTTATAGCATTTATAATTATGGGTATCTTTGTTAACGTGTTCATTATAATATTAAATTCAACAACAATTTGTTCATAATTATTATATTAATTATGAGGGTATAACTATAAGGGTATATATGTTTGTTAATGTGTTTTAAAGGCCAAGGTATTTTTAAAACAATTTAAAACAAGGTGCAGAATGGGGAAAGACTTGTATTTAATGTGTTAGATGATGGAACTTTAAGATTTGAGAATCTTGGAGTTTAGCAAGGGATTGCTTATCTTGTGAAGTATATATTTTTGGTGAAACTTTAATTAGTTTGGGAAAACCTTATGTGGTTTAATTATGATGTATTGATACTGAATTTATATTTCGTTAACTTGAGATACGTTATTAGTGTGGTCATTAAGAAGTGATTGATAGTATTCAGGTGAATATAAAATTCTTGGATGACTAAACTTTGATGATTTATAGAACACTTTAAAGAGTATATATAGATGCTTTGGTTAACCTGTGAGAATTTTTATTAGCAGATATTTAAGTAACTATTATTTAGAGAAATATATGTTCTATATACCCGTTGTGGGATCGGGGTGTTACACCAAGTTTCAAATTTACTATTAAATTTGTGGGACCTAATGTGAGTCTCACAAATCCAATGATAGATAGGGAATGAATTTGTATTATTTTCTTTTTCCAACAAAGCCCTTATATATATATATATATGAAAGTATAATTTACCTAAAGTAAAAAAAAAATTAATTTAATTTTTTTTGTTAAAAAAAAGGGGGGAAAAAAAGTTAGTTCTTGGTTAACCGACAATCCCCAAAACTGACATTTGGGAATGGCCGAACAAGCCATATGTGGATTTGGTAAAATGGCCTATCAACATGCTGCTAGATGCCATGGGCCAAAATAATTCGAGTCCACTTTTAGGTGCAAAAAAAGGAATATAGAAACGGGAAATACAAAAGAGAAATGATTTTTATACATTTTTTGTACATCTTTTGTATATATCACTTTTCTAAATCAACCATTAGATTTGTAGGATCTACATATTTGTAGAACCCACAAGGATCCATATGTGGATCCTACAAAATCAATGGTTGATTTAGAAAAGTGATTTACAAAATATGTACATGTAAAGTCTCAATATAAAAACAAGAAAAATGAAAAAAAGAAGCGTGGGGTGGTCGGGTTTGGTGAGGGAAAAGGTGGGACACGTTGATGGAATGGGTCGACTCGTTGTAAATGAAAGAACAAGAGAAATCCAACTTAAACTCACAAAAATTACAAACATGATCTTAAAATTTTCTTAAGAATACACAGAGTCCAAAAAAGTTAAAATTTTCTGAATGGACTATACTAAATATTTGGAGTGTTAACAGGTACGCATCTTCTTTTCCAAATCGAACCAGTTTGTATATGGCCTTCAAGTAGGTCATAGGATCAAGGAAGTTAGGGCAAGATTGGATGAAATCGCAGTTGATAGGATCAAATTTGGCTTCACTGAGCGCCCTATAGGGACATTGTTTGAGCATAGTAAAAGAGAAGGTACACATTCTTTTATTACAAAAGAAGAAGTCATTGGAAGAGAGGATGAAAAGAAGGCTGTTATAAAGTTGTTATTGAATTCCGATATGAAAGAGGACGTTTCCATCATTCCCATTGTTGGGATTGGTGGACTAGGCAAGACCACGCTTGCTCAATATGTGTACAATGACGAAGAGGTCCAAACATATTTTGATTTGAGGCTGTGGGCATGTGTCTCTGATCCTTTTGACATGAAAACTATTGTTGTGAAGCTCATTGAATCTGCAACTAAGAAGAGACCCGAAAGCCTTGAGATGGATCCGTTGCAAAGTGAGCTTCAACTAAAAATTAGTGGGAAGCTATATTTACTTGTTTTAGACGATGTATGGAATGCCAATCCTACTAGATGGTCCAGCTTGAAAAATCTGTTGGTGGGTGGCCTAAGGGGAAGCAAAGTTTTGATTACTACACGTATCGAAAGAGTTGCAAAGCTTACTGGTACAATTTCACCGTATCGGTTGGGAGGTTTATCTGAAAGTAATTCTTGGAATTTATTTAAGAAAATGGCATTTAAAGACGGGGAAGAGCCAAAGAATCCAAAGCTAATAGAAATTGGAAGGGAGATTGTACAAAAGTGTGCACAAGTTCCTCTTGCTATAAGGAGCATAGGGAGTTTATTATACTTCAAAAATTCGGAGGACGATTGGTTGTATTTTAAAAACAATGAACTCTACAAAATAACTCAAGAAGACAATGATATTTTCCCAATACTTAAGTTGAGTTATGATCATCTCCCATTACATTTGAAACAGTGTTTTGCCTTTTGTTGTTTGTTTCCAAAAGATTATGAAATTGAAGTGCAGTTGTTGATTCAACTATGGATAGCTCAAGGCTTTATTCATTCATCAGCTAGAAGCAGTCGTCTTGAAGATGTTGGTCGCGAGTATTTTATGGATTTACTTTGGAGGTCGTTTTTCCAAGACGTGGAAGGAAATGAATATGGTGATATAGAAACATGCAAAATGCATGACCTTATTCATGATCTTGCACAGTCAATAGCAGGGAACAAGTGCACAATTTCAGATCCATTGCTCAAGGCACATGAAATGAGTATGCTATTTCCAACAACAGCTAGCCATAAGCCAATCAATGATACACTTATTTCAAGTTTTAAATGCTTGCGTGCTTTGAATTTGAGTCGATCAAATATTCAAGAAGTGCCGAATTCCATTGGAAACTTAAAGCGTCTAAGATTTCTTGAGCTTTCTTGGAATGAAGATATCAAAATACTCCCAAATTCTATAACTAAATTGCATAATTTGCAAACACTAAGACTTGACTTTTGTTGTGGGCTTAAAGAATTGCCAAAAGACACTAGAAACTTGATCAGCCTTAGGCATCTTGCGCTTTACGAGTGTAGGAGCTAGCTTGACTCATATGCCACATGGATTGAGAAATTTGACCGCTCTCCAGACGCTGACGCTATACAGTTTAGGGAAAAAGAAAAGTTTTTTTCCAAAGCAAAATGGTGGACTAGGCGATTTTGATGGTTTAGATGAGTTGAGAGGACAATTACATATCAAGGGTTTAGAGCACTTGCGATGTTCTCCAGTAGAAGCCAAGGCTGCAAACTTGGAGAGGAAGCAACACCTTCGAATTCTAAAATTAGAGTGGGACCCATATATAGAAGATGGTTATGATTGGGATATGGCAATTGCAAATGATGAACAGCTGCAGCAAGAGTGGGAACCAAATGTAGAAGCCTATTATGATTGGGATAAGGAAATTGCAAGTGATGAACAGCTGCTGCAAAATCTTCAGCCACATGTAAATTTGAAACAATTAATTATAACTGGGTATGCAGGTGTGAGGTTATCTAGCTGGGTGTCCTCGTCCTCGAATTTGGTTTCTATTTTCATATACAGTTGTAAATGGTGCCGACATATCCCACCATTGTACCTACTCCCCTCTCTCAAGATTCTTAGTCTTTTTGATTTAAGTTCGCTGAAATACGTAAGTGATGATGATGATCACGTTTCCTCATATTCCCTTGAAACTCTCAAACTTGAGAAATTGCCCAGGTTAAGGGGATGGCGGATGTCTGAGGAGATGGGGGAATTTGTAAAACTAGAGCATGGGCAACATTATAATCTTCCATTATTTCCTTGCCTTTCTTCTTTACATATCATTGATTGCCCTATGATATCAAAAATATCGATCCGGAATACTAGGGTAAGACCATTGAGCCCAACCTCTTCATCTTGGGGGTATGGAGGAACTTGAATCTTTGCCAGAGGAATGGCTGCAAAACCTCGCTTCTCTTGAGACAACGAAGATTTGGGGATGTCATAAACTGAAAATATCCCCACTCTTTCAACAACTCACCGTGCTTCAAAATCTGCAGATTTCTAACTGCATGGAACTTATCAATAATGAGAATGAAGAGGGCACACAATGCCTTGGACCTACAACACTCCCTAATCTATATATAGAAATGTTACAAGCTAAGTGTCTTTCCCAATGGAGCTTTATCACTTTGCAGTGGCCTGAAAAATTGAGAACTGTCCTAGACTGATGTCTTTACCAGAGTGGATAGGCGACCTCACTTCACTTCAGATGCTTCAGATCCTCAATTGTATCAATTTAATATCACTGCCTGAAGGGGTGCATTGCCTCACCTCTTTACGTCATTTGACATTTGTGAGGTGTCCTCACTTGGAGGAAAGATGCGAAGGAGGAACATGCAAGGATTGGCCAAAAATTACTCACAAATCAACAGTTGTTCTACTAAACGTATGGAACGGATCCGTAGCCTAATGCACCAATTATTCTTCAGGTTTTTATGTCACCAATTAGACAAAAAATTTCTTGTTGTTGTTGTTCATCTTTGTTTTACTCTGTCAGACTTTTGATATATCATATTTGATTTCATATGCAGGAAGAAACTACGGTTTTAGCATACACGCTTCTTCAAACCTTGCCGACAATCAGATTTGTGCAAAGCTTTGACATTTCCAGTATTGTTTCCTGTCTTTCACTTCAATGGCATTTCCAGTACCGTTTTCGTTTTTTCTTTTTTTTTTTTCTTTCTTTTTTTCAAAGATCATGGATTTTCTCCCATAAAGATCAGGGAAGTCAATCCCATACCATTTTTTTTTTTAAAAAAAAAAATGTAATATATAATTTTGCATTACTCTATTAGGATTTTCTCATTGGCAAATGTAGATTGTGTTGAACAATTTGAGGCACATTATTTTCATTATTATGGCTATGCATGGGAGCCTAACTGCAAGTAGCTCTGTTCATGGATGAAATTTACACTTCTATTATTTTCATTGGAAATTTTTGAGTTATTGTTGAGTTTATTGATTATTTGGGTTTTTGATTGACACAACACATTCTTAGAAACCAGCAATTCATGTATGTGGAGATTTATGTAATCTGTTTGGATATGACAGTCTCACTTCTTCAAAGAGATTAACTTTGACTGGCTAAACCCACTTATTGCTAAGATGCCAAACGAAAACAAGAGACTTCGTATAAGTTTCTCTCTTTTATCTATTGGTGGATTGTATTAGAGACAGCACTTTTCAAAATTTCTTGCATCTTTGACTTCTTTAGGAATAGAATAGAAATATGTATACCATTGTTATTTGTCAAGAAATGAAATGTCAATGCGATTCCTTCTTCCTTATTTCACTCTCTTAGAATACATAGAAAATATATTATATTTTCCGTATATTCCATAATTAGTTAATATTGTAATATTCTCTATTTACGGGTTAATTGTAATCAAATCATGGGGATTTGATTACCATATTAGTATTTACTCTAAACCCTATAAATAGGGACCTTTGTATTGTAGACAAACAAGTTATTGAGCATAATGTAGTCCTTTGGGCTTTATCCTGTGGACGTAGGTCATAGACCAAACCACGTAAATTCTGTCTCTTTTCTCTTTCTATTGCTTCCGCTAATATTCTATTTTAGATTCATAAACAAATTTCAACATGGGATCAGAGCAATTTCAACAGACTCTTATGGGTTTTGATATTTTTGAGAATTTATGATTTATCCAATTTCATATGCAGAATCAATTGAAGCACTGACATACCTGGATTTAAGATTTGGAGCCAATTCAAAACTTCTTCATTCTGCAACTATATATGCAATAAGTTGATAAGCCGGCCGGGAATTAAAAAACCTGCTAGAACTTGTTTCAGTCCAAACTGCACCAAGGATCTCATGTCTCTGCTGCTTTGTTGATCTTCTTGATGGCATATCGATATTGTGGTTGGAAATCCAAATTTGGTAACTACAGTACTCCTAGTATAGGGCTTGTAATGATCTTCTCAAAGATCATAATATCAACAAAGGCCAAGAAAAGATCTCTAAAATCAAGCTATTTTTCCCTCCTAGATTTCTGTATTTTCTCAAATGTGTTTGGTAACTTAGTTTGGATTAAAAGCACAATCTTGATGTTTTTGCTCAAGATTAGGGAGAACTAATTACCTATAATTTGTCTATTTTGCATATCCAATTTGCTGTAAAGTGTTATCTGATTGTATTGTAAATTCTTTAAATTATGATAATTGCAGGTAATTCATGACAGTTGCTTGTTGTTGTAATTTGCTTAAGCAGGGACGAAACTGAGATGTTTATTTATATTTAGAGGGGGCGTATGTAATTCAAAAATAAAATATGAATGTATATTTTTTAACAATTGATTTATGATTACATCTTCTACTATTTATACAAAGGGAAATGCTAGTTTTCCCACCAGCATCCCACCCCCATCCCATCAACCCTAAGTGCAAAAAACTGAAAATGAATTTATTAAAAAAAAAAATACTTAGATTAAAAAAAAAAATGTAATTTAATACATGAAATATTTAAAAGATTATAAAAAATTATTAGTTCTTGCAACTTGAAAGATGAATAGCTGTTCAAACAAAACTTCAAAAAATTTAATGTGCTATCTAGATAAAGAAATAGGTTGCATTGATTACCCACAATCAAAATCAGTAGTAAATCACCGAATCAATCACGATCGACCGCTAGAATTTGAGTTATTTCGGAGAATAAAGGAAAGGTTGAGAATCAAATGATGGACGAGTAATGCTACATATTTTTTTTGTCTTTTAAATTTATTATTGAATTTTGATTCATTGGTGATTTTAAATGTCATGCCACTTTGAGGGGTACACAAGAGAGATAAGAGTGACATTTAAAATTAGGAAAAATTGCACAATTGGTCCTTGTGGTTAACCTAAATTACAAATCACTCCATGTCGTATCAAAATTAATTGAGAGATCTATGTGGTTGGCCTAATTTATAAATTGCTCCCTCTCAAGTCAAATTCCGTTAAAATTTTTGACAAATTTTATTAGGCGCCATGTCAGCACCAATAAAATGGTGACATGTGTCGCTCTTAATAAAAAAAAATATAAATAAATAAAACTTAAAAAATTATTATTATTATTATTATTATTATTATTTAAAAATAAAAATAAAAAAATGAAAGGGGTGGTTGCCAACCTCTTCTTTGAGGGTGGCTGCACACCATCTCAAAGGTGGCCAGGGGTAGCCGCGGCCACCCCTATATTCCTTTGGGGGTGGCACGCGGCTACCCCTAGGTTCCTTTGGATCGGTAGCTACCCATTTTCTTTTACAAATTGTTTTTTTTGTTTTTTTTTGTTTTATTTATTTATATTTTTTTAATAAGAGTGATACATGTCGATATCTTATTGGATCTGACGTAACGCCTAAAAGAATCTGTCAAAATTTTCAACGAAATTTGACTTCAGGGAGCGATTTGTAAATTAGGCCAACCATATTGATCTCTGAATTAATTTTGATACAACATGGAGTTTGTAATTTATACTAACCACAAGGACCAATGGTATAATTTTCTGATAAAATTAATACTTACTTTTCATATGAGATTTTCAACTTCATTAGCTACTTGTATGTTGTTGTTGTTGTTATTATTATTATTATTATTATTATTTATTATTTTTATCTCACCTCAAATCCAATCAATGAGTGCTTGAAGCAAAGTTTTTCGCTAAAAATATTTTTCAGACTTTTGGTGTGTACGAAAAAATCACAAATATTTTATATTTTAATTCTATCATATTAACTTCTAAAAATCAATTTTTATTCACAACATAAAAACATTAATGATATAAAATATTTTTCAAAAAATTAATCTAATAATTTAAGTTCCAGCAATGGTCTGGCGGAGGCCCGTTGGTGGTAATGGCCTGGTGGTCTGGGGGTAGCTCAGTTGTGGTTCGGCGTTGCTTGGGGGTAGCTCGGTGATGGTCCGAGGATAGATTGGTGGTGGTTCGAGGTGGCTCGGTGATGGTCCGATGATAGATTAGTGGTGGTTCGAGGTGGCTCAGTGGTGGTCTGGAGATGGCTCAGCGGTGGTCTAGAGGTGGTTCGGGGGAGGCTCGACAGTGGTCTGATGGTGGATCGGGGGTGGTTTGATTATGGTCGGAGGTGGCTCGGTGGTAGTCCGTTGGTGGCTCAACAGTGGTCCGATGATGATCCGGTGGTGGCTCGGGGGTGGTTCGGGAGTGGTTCAACTGTGGTTCGGGGGTGGCTCAACGGTGGTCCAAGGTGGCTTGGTGGTAGTCTGGTGATCGCCCGGTGCTGACTTGGTGGTGGTTCGACAGTTTGAGAATGAGAAACTCAAACTCACAAAATGATTTATGAAATTTAAAAATGAAAATAATTTTTCAAAATTCAAAAAGCTTTTTTGGTCAAATTAAAAACATTTTCAATATGACTATTATTTTTTATTGCATCAAACACTAAAAATATAAAAAATATTTTTCTAAAAAATATTCTAGACCGAAACAAACGAATCTTAGATTAAAGATGACTATCATGGAAACAAAACGTAAGACTGACGAAGAAAACAAAACCATAGATTCTAATATTGATACTCATGAATTGTTTCTTAAAATTAGAAGTATTAAAAATAAGTTCTACAAACATACACAAATATTCCAAATGAAAATATTGAACTATACAAAATAATTATGTTCATTTTCAAATATATGCATTACTTGTAGTATATTATAAACAATAATTATAATAATTATTTTTACATAAAGAAGTTTTTCAAGATTAAATTGACAAAACTCTATTTATATGGACTATGCTACAAGATGGCTTAAATGAATAAGTCATATTATTTACTGAAAATGATTAACAAAAGTTAAATACAAAACTTGATTAGTAATTTTTTATCTTCAAAAATTAAAAATAAATAGAAAATTTATATTATTGTATAAAAAGTTAAAATGATTGTATTTAAACTTTTGGTTTTAGGCTTTAATTTATGATTAAATACTCTATTGGTACCTGAGTTTTAAGCTTTTTTGAATTTAGTATCTGAGTTTTCATTTGTTTTATAGGTGATACCGAGTTATGAGTAAAAACCCATTTGTTACTTTTGTTAAATTTTCCTGTCAAATATTAACGGCCCGCCACCTGTCAACCACTAAGGTTGACATATGGCACTATATAAAAAATATTTAAAAAAATACTTAAAAATAATAAAAATTTAATTTTTTTAAAAAATATAAAAAAAATTGTAAAAAAGAAAGAAAGAAAAAAGATGAAAAAAAGGGAGGGAGGGGGGGGGTGTGGCCGGCCACCCAATGGCAGAAAAAAAAATATTAAAAAAAAAAAATTGAGGGTTTGCCCATGGAGTGGCTTGTCCAAGGGCCAAAGTCCATCATCTTTTTTTTTTTTCCTGTCATGGGTTTGGCCATCCCAGACCAGCCAAGGAGCCACCCCTCTTATTTCTGTCTTTTTTTTTTCAATTTTTTTTAAATTTTTAAATTTTTTAAATTTTTAATTTTTATATAGTACCACGTGTCAACCGTTGCGCAAGCTGTCAATATTTGGACGAAAAATGCAATAGAGGTACCAAGTTTTTACCCCTAATTCAAGTACTATTTATGAAACAAGTGAAAACTTAGGTAATAAATTTAAAAAATCTTAAAATTCAAGTTTCAATTGAGCATTTAACCCTTTAATTTAAGAGAAAGATTAGAAATCATAATTTTAATTTATTTTGAACTGATGTGTCATATATATATATAAATAAGGAGCGATTATCACTGCCGCATGGTAAAATGGGATTAAATAAAATAAAGAATGGGATAAAATACCCTTTTATTTTTACATAAAGAAGTTTTTCAACGCCATTTTTGAGCTTTGGTTTTGGTTCAAGGTTAAGACTAAAATATGAGACAAACCCTCAATTTAATTCCAAACAAGGATGCAATCAGCGGCGCCACTGTGAATAATAGGCACATCTTAACTCTACGCTCCAACGGATCAACACCTGTGGCTGAATCAACGGCATCACTCGACTCACCGTCACCGACAACAAATGGCCGAAGCAGTTCTCTTTCAACACTGCTGAGGGTATCATTAAGAGTTTGGGCTCTCTTGCTCTTCAAGAGATTGGGTTGCTCTGGGGTTTCAAAGATGAGCTCCAAAAGCTCGGGAACACAGTTTCCACTATCCAAGCTGTGCTTTTGGATGCGGAGGAACAGCAGGCCAAGAACCACGCGGTCAAAGATTGGCTTGGAAAGCTCAAGGATGCCATCTACGAAGCCGATGACTTGCTGGATGACTACTCCACTCAACTTCTACAGCAACAAGTGATGACTCGGGATAACAAGGCAAAACAGGTAAATTCACATGAATTTATCACAGCCTCAACGGATTTTACCCTCCCCAAAATAAGTTCTAAATTCAACGCCGTTATTACCTATCATTACATAAGTTATAATACCTGAAAATAATTTCGAAAGAATAAATTCACAACAGCAATTTTTTCATTATAATGTTAAACACAACTATTCATGAAAATCTCCAACGGTAGGGGAATTCTAAAACTATCAGAATGATCGGATCCGAAGGAATGATAATAAATGGAAGAACCCCCCCCCCCAAAAAAAAAAAAAAAAACTTAAATTTACTACAATGACAAACATGATCTTCATATGTTCCTCAATTACACGCATAGCCCAAAAAAAGTTGTTACTTTTCGGAATGGACCGTACTAATATTTGGAGGTATTACAGTTACGCATCTTCTTTTCTAAATCGAACCAGCTTGCATATGGCCTTAAACTGGGTCATAGGATCAAGGCAGTTAGGAAGAGACTTGATGACATCGCAGCTGATAGGATCAAATTTCACTTTACTGAGCGCCTTCTAGGGACACAGTTTGAGCATAGGAAGAGAGGTGATACACACTCTTTTGTACGTGAGGAACAAGTCATTGGGAGAGAGGGTGAGAAGAAGGCTGTTAAAGAGCTGTTATTTGATTCCCATGTGAAAGAGAACGTTTCCATCATTCCTATAGTTGAGATTGGTGGACTAGGCAAGACCACGCTTGCTCAATATGTGTTCAATGACGAGGAGGTTCAAAGACATTTTGATTTAAGACTATGGGTGTGTGTCTCTGATCTTTTTGACTTGAAAACTATTATTCAAAAGATCATAGAATGTGCGACTAAAAGAAGATCCGAAAGCCTTGAAATGGATTTGTTGCAAAATCAGCTTCGAGCAGAAATTGAGGGGAAGCAATATTTACTTGTTTTAGATGATGTGTGGAGTGAGAATCGTGGTACATGGTTGAACTTGGAAACACTGTTATTGGGTGGCCTGAAGGGAAGCAAAGTTTTGATTACTACACGTAGCAAAAGAGTTGCAGAGATTACATGCACATTGCCACCGTTTCTTTTGGGAGGTCTATTCGAAAGCAATTCTTGGGATTTATTTAAGAAAATGGCATTTAAAGACAAAGAAGAGCCAAAGAATCCAAAGCTAGGAGAAATTAGAAGGGAGATCGTACAAAAGTGTGCACAAGTTTCCCTTGCTATAAAGAGCATAGGGTGTCTATTATACTTCAAAAATTTGGTGGATGATTGGTTGTACTTTAAAAACAATGAACTTTACACAATAACTCAACAAGACAATGATATTCTCCCAATACTTAAGTTGAGTTATGATCATCTCCCATCACAATTGAAGCAATGTTTTGCATTTTGTTCGTTGTTTCCAAAAGATTATGAAATCGAAGTGGAGGTGTTGATTCAGCTATGGATAGCTCAAGGCTTTCTTCATTCATCAAATGGAAACAGACATCTTGAAGATATTGGTCACGAGTATTTTATGGATTTGCTTTGGAGGTCGTTTTTCCAAGACATACAAAGAAATGTATATGGTGATATAGAAAGATGCAAAATGCATGACCTTATTCATGATCTTGCACAATCAGTATCAGGGGACGAGTGTATAATTTCAAATCCAAATGCAGAAAAAGTAGTTGAAAGAACTTTCCATGTGGCATTTGATTCTTTAAATTCATTACCAGATATTTCGGCTCCCTTGCTCAAGGCAGACAGAATGAGAACGCTTCTTTTGTGTCTTCCAATATTTTATGGATACGGTTGGTTAGTACTTGAGGGGGATAAACCAGTCTATGATACACTTATTTCAAGTTTTAAATGCTTGCGTGCCTTGAATTTGAGTGGATCAAATATTCAAGAAGTGTCGAATTTCATTGGCAAGTTAAAGCATTTAAGATTTCTTGATCTTTCTTGGAATGAAGATATCAAACTACTCCCCTCTTCCATAACTCAATTGCAGAATTTGCAAACACTAAGACTTGACTTTTGTAGTGGGCTTAAAGAATTGCCAGAAGACATTGGAAATTTCATCAGCCTTAGACATCTTACATTTAATGGGTGTGACAGCTTGACTCATATGTCATATGGACTGGGAAAGTTGACTTCTCTTCAGACACTGTCGTCATACATTTTAGGGAAGAAAGAAAGTTATGTCTCCAAAACAAAGGGTGGGCTAGGCGATTTGGGTGGTTGAATGACTTGAGAGGAGAATTATGCATCAAGGGTTTAGAGCACTTGAGATCATCTCCATTAGAAGCCAATGCTGCAAACTTGGAGAGGAAGCAATACCTTCGAGGTCTGGTATTAGAATGGGGCCCTGAAGCTTGTGACGATAATCATAAGGAAATTGCAAATGATGAACACCTGTTGCAAAACCTTCGGCCACACCTAAATTTGAAAGGATTAGATATATATGGATATGCTGGTATGGGGTTACCTAGCTGGGTGTCCTCGCTCTCAAATTTGGTTTTTATTACCATAAGCAATTGTAAATGGTGCAATCATATCCCACCATTGGATCAATTCCCTTTTCTCAAGCGTCTTAGTCTTACGTACTTAAGTGTGCTGGAGTACATAAGCAGTGATGGTAGTGACGTATCGTCTTCGTCCCTCGAAAGTCTCTGGCTTGAGAATTTGCGTAAGTTGAAGGGATGGTGGAGAATGGGGGAAGCAGTAATAGCAGAGCATGAGCATGAGCAACATCATTATCTTCCATTATTCCCATCATTTCCTTGCCTTTCTTCTTTACATATTGTGGATTGCCCTATGATGTCCATAATATCAGCCGCGACAACCAAGGCGGCACCAGGGAGCCAAACAACACCCTCCTCTTCCTCTTCCCTTTCCACTCTCTCCAAATTGAAGTCTCTTCGTCTTGGGGGTTTAGAGGAACTTGAATCTCTGCCAGAGAAGTGGCTGCAAAAACTCACTTCTCTTGAGACTCTGAAGATGTGGGGGTGTCGTAAATTGCAAATATCCATGTCTCCACTCTTTCAACATCTCATTGTGCTTGAAGATCTATGGCTTTCTAACTGTAGGGAACTTATCAGCAATGAGGATGAAGAGGGCTCACAATGCCTTGGACCTACAACACTTCATCATCTATATGTAGAAAATGTTACAAGCTTGGTGTCTCTTCCAAGGGAGCTTAGACATGTTACCACTTTGCAATGGCTTGACATTGAGAATTGTCCTACACTGATGTCTTTACCGGAGTGGATAGGTGACCTCACTTCACTTCAGACACTTCAGATCCTTGATTGTCCAAATTTAATATCATTGCCTGAAGGGATGCATTGCCTCACCTCCCTACGTCATTTGACAATTGCGAGGTGTCCTCGCTTGGAGGAAAGATGTGAAGAAGGAATAGGAGAGGATTGGCCAAAAATTGCTCACATCCCCAACTTTTCGAATCAGCGGTTCTTCTACTAATCGTATGGAATGGATCCATAGACTAATGCACCAATTTTTCTTCAGGTTTTCAAGTCACCAATTAGACAGTAATTTATATTCTACAAATGGTAGCATGACAGATTGGGTAAAAGACTTATGATAGACCATGGAGGTCGATTCCTTCCTAAATTTCAATAAGAACTTGATAAATTTTTGCATAACTCTGAGTTTTCTCATAATCAAATTCAGATTTAGACAAATTCTTATTATCATTATTTTTCCTGGAATCTAACTGCAACTCTCTGTTCATGGATGATTTTACCTTCTTACTGTATTCATTGGGAAATTTTGAGTTAGGGTTAGTTTATTATTTGGTTTTTTAATGGTCAGAGAAACATGTATAGAAAAGAATCAATTCATGAAATGGGTGTGAGAATCGTTGGGGGATTTCTGTGTTATGCTCGGATATGTTAGCTTCACTTGTAGACAAAACAATGGACACTATACAGAGCACTTCCATGATGAGGAAGTTTGGGTGAGTAATGTTGCATGAATGACAATGAGCTGAGCTGCTGAGCCTTTAGAAAGGGGACATTCAGTTAACCATATTTTGCATTTTTATATAGTATTCTGCCTACAATTTGGTGAACACTTTTTATCGCCATTTAGAACTTGAAAGATATGATCAAGAATCAGTTGTCCTTAAAAACCATGTAACAAGTATTTTGCATCTGCTGGTTCTTACACTTGCTTGAAAGAATTTTAACCCCAAAAGACAGCGTGAACTTCTGTATCGAAGCTTATGTATGATGCCCTTGAAATTGATAGAATGGGTTGGGGAAATTGATAGAATTGCTTCATCTATTGTTATACTATTTCGAAGATCCATTGATGAGGCCTTTGGGCACCACATTGAAATACCTTATTCAATTTTTTTTTTTTTAATACTTAAGGTTAGAATAATTTGTTTTTGAGGCATATAGGTGAAGAATTTTCATATATATTATTTTTTGTAAGACTCTTTATGTTATTGTTCTTTTAGGATTTTATGTCTTTGAAGTAGTGTGATTTTTCTTATTGGTTAACTTCCACCTGGAATTCAAATGCTTCCTAAATGGACCTCACTATAATTGAACAAAGCTTAATGGATGTCGGGACTTGATAATCTAATCTTTAGATGGCACAGATCTGACACATATAAGAGTGAAGCTGATTGATTAGCAAGTACAATCTAAATTTGTGCCTAGTTATATGTGGCGAAGAATGTGAGGTTTTCCATCTTTGTGTTTCTTTTCAATATCTTAGATTTAACACGACATTCAGCTAATAGTAAAAAATTATACATGCATAGCTACTTTTGGACTGTACTTGACATAACTATAATAATACTCATTTGCAATGAATGAGTGGAAGAGGTTTGGCTGGTTGGACAAGAACTATATTATGTGCTGATGGAATTCTTACCCCTTTTTGGCACTAGATACCTTCCTTGCTTCCCCTATTTGTACATGAATATTAATTTTCAATGCTATGCCCATCTTTCTGAGTTCAAAGTGATTGTGCACGTCAACAAAAGAGGAGGTGTAGTGTGAGGCACAGAAAAGGGAGTGATTTTATAGGGCGCTCAAATGGATATTTTGGTTTATATCCATCCAATTTACATGTCTGTGTTTAAATTTTTTGCTTTGCTTTCTCATCAGGTTTACTTCGGCATGCTTGATGCCCTATTGGCTTCTGAAAAATTTCCTGAAGAATACTGTGAATAAAGGGATCATTGTTAGGTAAAACATCCAGACTTCTTACCTTCAAATTCTTTACTAATCTTATCAAGCTATCTTTGTTTGTATTCCAGGATATACTGTGAAATGATTAAAGCTATCATTAGTGTGGGTTTTGCAGATCCTATGATAGCAGTGTAATTAAGGTTGATTCCAGTTCCTACCATTCAACATCAAACTTGTGAGGGCAATGGCTTTTCCTTGGTCTTATTGGATGTGTACCTTTGGCGGTTGCACCAACTATACATGGGTTTTTGTAAAGTAAAATTCCATTAAAAATTGTGAAATTTCAGTAATTAATTTTTCTAGCTTACTTGGTTTTCTTTGTTATATATACCTTATTTGTGGAACTTTAATATATTCTTTTGCGGCAGAATAGTGATAAGAGAAATTGCAGTTCAATTGTATTGTTTCCCTCTTGTGTCCTTCCTAATGATGTGGCTTTTAAAATTATTATTGTACTTGTGATTGATCATTATTGAATTTTGATAAAATGATGATTTTAAAAACTACCTCATTAGTAGAGAGACACAAGAAGATCCTCTTGTAGAATTACTTATCGGACAAACCAAAAATGTGAAGTGATGGAATGTTTTTAGAATATTGTGGTTGGAAAACCAAATTTGGCATTGGGCTTGTAATGATTTTCTCAAATATCTTAAGGATCTGAAAGTTTAAGTGGTAGAATGCTTGACAGGGGGAGGATCTTGAGGTTCTTGCGAAGAGGGTGCACATGAGCAATAGGATCCTCTTCAGTTGAGTTTCAATTGAGGAGCCAGTTGGTTGTATAGAAGGGTATTTTGGTAATTTCACAAATTACCAAAATACCTCCCTGTATAACTAACTGGGAGGTATCTAGGTCCCACGTCATGTTATTTGCTGAAAAGAACTCCAGCTTTTATATCATTTTGTATTTTTCATCTTGGTTTCCATCCCTTTCTGCCACATGGTTCCACTTCCTCTTGGCTGGAGATTGTCTTTTTACTCAACTTGCTCCCTCTTTGAAAATGTGAAGGAGCTCTAAAATGAAGCCATTTTTTCCAAGAGTAATGCCAAGCTATTTTTTCCAAGAAATGATGAGCTCATTTATTGCTAAGAGTAATGCCAAGTGGCCGCAGGTGAGATGAGTAATGTTAGAAACTATCTTTTTATTCTCCCAAAGTTGATGTAGGTTTTTAAAATTTCTATTGAATCAAAATTCAATAGTGATCCATCTCAAATTCAATGGTAATTTAAAAAGTCACATAAAGTGTGAAAAGATAAAAATGATAAAAAGATATATAGTCCCTACTCTCTAGCATTACTTTAATTATCTTTGTAAATCATTGGTCTATATGCTGGATATTATAATAGATGAGTGATTGGCAGGGGACGGTTGCCCCCCCTTTTTCATTAAAAGGGGGTTTTTTTTAATTAAAAAGCCAGTTGGAGTACGGTTTAACAATCATTTCCCATTATGACAATATGTCAGCTTCTTCTTTTTTTCCCCCCAAACTTCCCTGTGAATCTAACACAATTGACCAAAAAGTTAAAAGACAATGCTTGTATTATGATCAGCAATACTTTTTAACCCTTAAATTTGTCTGAGAACTATGGTCTTAGTTAACATATTTTCTGATACGCATTACCTACAAATGTATGTTCACTTGTTAGGTTCACACTCAGAACTGCTGAAGGATTTAGATGGGACGTACTTCCTGTTTATGTGCTTGCAAGAATTAAGAAGTTAAATCAGGCTACACACTTAACAAAATCACATATTACTAGTGTTTCAATCGAGTCATGTCACAAAATGTTAACTATATAATCCATAAGTTGGGGTCATCTGCTGTTGGAAATAATGCAGCCGTGTCTCATTCTCAATTTCATTTGATTTATTCATACTTACTGTTGATGTTGCACTCGAAGAACTAGAAGCGCCATAAAAAAAAAAAAAGAAAAAAAAAAAGAAAAAAAAAATTCTCTTTAGGTTTCAATCTACCTCCTTTTTTTCTTTTAGTTAATCTGCTTCCTTACCAAGCTTAACAAATGAGGGGTTTTTGTTAAAATATAAGATATGGTTCCATAATAGGTGATTATTCATTATAGGATAATTAGCTTATAGGATTATTATACTTAACAAAGTTTGTTATAATCAAATTTGATTGATTTGATTACTATACTTATTTTTAGCTTTATTTATCTCATTTCTCCTATAAGTATGAGTATTTTGTATTGTAAATTTTATAAAAGAATAAAAGCAAAATGTAACCCTTTTGAACTTTTCTTAAGGCTAATGCTAAGGAGTATCACTTTTTTTTCGGATGAATTTCACCAAACCACCCTAAAAGTGTCTTACAAATAAATGAGTATTATCCACCGGCATATGTCACATCATAAGGGAGGATGCTACACTTGTTACAAAGGGTGATCGAGCCAATTCAAATCCTCAAACTAAATGATTAGCTTCTAATTAAGGAATGGCTAGCTATTAATTAACCAGAGAATCATATATAGCATGTCTGTGGGGAGCATGTAATTATATCATTCAACCTTAGAACCTCCAGCCCCAGGCCTGTTGTTTCCCAAGGTCTTTTGACTAAAAATGAGCTGTTGTGGAAAATATTTCACGTCACTCCCTATACCTAATATTAGAATATGATTTGCAGTGTCATAAAGTTAAGATGTCAGAAAGTGATGTTGATCGATCGAGGTACGTAAATGCTTATGAACTCTTTAATTATGCAAAATACTTGAATAAATGCTCTATTATGACCCCTTTTAATTATGTCAATGATTATAATCATAAATATTAATTTTATTTTGAAATTGAACATGCAATATATTGTGAATCGTCATACAGATGACGGACACATGTACAGTATAATTTATAGCATGATTGGCGCAACAAGCGGATGGACAGGAAAATGGTGTTTTATTCATAGGGAATAATTCTAAAATTAAGACTCTCGTCTCCCTTCTACTCTTCGTCGCTCAGACTTGATGTCTCAAATTTCAGTCGTTAAATCTTATCATCTTATCATCCAAGTGACGCAAAGGTCAAAAATGTGGGCCGATAGCCCAGTCGTACGCTCATCACCCGGTGTTGAAACAGTATAAAAATACTGACAATTGGACGGGTGTCTACAGTACTGGTTACTGTAGACACGCGTCCAATTTGACACGTGTCTTATGAGACACGTGTCTAATTATACAGCAGCCACAATTGGACGCGTGTATGTAATACACGTGTCCAATTGGACACGCGTATTAAATACACGCGTCCAATTTGACACGTGTATTTAATACGCGTGTCCAATTGGACACGTGTATTAAATACACGCATCCAATTTGACACGTGTATTTAATACGCGTGTCCAATTGGACACGTGTATTACATGCACGTGTCAAACTGTTATTTTTTTCAAATATAATTTTTTTTTTATTAAATAGAATTTCAACAATTGGACACGCGTATTTAATACGCGTGTATTTAATACGCGTGTCCAATTAGACACGTGTATTAAATACACGTGTCAAACTGTTATTTTTTTTCAAATATAATTTTTTTTTAATTAAATATAATTTCAACAATTGGACACGCGTATTTAATACGCGTGTCCAATTGGACGCGTGTATTTAATACACGTGTCCAATTGGACACGTGTATTAAATACACGTGTCAAATTGTTATTTTTTTCCAAATATAATTTTTTTTAATTAAATATAATTTCAACAATTGGACACGCGTATTTAATACACGTGTCAAAATGTTATTTTTTTTTAAATATAATTTTTTTAATTAAATAAAATTTTAACAATTGGGGACGTGTATTTAAATACACGTCCCGGAATGGCGTAGGTAGGCGCGCGGGAATTATCCCGCGCCCACCTGATGAGCATTCTTAATTTAAGTTTCAAAAATAATTTTTTTTTTTTTATACACTCTTGTTCGCTCTCTCTCTCTCTGCGCGCTCTCACTATTCTTTCTCTCTCTCTCTCACTGTATCGCTCTCTCTCACTCTCTCTGTATCGCTCTCTGCTGTATTGCTCTCTCTCACTCTCTCTGTACCACCAGCCAGCTTCCCGACCACCGCGTGGTCGGCCTTCCCTCCGGCCAGCTTCCCGACCATCGCTCTCTTTGTCTCTGTCTCTGTCTCTCGCCTCTCTGTCTCTGTCTCTTGCTCTCTCTCACTCTCTCGCTCTCTGTCTCTCGCTCTCCGTCAACACTGGACCACCGGCCAGCTTCCCGACCACCGCGTGGTCGGCCTTCCCTCCGGCCAGCTTCCTGACCATCGCTCTCTCTGTCTCTGTCTCTCGCCTCTCTGTCTCTGTCTCTCGCTCTCTCTCACTCTCTCGCTCTCTGTCTCTCGTTCTCCGTCAACACTGGACCACCGGCCAGCTTCCCGACCACCGCGTGGTCGGCCTTTCCCTCCGCCCTTCCCGACGTCTCTTGCTCTCTCTCTCTCTCTCTCTCTCTCTCTCTCTCTCTCTCTCTCTCTCGCTCTCTCTGTCTCTGTCTCTCGCCTCTCTGTCTCTGTCTCTCGCTCTCTCTCACTCTCTCGCTCTCTGTCTCTCGCTCTCCGTCAACACTGGACCACCGGCCAGCTTCCCGACCACCGCGTGGTCGGCCTTCCCTCCGCCCTTCCCGACGTCTCTTGCTCTTTCTCTCTCTCTCTCTCTCTCGCTCTCTCTGTCTCTGTCTCTCGCTCTATCTCTGTCTCTCTCGCTCTCTCTGTCTCTCGCTCTCTCTCTCTCTCTCGTCAATACCGGACCATCGGCCAGTTCTAAGTGGAGGACGAGTTGGTTCTGCATGTGTTTCGTATAGCAATATTCAATATTTTTGATTTTGGCAATATTTTAAATAACAGACATGTTCTTTTCTTCTTCTTTTTAAAGCAATATTTTAGATTTTGGCAACGTGTATTCTTAACACGTATTAAGAAAAATATATAATTTTTTTTTTATATATATATATACACATTTAGCCATGTGTATGTATACACGTGGCTAACAATTTGGAATTTTTTTAAAAAAAAATCGGTTTGACACGTGTATTGAGATACACGTGTCAAATTGTGCAGTTCGTGACATGCACATTTGACACGCGTATCACGCGTGTCAAAATGCACGTGTCTAACTGTTTGACACGTGTACGACACTGTACACGTGTCAAACTGCACGTGGCTATTTGCATGCATTTTTGTAGTGAAATAATTAAGATATATAGGTATATTTCATGATTAACCAAAGTCCAACACGCATGTGCTTACAATAATATAATAATTTATTATTAATCAAGTTTTGTATTTACCTTTTGTTAATATACTATTTTCAATAAATAATATAACTTATGCATGGAATCCATCTCGTAACATAGTCTATTTAATTGGGGAAGTTTTGTTTTGGCCAAACCAACCCAGTTCGAAGAAGTTTGGTAATTTATAATATATGAAAATTCTTTGGTTTTTTATTTGATTAAAATATAGAATCTTTAGGTGATGATCGTTTGAAAGCATGCATGCATGTTGTTTTAATCGATTAAATTTTATATACTCTAGAAATATTGTATCTTGAAATTAAGTCTTACAAATGTACACTAATACTCCAGATGAATATATATATATATATATTGAACTATACAAAATAGTCATGTTTGGTCAATTGAGTCGGATTGAATGTCTGGTGAAACTTCAATTCCGGTGGCTAACCTGTCCTTTCTTGGAGACAAACGCACATGGCTGATGGGTTCATTCATTGGACTTTCTTCAAGCATTGCCCATTTGGCTTGTCCATCCGCATTACAGCAAACACATCTTCGTTAATTCTACGCTCCCAACACCTCTCATCACTACTTCAACAGCGGGTTTCCATTTCAGCATCATTCGATTCACCGACAACAAATGGCGGAGGCAGTTCTCTTCAACGTTGCTGCGAGTATCATTACGAGTTCGGGCTCTCCTTCTCTCCAAGAGATTGGACTGCTCTGTGGTTTCAAAGATGAGCTTAAAAGGCTCGGGAACACAGTTTCCACAATCCAAGCTGTGCTTTTGGATGCCGAGGAGCAGCAGGCCCACAACCACGTAGTCAAAGATTGGCTTGGAAAGCTCAAGGATGCTATGTACGAAGCTGACGACTTGCTGGATGACTTCTCAACTGAACTTCTACGGCGACAAGTCATGGCAGAGGATAACAAACAGGTAAATTCATAAACGTGCATGCATGATGTCGTTTGTAAGTTTTAGTTTAGGGAAATGCTCTACTTTTCAAATTTTTATCCCCAAAAGTGGTTCCCAAATGATGTGTCATCATCTCATGAGATGATGACATATTTTCTAAAATAATAGATCATATAAGATTGTGACACATCATTTAGGAACTAAATTTTTGAAAAAAAAAATTTGGAATCTGTAGCACTCCTCTTTAGTTTAAAATACCTCAACAACATTTCTGACCAATAAATTTACGACAATTACAAACATGACCTTCATATTTTCCTTAATTACACACATAGCCCAAAAAAATGTTTTAACTTTTCGGAATGCACCATACTAAATAGTACTTGTGGGTATTACAGGCACGCATCTTCTTTTTCAAATCGAACCAGCTTGTTTATGGCCATAAAATGGGTCATAGGATCAAGGCAGTTAGAGCAAAACTAAATGAAATCGTAGAGGATAGGAAGAATTTTAGCTTCACTCAGCGCCTTATAGAGACACAGCTTGAACATAGGATGAGAGAAGATACACACTCTTTTGTACCTGAGGAAGAAGTCATTGGGAGAGAGGACGAAAAGAAGGCTGTTAAAGCGCTATTATTTGATTCCAATGTGAAAGAGAACGTTTCCATCATTCCCATAGTTGGGATTGGTGGACAAGGGAAGACCACGCTTGCTCAGTATGTGTACAATGATGAGGAGGTCCAAAGACATTTTGATCTGAGGCTTTGGGCATGCGTGTCTGTTCCTTTTGACGTAAAAACTATTGTTCAAAAGCTCATAGAATCAGCAACTAAGAAGAGACCTGAAAGTCTTCAAATAGATCCGTTGCAAAGTCAACTTCGAGTAACAATTGGTGGGAAGCGATACTTACTTGTTTTAGACGATGTATGGAATGAGAATACAAATAAATGGTCCGACTTGAAAAATCTGTTGGTGGGTGGCTTGAGGGGAAGCAAAGTTTTGGTTACCACACGGAACGGAAAAGTTGCAGACATTACACGCACAGTTTCACCATATTTTTTGGGAGGTCTATCTGATAGTAATTCTTGGAATTTATTTAAGAAAATGGCATTTAAAGATGGGGAGGAGCCAAAGAATCCAAAGCTAGTAGAAATTGGAAAGGAGATCGTAAGGAAGTGTGCAAAAGTTCCTCTTGCTATAAGGAGCGTAGGGAGTCTGTTATATTTCAAAAATTCGGAGGTTGAATGGTTGAAGTTTCAAACCAATAAACTTTACGAAATAAATCAACAAGACAATGATATTTTCCCAATACTAAAGTTGAGTTATGATCATCTCCCACCACACTTGAAGCAATGTTTTGCTTTTTGTTCACTGTTTCCAAAAGATTTTAAAATTGGAGTGGAAGTGTTGATTCAGCTATGGATAGCGCAAGGCTTTATTCATTCGTCAGACAGAACAATATGTCTTGAAGATGTTGGTCGCGAGTATTTTATGGATTTGCTTTGGAGGTCGTTTTTCCAAGACATGCAAAGAAATGAATATGATGATATAGTAAGTTGCAAAATGCATGACCTTATACATGATCTTGCACAATTTGTAGCAGGGGATGAGTGCTTAATTTCAAATCCAGATGCAGTAAAAGTAGTTGAAAGAACTCGCCATGTGGCATTCGATTCTTTATATTCAGTAAGAGATATCCTAGCTCCTTTGCTCAAGGCAGACAGATTGAGAACGCTTCTTCTACGACATCCAGGATATGAATTCCATCCGCTAGTACTCGAGGGGAATAAGCGAGTCTACGGTACACTTATTTCAAGTTTTAAATGCTTGCGTGCTTTGAATTTGAGTCACTCGAATATCCAAAAAGTGGCAAATTCCATTGGCAAGTTAAAGCATCTAAGATATCTCGATCTTTCTTGGAATGGTGGTATCAAACTACTCCCCGCTTCTATAACTAAATTGCAGAATTTGCAAACACTAATACTTGACTTTTGTAGCCGGCTTAAAGAATTGCCAAAAGACACTAGAAACTTGATTAGCCTTAGGCATCTTGCGCTTGATGGGTGTGACAGCTTGACTCATATGCCGCGTGGGCTGGGAAAGTTGACCGCTCTCCAAACACTGTCGTTTTACATTTTAGGGAAGAAGGATAGTTATTTTCCAAAGCAAAAGGGTGGGCTAGGCGATCTGGATGGTTTAGTTGAGTTGAGAGGAAGATTACGTATCAAGGGTTTAGAGCACTTGAGATCTTCTCCATTAGAAGCCAAGGCTGCAAACTTGGAGAGGAAACAATACCTTCGAATACTGGAATTAGAGTGGGACTGTTTTCATATAGAAGCTGGTTATGATAGTGATAAGGCAATTGCAAATGATGAACAGCTGTTGCAAAACCTTCGGGCACACCTAAATTTGAAAGAACTAATGATAGAAGGGTATGCAGGCGTGAGGTTTTCCGGCTGGGTGTCCTTGCTCTCGAATTTGGTTAAAATTACCATAATGAATTGTAAATGGTGCAATCATATCCCACCATTGGACCGATTCCCTTTTCTCAAGTATCTTTCTCTTCATAAATTGAGTGCGCTGGAGTACATAAACAATGATGCCAGTGAAGTGTCCTCTTCATCTCTTGAAAGTCTCACACTTGAAAATTTGCCTAAGATGAGGGGATGGTGGAGGATGAGGGAAGTAGTAACAACAGAGCATGAGCAAAATTATAATCTTCCATTATTCCCATCATTTCCAAGCCTTTCTTCTTTATATATCGGGAATTGCTCTTTAAGGTCCATAATGGGAGCCGTAGCACCAGGGAGCGAAATAACACCCTCCTCTTCCTCACCCTTTTCCATTCTCTCCAAATTGAAGTATCTTAAACTTTATCTTTTAGAGGAACATGAATATCTGCAAGAGGAGTGGCTGCAAAACCTAACTTCTCTTGAGATGCTGGATATTTGGGCGTGTCCTAAACTACAAATATCCATCTCTCCACTCTTTCAACATCTTGCTGCGCTTGAAGATATGTCGATTGTTTACTGCAAAAATATTATCAGCAATGAGGATGAAGAGGGCGCGCAATGCCTTCGACCTACAACACTTCGTCGGCTACAAATAGTAAACGTTACAAGCTTGGTGTCTCTCCCAAGGGAGCTTAGACATGCTACTGCTCTGCAATTGCTTAACATTTCGGACTGCCCTAGTTTGGTGTCTTTACCAGAGTGGATGGCCGACCTCACTTCACTTCAGAAACTTCAGATCCACGGTTGTCCTCGCTTGGGGGAAAGATGTCAAGAAGGAATAGGCGAGGATTGGCCAAAAATTGCCCACATCCCAGACTTTTCGAATGATTGGGCTTAATGCAGTACCGATTATTCTTCAGGTTTTTAATTCACCAATTAGATAGTAATTTTATTCTTGTAGTTGTTCATCTTTATTTTACTTTGTCAGGCTCTTGATATATAATCTTTGACTTCATATGCAGAACCAACGGTAGCATGGAACAAACAAGGGTTTAAGAATAGACACATTTTCAGACCTTGCCGAAAATCAGATTTGCACAAAGCCCTCAGATTTCCGGTAATTGTTTCCTATCTTTCACTTCAATGGCAGTCCTATATGTCTAATATCTTCTTTTTTATTTTTATTTCTATTTTTTTTTTAGAAAAAATAAATAAATTTCTCGCATCTTCATTTGAAATGTATATTCTACAAATGGTAGCATCACGTATTAGGTAAAAAACTTATGATAGACCAGGGAAGTCAATCCCATCCCAAATTTTCATAAAAACGCAATAAAAGTTTTGCATAACTCTGGATTTTCTCATAATCAAATGCAGATTTAGACATATTCTTTTTGTTATTATTGTTACTGGAGTTTAACTGCAATTCTCTCTGTTCATGGATTGATTTTTCCTTTTTACTGTTTTCATTGAAAAATATTGAGTTAGTATTGAGTTTATTATTTGGTTTTTTGATGGTCAGAGAGACACGCATAGAAAAGCATCAATTCATGATATGGGTGTGAGAATCATTGGGTTATTATTGCAATATGCTCGGATATGTCGGCCACACTTGCAGACAAAACAATGGACACTATACAGAGCATTTCCATGATGAGGAAGTTCGGGTGAGTAATGATGCATGTAAGAATGACAATGAACTGAGCCTGTGAAAAGGGGACATTCAACTAACCATATTTTGCAATTTTAAATAGTATTCTGCCTACAACATGGTGAACACCTTTTATCAGCATTTAGAACTTGAGAGACATGATCAAGAATCCTAGCTGTCCTTAAAAGCTATCTGACAAATATTTTGCATTTGCAGGTTCTTCCACTTGCTTTAATGCTTGCTTGTCTTCAAGTGAAATTGGTTGTTGTGCTCCAAGGGTACTGACTGGAACTGATGATCATGTTAGCCAACCACTTTGTTTATGTGTCTCTTGTTAGTGAAGTGATTTTGTTAGTGCACGTGCTTCCTTTGAATATATTCTTTGCAATATATATTCATGATTCTATCATATCTAAATAGGATTTTATAAAATTCAATGTGTTGAAAAGATTCAGATTGTTTATTTTCTTTTTTCTTTTTTCGTGTTTCAAGTTTAAATTATTAGGCGCTGATGCCCATGAAAGCCTGGATCATAGTGATCTCACTTTCAAGGATGGATGGAATGATATACCTGGGATGAACCCGAAAGGAAGCTTGAATCTGAAATAAGAAGAGTTTTTCAGGATTCAACTCTTGATTCGAGAAGAAAAGCTTATCTTATTCAAAACCTTATGAACAGTTCAGTTTATGGTGTGACACTTTTTTGAATCTTATTCCAACTATTTAGATTAATATGATTTTGTAAATATTCTGTTATATAAATGGGTAATGTTAGTCAGTGAATAGCGTCTCAGCAGAAGTTACTTCAGGCAACAACTGGTGAAAGTTCAAATTATGAAGATTTACTTGAATGTTCTCTGTTATTTTATGGTTCGGAGAAACAAGTGTATGGGAGTAAGCATTATGAAAGAAATTGCAAACTCTTTGTTGCTTGCTGTGGCAAGTTATGTACATTTAATGGATACGTAAGTTTGCCCTTGTATTGTTTGCTAGTCATACATCTCTAACCTACTGGCTAAGCTATTGATGGTTGCACTTTTATTTTTGTAACAATGGTTCACATTTTGTGTTCAATCAATGTATGATTGGTTAGATGTGTGTATAAAAGAGTTTTATGGTCCATAATAACTGATGGAAGCAGAGTGTTATATATGGCTGCCATTCTTCTTGTCTTTTCTTTCTATAATCTAAATTTAGTGATTATTTTTACTATGGTTTTCTTAGGAAAAGTGAATTCCTACCTTCTTCTCCTTTAATCATTTTTTCCCTAAATATTATTTCTTTGGCAGAACAATGATGTAACTGATACAATTCAGAAGGTTGCTGCTACTTATGACTGCAAAATTGTTGAAGGTGTTCTTCGCCATTAGCTGAAGCAGTTTGTGATAGATAGTAACAAGGACGTTGTATTGAGTGTATTTGGTCCATAAACGAGAGTTAAAGATGCATAATTTTGGGGAGAATGAAGTTTATGATGTTGATATTGTAACAAGCACAGGTGAAGGCAAGGTAATTATGGAGTCAATATTAACTTAACATGCCATTTCTGCGCACTATTCTTTTGAGTCCTCAAATTCATTTTTACGGGATTTTCAGCCTAAGCTGTTGGATGAGAAACAGACGACTTTTTATAAGAGAGCCATTGACAGGAACTACAACTTGAAGATGAAAGAATCTAGGTTTATTTTCAGTGAAATATATCAGAAATTTTCTATCATGCCATTCACAGCTAGGTGTGTTGTGCCTTCACGGCATTTTTTAAGACATTGTATTTTACCATCTACTCTTCAACCTTTAATAGTACATGTGGAGTTTCTCTACAACAGGACTCTTGGAGGAGAAGAGGGGTCAGCTGGGTTTGGTGGAGTGTGTTCTTCATGAGAAGCCGGGTAGGAAACTTCTGTCTTGGTTAATACTCTGGTCAGATTCACTCACAGTTGATGTTAGTTTTGCTAATTTTGCAAAAATGGGTTGTTGGTTTTGCAGGTGATAGTGTTGCTCACATCAAATTCACAGTTTTGCTAATGCCAAATGGTTCAGATAGTCACATCTCATCCTGAGCAGGAGCTGCTGCCCACAAAGACGATAGATCATCCTGAATCAAGGCCTAATTTATGTAATGGAATTGGTGGTGGAAAGAAGAAGCAAGGTAAGCTGGAACATGATAATTGGTAAACTAGAACTATATATTATCCTGAGTTATGTAATGGAATTGTTATTTTTTTGGGATTATTGGTGTATTGCAGGTAAAAAGGGTGACAAAGCTGAGTCTTCAACAAAATCTGAGCATATGGATGCAACAACAAACGGTGTTGCTACCCATCCCAAGAGTGAGTCCTTTTTTTTTTTTTTTTTTTAAACCCTCTAGTGAATTTTGGTACTTTGTTCAACCTTAGTACTCCTATGATAGCAGTAGTGTAATTAAAGTTGATTCCAATTCCAACCGTTCATCATCAAATTTGTTAGGGCATTGGCTTTCACTTGCTCTTATTGGATGTGTACCTTTGGCGGCAGGACCATCTATACATGGCGTTGTATTGTTAAGTAAAATTCCATTGAAATTGGTGAATTTTCGGTGTTATATAACCAAAACTAGTGATCATCCTCAATTTTCAATTTGAGCTTACGGGGTTGTTGGATTTTTGTTCATTGTATGGGTTTTCAGCTGTCCTTTTGCTGATTTCATTGTTTTGCGAGGGTTGTTGTCTCCCAATTCTGACGTGGTTTGATCTAGTAAAAGAGACTTTTGCAGTTAGTGTTTGTTCCTTATCGATGGATCCTGTTCGGATCTTGATAGTACCTCTCTCGATCTCAACAACCATTTCATGTGATTGTTGTCGTTACTTTATGGGGCTCCTCACCGTGCCCCTTTGCCTTGTGTTACCACCTTGTAAGGCTATTTAGAAAGGCCTCGATCTTAATGGCCCTTGGGATCATTATAAGATCCATTGTCTATTATCTGTTTCGGTCTCCGTATTGCCATTACTGTTTAGGCTTTGTTGTTGGAGTGTCTATCCCCTTATGGTTGTTATATATGTCTTCGTCATGGCGATCACATAAATTGTAAAATGCTCTGGAATTTGAGCTTTTCATCCAAGGTGTAGGCATTATGGTTGGTAGGCACATAACTCAGCTCTCGTCGACAAAGTAGAGAGATACCATACAAGGGTGATTTTGAAAGATACAAGTTTTTACTAGAGTGCAATCGATTCTCTGATTTTGAGAGAATATAGCAATAGGCATTCAAAAGAATTAGATTCAACCAAACTACTGGGACTATTGCCCATCGATTGAGCATGACAGATGGTTGAATAACGTTTTTTAAAGTACGCCTTCTTTCGATGCATCTCGTTCGGCAAATTCATTTTAACATTTCGTTTACTTGGTTGACCTTGAAAGGGAGCACTATTTTTAAAAAAGGGGAAAGAAGGAAGTTGCGGAATGTTTGAAGAACCTCCTCAAGATAAAGGTATATATAGAGGAGAAACGATTAATGCGGCACCGGTTCATGGAGCAATTAATGTGCCCACTCGTCACGCCTACCCAAGAACCGAAGAGACGCCCATCAATGCGCCAGAAACCTTGCGTGTTCAAATGCTAAGTGAGATCGATCGTAAAAGCGACGCCTCGAATCCAGCAGCCCAGAATTCGATGCGTTGTATTCTTTTCAGTTTCGGAAACCCGACCCAATAAATTTAGATACTTAATTCTCTCGTTATTCAAGATTCAAATAAGAGAATTTGAGGTTAAGTGTTGAGAAAATTATCATCTCCAAGGCCTAAACAAACCCGTCACAGAACTTCGGGCTCAGCTGGTGTTCCCGACCCGAATAAATCCAGCTCCACAAGCTTGGAATCCTGAATGCCCCTATCAAAAAGCAAGTGGGCTTGAAAGTCTAACTAAAGCCCACCTAATCCATAGATAAAGAAAAAGGTTTATCAGTCGAGCCTTGTCATCTTGGAAGAGGAAGGTCCGCTGGCCAAGTCCAATGCAAGGCCTAATCCACTTTGTGTCAAAGGGCGAGAAGTCGTGAGAATCCATGATACCCGACCACGTTCCACGAAGCTGCCTCCAAATAGGACGTGGGTGTACACGTTTCGGATTATTAGAAGGCTCACATTCCGGGACATGCAATAACCCACGTTTCTGAGACTACGATCAGAGAGACGTCCTCCCTAATTTCAAGGGATAAATCATCTCAACCCTTCAGTATAAATACAAATCAACCTCCAGATATTCTTTATCTGAAATTATTGTTATTGAAGCAATACTCTTGTTATACTAGTGAAACTGACTTAAGCATTGGAGTGGGAGCAGTTGACACACCCAATTAACAAGCACTCAGAGTGGGAGCAACTGACACCCCCCAACGAGCATTCTTATTGTTTTTCTGATTTTGCAGAAAGAGATCATTACTACTTTCTAGAGCTTGTGTCACTAAATCGAAAACTATTTTAACAACAAAAACAAAGTTTTGACCATAAGATAAATCGTATTGCATGTTGAAGGTGTCCTTTTTACATTTAATTTACTTCCTAGGACAAAACCATGTAATAAACTAGTGTATTCTCATTAATTGGAAAGAGAAATGCTACTTCTTACACTCCCACTTCCACGCTTCATAACTTGGCAGTTCAAATTACAATTGGATCAGAATTTAATAGTAATCGATTTCAAATCCAAATGTAATTTTAAAAGTCACGTCACAGAGTGTGAGAGTGAGTGTAGCATTGTCCAATTGGTGGTGGAAAGAAGAAGAAAGGTAAGCTGGAACATGATAATTGGTAAACTAGAACTACATATTATCCTGAGTTATGTAATGGAATTGTTATTTTTTGGGATTATTGGTGTATTGCAGCTTAAAAGGGTGACAAAGTTGAGTCGTCAACAGAAACTGAGCCTATATATGTATTGCTTCTCATCCCAAGATTGAGTCTTTTTTTTTTCCCCAACATTACGGGGTTTTTGGATTTTTGTTCCTTATATGGATTTTTAATTGTCCTTTTTATCAGTAAGAGAAATTGAAAATATATTTCCTCGATAAGGATTTTGAAGTTAAAATTTTAGATTATTATATCGTATAATTTTTATACTAATATGCCCATATTTCTTTGGTGTTGTTCTTTGGAACAAAACATGCTTGACGATTTGTTTAGGGCACCTATTCATATTATAGTCAGTGGTGTTTTGGTATCAAGCTTAAAGCTTTCATCTTGCTTAGCATTTGTGACTGAAATGTGAATATGCTTCTCTTCTGGATGTGTCATTTTGTGACTCAAACGTGACTGGACTTAGATTTCATTTAAGGACTTGAAAATAAATATTGCTTTAACATTCATAGTTCAATTCTACCACAACTGGATTCTTTAAGGGCACTAAATGCAACATGTGTCTATTGGATTTTGTTAGGTATAACTATAAACCCATGAGTGGGAAAGAAAAAAGTTTCATATTGAAAAGATCAGACAAGTATGAATGGTTAATGTAACACAATTAAACCCAATTACATTAACTTAAGTTTTTGGATTGAGTGGTCTTCCTATATATAATATATTATGGTCTTTTAAGTGTTTATGCTTCCAATAAAAGTATAATTAAGAACCGATGGTCTGACAGGGGTTATTGTTTATCTCCTCAACAACTTTAATCTATTTATGCTCTTCATGATGTATACAAGTTATTTCCCATGTGAAATGCATATTTTCAAAGCAGTAGAAACTATATGCAAGCCAAAACTATTTTGTTGACCAAATGTTCACCTCATTTTCCATGCGGTGCCATGGGTGAGGCTTATTCAGAAGAAGGTATAAATTGTAATATATTGGGAATCAGAGTTTTCATGGCTATGATCTCGTGCTTCAATTTCATGTGCTTTTTGTAACTTTACAAAGTCGAACTGAAGTTTGTGATATTATTCTGCAGCCTAATGTTGATACTGCAACTCATACACAAGTCCAGGAAGATGGACCTAAGAGGAGGTTTGCGCTTGTGATTAAGTTGTCTTTTAGCATTATAATTTGTTGTTCATTTCCATGTTTCTCTTGTGGTTCTACCTTTGCACGATCCACCCCATTGGGAGGTCATATTCAGAATGAAGTTTGATACTTGTTTGCAAAGAATGGGTGCATTGATCTATCATGGTCTTATTATGCATTTTTCTCTGCAATTTACAGCTTATTTTATATAGAGACAACAGATAGATCTGGATTATGCATTTTTCTCTGCAATTTACAGCTTATTTTATATAGAGACAGCAGATAAACCTGGATTAGTGGTACAAATCATCAAAATTATTGCTGATATCAACATTGATATTGCTTAAAACTTAGGCCCATTTCAACCTACAGTTGACTCTCATTTTGGCTCATACTTGGATTGGCCCTCTTTTAGGCATATTGTTTGTCAAGTAAAGCTTCTCCCATGCACTCTGTTTTTGAATTTAAAGAATGAGCTTATATTTCCCATTGGTGTTTTGTGACTTGGTAATCTTGGCAGCTCATAAGAGCATATGGTTGTGCATTTTCAGTATAATGTAGTTTCCTTGTGCATATCTTTTTCATTTCTGATATGCAGTTCAGCTTCTTAAATGAATTCTTGACAGGTACATGGAAATTGTTGTTTAACAAATGTCTCTTGCTCCTTTTTGTTCTTTTCAGGTTGATTTACGGGGGGATCTTGTTAGTACGTGGTTCCTCTTCCTTTGAGCCAAGGAGTACCGCTTTCTCTTTTGCAGCAATTAGCCTTTGATATCAGTAATGACCCATCCTAAAAACTTGTTTGGATAACAGACGTGGCTAATGCCTTATTCCCAACAGACCCAATAATTGTATACTCAACCATCAACGTAGCTTGCCTACAATTACTAGTGTTGAACTCTCAAGCATCTGTCTTCCGATGCATGTGTTTCATTTCATGCTCATGACCTGTAAATGACTCCACCTTCTCTAAATCGTGCAAATTACATTGAGCCACGCTATTGATGTATTGTGGAGCTTGTACAAATCTCAACTGTGTAGGGTCAAAATCATATTTATGATCTATGAAAAATGCTAGGTTCTTCAAGTTCGTATCTTATTTTCGCTTTGTTCCCTTGTCCAAAGTTTTCTTCCGAAGTGAGATTTTGCATTTTATATTCCATTTATATTTTAATGTATAATGTAAATGACGGCGTTATGTCGACACTTGCCCTGTTGGCCATGTTCATGGTTAGTTACAGTTTTCATTTTGCAAGGGTTCTATAAATATTTTATGGCATTGTTTTGCATTAGATAATTTTATTTAATTTTTTATTGTTTTTATGGTTAAATAATTGATTATTCTTAGTTGAGTTTGCATAGGACAATGTCAGTTGATTGACTGGTGGGTGTTCCTGCTTATGGTTTTTGCTTCTGAATTTTTGAGCTAACTCGAGCGGATATATATTCAGCCTTTTTGAAAGAAAAAAAAAATGTATTTTTTTACAGAAATCCTTATCCTTTAATTTTTCAGACCATGCATTTAGGTTTGAAAATGTGGATGCGGATGTTGTTATTAGCAATATCCGCATGAGTATAATACGGTTATTACTTTTAAATACTCACATCCGGGCGGTTATTACGGTTATTAAATGCGGTTATTTTTCGCTATTTGCATATGCAGTAATAGCCATTTTGGATTACTATCTAAATCTATATGCAAGCTTAAATAATGCGGTTATTACTATATGCAAACTTAAATACGTTAAGATTTTACTTGTCATACAATTCATGATTATCAGCCATAAAAGATCATTTTTTCATAAAGTAATCGAGATTTGGATTACTCAAAATAAATAAATAAATGTAATGAAGTATGATTTTGAGATGATAGCGAAAAAAAAAACCTAACATAACTTAAAGATCATAAACTTACCGAATCCAAAACGACATTATTTTAGTGAATTTAATTATATATAAAATGAATGCGAAAGCGGTTATTAATCACATTACCTACCTTAAAACCACATTCGCATTCGCATTTTAAATCCCCGGCAAAACCGTCATAATTATATCATGTCACCAAACGAAACCGTCAGTCAAATCGGAGTAATACATTTTGTAACAATATTTACTCTATTTATAGCCATATTTTAGTTTAGTTTTTTTTTTCTTCCTCTTAAAATTCTTTCTTCAGAAATGATGAAAAGAAAGAATTTATTGGTGATTCCTTTCTTCTAATCTTATCACCTGAAACAAGGAGAATTTGCTTTAAAGCTTTTACATATAAGACTAGAAGAAATGAATCAAATGCCGCATAAAGTTTTCATATATGCGGCATTTGATTCATTTCATCTAGTCTTATCATCTGAAACAATGACAATGAATGTGCCATTGTCATTGTAACGTTGTTGAAATATATGAAAAATATATAATATTTTGTAGGAAAAAGTACATGTATATTTCTCAAACTGTCACTCAATTGTTAATGTACCTCCCAAATTACTAATTGTGTCGATGTCCCCCCTCAAACTACCAAAAAAATGTCAATGTCCTCCCTAAGACCAACAAAAAAACAAAAATGATCATAAATTTTTTTGAATAAGACAAAAATGTCCTTATAAATTAAAAAAAAAAAAACTAAAATTATTTTTAAAAAATAATAATAAAAAATAAAAGAATTATTTAAAAAAAAAATTAAAAAAAAAAGAAAAGAAAAAAGAACATTTTTTTTTTAAAAAAAAAAAAAAGCAAACGAAAAAATAACCAACAATTATTTTTTTTTAAAAAAAAAAAACGAAAAAAAAAATAAAAATAAAAAGCAGTTTTTTTATTAAATTAAGAAAAAGAACAATTTTTTTAAAGAAAAAAAAACTGAAAATTATTATTTTAAAACAGTTTTTAATTTTTTTTATTATTTTTTGGAATAAATTTTTGTTATTTTATATTTTTTTAATAATTTTATGAAGAGCATTTTTGTCATTAGGGAGACATTGACATTTTTTGGTAATTTAGGAGAGGACATTGACACAATTGATAGTTTGGAAGATACATTAACAATAAGGGGGCCGGTTATGTGTACTTATCCCTATTTTATACTTAGGCTATTTTTCCGCTTTTATTTTTGTATTTGAAGTTTTTACACAAAGTTCTGGAGCTTCAAATAAACTTCAATTACGATTTCTTTAAAGCAGTGCCCAAACATAATTTCAAAAACATTTTTTTTTTCTCAATATTCACAGTTTTAAATATTAAAAAGAATATTAGAATATATTATAAAAAATCGCAGACCAAAAAATAATTATGGAAAGTGATGCCACAAGCATTAGATTCTTGACATCACCAGCGGGGTAAAGGATCATATATGCTAATGCTTCGATCCCACGCATACTTGAAGAACTATTGAAAGGTTCTCAAATATATATGAGGTAGAAATGCAGGTATCAAAAATACACCAAACACGTACATCTTCCTTAACTCTACGCTCCCAACACCTCTCGCTGAATCAACAAATGGCCGAAGAAATTCTCTTCAACACTGCTGAGGGTATCATTCAGAGTTTGGCCTCTCTTGCTCTTCAAGAGATTGGACTGCTCTGGGGTTTCAAAGATGAGCTTCAAAAACTCGAGAACACAGTTTCCACTATTCAAGCTGTGCTTTTGGATGCGGAGGAGCAGCAGGCCAAGAACCGTGCGGTCAAAGATTGGCTTGGGAAGCTGAAGGGTGTCATGCATGAAGCCGACGACTTGCTGGATGACTACTCCACTGAACTTCTACGGCGACAAGTCATGGCAGGGGATAAGAAGGCAAAACAGGTAAATTTATAAACGTGCATGATCATGTCCTTTGTAAGTTTTAGTTTAAAATACCTCAACAACATTTCTAGCAATAAATCCAAAACAACAATTTACTCATTATAATGTTAAACCCAACTATTCAAACATTTCCAAAAAATCACTGCATTTAGGATCCTCCAAGATGCAGCAATTAATGTTGTTGTATTTAAACGTTATAGATAATGTTACATGACAAATATGTTGGTAAGCCATTCAAAAGATTTAAATAATATAACGTTATTTATACCGTTAAATGCAACAACATTCTTACCATTTTTAACCATGAAATAATTCATTCACATTTTATAAATAAAAGGGAGAGACATGGAGAGGAACCTTGAATCACAATGATCAGATTCACATGGGTGGTTGTAAATGAAAGAACAAAAAGAGATATAAATTAAACTTACAAAAATTACAATCCTTCGTATTTTCCTGAAATAGCCCAAAAAATGTTCAACTCTTCGAAATGGACCATTCTAAATATTTGGGGGTGTTACAGGTACACATCTTCTTTTCCAAATCGAATCAGCTTGCATATGGCTTTAAAATGGGTCATAGGATCAAGCAAGTTAGGAAAAGACTAGATGAAATTGCAGCTGATAGGATCAAATTTGGCTTCACTAGGGGCCAAACAGAGGGACAATTTGAGCATACGAAAAGAGAAGATACACACTCTTTTGTACCCGAGGAAGAAGTCATTGGGAGAGAGGACGAAAAGAAGGCTATTAAAGCGCTGTTATTCGATTCCAATGTGAAAGAGAATGTTTCTATCATTCCCATAGTTGGGATTGGTGGACAAGGGAAGACCACACTTGCTCAGTATGTGTACAATGACGAGGAGGTCAAAAGACATTTTGATCTCAGGCTGTGGGCATGCGTCTCTGATTCTTTTGATGTAAAAACTATCGTTCAAAAGCTGATTGAATCTGCAACTAAGAAGATACCTAAAAGTCTTGAGATAGATCCATTGCAAAGTAAGCTTCAAGAAACAATTGGTGGGAAGCGATACTTACTTGTTTTAGACGATGTGTGGAATGAGAATTCTAATAAATGGTCCAACTTGAAAAATCTGTTGGTGGGTGGCCTAAGGGGAAGCAAAGTTTTGGTTACCACACGGAACAAAAAAGTTGCAGACATTACACGCACAACTTCACTGTATTCTTTGGGAGGTCTATCTGAAAGTAATTCTTGGGATTTATTTAAGAAAATAGCATTTAAAGACGGGGAAGAATCAAATAATCCAAAGCTAGTAGAAATTGGAAGGGAGATCGTACAGAAGTGTGCACAAGTTCCTCTTGCTATAAGGAGCATAGGGAGTCTATTATACTTCAAAAATTCAGAAGCTGATTGGTTGTACTTCAACAATAATGATCTTTCAAAAATAACTCAAGAAGACATTGAAATTCTCCCAAAACTTAAGTTGAGTTATGATCATCTCCCGTCACAATTGAAGCAATGTTTTGCTTATTGCTCGTTGTTTCCAAAAGATTATCAAATTGAAGTGAAAGTGTTGATTCAACTATGGATAGCTCAAGGCTTTATTCATTCATCAGATAGAAACAGATGTCTTGAAGATGTTGGTCGTGAGTATTTTATGGATTTGCTCTGGAGGTCTTTCTTCCGAGACATAAAAAAAGATGAATATGGTGATGTAGAAACATGCTTTATGCATGACCTTATTCATGATCTTGCACAGTTAGTAGCAGGGGACGAGTGCATAACTTCAAATCTAGATGCAGAACAAGTAGTTGAAAGAACTCTTCATGTGGCATTTGATTCTTTACATCCATTATCGGATATTCCAACTCCTTTGATCAAGGCTGACAAAATAAGAACACTTCTGCGAATTCCAACATTTGATGAATCTCTTAATGAGGACATTGAAGTAATTGAGTGGGATAAGCCAACCTATGATACACTTATTTCAAGTTTTAAATGCTTGCGTGCTTTGAGTTTGGGTCACTCGAATATTCAAGAAGTGCCGAATTCCATTGGCAAGTTAAAGCATTTAAGATATCTTGATCTTTCTTTCAATGATAATATTGAACTACTCCCTGCTTCTATAACTAAATTGCAGAATTTGCAAACACTAAAACTTGATAATTGTAGTGGGCTTAAAGAATTGCCAGAAGACATTAGAAATTTGATCAGCCTTAGGCATCTTTGGCTTCAAGAGTGTGGGAGCTTAACTCATATGCCGCATGGACTGGGAAAGTTGACTGCTCTCCAGACACCGACACTATACAGTATAGGAAAGAAGGAAAGTTTTGTTCCAAAGCAAAAGGGTGGACTAGGTGATTTGGGTGATTTAGATGAGTTGAGTGGATTATTACGTATCGAGGGTTTAGAGAACTTGAGATCTTCTCCATTAGAAGCCAAGGCTGCAAACTTGGAGAAGAAGCAATACCTTCGATGTCTAGAATTAGAGTGGGACCCATATATAAAAGCTAGTGATGATAGTGATAAGGCAATTTCAAATGATGAACAATTGTTGCAAAACCTTCGGCCACACCTAAATTTGGAAATATTAGAAATTGATGGGTATGCTGGTGCGGGGTTATCTAGTTGGGTGTCCTCGCTCTCGAATTTGGTTGAAATTTCCATAAGGAATTGTAAATGGTGCCAACATATACCGCCATTGGACCAATTGCCTTTTCTCAAGTGTCTTCAGCTTCAGTACTTGAATTTGTTGGAGTACATAAGCAATGATGGCAATGGCATGTCCTCTTCGTCCCTTGAAAGTATCATTCTTTGGGATTTGCCTAAGTTTAGGGGATGGCAGATGATGAGGAAAACAGTAATAGCAGAGCATGAGCCATATCATCATCTTCCATTGTTCCTATCATTTCCTTGCCTTTCTTCTTTATATATCGATAATTGCCCTATGGTGTCTCTAATACCAGTCGTATCACCAGGGAGTGAAACAACACCCTCCTCTTCCTATCCCTTTTACGATCTCTCCATATTAAAGTGTCTTCGCCTTTCGAGATTAAATGAACTTGAATCTCTGCCAGAGGAGTGGCTGCAAAACCTCACTTGTCTTAAGATTCTGAAGATTTGGGAGTGTCCTAAATTGCGAATGTCCATGTGTCCACTCTTTCAACATCTCATTGCGCTTGAAGATATGTGGATTTCTAACTGTGGAGAACTTATCAGCAATGAGGATGAAGAGGGCGCACAACGCCTTGGACCTACAACACTTCGTCGTCTATCAATAGAAAATAGTACAAGCTTGGTGTCTCTCCCAAGGGAGCTTAGACATGTTACCACTTTGCAATGGCTTGACATTGACAACTGCCCTACACTGATGTCTTTACCGGAATGGATAGGTGACCTCACTTCACTTCAGACGCTTCAGATCATCAATTGTCCCAATTTGATATCACTGCCTGAAGGTATGCGCTACCTCACCTCTTTACTTCGTTTAACAATTGCGAAATGTCCTCGCTTGGAGGAAAGATGTGAACAAGGAACAGGGGAGGATTGGCCAAAAATTGCTCATGTCCCAGACTTTTTGCATCAGCGGTTGTACTACTATTTGGATTCGGATGGAATGGATCCAATTATTCTTCAGGTTTTTAAGTCACCAATTAGACAGTAATTTTCTTCTTCTTGTTGTTCACCTTCGTATTTTTCTGTCAGGATTTTGATATATAATATTTGATTTCATATGCAGAACCTGCTGTAGCATGGAACAAAAAAGGATTTAAGAATAGACACATTTTCAGACCTTGATGACTATCAGATTTACACAAAGCTCTCAAATTTCCAGTATTGTTTCCTATCTTTCACTTCAATGGCATTCCCACTTCTCTAATATATTTTTTTTTTCATTTGAAATTTATATTCTACAAATGGTAGCATCATATATTGGGTAAAAGACTTATGATAGACCAGGGAAGTCAATCCCATCCCAAATTTTCATAAAAACTCAATACAAATTTTGCAGAACTCTGGATTTTCTCAGAATCAAAAGCAGATTTAGACAGATTTTATTATTATTATTATTATTATTATTATTGTTACTAGAGTCTAATTGCAATTCTCTCTGTTCATTGATTGATTTTACCTTTTTACTGTTTTCATTGGAAAATTTTGAGTTTATTATTTGGTTTTTTGATGGTCAGAGAGACATGCGAAAAAAAATCATCAATTCATGAAATGGGTGTGAGAATCATTGGGGGATTTCTGCAATATGCTCGGATATGTCAGCCTCACTTGTAGACAAAACAATGGACACTATACAGAGCACTTCCATGATGAGGAAGTTCCGGTGAGTAAATGTTGCAATAATGACAATAAGTTGAACACCTTTGAATAGTATTCTGCCAACAATTTGTTGAACACCTTTTATCACCATTTAGAACTTGAAAGACATGACCAAGAATCCTAGCTGTCCTTAAAAGCCATCTAACAAGTATTTTGCATTTGCAGGTTCTTTCACTTGCTTGAAAGCATTTTAATCCCAAAAGACAGTGATAATGCTTGCTTGTCCTCAAGTGAAGTTGGTTGTTGTGCTCCAAGGGTACTGACTGGAATTGAAGATCATTTTATCCAACTACTCTGTTTATGTGTCTCTTGTTAGCGCAGTGCTTTTGTTAGTGTTGCCTTTGCATTTATTCTTTGCAATTTATATTCATGGTTTTGTTATATCCAAATACGCTTTTATAAAATTCAATGTGTAGAAGATTTAGATTGTTAAATTTTTTTTTTTTTTTTTTTTAATGTGTTACAAATTTAAAATATGGCATTGATGCCTATGGAAGCCTGGATCATAGTGATCTCACTTTCAAGTCTGAATGGAATGATATACTTAGGATGAACCGGAAAACAAGCTTGAATCTGAAATAAGAAGAGTTTTCAAGATTCAACTCTTGGTCTGAGAAGAAAAACATATCTTATTCAAAACCTTATGAACAGTTCAGTTTATGGTGTGACACTGTTATGAATTTTATTCCAACTATTTAGATTAATATGATTTTGTAAATATTCAGATATATAAATGGGTAATGTTAGTCTGTGAATAGCGTCTCAGCAGAAGGTACTTCAGGCAACAACTGGTGAAAGTACAAATTATGAAGATTTATTTGAATGTTCTCCATTATTTCATGGTTCGAAGAAATTGCAAACTCTGTGCCGCTTCTCGTGGCATGTTATTTACATGCAGATTCTGCCAGTAGATTTAATGGATACGTAAGTTTGCCCTTTTATTGTTTGCTTGAGTGTCCGTGGACTTCCATAGATAATATTTTTAGTATCTATATTTATTTGTAGGAAAGCTACGGCTGAAATATTTTGTATGCAGTGCTTGAAAATTCAGCCTGTTGGGCCAGTTTGCTCAATTCCTTCATGTGGTAGACTATCGATAGCAGTGTCCTATTGCACTATTTGAAAAAAATTTGATGATAAAAGGTAAATACTTTTGTTATTAATTTTTCCTCCCTAACCATTTATTGATGACATCAGTTTTTACGTTTTCAGTGTTTAATAATTTGACTATGTAGGAGATTTGTTGGAGCCAACTGAAAGGTTTGAGTGCAAAATCATCTGTTTCTTTTTTCCTTCTTTTTTCTTTTGTAAGTTGTGCAGCTTTGTACTGTGAGTCCATTTTATGGTAGGTGGCGTGGACATAGTTCATTTTATCCATGTGATCAATATGATATTGGTTCTCTCTTTTCTCTATTGCCTAGAACTGGCTAAGCTATTGCTTCTTGTTACTACCTTGTTCATTGTCTGTACATTCATACATCTCTAACCTACTGGCTAAGCTATTGATAGTTGCACTTTTATTTTTGTAACAATGATTCACATTTTGTGTTCAATCAATGTACGATTGGTTAGATGTGTGATTCACTCTGATGGAAGCAGAGTGTTATATATGGCTGTCATTCTTGTAGTCTTTTCTTTCTATAATCTAAATTTAGTGATTATTTTTACTACGGTTTTCTTAGGAAAAGTGAATTCCTACCTTCTCCTTTAATCAATTTTCTCCCTAAATCTTGTTTCTTTGGCAGAACAATAACTGATGCAATTCAGAAGGTTGCTGCTGCTTATGACTGCAAAATTGTTGAAGGTGTTCTTTGCCATCAGCTGAAGCAATTTGTGATAGATGGTAACAAGGTTGTATTGAGTGTATCTGGTCCAGAAACAAGAGTTGAAGAAGCGTAATTTGAGGAGAATGAAGTTTATGCTGTTGATGTTGTAACAAGCACAGGTGAAGGCAAGGTAATTATGGAGTCAATATTAACTTAACATGCCATTTCTGCACACTGTTCTTTTGAGTCCTCAAATTTATTTTTATGGGATTTGCAGCCTAAGCTGTTGTGTGAGAAGCAGAAGACTATTTATAAGAGAGCCTTTGACAGGAACCTCCACTTGAAGATGAAAGCATCTAGGCTATTTTCAGTGAAAGAAATCAGTAATTTCCTATCATGACATTCACAGCTAGGTGTGTTGTGCATTCACGGCATTTTTTAAGACATTGTCTTTTGTCATCTACTCTTCAACCTTTAATAGTACATGTGGAGTTTTTCTACAACAAGACTCTTGGAGATGAAGAGGGCTCGGCTTGGTTTGGTGGAATGTGTTCTTCATGAGAAGCTGGGTAGGAGACTCCTATCTTGGTTAATACCAGAACCCTGGTCAGATTCACTCACAGTTGATGTTAGTTTTGCTAATTTTGCAAAAATGGGTTGTTGGTTTTGCAGGTGATTATGTTGCTCACATCAAATTCACAATTTCGCTAATGCCAAATGGTTCAGATAGAGTCACATCTCATCCTCCGCAGGAGCTGCTACCCACAAAGACGATAGATCATCCTGAAATCAAGGCCTGGTTTATGTAATGGAATTGGTGGTGGAAAGAAGAAGACAAAGAATAAAGGTGGTGGAAAGAAGAAGAAAGGTACGCTGGAATATGATAATTGGTAAATAGAACTATACATTATCCTGAGTTATGTAATGAAATTGTTATTTTTTGAGATTATTGGTGTATTGCAGGTAAAGGGGTGACAAAGCTGAGTCGTCAACAGAATCTGAGCCTATGGATGCAACAACAAACGGTGCAGTGCTGCTTCTCATCCCAAGATTGAGTCTTTTTTTTTTTTTTTTTCTCTTGCTTTTTTCAACCCCCTAGTGAATTTTGGCACTTTTTCAACCTTGGTACTCCTATCCTATGATAGCAGTAGTGTAATTAAAATTGATTCCAGTTCCAACCGTAAATCATCAAACTTGTTAGGGCATTGGCTTTCACTTGCTCTTATTGGATGTGTACCTTTAGCGGCAGCACCATCTATACATGGCCTTGTAAAGTAAAATTCCATTAAAAATGGTGAATTTTCAGTGTTATATATATAACCAAAACTAGTAAACATCCTCCTTTTTCTGTTTTTTCCCCAACATTACGGGGTTGTTGGATTTTTGTTCCTTGTATGAATTTTCAACTGTCCTTTCTATCAATAAGTGAAGTTGAAAATATATTGCCTTGAGGAGGATTTTGAAGTTAAAACATTAGATTATTATATGGTATAATTTTGATACTAATATGCCCATATTTCTTTGGCGTTGTTCTTTGAAACAAAACATGACGATTTGTTCAGGGCACCTATTCATACTATAGTCAGTGGTGTTTTGTTATCAAGCTTAAAGCTTTGATCTTGCTTAGCATTTGTGACTGAAACGTGAATATGCTGCTCTTCTGGATGTGTCATTTAATTTTGTGACTCAACGTGAGGCATGACCTTACATTTTGAAACAGCTATTCAAACATTTCGAAAAAATCTAACTTATATTTACGACAATTACAAACATGAACTTCATATTTTCCTTAATTACACAAATAGCCCAAAAAAATGTTTTAACTTTTCGGAATGGACCATACTGAATAGTTGTGCGTATTACAGGCATGCATCTTCTTTCCCAAATCGAACCAGCTTGTTTATGGACTTAAAATGGGTCATAGGATCAAGGCAGTTAGAGTAAAGCTGAATGAAATCGCAGAGGATAAGAAGAGCTTTAGCTTTACGGAGCGCACACAGCTTGAGCATAAGAGAAGAGAAGATACACACTCTTTTGTACCTGAGGAAGAAGTCATTGGGAGAGAGGTTGAAAAGAAGGCTATTAAAGTGTTGTTATTCGATTCCAATGTGAAAGAGAATGTTTCCATCATTCTCATAATTGGGATTGGTGGACAAGGAAAGACCACGCTTGCCCAGTATGTGTACAATGATGAGGAGGTCCAAAGACATTTTGATCTGAGGCTATGGGCATGCGTCTCTGATCCTTTTGATGTAAAAACTATTGTTCAAAAGCTAATAGAATCTGCAACTCAGAAGAGACCTAAAAGTCTTGAGATAGATTCGTTGCAAAGTGAGCTTCGAGTAACAATTGGTGGGAAGCGATACTTACTTGTTTTAGATGATGTATGGAATGAGAATTCTACTAAATGGTCCGACTTGAAAAATCTACTGGTGGGTGGCCTGAGGGGAAGCAAAGTTTTGGTTACCACACGGAACGAAAAAGTCGCAAACATTACACGCACAACTTCACCGTATTTTTTGGGAGGTCTATTTGAAAGTAATTCTTGGGATTTATTCAAGAAAATGACATTTAAAGATGGGGAAGAGCCAAAGAACCCAAAGCTAGTAGAAATTGGAAAGGAGATCGTAAAAAAGTGTTCACAAGTTCCTCTTGCTATAAGGAGCATAGGGAGTCTATTATATTTCAAAAATTCGGAGGCTGAATGGTTGTACTTTAAAAACAATGACCTTCACAAAATAACTCAACAAGACAATGTTATTTTCCCAATACTAAAGTTGAGTTATGATCATCTCCCGCCACACTTGAAGCAATGTTTTGCCTTTTGTTCGCTGTTTCCAAAAGGTTCTATAATTGAAGTTGAGGTGTTAATTAAGCTATGGACAGCGCAAGTCTTGAAGATGTTGGTCGCGAGTATTTTATGAATTTGCTTTGGAGGTCATTTTTTCAAGACATAGAAAGAAATAAAGATGGTGATATAGAACGTTGCAAAATGCATGACCTTATACATGATCTTGCACAATTTGTAGCAGGGGATGAGTGCTTAATTTCAAATCCAGATGCAGTAAAAGTAGTTGAAAAAACTCACCATGTAGCATTCGATTCTTTAAATTCCTTATGGGATATTCCAGCTCCCTTGCTCGAGGCAGACAGACTGAGAACGCTTCTCCTACGACCTCCAGTATATGCATTCTTGATGCTAAAACTTGATTGGAATAGGCAAGTCTATGATACACTTATTACAAGTTTTAAATGCTTGCGTTCCTTGAATTTGAAAAATACGAATATTCAAGAAGTGCCGAATTCTATTGACAAGTTAAAGCATCTAAGATATCTTGATCTTTCTAGGAATGAAGATATCAAATTACTCCCAGCTTCTATAACTAAATTGCAGAATTTGCAAACACTAATACTTGACTTTTGTAGTAGCCTTGAAGAATTGCCAAAAGACACAAGAAACTTGATCAGCCTTAGGCATCTTGCGCTTTATGGGTGTGACAGCTTGACTCATATGCCGCATGGTATGAGAAAGTTGACCGCTCTCCAAACACTGTCGTTTTACATTTTAGGGAAGAAGGAAAGTTCTGTTCCAAAGCAAAAGGGTGGGCTAATAAGCGATCTGAATTGTTTAGATGAGTTGAGAGGAAGCTTTACAATCAAGGGTTTAGGGCACTTGAGATCTTCTCCATTAGAAGCCAAGGCTGCAAACTTGGAGAGGAAACAATACCTTCGAATACTGGTATTAGAGTGGGGCCATAATATAGAAGCTGGTTATGATAGTGATAAGGCAATTGCAAATGATGAACAGCTGTTGCAAAACCTTCGGCCACAACCAGAAGGGTATGCAGGCGTGAGGTTTTCCGGCTGGGTGTCGTCGCTGTCGAATTTGGTTAAAATTACGATAAGCAATTGTAAATGGTGCCAACATATCCCACCATTGGACCGATTCCCTTTTCTGGAGGGTCTTTATCTTGAGAACTTGAGTGCGCTGGAGTACATAAGCAATGATGCCTGTGACGTGTCCTCTTCTTCCCTCCAAAGTCTCTCTCTTATCAGATTGCCTAAGTTGAGGGGATGGTGGAGAATGAGGGAAGCAGTAACAACAGAGCATGAGCAAAATTATAATCTTCTATTATTCCCATCATTTCCAAGTCTTTCTTGTTTATTTATCAAGAATTGCCCTATAAGGTCCATAATGGCAGACGTAGCAACACCCTCCTCCTCCTCCTCTCCCTTTTCCACTCTCTCCAAATTGAAGGATCTTACCCTTTATGATTTGGAGGAACTTGAATATCTGCCAGAGGAGTGGTTGCAAAACCTAACTTCTCTTGAGATTCTGAAGATTTGGGAGTGTCCTAAACTACAAATATCCATGTTTCGACTCTTTCAACATCTTCCCGTGCTCGGAGATATGCAGATTGAGAAATGCAGAAAAATTATCAGCAATGAGGGCGCGCAATGCCGTGGACATACTATACTTCGTCATGTACGAATAGAAAAGGTTAAAAGCTTGGTGTCTCTCCCAAGGGAGCTCAGACATGCTCCCGCTCTGCAATCGCTTGCGATTGGGTACTGCCCCAGTTTGGCGTCTTTACCAGAGTGGATAGCTGGACTCCCTTCACTTCAGACACTTAAGATCTACGGTTGTCCTCGCTTGGAGGAAAGATGTGAAGAAGGAACAGGCGAGGATTGGCCAAAAATTGTTCACATCCCAAACATTTCGAATGATTGGGTTTAATGCAGTACCAATTATTCTTCAGGTTTTTAATTCACCAATTAGACAATAATTTTCTGCTTCTTGTTGTTCATCTTCATTTTACTTTGTCAAGCTTTTGATATATAATCTTTGACTTCATATGCAGAACCAACTGTTGCATGGAACAAACAAGGGTTTAAGAATAGACACATTTTCAGACCTTGCCGAAAATCAGATTTGCACAAAGCTCACAAATTTCCAGTATTGTTTCCTATCTTTCACTTTAATGGCAGTCCTACATGTCTAATATCATTGAAAAATTTTGAGATAGTATTGAGTTTATTATTTGGTTTTTTGATGGTCCGAGAGACATGCATAGAAAAGCATCAATTCATGATATGGGTGTGAGAATCATTGGCTTGCTTCTGCCATATGCTCGGATATTTCGGCCTCACTTGTACACAAAACAATGGACACTATACAGAGCATTTCCATGATGAGGAAGTTCGGGTGAGTGATGTTGCATGTAAGAGTGACAATGAGCTGAGCTTGTGAAAAGGGGACATTCAATAAACCATTTTTTGCATTTCTAAATAGTATTCTGCCTACAATTTGTTGAACACCTTTTATCAGCATTAAGAACTTGAAAGACATGATCAAGAATCCTAGCTATCCTTAAAAGCCACCTAACAAGTATTTTGCATTTGCAGGTTCTTCCACTTGCTTGAAAGCATTTTAATCCCAAAAGACAGTGATAATGCTTGCTTGTCTTCAAGTGAAATTGGTTGTTGTGCTCCAAGGGCACTGACTGGAATTGAAGATCATTTTATCCAACCACTTTGTTTATGTGTCTCTTGTTAGTGCAGTGCTTTTGTTAGTGCTGCCTTTGCATTTATTCTTTGTAATTTATATTCATGTTTTTGTTATATCTAAATACGCTTTTATAAAATTCAATGTGTTGAAGATTCAGATTGTTATTATTTTTTTTTTTCTTTTAATGTGTTACAAATTTAAAATATGGAACTGATGCCTATGGAAGCATGGATAAAAGTGATCTCACTTTCAAGTATTGATGGAATGATATACTTAGGATGAACCGGAAAACAAGCTTGAATCTGAAATAAGAAGAGTTTTCAAGATTCAACTCTTGATCTGAGAAGAAAAGCATATCTTATTCAAAACCTTATGAACAATTCAGTTTATGGTGTGACACTGTTATGAATTTTATTCCAACTATTTACATTAATATGATTTTGTAAATATTCAGATATATAAATTGGTAATGTTAGTCAGTGAATAGCGTCTCAGCAGAAGGTACTTCATGCAACAAATTATGAAGATTTACTTGAATGTTCTCCGTTATTTCATGATTCTGAGAAATTGCAAACTCTGTGCAGCATGCTGTGGCATGTTATTAACATGCAGATTCTGCCAGTAGATTTAATGGATACGTAAGTTTGCCCTTTTATTGTTTGCTTGAGTGTCCGTGGAGTTCCGTAGATAATATTTTTAATATCTATATTTATTGGCAGGAAAGCTATGGCTGAAATATTGTGTACGCAGTGCTTGAAAATTCAGCCTGTTGGGCCAGTTTGCTCAATTCCTTCCTGTGGTAGACTATCGATAGCACTACTGCAGTATTTGAAAAAAAAAAATTGATGATAACGGTAAATACTTTTGTTATTAATTTTTCCTCCCTAATCATTTATTGATGACATCAGTGTTTACGTTTTTAGTGTTTAATAGACTGCAAATTATCAGATCTATAATTTGACAATGTAGGAGATTTGTTGGAGCCGACTGAAAGGTTTGAGTGCAAAATCATCTGTTTCATTTTTTTTTTTCAGTTGTGCAGCTATGTATTGTGGGTCCATTTTATGGTAGGTGGCCTGGTCAATAGGCAACTTTATCCATGTGATCAATATGATATTGGTTCTCTCTTTTCCCTGTTGCCTAGAACTGGCTAAGCTATTGATTCTTGTAACTGACTTGTTCCTTGTATGTACATTCATACATCTCTAACCTACTGGCTAAGCTATTGATAGTTGCACTTTTATTTTTGTAACAATGGTTCACATTTTGTGTTCAATCAATGTATGATTGGTTAGATGTGTGTATGCAAGAGTTTTATGGTCCATATTAACTGATGGAAACAAAGTGTTCTATATTGCTGCCATTCTTGTTGTCTTTTCTTTCAATAATCTAAATTTAGTGATTATTCTTAGGAAAAGTGAATTCCTACCTTCTTCTCCTTTAATCAATTTTCTCCCTAAATCTTGTTTCTTTGGCTAAACAATGATGTAAATGATGCAATTCAGAAGGTTGCTGCCGCTTATACTGCAAAATTGTTGAAGGTGTTCTTTGCCATCAGCTTAAGCAGTTTGTGATAGATGGTAACAAGGTTTTTATTGAGTGTATCTGGTCCAGGAACAAGAGTTGAAGATGCGGAATTTGAGGAGAATGAAGTTTATGCTGTTGATATTATAACAAGCACAGGTGAAGTTAAGATAATTATGGAGTCAATATTAACTTAATATGCCATTTCTGCGCACTATTCTTTTGAGTCCTCAAATTCATTTTTATGGGATTTGCAGCCTAAGCTGTTGGATGAGAAACAGACGACTATTTATAAGAGAGCCGTTGACAGGAACTACAACTTGAAGATGAAAGCATCTAGGTTTATTTTCAGTGAAATAAATTAGACATTTTCTATCATGGCATTCACAGCTAGGTGTGTTGTGCCTTCACAACATTTTTTAAGACAAGTGGAGTTTCTCTGCAACAGGACTCTTGGAGGAGAAGAGGGGTTGGCTGGGTTTGGTGGAATGTGTTCTTCATGAGAAGCCGGGTAGGAAACTTGTGTCTTGGTTAATAGCAGAACCTGGTCAGTGAAGCAAAAGGAGAAGAGGGGTCGGCATTACCTTTTGTCTCAAGTATGTTGATTGAATAGATATCTGATTATGCATGTGAAGCAAAAGGAGCTTTGAATGCTAAAACAGATAAGAGGTTGAATGTTTTTTATATCTGTTAAAAGGTTCACCTTAAATGGAGTAGGGGGAAATTGGTCTTCTCAACCAAGAACCTTTGTGTCCACCATCAAGAAGTTACTGCATTTGAATAGGATGGTGCAACGATGGAAGAGAACCTTTGGCTGAACTAGCCAATGCTGCTATTTTATTGATAAACTGCTCTCTTGCCTCAGGTTTTGATTTTTAATTCAGCTAGTTATATTTAATATGATGTCTTCATCGTGCTGATCACATAAATTGTAAATACTATGAAATTTGAGCTTTTCATGTAAGGTGTAGACGTTATGGTTGGTGGGCACATAACTCAGCTCTGGTCGACAAAGTAGAGAGTTACCATAGCAAAGTGATTTTGAAAGATACAAACTTTTTACTTTTGGATGAAAACTAGAGTGCAATCTTTGCTGATTTTGATAGAATGTTGCAAGAGGCATTCAAGAGAATTAAATTCAACCAAACTACTAGTATTGCCGCCGATCGTTTGAGCAGGATTAGGAATGCCAATCTGATTGCTTTCATTCATAGACGCATGTAAAGCTGCTTTCTATGCATCTCATTCGGCAATTTCATTTTTCTGTAAATTGGTGTCTATTTGACCTCATTATATCATTTTCTCCGTATATATCCTCGTTTGATAACAGTTTTTGGGAAAGCTTTTTGCCTTTTAGCAAAGAAGCAAAAACAATATTAACAAACATTCAAAACTACTTTCATTTTTATGTAACATTAAAACATTTTTTCAAACCAAAACGCCAAAAAGCCAAAAGCAGCCTCTAAAAAAATTTATGAAAGGAAACCTACAAGATTGCACATAATGACTTTAATTGTCTTTATAAATTATTGGTCTATATGCTGGATATTATAACAATATGTCAGCTTCTTCCTCCTCTCCCACCCCCCTCCCCAACTTCCCTGTGAATACTTTTTAACCCTTAAATTTGTCTGAGAACTCTGGTCTTAGTTAACGTATTTCCTGATATATATTACCTAAAAACGTATCTCCAGTTGTCAGGTTCACACTCAGAGCTGCTGAAGGATCTAGATGGGACATACTTCCTGCTTATGTGCTTGTCTTGCTTTTGGTTGCTCCCTCTCTACAGTTTGGCAACACTGGTTTTTCAACTTGGTTAGTTATCCAGTTAATATGGTTGGTTTTAACAATATCAGAGTCTCTGGACTTTTTAAGAGGCTACTTTATGCCCTCTTCTGTCATGGAAGTATCTTTATTTTATAGTTGGTTGAAGAAGTTTCTTTCTTTTCTAGCTGGTTATCGCTTGGAACAAATTTTTTGCTAATCCCCCCACAAAGATAAATTATTTCTTTTCCTTCCATCTTCCATTCATTCCCATAGGGTTGACTTAGCAACCTCGCTAAATTTGCTTTTCAACACTAGCAGAAGTCCAACCCATAACCTGAAGAAGAAATCCCAGCACCGACCCCTAATGCTGTTGAGTACTCAAAGTGGCAAAGCATATTCCAAGAGCGACTACGTGCAGAGCGTGAACCAATAAAAAGCCATTTGTCTCGTTTTAGTGCTGGCACCATCGTTTTTTGTGATTCTGATTGTAACGGCTAGTTTCACAGCTGGCCTCACTTCTGGAATGACAGCTTCTCATATTAAGCCGTCTGTTCTAGATGTTGAGACACTTCAAAAAAACAAATGTAAAAGTTGGGTGCAATCAGAATTCTTTCGTTGTAAAGTATTTAATCGATTGTTAAAATTTAAACCAGAGAATATCACGAGAGTTCACTCTATCTCTATGAAAGACTACCCAGAAGCTTTTGAGAGAGACGACATAACAGCAAAGTCTTCGTCACAATATACTGCAAAGGCTACACCGTATTAGGACCCATTGTCAATCTGGGAGGTTTAGGCTTTGTAAGTTTCTCTCCTTCATTTTTTTTTTTTTTACTGGAAATCCCTCCAAGGCAGGACCGCTTTGTTTATCCACATTTGTCAAGAGGGATGCCCCCCCTACCCAAATTTCATAAAAAATAAAAAATTTGTAAGGTTAAAAAAAAATCTAAAAAATTAAAAAATATAAGGTAAAAAACTAAAAATTTAGCCTATTAGTTTCTACCAACATTTTTTTTTTTTTTTTTTTTTGTCACTGGCCCCTGCCCATAAGAGCTTTTGGCTCCGTCACTGCTTGGGATCCATGCCTCACACCCCTCTTAGCATGGACTAGTTGAATAGCAAGCTTCAACTCGATGACTGGCCTCCAGAAGTAGTTTGCACTCAATGAGACCAAGACGAGCACTCAAAGTCCTTGGCTTCCACCCTAAAACTGTCTTGCAAATGGATGAGTGGGCATGGTATCCACTAGCATCTGTCATCATAAGGGAGGATGCCACACTTGTTACAAAGGGAGAGCCAAATCTTCAAACTGAATGATTAGCTTCTAAGGAATGGCTAATTAACCAGAGAATCATAGCATGTGTGGGGAGCATGCGATCATGCCATTCAACCTTAGAACCTTGAGGCCTATGTTTCCCAAGCTCTTTTGACTAAAAATGAGTTATTGTGGAAAATATTTCATATCACTCTGTTTACCTAATATTACAATATGGTTTGCAATATCGTAAAGTTAAGATGTCTAAGAGTAAAGATGATCGATCGAGATATGTAAATGCTTATGAAACACATTAAACTCTTAAATTACGCAAAATGTAATAATTTCCTTTTATAAATGATAAAAAAGTTTTATACATATTATTTACTTGAATAAATGATGTTATGATCCCTTTGAACTATGTCAATGATTATAATCATAAATGTTAATTATATTTTGAAATTAAACAATATACTATCAATAGTCATGTATGGATGACAAACACATGTACAATATAAGGGCTTGACCCTATATATAGTTTACAATTTTAATTTAAAGCATGATTGGCACAACAATATTTGATTGGTAACCACTCCATCGAGATGTGTTTGCTGTGAAGCGGATGGACAGGAAAATTGTCTTTTATTCATAGGGAGTAATTCTAAAATTAAGACAATTGTTTCTTTTGTTCTTTTAAAGATGATATGACTTTTAAAATTACTATTGAATTTTGAATGAATCATTATTAGATTTTAATTTAATAGTAATTTTAGAAACTGCATCACCTTTAAAGAAGTTAAAAAAAAAAAAAAAAATAGAAGAAGAAGAAAAATCTTCCTTCTAGTTAGTATTACTCGCTCAGATTTGATGCGGCAATGTGCGGTTGTCTCAAATTTCAATTCTTAAATCTTATCATATTATTATTCACGTGAGTCCTACATATTTAATAATTGATTAGAAATATGCATGTAGCATGTCTCATATATATATATATATATATATATATATATATATATATATATATATATAAAAGCTAAAGATACCTTACATTCCATATATATTTATATATATAAGCTAAAGTGACCTTGCACTCCAGTCTCATTTTGCTCTGCCCTTTGCAATCATCTTCCTTCGTGTTTGGAAATCTTATATTCTCAAGAGAGAGAGAGAGAGAGAGAGAGAGAGAGAGAGAGAGATGAGATTCACGTTTGAGCTTGGAATCTGTGTGAATGACGGGTATAAAAGAGGAAATTCATTAATTATGAAGGGCATGCTCAACAACGGTGTGCTTAAAAAAAGTTGATTTAGGACTAAAAAATAAAAAACGCAGAAAGTTGATTAGGGATTTTCAAATTCTTGGCCTTTTATCCAAATTATTTTGGCGCTTCTAATCATGGGGTGAGGACAATCTCTGATTGGTGGAGCAAGAGTAAGATTCTGACGGGACATTGGACTTGTTTGTCTTGGAAGGTATTTCCTTGATCTCGATGTTGTATATTCGTATAATGAGAAAAACGCGGCTGATGCATTTTTCATGCTAAGAATTATAAAAAGTGTTTCATAATTAAAGCATAATTTAAAGACTATTTAAATACATGCATTACTTGTAATTATATCGTACTACTAATAATAATGTTCTTTTTCAAATTTATTTATATAAAGTGATCTTCCAATTGGGGCGTTTCTTCCAAGAAGGTGAAAGGAAGTTGTCAGCACATTCATGTTTGGTCAATTGAGTGGGACTGAATGGCTGATGACACTTCAATTCATCATTAAAACTTCATCTAACCTGTCCTTTTCTTGAGACAATCGCACATGGCCTCATTCGTTGGACTTTCTTAAAGCAGTGCCGTCCCATTGGCTTGCCCTTCCGCTTTACGCAAAACACATCTTCCCTAATTCTACGCTCCCAACACCTCTCCTCACTACTTCAACGGCAGGTTTCAGCATCCTCACTTGATTCACCATCAACAAATGGCGGAGTCAGTTCTCTTCGACACTGCTGCCAGCATTATTAAGAGTTCGGCCTCTCTTGCTCTCCAAGAGATTAGACTGCTCCGGGGTTTCAAAGATGAGCTTCAAAAACTTGAGAACACGGTTTCCACTATCCAAGCTGTGCTTTTGGATGCCGAGGAGCAACCGGCAAAGAACCATGTGGTCAAAGATTGGCTTGGAAAGTTGAAGGGTGTCATGTACGAAGCCGATGACTTGCTGGATGACTACTCCACTGAACTTCTACGGCGACAAGTCATGGCAGGGGATAACAAGGCAAAACAGGTAAATTCATAAACGTGCATGACATGATGTCGTTTCTAAGTTTTAGTTTAAAATACCTCAACAAAACATCTCTAAACAATAAATCCACAACAACAATTTGCTTATTATAATGTTAAACCCAACTATTCAAACATTTCGAAAAAAAAAATCTAACTTAAATTTACGACAATTACAAACATGACCTTCATATTTTCCTTAATTACACACAGCCCACAAAAAATGTTTTAACTTTTCAAAATGGACCATACTAAATAGTTGTGCCTATTACAGGCATGCATCTTCTTTTCCAAAAGGAACCAGCTTGCATATGGCTCTAAAATGGGTCAAAAGATCAAGGCAGTTAGGAAGAGACTAGATGAAATCGCAGCTGATAAGACCAAATTTAACTTCCTTGAGGGCCCTATACGGCCACAATTTGAACATAGGAAGAGAGAAGATACACATTCTTTTGTACCAGAGGAAGAAGTCATTGGGAGAGAGGACGAAAAGAAGGCTGTTAAAGTGCTGTTATTCGATTCCAATGTGGAAGTGAATGTTTCCATCATTCCCATAATTGGGATTGGTGGACAAGGAAAGACCACGCTTGCTCAGTATGTGTACAATGACGAGGAGGTCCAAAGATATTTTGATCTGAGGTTGTGGGCATGCATCTCTGATCCTTTTGACGTAAAAACTATTGTTCAAAAGCTCATAGAATCTGCAACTAAGAAGAGACCTGAAAGTCTTGAGATGGATCCGTTGCAAAGTAAGCTTCGAGAAATAATTGGTGGGAAGCGATACTTACTTGTTTTAGATGATGTATGGAATGAGAATTCTAATAAATGGTCCAACTTGAAAAATCTGTTGGTGGGTGGCCTAAGGGGAAGCAAAGTTTTGGTTACCACACGGAGTGAAAAAGTTGGAGACATTACACGCCCAGCTTCAAAGTATTTTTGAGAGATCTCTCTGAAAGTAATTCTTGGGATTTATTTAAGAAAATGGCATTTAAAGATGGAAAAGAACCAAAGAATCTAAGGCTAGTAGAAATTGGAAAGGAGATCGTAAAAAAGTGTGCACGAGTTCCTCTTGCTATAAGGAGCATAGGAAGTCTTTTATATTTCCAAAATTCAGAGGCGGAATGGTTGTACTTTAAAAACAATGAGCTTCACAAAATTACTCAACAAGACAATGATATTTTGCCAATACTTAAGTTGAGTTATGATCATCTCCCGCCACACTTGAAGCAATGTTTTGCCTTTTGTTCGTTGTTTCCAAAAGATTATAAAATTGAAGTGAAGGTATTGATTCAGCTATGGACAGCGCAAGGCCTTATTCATTCATCAGATAGAAGGATATGTCTTGAAGATGTTGGTCATAAGTATTTTATGGATTTGCTTTGGAGGTCGTTTTTCCAAGACATAAAAATAAATAATTATGGTGATATAAAATGTTGCAAAATGCATGACCTTATACATGATCTAGCACAATATGTATCAGGGAATGAATGCTTGATTTCAGATCTAGATGCAAGAAAAGTAGTTGAAAGAACACACCATGTGGCATTTGATTCTTTAAATCCATTATTGGATATTCCAGCTCCTTTACTCAAGGCAGACAGACTGCGAACCCTTCTTCTACGACCTCCAGGATTTCAATATTCGGTGTCACGTCTTGTTTGGAAAAGACAAGTTTATGATACACTTATTACAAGTTTTAAATACTTGCGTTCTTTGAATTTGAGTCAATCACTTTTGCCAGAAGTGCCGAATTCCATTGGCAAGTTAAAGCATCTAAGATATCTTGATCTATCTCGAAATAGGGATATCAAACTACTCCCAGCTTCTATAACTAAATTGCAGAATTTGCAAACACTAATACTTGACTATTGTGTTGGGCTTAAAGAATTGCCGGAAGACACTAGAAACTTGATCAGCCTTAGGCATCTTGCGCTTTACGAGTGTAGGAGCTTGACTCATATGCCGCATGGACTGGGAAAGTTGACCGCTCTCCAAACACTGTCGCATTACAGTTTAGGGAAGAAGGAAAGTGATGTTCCAAAGCAAAAGGGGGGGCTAGGCGATCTGGATGGTTTAGAAGAGTTGAGAGGAAGCTTATGTATTATAGGTTTAAAGCACTTGAGATCTTCTCCATTGGAAGTCAGGGCTGCAAAGTTGGAGAGGAAACAATACCTTCGAATATTGGAATTAAACTGGCACTATTATTTGAACGCTGATTATGATGATAGGAATGATGATAGTGATGATAAGGCAAGTGTAAATGATGAACAACTGTTGCAAAACCTTGGGCCACACCCAAATTTGAAAGAATTAATGATAAAAGGGTATGCAGGCGAGAGGTTTTCCGACTGGGCGTCCTCGCTCTCGAATTTGGTTAAAATTAGCATAAGCAATTGTAAATGGTGCCAACATATCCCACCATTGGACCGATTCCCTTTTCTCGAGGATCTTTCTCTTGAGAACTTGAGTTCGCTGGAGTACATAAGCAATGATGCCAGTGACGTGTCCTCTTCTTCCCTCCAAAGTCTCTCGCTTGTGGCATTGCCTAAGCTGAGGGGATGGTGGAGAATGAGGGAAGGAGTAACAACAGAGCATGAGCAAAATTATAATCTTCCATTATTCCCATCATTTCCAAGTCTTTCTTCTTTATTTATCGATAATTGTCCTATAAGATCCATAATGGCAGACGTAGCACCAGGGACCCAAACAACACCCTCCTCTTCCTCTCCCTTTTCCACTCTCTCCAAATTGAAGTATCTTGGCCTTACTGTTTTAGAGGAACTTGAATATCTGCCAGACGAGTGGCTGCAAAACCTAACTTCTCTTAAGATTCTGAGTATTCGGTGGTGTCCTAAACTACAAATATCCATGTCTCCACTCTTTCAACATCTCGCCGCACTTGAATATTTGCAGATTGACAACTGCAAAGAACTTATCAGCAATGAGGATGAAGAGGGCGCGCAATGCCTTGGACCTATAATACTTCGTCATCTACAAATAACAAAAGTTACAAACTTGGTGTCTCTCCCAAAGGAGCTCAGGCATGCTACCGCTCTGCAATTGCTTAACATTCAGGACTGCCCTAGTTTGGTCTCTTTACCAGAGTGGATAGCCGACTTCACTTCTCTTAGTAGACTTCAGATATTCGGATGTGACAATTTAATATCACTGCCTGAAGGGATGCGTTGCCTCACCTCTCTCCATCATTTGACAATTGGGAGCTGTCCTCGCTTGGAGGAAAGATGTAAAGAAGGAATAGGAGAGGATTGGCCAAAAATTGCTCACATTCCAAACTTTTCGAATAAGTGGGTCCACATATTCTTACGGACTCGGGGCGGAGACGGAGAATACTTCCTCGACTACAAATAAAAAACGTTACAAGCTTGGTGTCTCTCCCAGGGGAGCCGACCGCTCTGCAATGGCTTGAAATTATCGAGTGCCCTGCTAGTTTGGTGTCTTTACCAGAGTGGATAGCCAACATCACTTTACTTCATACACTTCAGATCCACTATTGTAAAGAAGGAAAAGGTGGGGATCCGCCAACAATTGCTTGCTGCCTAAACTCTTTCGGCAAGTTTTATGGATGGGATCCGTAGCCTAATGCAGTACCAATTATTCTTCAGGTTTTTAACTCTCCAATTAGACAGTAATTTTCTTCTTGTTGTTGTTCATCTCCATTTTACTTCGTCAGGCTTTTGATAAATAATCTTTGACTTCATATGCAGAATCTACAGTAGGATGGAACAAACAAGGGTTTAAGAATAGACACATTTTCAGACCTTGCCGAAAAATCCGATTTGCACAAAGCTCTCAAATTTCCAGTACTGTTTCCTATCTTTCACTTCAATGGCAGTCCTAAATGTTTCTCGCATCTTCATTTGAAATGTATATTCTACAAATGATAGCATCACGTATTGGGTAAAAGACTTTTGATAGACCAGGGAAGTCAATCCCATCCCAAATTTTCATAAAAACTCAATAAAAGTTTTGCATAACTGTGGGTTTTCTCATAATCAAATGCAAATTTAGACATATTCTTTTTGTTATTATTATTACTGGAGTTTAACGGCAATTCTCTCTGTTCATGGATTGATTTTACCTTTTTACTGTTTTCATTGAAAAAGTTTGAGTTAGTATTGAGTTTATTATTTGATTTTTTGATGGTCAGAGAGACAAAACACCGGCGTAGAAAAGCATCGATTCATGATATGGGTGTGAGAATCATTGGGTTATTTCTGGAATATGCTCAGATATGTCAGCCTCACTTGTAGACAAAACAACGGACACTATACAGAGCACTTCCATGATGAGGAAGTTCGGGTGAGTAAATGTTGCAAGAATGACAATGAGCTGAGCTTGTGAAAAGGGGACATTCAATAAACCATTTTATGCATTTCTAAATAGTATTCTGCCTACAATTTGTTGAACACCTTTTATCAGCATTTAGAACTTGAAAGACATGATCAAGAATCCTAGCTATCCTTAAAAGCTACCTAACAAGTAATTTGCATTTGCAGGTTCTTCCACTTGCTTGAAAGCATTTTAATCCCAAAAGACAGTGATAATGCTTGTTTGTCTTCAAGTGAAATTGGTTGTTGTGCTTCAAGGGTACTGACTGGTACTGAAGAGTGTGTTAGACGAACACTCTGTTTTTGTGTCTCTTGTTAGTGCAGTGCTTTTGTTAGTGCTGCCTTTGCATATGTTCTTTGCAATTTATATTCATGGTTTTGTAATATCTAAATAGACTTTTATAAAATTCAGTGTGTTGAAGATTCAGATTGTTAATTTTTTTTAATGTGTTACAAATTTAAATTATTAGGCATGGATGCCTATGAAAGCCTGGATCATGGTGATCTCACTTTCAAGGCTGGATGGAATGATATACTTCGGATGGACCGCAAAACAAGCTTGAATCTAAAATAAGAAGAGTTTTTCAAGATTCAAATCTTGATCCGAGAAGAAAAGCATTTCTTATTCACTACCTTATGAACAGTTCAGATTATGGTGTGACACTTTAATGAATCTTATTCCAACTATTTAGATTAATATGATTTTGTAAATATTCTGATATATAAATGGGTAATGTTAGTCAGTGAATAGCGTCTCAGTAGAAAGTTACTTCAGGCCACCATTGGTGAAAGTTCAAATTATGAAGATTTACTTGAATGTTCTCCATTAATTATTTCATGGTTTGAAGAAATTGCAAACTCTGTGCAGCTTGCTGTGGCATGTTATTTACATGCAGATTCTGCTAGTACATTTAATGGATACGTAAGTTTGCCCTTTTATTGTTTGCTTGAGTGTCCGTGGACTTCCATAGATAATATTTTTAATATCTATATTTATTGGCAGGAAAGCTACGGCTGAAATATTGTGTATGCAGTGCTTGAAAATTCAGCCTGTTGGGCCAGTTTGCTCAATTCCTTCCTGTGGTAGACTATCGATAGCAGTGCACTACTGCAGTATTTGAAAAAAAAAATTGATGATAAAAGGTAAATACTTTTGTTATTAATTTTTCCTTTGATCCGAGAAGAAAAGCATTTCTTATTCACTACCTTATGAACAGTTCAGATTATGGTGTGACACTTTAATGAATCTTATTCCAACTATTTAGATTAATATGATTTTGTAAATATTCTGATATATAAATGGGTAATGTTAGTCAGTGAATAGCGTCTCAGTAGAAAGTTACTTCAGGCCACCATTGGTGAAAGTTCAAATTATGAAGATTTACTTGAATGTTCTCCATTAATTATTTCATGGTTTGAAGAAATTGCAAACTCTGTGCAGCTTGCTGTGGCATGTTATTTACATGCAGATTCTGCTAGTACATTTAATGGATACGTAAGTTTGCCCTTTTATTGTTTGCTTGAGTGTCCGTGGACTTCCATAGATAATATTTTTAATATCTATATTTATTGGCAGGAAAGCTACGGCTGAAATATTGTGTATGCAGTGCTTGAAAATTCAGCCTGTTGGGCCAGTTTGCTCAATTCCTTCCTGTGGTAGACTATCGATAGCAGTGCACTACTGCAGTATTTGAAAAAAAAAATTGATGATAAAAGGTAAATACTTTTGTTATTAATTTTTCCTCCCTAATCATTTATTGATGACATTAGTTTTTACGTTTTCAGTGTTTAATAGAGTGAAAATTATTAGATCTATAATTTGACAATGTAGGAGATTTGTTGGAGCCAACTGAAAGGTTTCAGTGCAAAATCATCTGTTTCTTTTTTCTTTTCTTTTGTAAGTTGTGCAGCTATGTACTGTGAGTCCATTTTATGGTAGGTGGCCTGGACAATAGGCAACTTTATCCATGTGATAAATGTGATATTGGTTCTCTCTTTTCCCTGTTGCTTAAGAACTTGCTAAGCTGTTGATTCTTGTATTCATACATCTCTAACCTACTGGCTAAGCTATTGATAGTTACACTTTTATTTTTGTAACAATGGTTCATATTTTGTTTTCAATCAATGTATGATTGGTTAGATGTGTGTATACAAGAGTTTTATGGTCCATATAAACTTCTGGAAGCAGAGTTTTATATATGGCTACCATTCTTGTCTTTTCTTTCTATAATCTAAATTTAGTGATTATTTTTTCTATGGTTTTCTTAGGAAAAGTGAATTCCTACCTTCTTCTCCTTTAATCAATTTTCTCCCCAAGTCTTGTTTCTTTGGCCGAGCAATGATGTAACTGATGCAATTCAGAAGGTTGCTGCTGCTTATATTATGACTGCAAAATTGTTGAAGGTGTTCTTCGCCATCAGCTGAAGCAGTTTGTGATAGATGGTAAAAAGGTTGTATTGAGTGTATCTGGTCCAGAAAAAAGAGTTGAAGATGCGGAATTTGAGGAGAATGAAGTTTATGCTATTGATATTGTTACAAGCACAGGTGAAGGCAAGGTAGTTATGTAGTCAATATTAACTTAACATGTCATTTCTGCGCACTGTTCTTTTGAGTCCTCAAATTCGTTTTTATGGGATTTTCAGCCTAAGCTGTTGGATGAGAAACAGACGACTATTTACAAGAGAGCCGATGACAGGAACTACAACTTGAAGATGAATGCATCTAGCTTTATTTTCATCGAAATAAATCAGAAATTTTCTATCATGCCATTCACAGCTAGGTATGTTGTGCCTTCACGGCATTTTTTGAGACATAGTCTTTTGCCATCTACTCTTCAACCTTTAGTAGTACATGTGGAGTTTCTCTACAACAGGACTCTTGGAGGAGAAGAGGGCTTGGCTGGGTTTGGTGGAATGTGTTCTTCATGAGAAGCCGGGTAGGAAACTTCTGTCTTGGACCCTTGGTTAATAGCAGAACCCTGGCAGAGTCACTCACAGTTGATGTTTGTTTTGCTAATTTTGCAAAAATGGGTTGTTGGTTTTGCAGGTGATTATGTTGCTCACATCAAATTCACAATTTTGCCAATGCCAAATGGTTCAGATAGAGTCACATCTCATCCTCTGCAGGAGCTGCTGCCCAAAAATACGATAGATCATCCTGAAATCTAAGTCCTGGTTTATGTAATGGAATTGGTAGTGGAAAGAAGAAGAAAGGTAAGCTTGAAAATGATAATTGGTAAACTAGAACTATATATTATCTTGAGTTAATGTAATGGAATTGTTATTTTTTGGGATTATTGGTGTATTGCAGGTAAAAAGGGTGGAAAAGTTGAGTTGTCAACCGAATCTGAGCCTATGGATGCAACAACAAACGGTGCTGCTTTCCATCCCAAGATTGAGTCTTTTTTTTTTTTCTTTTTTTCTTTTTTTTTTTTTCTTTTTTTTTTTTCTCTTTCTTTTTTCAACCCCCTAGTCAATTTTGGTACTTTGTTCAACCTTGGTACTCCTATCCTATGATAGCAGTAATGTAATTAAAGTTGATTCCAGTTCCAACTGTAAACCATCAAACTTATTAGGGCATTGGATTTCACTTGCTCTTATTAGATGTGTACCTTTGGCGGCAGCTCCATCGATACATGGCCTTGTAAAGTAAAATTCTATTGAAAATGGTGAATATTCAGTGTTATATAACCAAAACTAGCGATCATCCTTTTGTCTTTTTTCCCTCAACATTACGGTTCATTGGATTTTTGTTCCTTGTATGGATTTTCAACTGTCCTTTTTATCAGTTGGAGAAATTGAAAATATATTGCCTTGAGGAGGATTTTGAAGTTAACATTTTAGATTATTATATCATATAATTTTTATGCTAATATGCCCATATTTCTTCAGCGTTGTTCTTTGGAACAAAACATGCATGACAATTTGTTCAGGGCACCTATTCATATTATAGTCAGTGGTGTTTTGTTAATTTTTTGTTAGAAAATGCAATTGGGCCTAAAAATTGTGCACCTAAAACAATTCTGAGAGATTGACGGAAATAAAAGACTGGTGAAATAAGGAAAACCTGAAAAATTATCCCAAACACGTGGAGGCTCGTAATTTGTCAGCAACAAAATATATTGATGGTAATCTCAAATGCACAATCTTTTTTGGTGATAATCATAGCAATCACGTACACCTGATGTGAAGACCAAATATTTCATTAATTGTATGATACACATCATCATTTTGCAACGTTCTTTTTTCTGTGATTTATAAGATATTCTGTTTTTTGTATTCCAGAAATAGGGATCGGGTGAAGAGAATAGAATTCAATAGCCTAAATCTATTCATTTAAATTAGTGAGCCATTATGTCCTTTATACGGCGTAGAGGCAGAGACTTCGGACATGTCCGAAGTCTCTGCCTCTAACCTGTTAGCTCTCCTTCCATAGTGGCAAGTAGAGCTGCTGAATCATTGGATGCTTTTTGAAGCGCCAATGCTCGACAATATTCAGAGGAAGCGGCGACAGTTCCTAGGAACATCAGGTGGCAACCCCATTTGAATGGTTTCTTTAAGGTAAATTGGGATGCAGCCTGCATAGATAAAGAAAACATGAAAACGAGTGTTGGTATTATAGTCAGAGATAGTGTGGGAGAGGTGTTGGCATCTTTGTCCGCACCCAAAAACCATATCATTGCACCTAATATTGCAGAAGCTACGAAGGCACTGCATGCTGCAATTTTTTGTATAGAATTGGGCCTGTGGAGGGTGATACTGAAGGTGACACTCTTTAAATAATGCAAGTGTTGTGTAAAGATAGAAGGAATTGGAGCAAGTATGGCCATCTAATTGAGAACACTAAAAGGGAACTGATTTACTTGTACAGATAGAATGTCAACCATATCAGGTGTAACTTAAATGGAGCGGCCCACCGTCTAGCGAATGAAGCGAATGAAGCATTACCCATGTTGGAAGAACATGTTTTAATAGAGGAAGTCCCCCATTGTATTTTGGATATTATTTCTTTTGAGTGTTTTTCTTAATATGTTTCTTGATTACAAGGTTCGCTCAATTCATCTAAAAGAAAAGGTTAGAGTTATGGCCTTACATAAGCACAAATTTAAGAGGGACACCATTCCAAATGATTAAAATAGGTCGTTGGAGACATAGTGTGTTGTCAATTGCAGCAGTCTCTTCTTAGTGTTATGGTGATTGGAATTTTTAGGAGCATACGGAGTTTTAAGAGATTATTGTAGAAGGTATTCTTTTGTTAAATGACAAGATTAGTTGAGCTTACTGTGTATTATATAGTTTGGAGCAATACTATTTGGTAGACTATTAATACAATTATTATATAATTAAGATGACATAACAATAAGGACGGAACTACACTTTGTATCGGGGTCCATGGCAACCCCCAATTTTTTAAAAAACTACCATAAAATGGTAGATTGTATGACCCCACCTTCAAATCTGTTGCCCCCCTCTCATCATAAAGCCTTTGAATACCAACTATGCTTTTGAAACAAGCTTTGGTCTTTGCAATTTTTTATTTTTTTATTTTTTTTTTCAGTTAGACTTGATGTTTTAAGGATCAATTACCTATTCATGTAGATTGGCCCGTCCACACACAAAATCTTAGGTTCGACCTTGATGACAATCATATAACAGTCTACTACACAACATTATTTATATAACTTGTTATGTATCTAATAAATGCGTGAGAATCTTTTACGATTTAACAACTTTGTCATCAATTAATGGGATAAAAACTTAGAATAATGTTATTTTTTACACATCTTTATCACACTCATGTTATACCAACTGATATTACTTGTTTTAAATGACTAGACATTCAACATGGACTGAGGTGACTGCTTTCTCTAGTCTCTACAATCATTCTAAGCTTTTCTTAACAAAAAAAATTTGGACAAAATTTTCCTCCAAATCAATTGGAAGAAATTTTGGCATAAGATAGAACATAGTTTACCTATTGATAGTAAAACTTTGGGAAAAGTACACATACCCTCCTAAAACTACAACTTCATTGTCAATGTACCCCCAAAACTATCAATTGTGTCAATCTCTCTCCTAAATTACTAAAAAAGGTCAATGTCTCCCTAATGACAAAAATACCCTTCATAAAATTATTAAAATAAAATAAAAAATTAAAAAAATTATTAAAAAAATATAAAATAACAAAAATTTACTCCAAAAAAAATTAAAAACTGTTTTTTTTTTCGTTTGGTTTCATTTTATTTTTTTTTTAAAATAATTTCCAGTTATTTTTTCGTTTGATTTTTTTTTAAAAAAAAAATTGTTTTTTTTTTTTTAATTTAATAAAAACTGGTTTTTATTTTTTTCGTTTTTTTTTGAATTGTTTTAATAATTTTCAGAAATTTTTTCGTTTGATTTTTTTTTTAAAAAAAAAAAATCGTTCTTTTTTCGTTTTTAATTTAATTTGTTTTTTTTTCAATAATTTATTATTATTATTTTTAGTTTTAGCTTTTTTTTTGAATTTATAAGGACATTTTTGTCTTATTCAAAAAAAAAATTATGGTCATTTTTGTCTTTTTGTTAGTCTTAGGGGGACATTGACACAATTGGTAGTTTGGGAGGTACTTTGACAATTGAGTGGTAATTTGATGAAGATATGTGTATTTTTCCCTAAATTTTTTTTTTCTAATATTTCTATTCAGCTGTTTGTTCTTTTTCCCTGTGATTGAACAAAGCTTGAATTTTTAGAATCCTATGTTAATTTTGTTATGTTTCAGTGTTTGAAGGTGTTAGATTAAATGACTAGTTTATTTTTTTTATTTTTTTAAACTTCTAGAATAATTGGTGATTTAACATGATATCAAAGCTAGATGTCATGAGTTTAGACCCTAACTCTACAGTTCATCTCACATTTTAGTTACATATTCCACGTGTTGACTTTACTACACTTTATTAAAGAAAAGTTTGAGCCCACATATGAGAGAGGGATCCGGCTTCAGTGCTGTAGTTTTAAACTACAGCACATCTGCTGTAAAAAAATAGAGGGCCAAGATTATTTTTCTCAAAACACCGTCGTTTCACTTAAGTGAAACAAAACTGATGGCTGACGTCCAAGAAAACGTCCGTTTGAGAAAGGATCCAGCTGTAATTTTCGTTGAACACCGGTTTTTTTCCTTTAATAAAAAACATACCCTCTTTGATATCTCTTGTCCGATTTGAGCGAGTGCCAAAACAAAGCAATCTAAATCTGCTTTATAATTGCAGCAATTCTTCGCTGCTTCACAGTGATTTACAGTTATGCTGGTTGTGATGGGGAAAACATTGTGGCCCTGTCTGAAGATGACCCGAAGCTGGAGGACGTATCAAAGGACTACACAACTCGGGTGGTAGCACCCGTTGAAGCTGGGGTGAGAGTGATGGGATTAGAGGGAACCTGGAAAATGGGTTTTGGCTGAAATGGAAGGCCGCCAACTGTAGCGATTGGGAGAATAGTGGAGGGTTTTTTGGGTTCGTGTTCTACGACGACAACATTAATGGTATTGGAGACTTCCTGGGCGTGCTTTCTTTTTGAATCTGTAGAATTAAGCTGATCAATACATGCTAAAATGGACCCTCTGTTTTTAGCTACAGAGGTCTTCCAAGACTCCCATGGAAGATTAGTTTATGTTGTGTATTGGGTTTATCATTTTGGAATTTCTTTTTGTTTTTGAAAGCAAAATAGATTTCTTTTTGAAATGGTATTGTGTGAAAGAGACGCAGATCGGCAGATGGGCAGGCTGAAGCTACAGAAAGCATCGCCGAAGCCATCTGAATCAACAACAAAAAACGATAAGACCGACATAGAATCTGAGAGTCACTGAAATCGCTAAAAACAAACAGTTCAACGAAAATTACAAGCGGATCCTTTCTCAAACGGACGTTTTCTTGCCCGTCAGCCTTCAGTTGTATTTCACTTAAGTGAAACGACGGTGTTTTGAGAAAAAAAAATCTGAGCCGTCTATTTTTCTACGACAGATGTGCTGTAGTTTTAAAAATTTGAAATCCTATCGATTAAAGTTTTGCTTAGGCCAATAACTAGATAGTGAGTCACAGTCACTCACTACACTTTTTTTTTTTTTTTGATAATAAGTCACTCACTACACTTATTAAAGGAAAGTTTGAACCCATGCAAGTATGGAACAAATATTCGATTAAATGATTAGGATTAATAGCCATGATTAGGATCCCTCAAATTTCTTTGAAATTTTAGAATTTAAAATTGTTAAATCCTTACCATGATTATTAAGATCCCTCAAATTTCTTTTCAATCCATCATAAAAGATCTAAGTACTCTTCTGCTCTCTTCTCTAACCGACATAAATTAACGAAAGGGTGAAGCTTTGAAACAGAACCACCTCACAAACAGTGAAAAGATGCTGTTGGGGTTGTCCCACATCGGTTGTGGAAGGGGTTGGTGGTCAATTTATAAGTGTGAGGGAAAGCCTCACCTCTTAAGCTAATTTTTGGGGTTGAGAGAGGCTCAAGACCACCGAACACTGTATCAGAGCCCAGGTTTACCAACAAGTCTCAGGCCCTATAATATGCGGGAGAAACGAGTTGTTCCTGCTCCAACCCAAGGCCCGATGTGTGAGAGGGAGATTGTTGAGGTTGTCCCACATCGGCTGTGGAAGGGGTTGGTGGTTAATTTATAAGTGTGAGGGAAAGCCTCACCTCATAAGTTAGCTTTTGGGGTTGAGAGAGGCCCAAGACCACCTAACAGATGCAAAGCACGATCCAGATTTAATAATTTTAGAATTCGCGCTCTTATATATATATATGAAATTATATTCAATTCAATTCACACTTCTCAAACATCTTTTTTTAATTTTATTTTAGATTTTCTAAACTATTCAAACATAATTTTAAAAAACAAATTTTTTCGGTATTCACACTTTCGAATATAGTAAAATTTTGTAAAATATAATACAGAAAACTCGAACACCCAAACAAACTATTAATATTTCTCTAATATTGGTAAATGTTACTTCAATGTGCTGTAAAACGAGCATTAGTATTGCTATGAGAATCAGAATGCATGAGACCTCAGTACGGAAAGTTATTTTTGGCACATACGTAAGTTTCGACCTCAAAATTCACTATTTTACCCTATAAATCAGAGTTTGAATTAGTTCTGTTTTCCCACTTTAAGAAATATTTCCATTTATAATTTAGGAAGGTTCTTGTTTCGGGATTTCAACATATTTTTGACAAAATCCTTATTTTGATTTGTAGTTTGCTTTTATGTAATAATTAAACTAAAATTGTTTTTGGCAAAATTGGTTTTTACCGAGCTATTTAAACCAGACTTGTGGGCTTAGTTGATTATTTTGAATTTGAGAATAAAATTTTAGTGCTTCAGATATGTCCTCTATTTTCTTGGGCGTCTAGGTTTTCTTAACCTTATTCTATAATTTATCTCTTCCTGAATTACCTTCCTCAATCCACAAATTCAATTTACTAAGATATGCTTTCACATCGATCCTTTCATCTTTTCAGCGTTAGCCGTATAGAATAGAAAGAATTTAAGGGGTATGTTTGTTAATGTCTTCTGATGTCGTTTTTTGTTTTTGCTTTTGGTAATGCCAAAAATTTAACAGTGACTACCCATGCCTAGTCTTTGTTCGGAATCCCTACAAGACAACTTGATGAGTGCCAAATATTGTATATTTAGACCCCTTAATTTGCATTAGTTGGACCTTTAGCTTTGTTATTTTTTAATATTTTTGGTTAGTTTTTGTATTTTGGTATTTTACAGATAATGGAGAGAAAGCTGTAATTTTTAAGTGAAAAAATGCAAAGTTTGGAAGTCAAAATAGGATTCGATCAAATTTCAGGTTCTGCACAAGTTATAGTATTTTGATCATAACTTTCAGCTCAAACATCAGATTAAAGTGAAATCAGCGGCGTTGAAAAGATAATTCAAAATGCTATAAATCATTGTGAATATAATTTTCCTAATTCGAAAGTCTGCTACGTCATAAATGCCCGCAATATAAGAGCGCGAATTTCCTTGTTCCTGGCGGCTGCAGACACTCCAAATCCTAGTATTCTTTTCTTTTATTAGGGTTTTTGAGGAGTAGAGGTGCCATTTTGAAAATATGGCCCTAAACCCTAGCATTCTTTTCTACTATTAGGGTTTAGAGGGATAGAGGTGTCATTTTATAAAAGTTGGGTTTAACCTAAACTTCTGCTATAAATACCCCCTGCTAGGCACCACTTAAGACACATCACAACATTGTACATAGCAGCAATTGGGTTCTTTGGCTTCTATTCCTTGTAAGTTTTTATTTTTATGTTCTTAATAAAATTTAGTATTTTCTTTTTAGTAATGAGTAGTTAATTTTTCAACTAAGGTTGAGGATGAAACCTCACCTTTGATAATATTTTCATTCTTGTTATTTTATTTTGTGCAACTCCAATATTTATCAAATTATTGTTCAAGTCCAATATTCAATTAATTATTTTATGTCTTTTGATTGAATGATTATTTATTAAAAATTGGATATTCAATGTGTTTCAACCGATGGATACATCGAATGATTTGGTTGAAAGAGGATATCCATTGTGATTTGTTTGTCAAAACGGATACATTGGATGATTTGATTTCAACTGGGTATTCGTTGTGATTTGTTATTAAGTTGGATTCATTGAATGATTTAACATAATTTTTATGGAACCTTGAACAAGGAATATGTTTCAATTGTTTATTGGGTGTATGAATAAAATACAAGAATATGTTATTTGATATGGTGAGGTGGATTCTAAAACCTTAGTGCTCTTTGTTATTTTTTTTTTTAATTCAGTTTTTATTTAGTTTATTATTTTACATGATAAAATCACAAAATTTGGAACTAGGTTAAAATAGAATTAGTTTAAATAGAAATTAATTTTTGCAACACAATTTCCTGTGGATTCGACCTCGCACTTGCACATACACTATATTACAAACGATTCGTGCGCTTGCGAGTATTAAAATTTGCACATCACAACCAAATGTCAAAGTGGTGTGCTGCTAAGGGCCGGGGGAGGGGGGGCGGTGGCACCACTTCCAATGCTTAAATAAGTAAAAGTATAAATGAGAAAATAAGAAAATAGATGGAGATTAGGACATAAGACCATACATGGGTCTAGCATTTGCCTAACCTTATATAGAGGTGGTCTTAGCTTGATTTGATGCATGTGTAAGGCGAGTATTGTTGATTTAGTGGCTGATTGGGCCTTTGATCATGTTGAGAGTTTCCTTTTGCATTTACCATCTTTAAGAATATCCTTGCCTTTGGTGAAGTATTGTAGGTGATCCCTTTTGATGGACATCATTTTCTTTTTAGCAAAGTGATTTGTGATCTCATAATTATGGGGATTTGTTGCCTCTTCGAAGACGTGTGTGTGTGCCTCAAGTCAGGTGCCTGCTGGGCTTGCGGGCTCCTATGTGACCCAAAAATTACGCTTGGCCATATGGATATTGGGTCGGATGTTTATCGAGCCATTGAAAAATTTAAAAGTCCATTCTAGTGGTCACCCTTTCCATTATTGGGTTACTTGTGTAGTCTAACAAGAATTAAGTTGAAAATAATAGCCTGCATTTCAAATTTGAAAAAATGTTATGATATAACATAAAGGTGAAGAATAAAATTTTAGGGCAAGTTTTGGTAACCATTTAACTTTTATTTTTTTAAAAAAAACATGTTTGGTTCAGTTTTTTAAATTTAAATTCTACTCAGGTTTTATCCAACCCGTTTTTAACTCAATTAAAAATAATAATAATAAATAAATAAATAAATAAATAAAAAATTAAAAATAACCCAAGGGGTGGCTCGGCCACCCCTTGGTGTCTGACGGTGGATCGGCCACCCCCAAGCGGTTTCGGGGGTGGTTTGAAAACTACCCCAATTTGTTTTGTTTTTTTTTTTTGTTTTTTTTTTATAATTTAAATATCATTTTTTATACATATTTTTTCAAATATATTCAATTTAATTCATCTTCCCAAAACATTTTTTTTTCCACTTTTGTTTTATATTCTCTACATCATCCAAACATAATTTCAAAAATAATTTTTCTCAGTATTCACAATTTTAAATATAATAAAGAATACTAAAATATATTACAAAAAAAAAAATTGCACACCCAAAAAAGCCCTTTAACTCCTTAAGTTTTAAGTTGTTTGGTAATTTTATTTTTTAGAAGGGTTAAATATATTTTAGCCCCCAAACTACCACCCTTTTTTCGGATGGCCCCTCAAACTACCAATCCTTAGATTCTGGCCCCCCAAACTACTACTTTCTAATTTTTTGGCCCCATCCGTCTATTTATGCCGTCAATTCTAACAAAAATTGGCCAAAAACTCGAAAATACCCCTCCCTAACTGTGAGAATTTCAAAGTGTATGAGGGGTATTTTCGGATTTCTGTTTAGAATTGACGGCATAAATGGACGGATGGTGGCAAAAAATTAGAAAGTGGTAGTTTGGGGGCCAAAATCTAAGCATCGGTAGTTTGGGGGGCCATCCGGAGAAAGGGTGGTAGTTTGCGGGGTTAAAATATATTTATCCTTTTTTAGAACAAAAAAGGAAAGAGAAATTGTGACGACCCGTTTTGTTTTTTACAAAACATAAAACGAGTCATCGTAGTGGCACGACTACTTGTCGCTCAGCGAACATATGACACATGCCCCATAACATGCACCACATCATCAGAGTATAACATATGTCTATCTATACAGCAGAAAACATAAATCTGAATAGCGAAAATTACAACTTATACATCTATCACAAATTAGTTACAACAAAGAGTCATTTAACATCTATCTGTTTGAGTTTTTATTAACAAAATATTTACATAACAATAATGGCTTAACAAAGAATAAGTGACATAAACGTCACAAGCCATACCAAACCTATAAAATAGTGGACAACCCATGGTCTGACAATTACAACTATCGCGGTGAGCTTCAGTCATAATATCTCTAGCACACTGCTACCAACCCATCGACTATACCGAAGTACCTGCATCCAAAGAAACATCATCTACACGGTTGTGGTGGTATCCACATCCACATAGGTGAAAGAATTAGTTCACCGCCTTAGCATGAAACATACTAAGACCTCAGTGGCATAAGACTAACTGAGTTTTCACAAAGAACCAACTTTTATATTATTTTTAGTCGTGCGAGCACTATATTAGCCACAATTTACCAATAGCTAATGCAGCAAACACCGACTATTCATAAAATATTTAAAACATACTATATAGCTGTGAACATATGTAGAAGTTCCAATCTACCGCTTGGAAGATTCTACATATAGACCCCTCTATAATAATACTTTTCATCGGTCGCTTAGACATATGTGCACACGATCACTCCATTACAGATATCACGTATACACATAAGTCTTAAGCAAGGAACATGGCATCTTACTCTTCCATACTAGGATAACATCCGTCAACAAAACACTCGCAACACCATCTCTAATCGCATTTCAGCTTCGTGCCTTGACGTCAATAGACCATGAGAGCACTAGAGTTAAACTCAATCATGCTAACACGTCTTTCCTGAAGAACAAGAACAGTCAACTTTCTTACTCATAGACATGCCATTACTCGCGCCTGGGCAATCATGTATCCATGTACTTTCAAGTTCAATGTATGACATCTTAACACAAGACTATCCGATAGAAATATACATAAGCGCTTTCCATTTAAGACACTTATACATATCAACACGTCTAGTAAAAGCTACTCATAACATAAAAACATCACTCATTAAACAATGCTACACATGATATGCATGACTGGGTCTACTGGGGCGTCGGTCCCCACGATGCTGATAACTGTTGTTTTACTGTGTATCCTGCTGCTTTACTGTTGTACTGCTGTTTTACTGTTGTACTACATGCTCTATGCTCTGTGCTTGACTAGTATATGTTTTCACTACTGTATCATGTTAAAAATCATGCTATTACTAAATCATGTTCTCTTAAAACTAAACAAATCCAACATTTTATTAAAAACTTGAAATCATTAAAATCATAGTTTCTTCATAAAATCTAAACAGTTTCAACATGACATGTTCTCAAACAATTTTACATAATTTAAATCCCAACCACAGAACATAATACTTTAAATCAATTCAATACTTTTCACTCTTACACTATTTCTTAAACATCATTGATATAATTTAAACATAATCGAAACTAATCAAATCATCTCAAAGCATATGATTCATCATATGGTTGGTTCGGTTTCATAAACATTATATATATTTTTATCAATCTATTACATATAAAAATATATATTTTTCTCAGTGAGTGGAATACCCACCTTGGCTGCATTGGACTCCAACTCGAACACTCCCTTGGACTCTAGTCACTTGGACTCTATATTGGAGAACCAATTAAAATCTCCAATTCGAACACGATCCTGCAAACATTGGTATCGTTAGGCTACACTATTGAATCACATACTCTATGACATCCTAACGATCCGCATGCTCACACATTGCGTTACTCGCTTCTAAAGCTATCTAGATACCTTAAGCTATTATTAGACTAGTCGTTGGTTATAGGTTATTATTATATTTTGCTTATTAATTAGGAGATGCATTTACTATTTTACTTGCCTACATATTATTATTACATCACATTACCATCGTGAATCCATTAATGGTTTGTTGCTTATTTACTAAGTTAACAATATATATTTAACATGTATGCATGCATATGGATATATGTACATATATACATATACATTTACAACTCTTAAACCTAACCGATGATGCACTTAAATACTTTGGGTACAGGGATAGGTGAGTTAGCTACTAAATAGTCACATAATGAATCCATAGTGTATTTATATGTTTCTATAAGCTTACTAGCTTATATTTACAAACTTATGGTTATTTAAGTAATTACATCATAATAATTTGTCCCCTATGATATTAACCTTAGACTTTATGTTTATGTCTTAATTCGTTTCTTATCCATTAAATACAATTACTAATATATTCAATACTTTGCTCATTAACTACTACCCATCTAGGTAATTTGAATTATAGAACCTAATCTTGTTTAACATATTAATTATTAGATTAGATTATAATCACGTATTGCTATATATTCATTTATTTAAGCTTGAGACATATATAAACCTCAAAGCCAAGCATTATACTTAGGATCAATTTGTTATTAGTCTATCACTCTTATGGACTCATTATGTCTATTTCAGTAACCAAACTATTATCTATGTTTGTTTGATACCATCTTTGAGTTTATTTTATATTTAGTTTTTCACTTACTATATCCACCTATTCTTTTATTTAACTATTACATTTTCAATTTCAACCGCATTTGCCCTTTAACCAACTAAATACACCAACTTCATAAACCAATCCATATTAGCTCCCTAAAATACTTCAAATCTGAATTTAACCAACTAAAATCATTTGGCCATAAAACCAACAACCTCATACATAAGCCCTATTCGGCTAAAACCCAACCATTTCCAAACAACAACAATCGGAACCCGTCCACTAGGAACTCCTCTACAAACCCATAAAAAATGGACACAAACCTAATCCAATCCCTTTGCCAAGAATAGTGACCAAACCTAATTTAGCCAAAACCATAAATTCACCATAAACCCTAGATTTTCATCTAAATAGTTCTCAACCAAAACCCAAAACCAATATACAACCATCAACAACCAACTTCAAATTTCAATTAATTAAAATAGAGGATCTAAGAACCCCAAATACTAAAACTCATCAATAAGCTAACCAAGAGTAAAATACCCAAACTAAATCAACATAGGTTGTCAGAAATTACCCCAAGGATTTTCATAGCAAATCCACTGGAATTAGTGAGCTACAATCGCCGGAAAACATCACTGACCTGCCGGAAAACTTGCCGGAAACCTAGCCTTCAAGCCATCGGGTCCTGGGTTACGGGTCTCACGAGTTCGGGTCGCGGGTTGCTCGGATTAACGGGTCTTTGGGTTTCTACGGTTCACCGGTTGCAAGGCTCACCGGAAATTGCTCATCCATTGTCGGATTTCGCGTCTCAGGCCATCAGAGTTCATTAATGGAGGATCGGGTCCTCCTCACTGTTCAGCTGGTCATGGGTCGCAGGTCTCGGGTTCGTGGGGTTCTGGGTAGTCCACTACCGACGGAAACCACCGGAGAACGGCCTCCAACCGCCGGAAATCGCATCCCAGGCCGCTGGATCGTCTCTGGTTCAGTGGGTCCTTCGGGTTTCACACAAACGGGTCACGGGTTCTCGAACCGTCCTGGTTTTCTCTCTCGGGTCTGGCGGGTTGCGGGTCACGGGCTTGCCGAAAATTGGCTCCCCTTGCTCTCTCCGTCGGGTCTCTAGCTCACGGATCCACCGAATCATTTCTTCTCACTTTCTCTCGATCTCTCGATCTCCCTCTATCTCACGCTCTCTGTCTCTCTCTTTCCCTCTCAGTCTCTCGATCTCTCTCTCAACATGTGTGAAGAAGGGAAGAGAGAAATGGGGAGGGGCTGCTATGATGTGCGGGAGAACAGAGGGGAGAAGGAGAGAAAGAGGAAGAAAAGGAAAAGAAAAGGGAGAAGGAGAGAGGTAGCGACGTGCGTGAGAGAAGAGAGGAGAGAAAGAAAAGAGGAAGAAGATAGGGGACACATGGCGAGCTGCTAGTGGCTGGAAAGGGATGATGAAATCTTCCCTAGCCAATCGGGCAATGACACATAGCAAAAGGGAGATTACTTTATTTTTAAAGCCCCCAAATTATATAAATTAAAGAAGGACCACATTTTATTAAAATCATATCGTTTATTAATTAACATTTGACCCCCGTATATTTTTAAACTAAACTTTAATCAATGTATTTAATTATTTATTTAATTAGGACCTACTATAATAATTATCCCCATCTTAACCCAATTTTATTTTATTTTCATAGCAAGATTATTATTGCCTAGAATATAATTACTAATCTCATCCATTTAATAAACATAATTTATTAAATTACTAAATTCTCTATTTATTTTCTTGGTCTTTACAGAAATAAGAAAATTGAATCTGTTTACTTTTCTTATATATATATATATATATATATATAGGAACTTTTTTTGTTTCATTTGTTTACTTTTCTTTTATTTCTCCTTATCAGTCAAGTGATTTGAGTTATTTATTTCTTTTGTTCTGCTCAACAATTCTGGAAAGCGATGCCACAAGCATTAGATTCTTGACAACGGCCACCAGAGGTAAAGGATCATATACGATAATGCTTTGATTCCACGCATACTTTAACCTTTTTTTCTTTTGTACTTGAAGAACTATGGAAGGTTCTCAAATATATATGAGGGAGAAATGCAGCTATCAATAATACAACAAACACTTCTTCCTTAATTCTACACTCCCAACGCCTCTCATCACTACTTCGACAGCGGGTTTCAGCATCACTCGAATCACCACCAACAAACAAATGGCGGAGGTAGTTCTCTTCGACATTGCTGCTAGAATTATTAAGAGTTCGGTCTCTCTTGCTCTCCAAGAGATTAGACTGCTCTATGGTTTCAAAGATGAGCTTAAAAAGCTCCGAAACACAGTTTCAACCATTCAAGCTGTGCTTTTGGATGCGGAGGAGCAGCAGGCCCACAACCATGCGGTCAAAGATTGGCTTGGGAAGCTCAAGGATGCCATGTACGAAGCCGACGACTTGATGGATGACTACTCCACTAAACTTCTACTGCGACAAGTCATGGCAGGGGATAACAAGGCAAAACAGGTAAATTCATAAACATGCATGAGGTCGTTTCAAAGTTTTAGTTTAAAATACCTCAACAGAACATCTCTAAACAATAAATCCACAACAACAATTTGCTCATTATAATGTTAAACCCAAGTATTCAAACATTCCGAAAAAAAAATCTAACTTAAATTTACAACAATTACAAACATAACCTTCATATTTTCCTTAATTACACAGCCCAAAAAAAATGTTTGAACTTTTCGAAATGGACCATACTAAATAGTTGTGGCTATTACAGGGACGCATCTTCTTTTCCAAAACGAACCAGCTTGCATATGGCTTTAAAATGGGTCACAAGATCAAGGCAATTAGAAGAGACTAGATGAAATCGCAGCTGATAAGACCAAATTTAACTTCCATGACGGCCCTATACGGCCACAGTTTGAGCATAGGAAGAGAGAAGATACACACACTTTTGTACTAGAGGAAGAAGTCATTGGGAGAGAGAACGAAAAAAAGGCTATTAAAGCGCTGTTATTTGATTCCAATGTGAAAGAGAATGTTTCCATCATTCCCATAGTTGGGATTGGTGGACAAGGAAAGACCACGCTTGCTCAGTATGTGTACAATGACGAGGAGGTCCAAAGACATTTTGATCTGAGGCTGTGGGCATGCATCTCTGATCCTTTTGACGTAAAAACTATTGTTCAATAGCTCATAGAATCTTCAACTAAGAAGAGACCTAAAAGTGTTGAGATTGATCCGTTGCAAAGCTTGTTTCGAGAAACAATTGGTGGGAAGCGATACTTACTTGTTTTAGACGATGTATGGAATGAGAATTCTAATAAATGGTCCGACTTGAAAAATCTACTGGTGGGTGGCCTGAGAGGAAGCAAAGTTTTGGTTACCACACGGAACAAAAAAGTCGCAGACATTACACACACAGCTTCACCGTATTTTTTGGAAGGTCTATCTGAAAGTAATTCTTGGGATTTATTCAAGAAAATGGCATTTAAAGATGGGGAAGAACCAAAGAATTCAAAGCTAGTAGAAATTGGAAAGGAGATTGTAAAAAAGTGTGCACGAATTCCTCTTGCTATAAGGAGCATAGGGAGTCTATTATATTTCAAAAATTCGGAGGCTGAATGGTTGTACCTTAAAAACAATGAGCTTCACAAAATAACTCAACGAGACAATGTTATTTTCCCAATACTAAAGTTGAGTTATGATCATCTCCCGCTACACTTGAAGCAATGTTTTGCCTTTTGTTCACTGTTTTTAAAAGATTTTATAATTGAAGTGGAGGTGTTGATTCAGCTATGGACAGCCCAAGACTTTATTCATTCGTCAGATAGAACGATACGTCTTGAAGATGTTGGTCGCGAGTATTTTATGGATTTGCTTTGGAGGTCATTTTTCCAAGACATACGAAGAAATAAATATGGTGATATAGAATGTTGCAAAATGCATGACCTCATACATGATCTTAAACAATTCGTAGCAGGGGATGACTGCTTAATTTCAAATCCAGAAGCAGTAAAAGTAGTTGAAAGAACTCGCCATGTGGTATTCGATTCTTTAAATTCATTTGGGAATAATCCAGCTCCTTCGCTTGAGGCAGACAGGCTGAGAACGCTTGTTCTACGACCTCCAGGAATTGAATACATTCCACAACAGCCTTATTGGAATACGCAAGTCCTTGATACACTTATTTCAAGTTTAAAATGCTTGCGTGCTTTGAATATGCATGGATCGCTTATCCCAAAAGTGCCGAATTCCATTGGAAAGTTAAAGCATCTAAGATATCTTGATCTTTCTTCTAATAAAGATATCGAACTACTCCCCGCTTCTATAACTAAATTGCAGAATTTGCAAACACTAATACTTGACTTTTGTAGTGGGCTTAAAGAATTGCCAAAAGACACTTGGTAAGCCTTAGGCGTTTTAGGCTTTATGGATGTGAAAGCTTGACTCATATGCCGTATGGACTGGGAAAGTTGACCACTCTCCAAACACTGTCGTCTTACATTTTAGGGAAGAAGGAAAGTTCTATTCCAAAGCAAAAGGGTGGGCTAAGCGATCTGAATGGTTTAGATGAGTTGAGAGGAAGCTTACGTATCAAGGGTTTAGAGCACTTGATATATTCTCCATTAGAAGACACGGCTGCAAACTTGGAGAGGAAACAATACCTTCGAAGACTGGAATTAGAGTGGGACCATTATATAGAAGCTGGTTATGATAGTGATAAGGCAATTGCAAATGATGAACAGCTGTTGCAAAACCTTCGGCCACACCTCAATTTAAAAGAATTAATGATAGAAGGGTATGCAGGCGTGAGGTTTTCCAGCTGGGTGTCCTCGCTCTCGAATTTGGTTAAAATTAGCATAAGCAATTGTAAATGGTGCCAACGTAAACAAGAAAACAGAGGATAATGGAGAAAAACTGATTCTCGTCGTATTGAAGCTCTAAGGCTGTGCATGTATAAATAGGATTACAGAGGAAACAAAAATACAAACGGAAAAGAATATCTAAGCGAATATACAAGGGCCAGCGCATTCTAACAAGAAAAGAGAATATCTACAGCTCAGCTAAGCGGTTGTGGGCTTCTAGAAGGGTCTAGAGAAAAAGAAAAATGCTTTGCTCAAGCTCCACGTAGGCTGCTTGTATGATTCTTTTTTATTGTAGGCTTGTGATCGTAATACTCCCCCTCAAGAGGAATATATATATCCAATATATTCATCTTGGAAAGTAGAGACTCAAAAAGAACACGTCCGAGGGGTTTGGTGAAAACATCAGCAAGTTGGTGCTGAGAAGAAATATGCATAGTGCGAAGAAAGCCTTGCTGAATGTTGTCACGAACTAGATGGCAGTCTATGTCGATGTGTTTAGTCCGTTCGTGAAACACAGGGTTGGCTGCGATGTGAAGAGCAGCTTTGCTATCGCAAAAAAGGAGAGCAGGCAACGGATGAGAAATATTAAAATCTTGAAGTAAGGCACGCAGCCAAGTGAGCTCACAAGAACAAGAAGCCATGGAGCGATACTCAGCCTCTGCAGATGACCGAGAAATAGTAGGTTGCTTCTTGGATTTCCAGGAAATGAGTGAAGCACCAAGAAAAATGCAAAAACCAGTAGTAGAGCGTCTAGTATCCAGACACCCTGCCCAATCACTATCACAAAAGGCCTTCAGTTTGAAGTCTGAATGTGATGGATAAAAGATACCCTGACCGGGAGCTTTTTTGAGGTATCGTAGAATCCGAAAGGCGGCATCCAAATGTGGTTGACGAGGACTTGCCATATATTGACTGAGAACTTGGACAGGATAGGTAATATCAGGACGAGTGATGGTTAAGTAAATTAAGCGACCAATCAGCCGTCGGTACTGAGTAGGATCAGTAAGAGGACTTCCAGTATCCTTGGAAAGTTTTAAATTAGCTTCCATAGGAAAAGCAACAGGTTTTGCAGCAAGAAGGCCACTATCCTCAAGAATCTCAAGAGTATATTTGCGTTGACTCACAGAAATTCCTGTAGAATTTCGAGCAATTTCCAAGCCTAGGAAAAATTTGGCTGCACCCAAATCTTTAAGTCGAAACTGAGAGTTGAGAAACTGAGTAAGCCGAGAGACAGCTGCAGAATCATTGCTAGCAATGATTATATCGTCCACATACACCAATAAGGCAATGAAGGAATCTCCTTGTGAACGAGTGAAGAGAGAATAATCGGACTTTGATTGTAGAAAACCATGCTGTAAAAGAGTCATGGAAAATCTTGAGAACCATTGGCGTGAAGCTTGTTTTAAACCATATAAGGATTTTGTAAGCTTGCAAACTTTGGACTCCCCCTTGTTGGCAAAACCGGGTGGAAGTGTCATGTAGACCTCCTCATCCAAGGTACCATGTAAAAAAGCATTGTTTACATCAAGTTGATGTAAAAACCAATGCTTGGCAGCGGCAAGGGCGAGCAATAAACGAACAGATGTGAGTTTAGCCACGAGAGAAAAAGTCTCGTGAAAATCTAAACCTTCACATTGCGTGTAACCTTTGGCGACTAAACGGGCTTTATACCGTTCAACTTGGCCATCGGATTTAAGTTTGACTTTGTAGACCCAGCGGCAGCCAATTGGTTTCTTATTGGGAGGAAGATCAACAAGAATCCAAGTGTTATTTTCCTCAAGAGCAGCAATCTCATCTTGCATAGCCTGTCTCCAATGATGGAATTTAACAGCTTGATGATAAAACTGTGGTTCAAAAACAGAAGCAACAGACAAGCTAAACCGCAAGTGAGCATTAGAAAGTTTGTGATATGAAAGAACAGAGGAGAGAGGATATTTAGTACCTGCAGTATCAACCATTGGAAGGGATTGAAGTGGACGAGGAGAGGAGGCGACTTGGCAATGAAAATCTTTGAGATAAGCAGGAGGGTGACTAACCCTTGTAGAACGACGGGTAGGAGGGATGGAGGAAGACGTGGTAGGCTGAGAAGTTTGAGGAAGAGGAGTGACAGTGGGAACCGAACTTGAGGACTGCATATGAGAAAAATCAGGAGAAGGTAGTGGAAAAACAATGTTATCATCTGAAATAGGACGAAAAGAATTGTGAATATAAGGGAAGATAGTTTCATGAAAAATAACATCCCGTGAAATGAAAAGAGATTTGGTATTAAGGTCAAATAAGGTATAACCCTTTACACCAGAAGGATAGCCTAAAAACAGACATGGCTTTGCTCTAGGATCAAATTTATGTCGAGAACGAGTTAATGTAGAGGCATAGCATAAACAGCCAAAAACTCGTAAATGAGAATAAGTGGGAAATTTGTGAAATAAAAGTTCAAAGGGTGATTTGTTGGAGAGTAATGGTGTGGGAAGTCTGTTGATAATATGTGCGGCTGTGAGGACACACTCACCCCAAAAAGATAAAGGGAGATGAGCTTGAAAACGTAAAGAGCGGGCGACGTTGAGTAAGTGTTGGTGTTTACGCTCTACGATCGCGTTTTGCTGTGGTGTTTCAACACAGCTACGCTGATGAATAATGCCTTTGGAGGCATAAAAATCAGTCATAAAAAATTCTGGACCATTATCTGTGCGTACATTTTTTACTTTAAGATGGAATTGTGTTTCAATAAGATTAATAAAAGACTGAAGAAGAGAACAAGATTCAGATTTGTGCTTCATTAGAAAAACCCAAGTAAATCGACTATGATCATCAACCACAGTTAAAAAATAAGAAGAACCATTAAGAGACTTAACAGAAAAGGGGCCCCATATGTCGCAATGGATTAAATCAAATGGAAATGCAGTAACAGAATCACTAATATTAAAAGGAAGACGTTTCTGTTTAGCAAGAGGACAAATGATGCAGACAAGCTGAGGATTAAGAGAAATGGTCGGTACAAAGGCATGTAATAAACGTTGTCTAGAAGAAGATAAATGTCCTAAACGACAATGCCAAATATCTGCTGATACATGTTTAGTGGAAAAAGCTGAAAAGACAGATGAAACAAAGGCAGGTCGGACCAAATAGAACAAGCCATTTCTCTCTTCAGCCACTCCAATCGTCTCCTAGCTGGTCAGATTCTGCACAAAACAAAACTTGTGAATAAAAATGAGACAAGGATGGTTTTAAGAAGCTTGCTGGCAGAAATAAGATTGAAGGTAAAAGAAGGCACGCAAAGAACATTAGTCAGAATCAAGGAATCAGAAAGTTTGACAGTGCCAATATGTGTTACCAAAGCAGTTTGTCCATTGGGTAAGTTGACATAGGAAGAGACTACTGCGGTGATAGTGGTGAAAAATGTAAGAGAGCTGACCATATGGTCAGTGGCACCCGTGTCGATGAGCCAAGGCCGTTTTTGAACGGAAGTGGATGCAGCAGTAAACGTTTGAGAAGAATAAAAAACAGAATGTTTCTTATTCAAAACAGAGGAGAGGATGTTACCTGTCACCTTTGAGAAAAGGTGATCCTGGTGAGGGGAACTACCTACTTGATGAGTAGCAGGTGAGGAATCAGAAGAGATTGCTACTGGTTTGATGAGAGCCAGAAGCTGCTGGCACTGTTCTTGTGTGATGGAGAGATGAGGAAATTTCGGATGTTCAGAGTCCTGAACATTGTTAGCCGAGTGAGAACTTCCCTTGTTTTTGGTAAATTTAAAACCAGGTGGATACCCATGGAGGCGATAACACTTGTCGGCCGTGTGTCCAATGATTCCACAATGGCTGCACGTTGGCTTATCCTTACGCTGAGCTTGTGGTTTTCCAGAATGTGATGATGGTGAAGCAGCTTTACTAAGCATGGCAGCAGAATTGTTGGTGAAATAGCCCACTGAAGCAGAAGCTTCACGTTGACGTTCTTCTTGTAGAACCAAGGCAAAAACCTTATTGATTGGAGGCAGAGGATCAATCAGCAAAATCTGTCCGCGAATATGGGAGAAGGAATCATGCAAACCCATGAGAAATTGAAAGACATACTCATGATGAAAATACTCATGAATGGTTTTCATGGATCCACAAGAACAGTAAGGAATGGGTCTGTAATTACTGAGTTCGTCCCATAGAGCTTTGATTTTTGTAAAATAAGCTCCAACCGAAAGATCATTCTGTGAAAGAGAGGAAATGGACTTTTGAATCTGGTAGATACGAGGGCCATTCTTCTGAGAGAAGCGTTCCTTCAAATCAGTCCAAACATCTGCAGCGTTATCAATATAAATGACGCTTGCAGCTATATCTTTAGAAACAGAGTTCAAAATCCAGGAGGAGACCATGGTGTTGCAGCGAAGCCAAGCCTGATATTCTGCACCAGATTCATCAACTGGTTTAGCAAGAGAGCCATTCAAAAAACCAAGCTTGTTCTTAGCAGTGAGTGCCATCACCATGGAACGACTCCATGTGTGATAGTTATCCCCATCTAAAGGCTGAGAAACAAGAACCGTCCCTGGACTATCGCCATGGTGGAGGTGATAAGGAGAAGAGTCTTCGATGGAGAAAGATGAAGACATGAAGAAAATTTTCTGAAGAATTTCAGAAAGGGCTTTGATACCAAAACAAGAAAACAGAGGATAATGGAGAAAAACTGATTCTCGTCGTATTGAAGCTCTAAGGCTGTGCATGTATAAATAGGATTACAGAGGAAACAAAAATACAAACGGAAAAGAATATCTAAGCGAATATACAAGGGCCAGCGCATTCTAACAAGAAAAGAGAATATCTACAGCTCAGCTAAGCGGTTGTGGGCTTCTAGAAGGGTCTAGAGAAAAAGAAAAATGTTTTGCTCAAGCTCCACGTAGGCTGCTTGTATGATTCTTTTTTATTTTAGGCTTGTGATCGTAATATATTCCACCATTGGACCGATTCCCTTTTCTCGAGGGTCTTTCTCTTCAGAACTTGAGTGCGCTGGAGTACATAAGCAATGATGCCAGTAAAGTGTCCTCTTCTTCCCTCCAAAGTCTCACACTTACGAATTTGCCTAAGTTGAGGGGATGGTGGAGGATGAGGGAAGCAGTAACAACAAAGCATGACCAAACTTATAATCTTCCTTTATTCCCATCATTTCCAAGTCTTTCTTCTTTATATATCAAGAATTGCCCTATAAGGTCCATAATGGCAGACGTAGCACCAGGGACCCAAACAACACCCTCCTCTTCCTCTCCCTATTCCACTCTCTCCAAATTGAAGCATCTTAGCCTTTATGATTTACAGGAACTTGAATATCTGCCAGAGGAGTGGCTGCAAAACCTAACTTCTCTTGAGATTCTGAAGATTTGGAGGTGTCATAAACTACAAATATCCATGTCTCCACTCTTTCAATATCTCGTCGCGCTTGAAGATATGTGGATTGATAACTGCAAAGAACTTATCAGCAATGAGGATGAAGAGGGCGAGCAATGCCTTGGACCTACAATACTTCGTCATCTACAAATAGAAAACGTTACAAGCTTGGTTTCTCTCCCCAAGGAGCTTAGACATGCTACCGCTCTGCAATCGCTTAACATTATGGACTGCCCTAGTTTGGTGTCTTTACCAGAGTGGATAGCTGACCTCACTTCTCTTCATACACTTGAGATCTACAGATGTCACAATTTTAAAGGTATCCGCCACCTCACCTCATCTATTTTTGGAGAAAAGATGTGAAGAAGGAAAAGGCGAGGATCCGCCAAAAAATGCTGCCTAAACTTTTGAAAAAAAATCAATTGCAACCAGCTAAAACTCTTGAATAATTAATTATTTTGTCTACATATAATATCAAGTTCTTTCTTAATTCAGAATACTTTTGAACAATTCACAATATTGCAATAGATTCGTGCCTAGAAGTCTATTTAAATAGACTTCAAGAAAACTTAGTTCTAATTGGAATAGGATTTCAACAAAATTCGCTCAAATTTTGGGGCTTATATTTCGGGACGATTTTGGAATTGTAAATGTTTAAATTAGGAAAATTCTATTTTAGAGATATCCGTTGCATTTTGAATTATATTTTCAACGCTGCTAATTTATCTCCATTCGATCATTGAGCGAAAAGTTATGATCAAAACACTGAAACGTACTCAATTAGGAATTGACAAATTCAATTTTAACTTCAATTAATTAAATTCTAATTGGCTCATTCTCTTGATTGATTAGACTTAAACACATCATATAGGTCTTTTATCCTTGATTGATTATACTTAATCACATTTTATAGGTCTTACAATTTGAGTTGGATTTAGCCCACTTGAATTTGAGTCGATCAGCATGCATTGGATAAACTTTTTCACTGACTTAACCACTAGATTAAAACTTACAACCAAATATGTTTTGACACTTAATTTCTCAAACTTACAACCAAACCGGTTTGTAGAAAATTTCCTACAACTCACATATAAGATTGACATGTGTCCCTAGCATGTGAGAAACACATGTTATTTAAATAGCATGTGCTTCTCACATGTTTTTTTTATTATATGCTTTTTTAATAGCATTAATAAAAAAAAAAAAGCATGTGTTTCTCACATGTTTGAAGGACACGTGTCCTTTTTATATGTGGGTTGTAAAAAATTTCCTACAAACCAGTTTGTAGGAAATTTCTGTCCAACATTAAAAACCTAACAAAATGTCAATCATAACCCAACCCATTTAATTAAACTGGTCAGACTCTTCAATTTTTACCTGCTAATTTTGTGTTGGGTTTCTATCAAATTTGCAGGTCGTGTAAAAAATTGTTAGCCTTATATGTTGCGTGTCAAGTTCAAGTCTTTTGAAGCATGGGTATAAAATTATATAGGTCAACCTTAACTCAATCCATTTAATTAAACAGATAGGATCCCTCAACCTTACTCTTCTCTCTCACTTGCTCAAAGTAATACCAAGCAGCAATAGGTGAGATTCTTTCATCAAAGTTAGCATGCATGTGAGTGGTGATCACGTCCTAGAGATAGAAATTAACATCATAAGAATCTCCTAATATGGGAGAAAATTAATATCATATACAGTCCAAATACTTTGACAGGTCCACGAATATTTTTTTAACCTCAGTCAATGAATTAATCAATTACCATCTAACAACTCTTTGTTGTTTCTTTTTGTCTAAAGTAAGTTGATTTTATGATATCTGATTTTATGCATGCATGTGAAGCAACAAGAGCTTTGAATACGAAAAATATATAAGTAAATAATACTTGATTTTTTTTTTTTTAAAAATAATTTATTAAGTATTATTTATTTATATTTTTTTATTATAATCGACACGTGTCGCCATCTTATTGGCACTGACGTGACGCTTAACAAAATCTGTCAAAATTTTTTAACGGAATTTGACTTTAAGGAGTGATTTGTAAATTAAGTCAACCACAAGTACATTTGTAATTTAGGTTAACCACATGGACCAATAGTGCAGTTTTTCGTTTATAACATATAAAAATTTCTTTGGTTTTTTTATTTAGTGGCGCTTCAATTGTTTTCATTTTAAAAATAAATGCAAAATCAATTCATATGGTAATTGATCTAAATTACAAATCGCTCTTGGTGGTCTAAAAAATAATTCTTAGGTCCTTAGAGTAGGCAAAATTACAATTTAGTTTTTACAGTCAAATTCTGTCAAAACACTTGACGGATTATGTTTGTATTCCACGTTAAGCTTAAGGTTGGCAATTTTTGACACGACCCATGAACCCGGTACAAACACGACACGAAAAAATTGGGTTTAGGTTTAGCATTATCGGGTTCATGTCATAATCGGGTCAAACCGATTATAATCGTGTGTTCACGGGTCAACCTGCAACACGATTATGAAACGATTACTTAAAAAAGAAAATTATAGAAAGTGAATTAGTGAAACAGCGAACGGAGAAGTAGAACCCTAGCCACCTAGCCGCATACCCGCAGGTCCCGCACGCCCTTCTGCCCTTCATCACTTTCAGTCTCTCAATTCTGCAGCTCTGCCTTCAGGAGGTTTCAGCCAAAAACCTTCACAACTCACTACCCAATGTTACATTATCATCAATCACCCAAAAGCCACTCTAAACATCTTCCGCCATAGTAAAATGGGCACTGCCAATGAGGCAGAGCGTGCCTTGGAAATGGAAGCGATGCACAAGGAGGACACTTCTTGGCACCCTTGCCGGGTCTCTTTCTGGTGAGGCCTCCACTGCCCACTGTGTTTTCCCTTACAATTTGGGAGTCAAATAATAGTAAACACAAAATTCAATATCCAAAGCATCATTTTATGTTGATTTTTCTTTGCGTTGTGATCACGTGCCTCTCTTTGAAAACTGATTGCTTAAGTTTTCAAACAAAATTAAAACAATAAAAAAAAAAAAAAAAAAAAAAAAAAAAAAAAAAATTGGGTCATGTCGGGTTACAGGTTACCCAATTGTTAATCGGGTCATGGGCTCCAACCCAATTAATAATCGAGTTAGTCAGGTTGACACGAACCCGACCCATGAACCCGAATTGCTAAGCCTAACATCAGCACCAATAAAATGATGACATGTGTCATTCTTAATAAAAAAAAATATAAATATATATAACTAAAAATTAAGAGTGAGTTGTAAAAATATAAACATGTGTCCTACTCTAAGGACTTCTGAATTATTTTTTTATAACATAGGAACTGATTTTGTGTTTATCCCTTTATTTTAAGTGGTCTAACTAGGGCTGAGCATGGGGCAGGGGGCGGGGATGGGGTTTTTTTGACCCTGCCCCCCAGGGGTGCGGGTTCCCTTTGGGGAACCCGCAACTAGTGAAAAACATAATGAAACCGTGCGGGGTAGGGATAAATGGGGAAGGGATAAACGGGGCGGGGATCCCCGCGGGTTAATACAGAACCCATTACAAGGTTTGAGCTTTTCTTTATGAACATCTTCCAAGAAGACTGATAAATCAAACTGACATTCTAATAACCGAGGGTCCTAGACACTAACATACCAAAAGCCAAAAGAATCAAATTACATGAACCCCTTTTGGCCAAAAGTTCAGGAAAAAAAAAAAGCAAACACCCACCAAACCGTTTCTCGACCAAAATGGGTTTCTTTATTATCAATATACAGAAAAAGATGAGCTTCAAAATGGAGGAGCAACCAAGTTCACAGCATTAAGGGCATCGTCGAACAGGGGAAAAAAACCAAAATTTTAAACGGGAGAAATGGAGAATGGGAGATGTAATCCAATTTGCGAGAATGAATTATAGTTGCAATCCAATTTGCCACATCGTGGTTACAGAAATTTGCACTTCGATTAATATGACTAGCTTTCCAGCTAACTATTGGTGGGATGGTGGAGTGAATGTTTGAGATGATGGAAGCAATTCTCCAATCTGTAGTAATTGTAAGATGTTGAAGTGTCATTGTGACATTGAGAGAATTACACTCTAAGATAAAAGAAGATAACTCTAACAAAACTTCCAAACGAGCAGTCAGAAGAGCAGCAGTAGCCTCACCATAAAGTGCAGAGCAAGGTGAGCTAATAAGGGAGGTACACTTGATTATAGAACCAGTAAAGTCTCTGCAAAACTGCAGCCTGAGTAGAAAAAGTAGCTCTGATAGTAGTATCATAGTTTATCTTTAAATAGGGAGGGGAATGACTCTTCCAGACTTCAGGAGTTTTATCATATTTGGTTGTCCACGCAAAATAGTGCTCCAGCGCAGTCTTGTTAATTGTAGTTGATATGATAAAAGCATTCGGGATAATGCCATCATGATGAGTTTTATTCCTGGTAAACCAAAAGTAGTCACATGCAACAACAACAAATATTTGGAACTTATGAGTCTCTGCTGGAGGTACGCCAAGCATACAGTGTGGATGTAAAATAATAAGGAACCAATCTCTCGTGTTAGTAACATTTAATGCAATGATATTTAAATGCCAAAAAATTAGCGTCAAACCACACGTGCAATAGAACAAGTTGTTAGTTGATTTTAGTTTATTTCTCCTCTTAAGCTTATGGAAAATGATACTTTTACAATAAGTGCACAACATGTGCACTACCCCCCTCACATGAGGGTGGGGGCCACTCTCATGTGAGGAGGGGAGTGCCCATGTTGTGGGCTCTTGTAGTGCAGCAATCTAGGCCCTAAGCTTATTAGTTGCTTTCTCAAGGTACTTTAAAAAACAAAAAAAAACAAAAAAAAATGTGATGAGAGGTGTTGGGAGTGTAGAATTAAGGAAGATGTATTTGCTATAAAGCATATGGAGAGTCCAATGGGAACTGCTTAAAGAAAGGAAAAAATGATTTGTGGGCCCCACCCGTTATTTTTTATTAAAATAATGTTTTTTAATGACCTTGTTTGGTAAGAGAATAAGAATCGGTAGTGATAGATATAATATAAAATAAAAAAAAATTATATAAAAAAAGAAAAAAAAATTGTTTCGTAGTGAATTTTTTTTATTTGAATAATAAAAAGAATATTTATATAATATAAAGTTAAAATAATTTGAAATTGATTGTTTTAGGATAAGAGAGAGGAGGGAAGAAAAATTTTAATTTTATAGCCAAACAAACTCAATAAGAAAGCGTTCGAGTGTTAGAGAGAGAGAGAACAAGTTTGTGAGTCTGGTTTCACCGGGAGGGGGTGGCCTTGCGCCTCCTTCCTCCCGGTACTGATCTTTTCCTCTGGCTCCTCTTGAGCCAGGGCGGTTTTGTTACCCCTGGTTGTTCCAGTGGGTTAGCTTTCTCCCAACCACTAGGGTTGTGGAGCTTTTGTTCCACCCGGATTGTTCCGGTGGTGGCTGTGTTTCTCCTAGCTTTTGAGCTATGGAGTTTGTTTTTTCTTTTCTTGCTTTGCTTTCGTTTTTCTCTTTCTCTTTTCTGCAGATCGGAAGGCTTGAGCTGCTTCGCATGGTTTTCGGTTTCTGCCAAGTTAGATCTACTACGTTTCGTCGGAAATTTTGCGTCACGTCTTGCTCTGTTGTGTTCGCCGGCTGCTTATGAAGCCGCCTCCTCAACCACCGGCGGGTTTTGAGCTTCCATGCGCGGAGCGTGGTCCACACGTGCCATAGGCGACCTGCGCGTGTGTGAGCCACGCTCCTTCTTTCCGGCTGGGATTTGGGGGGGTTTCGTGTTGGTGGGGTGTCCGACGGCAGCAGGGGTGGTTCGGGGTGGCGCGTGTGCTACACGCGCCGGTGACCAGACGATCTCTTCCCCCGGCAGTTTCTGGGCTTTTCTGATTTGTGTTTTTTTCGTTATGTATATTCTTGTCTTTTCACAGTTTACCTTTGTAATGGGCTGTAAATTATTTGGGCATTTTAGGTGGCTTGTAAGCTAGACCAAGTTCTCTCATTTTAGTTGGTTTGTGCTTCAGTGTATAGAGAGGACCAAATTGTATGTTCATGTAATTTTAGTTTGTTGCTTAGGTAGCTGCTTTAAGCTAGGATCTGTTCCTAGTTTAGTGATTAGGGATTCTGTATCTCTATTCGCTACCTCATGCCTACGGCTGTGATTTGTAGCTTTGGACTGGATGTTTGCCTTCGGGCTGTTGTATTTTGCCTTTGGGCTTTGTTTATTAATGAAAGTTCCAGTTTGTTAAAAAAAAAAAAAACTCAATAAGAAAGCGACCACTTATGTCATAACAGTGGTCATGTTTTAATAAAAAAATTATTTTTTTAACAAAAAGTAACGAAAAATCGTCCCTGTGAATCACGTCCAGAAAGAAAGTGTCGGCCATGAGCGTTTGTCTGAAGAAAAGGACAGGTTAGCCACAGAAAGTCAAGAAAACGAAAAAGCAAAAGTAAAGAGCCACGTTAAAGTGGGGGATGACAATGAATGTGATAATTACAACTTCCTTTCACCTTCTTGGAAGAAACGCCCGTATTGGAAGATCACTTTATATAAATAAATTTGAAAAAGAAGATTATTATTAGTAATACAATATAATAAAAAGTAACGCATATATTTAAAAAAACAACATAATTATTTTGTATAGTTCAATATATATTTTCATTTGGAGTATTAGTGTATGTTTATACAACTTCTTTTAATACTTTAAATTTCAAAATTCACAATTCTAGAGTATCGAATAATCTTATCGATTAAAACATGCTTTCAAGCGATCATCACCTAAAGATTCTATAATTTAATCAAATAAAAAATCAAAGAATTTTCATATATTATAAACTACCAAACTTATTCTAAATTAAGAAATATTTTTATTTACTATATATGTATATGTATAACTACTTTTTAAAAGATTTTGACAACTCCTCATTTCAAAATTAATAAAAATTATAGTTATAGACAGAATCTATAATTTTCTTTCCACACGATAAAGATGTCGTTTACTCCTTATATTCAAAAATGGGGGCCTGATTATATACCAAAAAGAAAAAAGAAAAATGCATTTTATGGACATTTGATCGTTTTGCAAGTCCAATGAGGATTTTTTTTTCCCATGCCATGGAGCGTAGATGGAGGTCAGGTGTACATGTAGACATATATGTTATTTATATTATTTGTAGTTACAAAATGTGAATATTATTTTTAGACACATATGTTTGCATTTGTATCATGTTTTTACTAATCACGCATGCGTGGTTATTATCCGTTATCTATTAAAGTTCATGGCTCATTTCACTATTAAAAAAGACGTCTTGAGAGAGTAGGGGATACAATGACTTATAAACAGCCCAGATCTAGTAAATCTTAGCGATGTTGGACACTTTAACACGCCCCCTCACGTGTAGCAACTTTTTGGCCAATCATGTTCGATATAGAGGATAGAAAGATGGTGTTTAATCGGGCCATAGTAGGAAGAATATTCCAAGCAATTTTTCAAAAGAAATTCCTAAGTCAGTCATTGAGGTTAAATTTCAACAAAGCTTTCCAAAAGGTCAATGGGGCAATAGGATTACACAATGGTTAGTGTGATTGAATGAGTGTAAGGTACGCTGAATTGACTGAGAGCTGAATTGACTGAGAACTTACCAAGCAAGAGGATGTCCAGATGTAGTGAGGATTTGGATCACTTAAAATGCGAATTTTGAAAATCTCAAAATTCTTGCTGATATCAACATTGGTATTATTTAAAGCTCAAGCTCATTTTAGCTTACAGTTGGCTCTCATTTTGGATCATACTTTGATTTTCCCTCTTTTAGCTTATTGTTTGTCAAGTAAACCTTCTCCTCTGCAATGTGTTTTTAAATTTAAAAAATGAGCATATATTTCCTATTGCTGTTTTTTGACTTGGTAATCTTGGCAGCTCATAAGAGCATATGGTTGTGCATTTTCTTTTTGGGTTGATTTACAGGGGATCTTGTCAATGGTTCCTCTTCATTTGAACCAAGGAAGACTGCTTTTTCTCTTGCAGCAATTAGCCTTCAATATCAATAACGACCCTAAAATCTTGCTTGAATAACAGACGTGACTAATGTCATAATCCCAACAGACCCAATAATTGCATACTCAACCATCAACGTAGCTTGCCTACAATTATTGGTGCTGACCTCTCAAGTACTTGTGTTTTGATGCATGTGATCCATTCCATGCCCATGACCTGTAAATGACTCTACCTTCTCTAAATTGTGCAGATTACTTTGAGCCAAGCTGTTGATGTATTGTGGACCTTGCACAAGTCTCACAAGAAATGGGTCTCAACTGTGTAGAGTCGAAATTATATTTAAGATCTGTGAAAAAAGTCAGGTTATTCATGTTCATATCTTAGTTTCGTTTTGTTTTCTTGTCTAAAGTTTTATACCCAAATGAGATTTTGCATTTTATATTCCATTTATATTTTAATATATGATGTTCAATGAATCTGTATGTTGATCTGGTATGTGCTTTTGTTGGGTAATTTGTCCTTTTCAATTTGGCTGTGGTTGATTCTTTTTTAATTCTTTTTCCCTTTTGTTTGGTTTTGTTCTTATCATCAGCGACTTTAACGTGTCATCCCCCACCACTCCCACATAAAGTTAAACTTGTCCTGCCTCCTGTATACCATTGAAAATGAAAATTGCTTGCTGCTGGAAACGATTCTAGTTGTTTATTGAGTAATAAATTATGGCTGATGAAACTTCAAGTCTGTCATCCCCCACTTTAACTTGTCTTTACCTCCGCTTTTTTGTATTTTTCACTTCCTGTGGCCGGCTAACCTGTCCTTTGCTTGAGACAAACGCACATGGCCGGCCTCATTGGACTTTCTTTAAGCAGTGCCCATTGGCTTCTCCATCTGCTTTACAGCAAACTCATCTTCCTTAATTCTACGCTCCCAACACCTCTCTATCATCACTACTTCGACAGCGGCCTCTTTTTTTTTTTCTTTTTTTTTTTTTCAAAAAGGGTAGAAATGGCAACCAACTAAAGAGGTCTGAATGAGAGAAATCACAAACGCTCCCTCAAACTCAATTGAGTCATAGCGTAATCCAGTTTCACCAAAATATCAATGAGATCCAATATTGCATCTAAGTTCTATTTGCTTTCATGCAAAACAACTTTTGAGAAAAATAAATTTTTGTTAAATTTATTTTGGAAGAAAATCACCAATTTTATATTGTGGTACTGAAAATATTAGAGTAATTCTACATGTATATCAAGAGTCCATCAAGTATTTATAAAAAATGAGGAGACTTTTAAGATCAGCATTTGATCAAAATTATCATTTGATCAATCACACACCCAATATAAATTTTAAAAGCCACTTCATTTTTTGATGGATACTTGATAGACACTTAATGTACATGTTGAATTATTTTTATTATCCTACTATAATTGAAAACTTATCAAAAATCATTTTAAAAATTTTGGACAGCGTCAAGTCAAATACCATTACCAGTGATTCCCCTCGCCCCCCCCCCCCCCAAAAAAAAAAAAAAAAACTACTCCACAAAAAAAAAAAATATGAAAAAAAAAAATCAAACATTTTTCCCTTTTTTTGCCGGTAGCCGAACCACTTTCGTTACCCTTGAAGTGCTTTAATTAGCTACCCTTACAAGGCCAATTAATAAAAAAAAATCATCTTAGGGTTTGGCCTTTGGGGTAGCCGAACCACCTCCGAGGCTATGGGAATGATTCGGAACCCCTCAGGCCGGCCAAAGGACCACCCCTAGGTGCTCTTTTTTTTTTTTCTTTTTTTTTTTTTCAATTTCTTTTCATATATTGTTGTGTTGTTGTTTTTATTTTTTTTTTTATTTTTTTAGTTTTCTGGTTTTTTAATTTTCTATTTTTTATTTTTAACGAGCCATAGTGACACTTATCAGTTTTTGAAGGGTATTGACGTGGACTTCCGTCAATTTATGGATGGAGGTACCATATCTATTTTCAACCATAAGTGAGATACCATCTACAATACAAAGTGAAACGGTTTCGCTATGAAGTTGTTAAGCTATGTAGGAAAAAAATAAAGTTGTTAAGCTACATGAAGCAAAAATGTAGTTAACCCTATATTCTATTTACTAAATTCACCAAAATGATATTGTTTTGGTCTTTAATACCAAAATGACTTGTTTGGAGATTAAGTATTGGTTATGTTCACTTCACCAGTTCACCATGACGCCACCAGAGCTCAAAGCCACCATCTTCTTCCTCTTGCCTCTCATCTTTGGTTCGCTCATATCTCAAAGACTCTCAAATTGTGTAATGTGTATCCTTTTGTCCAAAACAATTATTTGGTGTTTGATATATGTTTATAATTCAAATATATGTTTATATCTCCTAGTGGCAGTACTGTGCAAATATATGTAGATGTCCATTGTTAGATCTATTTCGTATAGCTAGTTCATTACTATTACTTTTAAAATCCTTTAAAATATGTCCTAATAGAAATTTAAAGATAGTCTTAAATACTAAAATAGGCTCAAAATGCATGCAGATAATGTTAAAGTGTCTCATGTCGCTAAGGTTTACCAGACCTAGGCTGTTTATAAGCCATTGTATTCCCTCATCTTTTAAGGCGTATTTTGAGAGTAAAATGAGCCAATAGATTTTAATATGGTATCAGAGTCGGTCCATTGCGATGATGGGCTTTTTCCTCATGTCAGTTGAATACGTGTTTCGCCAAAAAGTTGCCACACGTGAAGGGGCGTGTTAAAGTGTCCCACATCGCTAAGGTTTACTAAACTCGGGCTGTTTATAAGCCATTGTGTCCTCTCTTCTATCAAAACAGAGGTCATGAGTTTAGAGCATGTTAATAGTCCCACATTGCCAGTGTATACTTGGGTTGTGGGTTTTATAAGTCTTAAACAAACCTCTTTCTTTAAGGTACCTTTTGTGAAAGAGTAATGTTTAATGAACTTTATCATGGTATCAGAGCAGGTTCCTTTGAGCATTTCTTTCCGTTTTGCCTACGTGTTTGGCCAATAGTGCCACAAGTAAGAGAGCGTATTAAATTTGTCCTACATCGTCTAGTTTACATTCACCTGGCCTCTTTATAAGCCATGGTGTCCCCTCCTCTCTTAAGGCGTATTTTGAGAGTGAAATTGGCCCGTGGATTTTAATATGGTATTAGAGCTGGTCCCTTGTGATGATGGGCTTTTTCCTCTTGTCGGTTGAACATGATTAGCCAAAAAGTTGCTACACGTGAAGGGGCGTATTAAAGTGTCTCACACCGCTAAAGTTTATTAGACCTGGGCTGTTTATAAGTCATTGTGTCATCTCCACTCTCAAAGCGTTTTTTGAGAGTGAAATGAGCTCATGGACATTAATAGATAACGGATAATAACCACGCATATGTGGTTAGTAAAAACATGATACAAATGCAAATATAAATATTTAAAAATAATATTCGCATTTTGTGACTACAAATAATATAAATAACATCTACGTCTACATGTACACCTGACCTCTTTCTACGCTCAATGGCATGGAAAAAAAAATAAAAAAAAAATCATTCATTGGACTTACAAAACGATCAAATGACCATAATATGCATTTTTCATTTTTGTTTTTTTGGTATATAATCAGGCCCCCATTTTTGAATATAACGAGTAAAAGACATCTTTATCGTGTAGAAAGAAAATTATAGATTCGGTCTATAACTATAATTTTTGATAACTTTGAAATTAGGGGATTGTCAAATCCTTTTAAAAAGTAGTTATACATGATATACATATATAGTAAATAAAAATATTTCTTAATTTAGAATAAGTTTGGTAGTTTATAATATATGAAAATTCTTTGGTTTTTTATTTGATTAAAATATAGAATCTTTAGGTGATTTCTTTTTGTTTGGTTTTGTTCTTATATATATATATATATATGCTGATTAATAAGTGGGATTTAGAGAAAAATAAAAACAGTAATTGGGAAAGGCAAAAAAGCAATAAGCAATTTTTTATTTTATTTTTATTTTTTTTCTAAAAACCACATTATTAGAATACTTATCGTCAGCAACTTTAACGAATCATCCCCAACTACTCCCACATAAAGTTACGCCATATATTGAAAATGAAAATTGCTTGCAGCTGATCAGAACGATTCTCGTACGTTGTTTATCGCTGATGATCAACTTCTACTCTGTCATCCCCCACTTGAACGTGTCCCTTACTTTTGCTTTTTTGTTTTCTTCAATTCCGGTGGCTAACCTGTCCTTTTCTTGAGACAAACGCGCGCACATGGCCGGCCTCATTGGACTTTCATAAAGCAGTGCCCATTGGCAATTGCCCTTCCGCTTTATGCAAAACTCATCTTCCTTAATTCTACGCTCCCAACACCTCTCATCACTACTTCAACAGCGGGTTTCAGCATTAATCACTTGATTCACCATCAACAAATGGCGGAGTCAGTTCTCTTCGACACTGCTGCCACTATTATTAAGAATTCGGCCTCTCTTGCTCTTCAAGAGATTGGACTACTCTGTGATTTCAAAGATGAGCTTAAAAAGCTCGGGAAAACGGTTTCCACCATCCAAGCTGTGCTTTTGGATGCGGAGGAGCAACAGGCCCACAACCGTGCGGTCAAAGATTGGCTGGGGAAGCTCAAGGATGTCATGTACGAAGCCGACGACTTGCTGGATGACTACTCCACTGAACTTCTACGGCGACAAGTCATGGCAGGGGATAACAAGGCAAAACAGGTAAATTCATAAACGTGCATGATGATGTCGTTTGTAAGTTTTAGTTTAAAATACCTCAACGACATATTTCTAAAGAATAAATCCACAACAACAATTAGCTCATGATTCCTAGTAGCCTTTGCTATTTTGGTGAGGCACAACTAATTTTGATGAGTACTGTTTAAAAAGCTATAAAAATTGTCAATTTTTTATTATTATTTTTTTTTCTTCCCTTTTTTCTCATTTCTTTCTCACACGAATCGGTCAGCACAACACCACTTTTTTTCCTTTCTTTCTCCCTTTTTCTTCTCTCAACTCTCACACCATTATTTTCTCCAAAATATTCAAAAATATGACTGTTAAAAAAAGACTAACATTCAAAAAAGATTAAATAGAGAAAAAATAAAGAAATCTGAAAAAAATATTATTTAAATAGAATAATGATATTGAATAATTAAAATAGTGAGGCGGCTAAATGTGCTTTAAAAAATTGGCTCACCAAAATAGATAAAAGTAATTTTTAGTTATTTTGATGAGTGAAATTTGGTGAGAGATTACCTTACATTTCGAAACAACTATTCAAACATTTCAAAAAAATCTAACTTACATTTACGACAATTACAAACATGAACTTCATATTTTCCTTAATTACACACATAGCCAAAAAAAAATGTTTTAACTTTTCGGAATGGACCATACTGAATAGTTGTGGGTATTACAGGCACGCATATTCTTTTCCAAATCGAACCAGCTTGTTTATGGCCTTAAAATGGGTCATAGGATCAAGGTAGTTAGAGCAAAACTGAATGAAATAGCAGAGGATAAGAAGAGCTTTTGCTTTACGGAGCACACACAGCTTGAGCATAGGAGGAGAGAAGATACACACTCTTTTGTACCTGACGAAGAAGTCATTGGGAGAGAGGATGAAAAGAAGGTTGTTAAAGTGTTGTTATTCGATTCCAATGTGAAAGAGAATGTTTCCATCATTCCTATAGTTGGGATTGGTGGACAAGGAAAGACCGCGCTTGCTCAGTATGTGTACAATGACGAGGAGGTCCAAAGACATTTTGATCTGAGGTTGTGGACATGCGTCTCTGATCCTTTTGACATAAAAACTATTGTTCAAAAGCTCATAGAATCTGCAACTAAGGACAAACCTAAAAGTCTTGAGATAGATCCGTTGCAAAGTTTGTTTCGAGAAACAATTGATGGGAAGCGATACTTACTTGTTTTAGACGATGTATGGAATGCGAATTCTAATAAATGGTCCGACTTGAAAAATCTATTGGTGGGTGGCCTGAAGGGAAGCAAAGTTTTGATTACCACACGGAATGAAAAAGTTGCAGACATTACACGCACAACTTCACCGTATTTTTTGGAAGGTCTATCTGAAAGTAGTTCTTGGGATTTATTCAAGAAAATAGCATTTAAAGATGTGGAAGAGCCAAAGAATCCAAGGTTAGTAGAAATTGGAAAGGAGATCGTAAAAAAGTGTGCACGAGTTCCTCTTGCTATAAGGAGCATAGGGAGTCTATTACATTTCAAAAATTCGGAGGCTGAATGGTTGAAGTTTCAAACCAATAAACTTTACGAAATAACTCAACAAGATAATGATATTTTACCAATACTTAAGTTGAGTTATGATCATCTCCCGCCACACTTGAAGCAATGTTTTGTTTTTTGTTCGTTGTTTCCAAAAGATTACGAAATTAAAGTGAAAGTGTTGATTCAGTTATGGACAGCGCAATGCTTTATTCATTCGTCAGATAGAACGATATGTCTTGAAGATGTTGGTCATGAGTATTTTATGAATTTGCTTTGGAGGTCGTTTTTCCAAGACATAAAAAGAAATAAATATGGAGATATAGAAAGTTGCAAAATGCATGACCTTATACATGATCTTGCACAATCTGTAGCAGGGGATGAGTGCTTAATTTCAAATCCAGATGCAGTAAAAGTAGTTGAAAGAACTCGCCACGTGACATTCGATTCATTAAATTCATTATGGGATATTCCAGCTCCCTTGGTTGAGGCAGACAGACTGAGAACCCTTCTTCTGCAACCTCCTGGAAAAGGATTCCTTTTGCCAGTACTTGAGGGGAATAAGCGAGTCTATGATACACTTGTTTCAAGTTTTAAATGCTTGCGTGCTTTGAATTTGAGTCACTCGAATATTCAAGAAGTGCCGAATTCCATTGGCAAGTTAAAGCATCTAAGATATCTTGATCTTTCTTGGAATAGTAATATCAAACTACTCCCCGCTTCTATAACTAAATTGCAGAATTTGCAAACACTAATACTCGAGTTTTGTGGTGGGCTTAAGGAATTGCCGGAAGACACTAGAAACTTGATCAGCCTTAGGCATCTTGTGCTTGATGGGTGTAGGAGCTTGACTCATATGCCGCATGGACTGGGAAAGTTGACTGCTCTCCAAACACTGTCGTATTACATTTTAGGGAAGAAGGAAAGTTCTGTTCCAAAGCAAAAGTGGGGGCTAGGCGATCTGGATGGTTTAGATGAGTTGAGAGGAAGCTTATGTATTATGGGTTTAAAGCACTTGAGATCTTCTCCATTGGAAGCCAGGGCTGCAAACTTGGAGAGGAAACAATACCTTCGAATATTGGAATTAAAGTGGCACTATTATTTTGACGCTGATTATGATGATAATAATGATGATAGTGATGATAAGGCAATTGTAAATGATGAACAACTGTTGCAAAACCTTCGGCCACACCTAAATTTGAAAGAATTAATGATAAAAGGGTATGCAGGCGTGAGGTTTTCCGACTGGGCGTCCTCGCTCTCGAATTTGGTTAAAATTAGCATAAGCTGTTGTAAATGGTGCCAACATATCCCACCATTGGACCGATTCCCTTTTCTCGAGGTTCTTTCTCTTCATAACTTGAGTTCGCTGGAGTACATAAGCAATGATGCCAGTGAAGGGTCATCTTCTTCCCTCCTAAGTCTCTCGCTTGTGGCATTGCCTAAGCTGAGGGATGGTGGAGGATGAGGGAAGCAGTAACAACAGAGCATGAGCAAAATTATAATCTTCCATTATTCCCATCATTTCCAACTCTTTCTTCCTTATTTATCCAAGGTTGCCCTATAAGGTCCATAATGGCAGACGTAGCACCAGGGAGCCAAACAACACCCTCCCCTTCCTCTCTCTTTTCCACTCTCTCCAAATTGAAGTATCTTAGCCTTTCTTTTTTAGTGGAACTTGAATATCTGCCAGAGGAGTGGCTGCAAAACCTAACTTCTCTTAAGCTTCTGAGTATTTCGTACTGTTATGAACTACAAATATCCATGTCTCCACTCTTTCAACATCTCGCCGCGCTTGAATATATGAAGATTGATAAGTGCAAAGAACTTATCAGCAATGAGGATGAAGAGGGCGCGCAATGCCTTGGACCTACAATTCTTCGTCATCTACAAATAAAAGAAGTTACAAACTTGGTGTCTCTCCCAAAGGCGCTTAGGCATGCTACCGCTCTGCAATTGCTTAACATTGAGAAATGCCCTAGTTTGGAGTCTTTACCAGAGTGGATAGCCGACCTCACTTCTCTTCAAAGACTTCAGATCTACAAATGTGACAATTTAATATCACTGCCTGAAGGGATGCATTGCCTCACCTCCCTGCGTCATTTGACAATTGCAAGGTGCCCTCGCTTGGAGGAAAGATGTAAAGAAGAAATAGGAGAGGATTGGCCAAAAATTGCTCACATCCCAAACTTTTCGAATAAGTGGGAACCAATATTCTTCAGGTTTTGAGAATAAGGAGCTAATATTCTGCAATGGCTTGAAGAAAAGATGTGAAGAAGGAAAAGGCGAGGATCTGCCAACAATTGCTTGCTACCAATTATTCTTCAGGTTTTTAAATCACCAATTAGACAGTAATTTTCTTCTTCTTGTTGTCCATCTCCATTTTACTTTGTCAGGCTTTTGATAAATAATCTTTGACTTCATATGCAGAACAAACTGTAGCATGGAACAAACAAGGGTTTAAGAATAGACACATTTTCAGACCTGGCCGAAAATCAGATTTGCACAAAGCTCTCAAATTTCCAGTATTGTTTCCTATCTTTCACTTCAATGGCAGTCCTACGTGTCTAATATCTTGTTTTTTATTTTTATTTCTATTTTTTTTAGAAAAAAATAAACAAATTTCTCGCATCTTCATTTGAAATGTACATTCTACAAATGGTAGCATCACGTATTGGGTAAAAGACTTATGATAGACCAGGGAAGTCAATCCCATCCCAAATTTTCATAAAAACGCAATAAAAGTTTTGCATAACCCTGGGTTTTCTCATAATCAAATGCTTATTAGACATATTCTTTTTGTTATTATTGTTACTGGAGTTTAACTGCAATTCTCTCTGTTCATGGATTGATTTTACTTTTTTACTGTTTTCATTGAAAAATTTGGAGTTAGTATTGAGTTTATTATTTGGTTTTTTGATGGTCAGAGAGACATGCATAGAAAAGCATCCATTCATGATATGGGTGTGAGAATCATTGGGTTATTTTTGCAATATGCTCGGATATGTCAGCCTCACTTGTAGACAAAACAATGGACACTATACAGAGCACTTCCATGATGAGGAAGTTCGGGTGAGTAAATGTTGCAAGAATGACAATGTGCTGAGCTTGTGAAAAGGGGACATTCAATAAACCATTTTATGCATTTCTAAATAGTATTTTGCCTACAATTTGTTGAACACGTTTTATCAGCATTTAGAACTTGAAAGACATGATCAAGAATCCTAGCTATCCTCAAAAGCCACCTAACAAGTATTTTGCATTTGCAGGTTCTTCCTTTTGCTTGAAAGCATTTTAATCCCAAAAGACAGTGATAATGCTTGTTTGTCTTCAAGTGAAATTGGTTGTTGTGCTTCAAGGGTACTGACTGGAACTGAAGATTGTGTTAGCCAACCACTCTATTTATGTGTCTCTTGTTAGTGCAGTGCTTTTGTTAGTGCTGCCTTTGCATATGGTTTTTGCAATTTATATTCATGGTTTTGTAATATCTAAGTATGCTTTTATAAAATTCAGTGTGTTGAAGATTCAGATTGTTAATATTTTTTAATGTGTTACAAATTTAAAATATTAGGCACTGATGCCTATGGAAGCCTGGATCATAGTGATCTCACTTCCAAGTCTGGATGGAATGATATACTTAGGATGAACTGGAAAACAAGCTTGAATCTGAAATAAGAAGAGTTTTCAAGATTCAACTCTTGATCCGATAAGAAAAGCATATCTTATTCAAAACCTTATGAACAGTTCAGTTTATGGTGTGACACTTTTATGAATCTTATTCCAACTATTTAAATTAATATGATTTTGTAAATATTCTGATATATAAATGGGTATGGTTAGTCAGTGAATAGCGTCTCAATAGAAGTTACTTCAGGTCACAACTAGTGAAAGTTCAAATTATGAAGATTTACTTGAATTTTCTCCATTAATTATTTCATGGTTTGGAGAAATTGCAAACTCTGTGCAGCTTGCTGTGTCATGTTATTTACATGCAGTTTCTGCTAGTACATTTAATGGATATGTAAGTTTGCCCTTTTATTGTTTGCTTGAGTGTCCGTGGACTTCCATAGCTAATATTTTTAATATCTATATTTATTGGCAGGAAAGCTACGGCTGAAATATTGTGTATGCAGTGCTTGAAAATTCAGCCTGTTGGGCCAGTTTGCTCAATTCCTTCCTGTGGTAGACTATCGATAGCAGTGTACTATTGCAGTATTTGAAATAAATTTGATGATAAAAGGTAAATACTTTTGTTATTAATTTTTCCTCCCTAATCATTTATTGATGACATCAGTTTTTACGTTTTCAGTGTTTAATAGACTGCAAATTATCAGATCTATAATTTGACAATGTAGGAGATTTGTTGGAGCCAACTGAAAGGTTTGAGTGCAAAATCATCTGTTCTTTTTTTCTTTTTTTCTTTTTATTTATTATTATTATTTTTTTTTCTTTTGTCAGTTGTGCAGCTGTGTACTGTGAGTCCATTTTATGGTAGGTGGCCTGGACAATTGGCGACTTTATCCATGTGATCAATATGGTATTCGTTCTCTCTTTTCACTGTTGCCTAGAACTGGCTAAGCTATTGATTCTTGTTACTGACTTGTTCATTGTTTGTACATTCATACATCTCTAACCTACTGGCTAAGCTATTGATAGTTGCACTTTTATTTTTGTAACAATGGTTCACATTTTGTGTTTAATCAATGTATGATTGGTTAGATATGTGTATACAAGAGTTTTATGGTCCATATTAACTGATGGAAGCAGAGTGTTATATATGGCTGCCATTCTTGTTGTCTTTTCTTTCTATAATCTAAATTTAGTGATTATTTTACTATGGTTTTCTTAGGAAAAGTGAATTCCTACCTTCTTCTCCTTTAATCAATTTTCTCCCTAAATCTTGTTTCTTTGGCAGAACAAAGATGTAACTGATGCAATTCAGAAGGTTGCTGCTGCTTATGACTGCAAAATTGTTGAAGGTGTTCTTCGCCATCAGCTGAAGCAGTTTGTGATAGATGGTAACAAGGTTGTATTGAGTGTATCTGATCCAGAAACAAGAGTTGAAGATGCAGAATTTGAGGAGAATGAAGTTTATGCTGTTGATATTGTAACAAGCACAAGTGAAGGCAAGGTAATTATAAGAGAGCCGTTGACAGGAACTACAACTTGAAGATGAAAGCATCTAGGTTTATTTTCAGTGAAATAAATCAGAAATTTTCTATCATGGCATTCACAGCTAGGTGTGTTGTGCCTTCACGGCATTTTTTTAAGACATTGTCTTTTGCCATCTACTCTTCAACCTTTAATAGTTCATGTGGAGTTTCTCTACATCAGGACTCTTGGAGGACAAGAGGGGTCGGCTGGGTTTGGTGGAATGTGTTCTTCATGAGAAGCTGGGTGGGAAACTCTTGTCTTGGTTAATAGCAGAACCCTGGTCAGATTCCCTCACAGTTGATGTTAGTTTTGCTAATTTTGCAAAAAATGGGTTGTTGGTTTTGCAGGTGATAATGTTGCTCACATCAAATTCACAGTTTTGCTAATGCCAAATGGTTCAGATAGAGTCACATCTCATCCTCTGCAGGAGCTGCAGCCCACAAAGACGATAGATCAACCTGAAATCAAGGCCTGGTTTAGATAGAGTCACATCCCATCCTTGTTGAGAAAGACATAATATCTGGATCCTTCATTAACATAATATCCGGCCATTCATTAACAAATATTGTATTAGTTGTATTTTATTTAGTTGCCTTTTGTATTTTGATTTCCTAGAATAGATCAGCGTGATAGTAGGAAATATCCTGTATAAAGCTATGTCTCCTAATTCAATAGAAAGTAATTCAAGGCAATATTCTTTTCCATCTTTACATGGTATCAGAGCAGGGAACGATACCCTAGCTCTCTGTTTTTTTTTCTTTGCCTTTGTTTGCTGTTTCCATCATCACCATGGCAAACGAGCAGTCTTCTAATGGAGGTGGAGTTGCTGCCAATCCTTTTTTTCTTCATCATTCTAATCATCCAGGAATGGTGCTTGTTTCCAAACCCCTTGATGGGGAAAATTATTCGACATGGTGTAGAGCCATGACGATTTCTTTGAATGCCAAATCCAAGTTAGGTTTCATAGATGGAACTACCACAATGCCGTCTGCCACAGCCAAACCAGACAATTATGCTGCGTGGAAAAAGTGCAACGATATGATTCTCTCCTGGATTCTTAATTCACTCACATAGGATCTTGCAGACAGTGTGATTTTTTCAACCACCGCCCAGGAGGTATGGGAAGACCTTCAGGATCGTTTTTCTCAAAGCAATGCTCCTCGCATTTTCCAGATTGAGAGGGACATTGCTTGCCTTGCTTAGGATCAGTTGACTGTTGTAACGATCCACCCCCAATGACACAATACTGTCCGCTTTTGGCTCCCCATATCAGACTTCCCAGGAGGTCACCCATCCTGGGATTGTTCTCGCGGCGACTCGCTTAACTGCGGAGTTCTGATAGGTTCATTGCCATCACGGCTTTAAAACGCGTTGTGTCATAAATGGTGCATTTATACATATAAGCACATCCTCATTCCCAGGCGATGTGGGACGTCACAATCACCCCCTCTTTGGACCCAGCGTCCCCGCTGGCGTCCCTCATTGGGCTTGTGCACGCTCCCACCATCTCAGGCTGGGCAATGGCTCTGATACCATTTTCTGTGACGACCCGTTTTTTTTTTTTTTTTTTTTATACAAAACGTAAAACGAGTCATCGCAATGGCACGACTACGTGTCGCTCAGCCAACATATGGCACATGCCCCATAACATGTACCTGATAATCAGAGTATAACATATATCTATCTATGCAGCGGAAAACATAAATCTGAATAGCGGAAATTACAACTTATACATCTATCACAACTTAATTACAACAAAGAGCCATTTAACATCTATCTGTTTGAATCTTATTAACACTATAACAATAATGGCTTAACAAAGAATAAGTGACACAAACGTCACAAGCCATACCAAACCTATAAAATAGTGGACAACCCGTGGTCCGACAATTACAACTGTCACGGCGAGCTTCAGTCATAATATCCCAAGCACACTGCTACCGACCCATCGACTATACCGAAGTACCTGCAGCCAAAGAAACATCATCTACACGGTTCTGGTGGTGTCCACATCCGCATAGGTGAAAGAATGAGTTCACCGCCTTAGTATACCTCATACTAAGACCTCAGTGGTATAAGACTAACTGAGTTTTCACAAAGAACCAACCTCTATTTATTTTTAGTCGTGCGAGCACTATATTAGCCACAATTTACCAACAGCTAATGTAGCAAACACCGACTATTCAGAAATCATTTAAAACATACTATATAGCTGTGAAAACATGTAGAAGTTCCAGACATCCCTCCTTGGAAGTTTCTACATATAGACCCCTCTATAATAATACTTTTCACCGGTCGCTTGGACATATGTGCACACGATCACTCCATCACAGATATCACGTATACACATAGGTCTTAAGCAAAGAACATGGCATCTTACTCTTCCGTACTAGGATAACATCCTTCAACAAAACACTTGCAACACCATCTCTAATCGTATTCCAGCTTCGTGCCTTGACGCCAGTAGATCATGAGAACACTAGAGCTAAACTCAATCATGCTAACACGTCTTTCCTGGAGAACAAGAATAGTCAACCTTCTTACTCATAGACATGCCATTACTCGCACCTGGGCAATCATGTATCCATGTACTTTCAAGTTCAATGTATGCTATTAACACATGTGACCATCCGATAAAAATATACATAAGATCTTTTCATGAAGACTCTTATGCATACCAATACGTCTAGCAAAACTACTCATAACATAAAAACATCACTCATTAAACAATGCTATACATGATATGCATGACTGGGTCTACTGGGGCTTCGGTCCCCCACAATGCTGATAACTGTTGTTTTACTGTATATCCTGTTCCTTTACTGCTGTACTACTGTTGATGTATGCTCTATACTACATGCTCAATGTTCCGTGCTTGACCAGTATATATTTCACTACTGCATCATGCTCAAATCATGCAGTTGTTAAATCACGTCCTTTTAAAACTAAACAAATCCAGCATTTTACCCAACACTTTGAAATCATTCAAAACTTAGCTTCTTTATCAAATCTACGCAGTTTCAACATGACATGTTCTCAAACAATTTGCATAATTTAAATCTCAACCGCAGAACTTAACACTTTAAATCTATTCAATACTTTTCACTCATACACTATCTCTTTAACATCATTGATATAGTTTAAACATAATCGAAACTAATAAATCATCTCAAAGCATATACATTTCATCATATGGTTGGTTCGGTTTCATAAACAATATATATATTTTTATCAATCCAATACATATAAAAATATATATTTTCTCAGTGAGTGGAATACCCACCTTGGCTGCATTGGACTCAACTCGAACTCTACATTGGAGAACCCGTTGAAGTCTCCAACTATGAGACGATCCTGCAAATATTTATAACGTTAGACTATGCTATGGACTCCTTACTTTACGACGCCTAAACTACCTGCGCTCTCACACGTCGCTTTATCCACTTCTAAAACTTAGTTAAGTACCTAAACTATTATTAGGTTAACATTTATGTCTAGGTTCATATAATCTTTGTTTATTAATACAATGTGTGACGTCCCACATCGCCTGGGAATGAGGATGTGCTTATATGTATAAATGCACCATTTATGACACAACGCGTTTTAAAGCCGTGATGGCAATGAACCTATCAGAACTCCGCAGTTAAGCGAGCCGCTGCGAGAGCAATCCCAGGATGGGTGACCTCCTGGGAAGTCTGATATGGGGAGCCAAAAGCGGACAGTATTGTGTCATTGGGGGTGGATCGTTGAAAATGGTATCAGAGCAGTTTGTTCTAGGGTTTGTTAGGAAAGCGGAAGTCTAGGTTTGTATTAGAGTCTAAGGATAACAAGAGAGCCTTAGGGTTCTAAAAGTTTTAACACAGATAAGAAAACTTAAATATGAATTCTTGTATGCATTGCATGGATCTTGTAATGCATCTATTAGGTTTTATGTTGTCTATGTAGCATGGTTATGTGTAGACAAGCTATGCCACTTAGACAATGACCTCTTCTTTGGTTCGGAGGTGTTGCATGAGTTTTGATTGATTCGAGTGCAACACATTCCCTTTGTCTTGTCCACGTATGTGGAGTCGTGTAGGTAGAGGATAAACCCTTAGGTCGAAACGTGCGTGGCCAAGTTTGTTGGTGACGCTATTTTTGGTAGGCCTAGGTGTCTAGTCGTATAGTCTTTCAGAAGAGTCTAGCGTGATTGTGTTAGGTTATAGGCGATGTAAGAGAGAGCTCCTCGTGAGGGTAGACTAATAACCGTCCTTTAAGAAGTGGTGACGTATTCTTAGGACGCATCAAAGGAGACTCGAATCTTGAAGAGCGTGATCAATCAGCAGAATAGAGATTAAAAACTTCGTAGGCATCCCACCTACCTCAGAGGATATGGCGAATTAGTTAGAAGATCATACGTTCGATAGTCACACGAGTCTCTTTAGAGCGTGAAGTGAACGTCATCGTCCACGCAACAACGGGAAGAGCGCGAGACCAATGAACGAGATAAATTCTAGGAAGTGGCCTAACTACAACTACGAAGACGACACCCTAGTGAGGCGACAACCATCAATCGAGATAGCTATTCAAACGACGAAAGATGCATCCTCTAGGGATTTGATCTATTGGTACGAGTTAAGATAATAAAGTATTAATGTGAAGTAGGCTAAACAAGTAAATAACTAAAAATGATAAATTTCAAGATATCTTAATTTCTTATAAACCGCGATTTAAAAACAGGTAGTTAAGTTAAATACGACTATTTATTAAAATTTATGGGCTAAGCCAAATACTCTTAAAACATGATTTCAAACATAAGAGTTGACTTAAAATGTAGTTGTGCAAACATGCTTTGTGTGTTAGGTATAAGGTTTAACACAAATAATTATCAAAGTAAGAGTGATAGTTCAAATGTGAACTTTCAATATATAGTTGTATGCGTTAGAGAATGTTGTTTGAATTAGATCTAAGTGTTAGAAATGAGTTAATTGCTAGTTGACCTTTGATGAAATAATGGTGTCATAGCACATTAGCGGTGGTGAAACTGATATTTAAGGAAAAAAATTATGTTTTGAAGGTAGGGATGATGGGGAAATAGTAAGGAGTTAACGAATTGAATCGATAAAATGTCGAGGATAAGCCATCAGACATGAATAAAGATCAAGTCGAGGACTAGTAATGTTAGGTTAAGTGTAGAATCTCAATGGTTTACCTAATTGAGGATAGTAGTGCCTATGAGTTAAGAGAAATAAATCATAAAACCATATAAGGCTAAGTAAGATTTTGAATATTGGGAGATATTTAGTAAGCCCACATAAGATTTTCCCAAGTAAGGGTCATTTATAAGATTTGAGTTAATCTTTACACCCCAATTAATGATGTCATGATTTTTGAGGGGTCAATTATGATTGTGCTTATGATGTAGTACAAGTTACAATTAGAACCAATTTTTGAGCTATAAGAGATCGACCTAATTAATTTGAGGAGATAGTTACCTATTTGAACATTGGAGAATTCTATAGACTAAGAATTTTCTTGAGGAATTTATTTTAGTCTTCCATTAAGTCGCATTTGAGAATAATTGAGGCGTTGGACTCTGAATGGGTTTCTTCCCTAGAATTGGAAGTTGGAATTTCGATAACATAAGATGGAATTTTAACAATAAAAGATAAGGTGGAATTCTAGTATTTTACTTGAGGTATCGGGAGATACAATGATCTGATCAGGTATTGATGACACAGACGAACAAAAATAGACGAGGTCTATGATAAGAGCAGACCTTTACGTTGAAGCAGAGAAGTGGAAACGATGTGGATGGTGAAAGTTAGATGTTAACCATATAGGTTAGAGATTGAATGCCTAGTGCAAATTAACTTTGAGGACTATTAGAGTAGCTTCAAGTAAGCATGTGAGATCATAAGCGATGTTGCAAATTTCGAGGACGAAATTTTTATAAGGAGGGGAGGATGTAAAGACCAAGAAAATAAATAGGGGATTTAACAATTAATAAATAGTGTTTATAAATATGGGATTGAATATTTATTGACAAAAGATAGAAATAAAATTAGATGGGGTCCCACTGTGATTAATAATAGTAGGGGGTTTTAAATAAAAGGAAATCTCCCCACCCCCTCACATCTCGCCACGTGTCCCTTATCATTTGCTTTTCTTTCTTTTCCTCTCCCTCTCCTCTCTGTCACTCACGCACGCACAAACACACTTGCCCCCTGTTTCTTCATGTTAGCCGAAACCCACAGCTCCTCCATTTCCTCTTCTGCTCTTCGGCTCACACGCAACATCCCTCTTCTTTTCTTCTTCTTTTCTCTCCTATTTCAGACACATAGAGATAGAGGTCGTGTGAGAGAGAAAACTTTCGGATGTGAGAGATAAGTCATGTGAGATTCTGAGAGACGACTTCTGAGTGAGAACCCGAGTGTGTTTCGATGGATTCTTGGCCGTCGGTGCGCGATTTTGGAAGCTACGGTGGCTAGGCCACCGTCGGGTCGTGGGAGGCAGCACTAGGGCGTGGATTCCGGCCCTATTTCGGTCAGGTCCTCTTGCCCCTTGTCTTTGATTTACTTGTATTTCCCTTAATTTTCTGTTGAATCGATTGGGTCCTTTGTGGTTTGGCCGAATGGGTTTGCCCTTTAGATTCTTGTGGCTATCGGTTGAGGAGTAAATGTTATGGGTATATTGTTGAATGATTGTTTACTCGGTTGATGGATTTGTAGTTCTAGAGCTGAATCCGAAATTGGGTATGGATTTTTGTGGGTTGTGAAACTTGGTTTAGTCTCTCTGTTTTGATGTTTACCGATTGGGAGAAAATGTGATTTTTAGTGGTGATTTTGGAAGGTCCCAATTGGGGCTTTGTTGTTGAGAAATCTAGGGTTTTGTTTTTGAATTTTGGGGCTTTTGTTATAATGTTGGGTTGGGGTTTGATTGGTATTGAATATTTTCTTAGTATAGCCGAATGGAATGGTGTGGTGGTGATGGAATTTCCATTTGGTTTTATGAGGTTGAACCATGTTGGTTGTTAGTGTTCTTGAAATTGAGTTTTGATGTGGTTTGACATTTTAATTTGATGGATGTTTTAGTAGAACCAAATCTGGTTGGATTGGTAGCTTTAGTTGGTGTTTTAGTTCTTTAATTTCATTAAATGATTGAGTTGTTTGGATTGAGAAATTCTGGAATTTCTTCTTGGATGGATTATTTTGGAATCTGTTTTGGGTCTTTTTTAGCATCCATTTGGGTTTGACTTTCATGAGGTTTGTTGGTGATGGGTTATCATTTTGGATGGGCGTTTTGCTTGGCTTTGATTGGTAGAGATGCTGGATTTTGTTGTTGGCAAATTTGATGATATTGCTTGAGTTGTGAATAGAGTTACTGAATCGAGGTTTTGTTTGAGATGTGATTTTTGGGTGTTAGTTTCAGGATGGAAAATTGTTGGGTTTATTGATGAAATTCTGGATTTTTCATTTGTGACGACCCGTTTTTTTTTTTTTTTTTTTTTTTTTCTTTATACAAACATAAAACGAGTCATCGCAGTGGCACGACTACGTGTCGCTCAGCCAACATATGGCACATGCCCCATAACATGTACCTGATAATCAGAGTATAACATACATCTATCTATGCAGCGGAAAACATAAATCTGAATAGCGAAAATTACAATTTATACATCTATCACAAATTAATTACAACAAAGAGCCATTTAACATCTATCTGTTTGAGTCTTATTAACACTATAACAATAATGGCTTAACAAAGAATAAGTGACACAAATGTCACAAGCCATACCAAACCTATAAAATAGTGGACAACCCGTGGTCCGACAATTACAACTGTCGCGGCGAGCTTCAGTCATAATATCCCAAGCACACTGCTACCGACCCATCGACTATACCGAAGTACCTGCAGCCAAAGAAACATCATCTACACGGTTGTGGTGGTATCCACATCCGCATAGGTGAAAGAATGAGTTCACCGCCTTAGTATACCTCATACTAAGACCTCAGTGGTATAAGACTAACTGAGTTTTCACAAAGAACCAACCTTTATATTATTTTAGTCGTGCGAGCACTATATTAGCCACAATTTACCAACAGCTAATGTAGCAAACACCGACTATTCAGAAATCATTTAAAACATACTATATAGCTGTGAAAACATGTAGAAGTTCCAGACATCCCTCCTTGGAAGTTTCTACATATAGACCCATCTATAATAATACTTTTCACCGGTCGCTTGGACGTATGTGCACACGATCACTCCATCACAGATATCACGTATACACATAAGTCTTAAGCAAAGAACATGGCATCTTACTCTTCCATACTAGGATAACATCCTTCAACAAAACACTCGCAACACCATCTCTAATCGTATTCCAGTTTCGTGCCTTGACGTCAGTAGATCATGAGAGCACTAGAGTTAAACTCAATCATGCTAACACGTCTTTCCTGAAGAACAAGAACAGTCAACCTTCTTACTCATAGACATGCCATTACTCGCACCTGGGTAGTCATGTATCCATGTACTTTCAAGTTCAATGTATGCTATTAACACATGTGACCATCCGATAAAAATATACATAAGATCTTTTCATGAAGACTCTTATGCATACCAATACGTCTAGCAAAACTACTTATAACATAAAAAACATCTCTCACAAAACAATGCTATATATGCTATGCATTCCTCAATGTGTTGCTGATACTGCCTCAATGTGCTGATACTGTTACTCTGATATGTATGCTCTATACTACATGCTCAATGTTCCGTGCTTGACCAGTATATATTTCCCTACTGTGTCACGCTGAAATCATGCAGTTGTTAAATCACGTCCTTTTAAAACCAAACAAATCCAGCATTTTACCCAACACTTTGAAATCATTCAAAACTTAGTTTCTTTATCAAATCTACGCAGTTTCAACATGACATGTTCTCAAACAATTTGCATAATTTAAATCTCAACCGCAGAACTCAACACTTTAAATCTAGTCAATACTTTTCACTCTTGCACTATCTCTTAAACATCATTGATATAGTTTAAACATAATCGAAACTAATAAATCATCTCAAAGCATATACATTTCATCATATGGTTGGTTCAGTTTCAATAAACAATATATATATTTTTATCAATCCAATACATATAAAAATATATATTTCTCAGTGAGTGGAATACCCACCTTGGCTGCATTAGACTCCAACTCGAACACTCCTTGGACTCTAGTCACTTGGACTCTAGTCACTTGGACTCTACATTGGAGAACCAATTAAAGTCTCCAATCCGACCATGATCCTGCAAACATTGGTAGCATTAGACTATGCTATTGAATCACATACTCTATGACATCCTAACTACCCGCGTGCTCACACGTCACATCACTCGCTTCTAAAGCTAACTAGGTATCCTAAACTATTATTAGGCTAATCATTGGTTATAGGTTCTTATTACATCTTGCTTATTAATTAGGAGATGTATTTACTATTTTATTTGCCTACATATTATTATTACATCACATTACCATTGTGAATCCATTAATGGTTTGTTGCTTATTTACTAAGCTAACAATATATATTTAACATGTATGCATGCATATGTATATATGTACATATATACATATACATATACATATACAATACTTAAACCTAGTCCATTAATACACTAAATTACTTAGTGTACATAGATAAGTAAATTGGATACCAAGTTACCTTACTATCATTATTAGACATTAAGCTTATGGTTTGTTTATCCATTTAAGCTAAGTGCATTCGGTCCATATATATATATATATATATAATGTTTATCAAGCTAAGCATAACCTCATAACGCACTTAGGTATTTTATATTGCATAGGTGATTACATTAATCACCTAATTATATTACCACTAGACTTAGGAGCCTATTCATGTATTTCTATAATGTCACTATTTTATATTTGTTTTCTTAAGGCTATTTGGATAATTTACCATTTTAAAGCATTCTCATCTAAGCATTACACTTAACACTTAATCCTTGCTAATTACTAGTTATCTATGAAACTCTTATTCTTTCATTACATAAATACTTGAGTACTTAAACTATATAGCCCAATCTTATTTAACATGTTATCTTAATAACCCTTATTTCAATTTATGTGAATCTATGTATTTGATTTTAGCCCTCATCTCATTCGGCCTTACCAATATCATGTAATCCAATTTTAACTTCTATCCATAGTTAGTCCTATAACAAGTCTCTATATACACTAACTTCAACATTAAAACTTCAACTCTTCTTTAACAACCAACTTAACCAATCTAAATAAATTCAACCATTAAACAAAAATGTCAACAATTACCCAAATCAAGACTTTAACTAACATAAGCTACCATAAGTATTAAACTCATTCTCTAACAAATAACCACCAAGACCTAAACTTAATCAACCGATTCCTATCAAAACCCATCAAAACAATACAAATCAAAACACAACACTTTCCAAGATCATCAATTTCACATACACATATTTAGTCATTTCCGAAAGAGGATTCAATAACCATGAACTTCTCTCCAAACAACATTTCATCACAACACCTATTAAAATCACTCTCTACACACGGCTACCACAAGGAACTAACCAAACCATTCGACCATTTCCTTGTGACATTAACCGGAACCTATCCTCAACCAAGCTCCACCAACAAGACTCAATAAAACATCATCAAATCAGCCATTAAAACAAATCCATAATTGATGGACTAAAATCAACATATTATTAGCTAGGAAAATCATCCACCGAGAACACACCATCGCTGTCCCACAAGGTAAACAATACTCAAATACACTCTCAATCAAACATCAATAATCAGCCCAAATCAGTAACTAGCCAAACAGTGCACACACACCACTCAACCGATCAAGAATCCAAAACACCCATTCAATCTAGCCTTCATGGAAGCCCAATCAAAACTCTAACATCAACACTGCCTTCATTCCTCAAGAAAAAAAACAATTCAACACAAACCTCAAACTTTATCCATTTGGCCATAACCACCGAGAATCAACCCCAAAAACCCTAAGAGAAACAATCAATCCAATTGGTAAGCTTAACCCAATCAAAGCCCTAAGAACAAGATACAATTTCATGTTATTTAGACAATGGGTATTCTGAAAATACAGTGAAATAGAGTTAGGGATTTTTCTTTTACCATATTTCGGTTAATATCAACCTTAAACCTACAAATCCAAGACAACCACAAACCATCCAACACATAACCACAAAATTCACCCTCCAATCCGCATCTACAGAAAATCAATGGAAATCTAGCAAATCGGAGACAAGGGAAGTGAGAATCTCACCAAAACAGGGGCCAAAATCCCTTGCTCCAGCCACTGCCTCCACAGTACAACGGTGGTCCGACCACCACAGCTCCATAAGCCGCTCCTCCAACAGCCAGAAATCCACCGGGAATAGTTGGGTTCAGCTCGGGTCACGGGTCTCAATGGTTTCGGGTCTAGCGGTCACGGGTTGCTCAGATTAACGGGTCTTCGTGGTTCGGCTCCTGGGTTTCGCCGGAGCTCCTTAGCTCACCGGAAATCGGCTTCTGGCCACCGGGAATTGAGTCGCCGTCGTCGGCGTCGTTTGGTTCCACCGTCGCCGACCCACCGACAACGACCCACTGATCAGGTCTCCATCTCCGCGTCTCACTGTCTCTCTTTCCTTCTCAATCTCCCTGAATCACTCCATCTCACTCTCTCGTCTCTCATCTCTGTGGGTCAGGCAAGAAGAATAACAGAAGAGAAAGAAGAAAGAAGAAATGGAGGGCTTCAGACTAGGTGCGATGAAAAGCAGGGAAGAAAGAAAGAAGAGAAAAAAGAAGGGGGTGGGCTGACGCGTGGGAATTGAGGGGGAGAGTAATGTTTTCCACAATAATCCACAGCCACACACGTGGTTGTGGATAAGACCAAACTTTGGTCTTCACATCATTGATGGTTGATTTGATGATGTTTTATTGAGTCTTGTTGGTGGAACTTGGTTAAGGATGGGTTCCGGTTAATTTCATTTGGAAATGGTTGAGTGTTATCCAAAGATGGCTTGTGTATGGGTGCTGAAATTAGTTAGGATTGGTCTCCTAGAGTTGTTGGAGATTGATTTTGAGGGCTTTGTTGAGAATTACCGAATTGGTACCCTTAGAGTTGGTTTTATGGCTTTGATGTGTGTATGTTGTTGAATCCAAATTTGGTGTTGGTTTGGAGTGAACTATGATGTTGAAGTTAATATGTTAGATCCTTTTGGTGTAAATGGCGAATGAGGTGAAAATAGAGAATGGGTTAATGGTACTATACAAAAGAGAGTGCAAATGATTTATTGGAATTTAATAGGTTCTCTACTATGAGTTATTTTAGTGTATTATTGGTTAGGCTTAAGCGTTGTCTATGTGTATGTATATATGTATACAAATACATGTATATGGCTTAAGTATAAATATTGTGAACTTAGTAAATAGCAACAAGCTATAAAAAGGATTAGGAATAATAATGTGACAGAACAGTAACAAATAAGCTAAATAAAATAGTAAATACATCATTGTATTAATAAACAAAGATTATATGAACCTAGACATAAATGTTAACCTAATAATAGTTTAGGCACTTAACTAAGTTTTAGAAGTGGATAAAGCGACGTGTGAGAGCGCGGGTAGTTTAGGCGTCGTAAAGTAAGGAGTCCATAGCATAGTCTAACGTTATAAATATTTGCAGGATCGTCTCATAGTTGGAGACTTCAACGGGTTCTCCAATGTAGAGTTCGAGTTGAGTCCAATGCAGCCAAGGTGGGTATTCCACTCACTGAGAAAATATATATTTTTATATGTATTGGATTGATAAAAATATATATATTGTTTATGAAACCGAGCCAACCATATGATGAAATGTATATGCTTTGAGATGATTTATTAGTTTCGATTATGTTTAAACTATATCAATGATGATAAAGAGATAGTGTATGAGTGAAAAGTATTGAATAGATTTAAAGTGTTAAGTTCTGCGGTTGAGATTTAAATTATGCAAATTGTTTGAGAACATGTCATGTTGAAACTGCGTAGATTTGATAAAGAAACTAAGTTTTGAATGATTTCAAAGTTTTGGGTAAAATGCTGGATTTGTTTAGTTTTAAAAGGACGTGATTTAACAACTGCATGATTTGAGCATGATGCAGTAGTGAAATATATACTGGTCAAGCACGGAACATTGAGCATGTAGTATAGAGCATACATCAACAATAGTACAGCAGTAAAGGAACAGGATATACAGTAAAACAACAGTTATCAGCATCGTGGGGGACCGAAGCCCCAGTAGACCCAGTCATGCATATCATGTATAGCATTGTTTAATGAGTGATGTTTTTATGTTATGAGTAGTTTTCCTAGACGTATTGGTATGCATAAGAGTCTTCATGAAAAGATCTTATGTATATTTTTATCGGATGGTCACATGTGTTAATAGCATACATTGAACTTGAAAGTACATGGATACATGATTGCCCAGGTGCGAGTAATGGCATGTCTATGAGTAAGAAGGTTGACTGTTCTTGTTCTCCAGGAAAGACGTGTTAGCATGATTGAGTTTAGCTCTAGTGCTCTCATGATCTACTGGCGTCAAGGCACGAAGCTGGAATACGATTAGAGATGGTGGTGCGAGTGTTTTGTTGAAGGATGTTATCCTAGTACGGAAGAGTAAGATGCCATGTTCTTTGCTTAAGACCTATGTGTATACGTGATATCTGTGATGGAGTGATCGTGTGCACATATGTCCAAGCGACCGGTGAAAAGTATTATTATAGAGGGGTCTATATGTAGAAACTTCCAAGGAGGGATGTCTGGAACTTCTACATGTTTTCACAGCTATATAGTATGTTTTAAATGATTTCTGAATAGTCGGTGTTTGCTACATTAGCTGTTGGTAAATTGTGGCTAATATAGTGCTCGCACGACTAAAAATAAATAGAGGTTGGTTCTTTGTGAAAACTCAGTTAGTCTTATACCACTGAGGTCTTAGTATGAGGTATACTAAGGCGGTGAACTCATTCTGTCACCTATGCGGATGTGGACACCACCAGAACCGTGTAGATGATGTTTCTTTGGCTGCAAGTACTTCGGTATAGTCGATGGGTCGGTAGCAGTGTGCTTGGGATATTATGACTGAAGCTCGCCGCGATAGTTGTAATTGTCGGACCACGGGTTGTCCACTATTTTATAGGTTTGGTATGGCTTGTGACGTTTGTGTCACTTATTCTTTGTTAAGCCATTATTGTTATAGTGTTAATAAGATTCAAACAGATAGATGTTAAATGGTTCTTTGTTGTAATTAAGTTGTGATAGATGTATAAGTTGTAATTTCCGCTATTCAGATTTATGTTTTCCGCTGCATAGATAGATATATGTTATACTCTGATTATCAGGTACATGTTATGGGGCATGTGCCATATGTTGGCTGAGCGACACGTAGTCGTGCCACTGCGATGACTCGTTTTACGTTTTGTATAAAAAAAAAAAAAAAAAAAAAAAAACGGGTCGTCACAGAAAAATTATGACGTCCCACATCGCCTGGGAATGAGGATGTGCTTATATGTATAATTGCACCCTTTATGACACAACGCGTTTTAAAGCCGTGATGGCAATGAACCTATCAGAACTCCGCAGTTAAGCGAGCCGCTGCGAGAGCAATCCCAGGATGGGTGACCTCCTAGGAAGTCTGGTATGGGGAGCCAAAAGCGGACAATATTGTGTCATTGGGGGTGGGTCGTTACAAATGGTATCAGAGCCATTGCCCAGCCTGAGATGGTTGGAGCGTGCACAAGCCCAATGAGGGACGCCAGCGGGGACGCTGGGTCCAAAGAGGGGGTGATTGTGACGTCCCACATCGCCTGGGAATGAGGATGTGCTTATATGTATAATTGCACCCTTTATGACACAACGCGTTTTAAAGCCGTGATGGCAATGAACCTATCAGAACTCCGCAGTTAAGCGAGCCGCTGCGAGAGCAATCCCAGGATGGGTGACCTCCTGGGAAGTCTGGTATGGGGAGCCAAAAGCGGACAGTATTGTGTCATTGGGGGTGGGTCGTTACAACTGTTGCAGCTTACTACACAAGATTGAAGAAATTATGGGATGAATTGGGATCCTATAATGATACTGTTTGCTCCTGTGGGGCAGACCACAAGAGACGTAGGTTGATGCAATTTCTCATGGGACTTAATGAGTCCTACAGTGCAATCCGAGGACAGATTCTATTGATGAATCCACTACCTGATGTTGCCAAGGCTTACTCTTCCATTGTACAAGAAGAAAAGCAGCGAAGCCTAGGTGCTGCACGTGAGACGACAGAAAACTCAGCCATGGTTGTCCAAAGGGCTGAACCGGTGGCTATGGCTATTCGACATGGACAAGGTTCTTCTTCTTCTTGTTCCAACTCATCTAATCGAAATCCTTTGCATTGTTCTTATTGTGACCGTGACCATCATGTGCGAGAAACATGTTGGAAACTGAATGGGTATCCGCCAGAACACCCTAAACATGCATCAAACAAATCCAATCACAGAAGTACCTCTTTTGAGCGCAACCAAAGCCATCATTCTTCAGTCAACAATGTCCAGGAGGGTCCAGTTATTCAGGACGTGCCTTCGGTGTCAAATGGACTCTCTGATTTGCAACTCCAACAAATCCTATCTATCATACAGGGTAAAGGGACACCACCATCTGCCGATCCTAAGGCTAATGCTGCTGCTGCTTCTTCAGGTTTGTTACAGGCATTGTTGCACCTCCATCAATTAATTATTGATAGTGGTGCAACATACCACATTACCTCATCTCCAAAATTGCTTGTCAACCAACGTAAGAACACCCTTTTGCCACCAGTTACTATGCCAAGTGGAGAGCAGGCTCCAATTACATCTATTGGGAATTTACCTTTGAATTCAACTGTTACCTTAAAAAATGTGCTTGGTGTGCCAACTTTTAAGGTGGACTTAATGTCTGTGAGTAGAATTACGAAAGATCTCAATTGTTTAGTAACCTTCTTCCCTTATTGGTGTAATTTGCAGGACTTGAGGACGAAGACGACAATTGGTTTGGGTAAACAACGAGACAAACTTTATTACTTGGTTGCGTTAGCCTCAGAGAAACCACAACATCCATCCGCAGCAACCATTTCTTGCCATTCACCCAGTTCTCAGGTCACCTCCTCCACCGCCTTGTGGCATCGACGTTTGGGCCATTTGTCTTCCTCTAGATTAGATTTTATGGCAAAAAAATTGTTGAATTTCTCTTTCCAGTCTAATAATGCTTGTGCTGTTTGTGCACTTGCAAAACAAAGTAGAATTCCATTTTCTGTTAGTTCTATTTCATCTATTAGACCTTTTGAATTAATTCATTGTGACATTTGGGGCCCCTATAAAATTGCTTCTTTTTCTGGTGCAAAATATTTTTTGACTATTGTGGATGATTATTCTAGATTCACATGGGTTTTTTTATGCATCACAAAAGTGAAACACAACATTTGCTTTCCAATTTTTTCTCATTTTTTCACACCCAATTCCATGTTTCTATAGCCAATATTCGGGTTGATAATGGTGGCGAATTCTTTTCTATGCGGGATTTTTTAAAACAAAACGGGACCACTTATCAACATTCTTGTGTCTATACCCCTCAACAAAATGGGGTTGTAGAGCGCAAGCATCGCCATATTCTTGAGTCAGCTCATGCCTTTCGTTTTCAAGCCCACCTTCCTTTACTTTTTTGGGCAGAATGTGTTTCTACTGCCGTTCATATTATCAACCGTTTGCCCACACCACTCATTTCTTATAAAACCCCTTTTGAACGGCTTTATGGCAAGCTCCCTTCTTATTCCCACCTTCAAGTTTTTGGGTGTCTTGCATATGCTACTATTGTGCACGTCCCCCATAAATTCGCCCCTCGCGCCAAGCGTTGTATTTTTCTTGGCTATCCAGTTGGTCAAAAAGCTTACAAACTCTATGACCTTACAACCCATCAAATGTTCACTAGCCGGGATGTTGTTTTTCATGAAACCATTTTTGCCTATGAGTCAATTCCTTCCACTTTCTCAAAATCAACCCCTGTCCTTCCTCTCCCTGTTTTTGATCACTATCCGGATCCTCCTCCCATCCAACCTCCCTCACCCCCGGATACAATTTCTTCTCAGCCACCGCTTGCTGGTCCTCCTCCCGATCCCACTTTACGTCGTTCTCATCGCTCTCATAACCCTCCCACAGCTTTACGTGATTATGTCTGCAACCAAGTGACGTCTCCCAACCATTTGCCGCCTTTGTCATCAAGTCCACAACAAGGTACGCGATACCACTTTGCAATTTTGTATCTTATCATCGTTATTCACCACAACATTACTCCTTTACTGCTACTGTCAGTCAAGATATTGACCCTCAATCTTACACCGAAGCAGCTTCTCATTCCCATTGGCAAGAAGCAATGCACTCTGAATTGGCCGCTTTGGAAGCCAACAACACTTGGTCTCTCACTCCTCTTCCTCCTGGAAAGACACCTATTGGTTGTCGTTGGGTTTATAAAATCAAAAGGCACTCGGATGGCACTATTGACCGTTTCAAAGCTCGTTTGGTTGCAAAAGGTTACACCCAGCTTGAAGGTATAGATTACCATGACACTTTTTCTCCCATTGCTAAAATGATTACTGTTCATTGCTTATTGGCTTTAGCAGCTGCCCAAAATTGGTCTCTTCACCAACTTGATGTCCACAATGCATTTCTCCATGGTGATCTCCAAGAAGAAATTTATATGTCCCCACCTCCTGGTCTTCGGCGACAGGGGGAGAATCTAGTATGTCGCCTTCACAAGTCGTTATATGGCTTAAAGCAAGCTTCTCGACAATGGTTTGCCAAATTCTCTACAACTATCCAAGCTGTTGGATTTGTTTAATCCAAAGCAGATTACTCGTTATTCACATGTCGGAAAGGCAAATCTTTTACAGCTTTGTTGATATATGTTGATGACATTCTCATTACGGGTAACGATGACAATGCCATATTAACTCTCAAGCAATTTCTGCATAGCCGTTTTCGGATTAAAGATTTGGGTAATTTGAAGTATTTTCTCGGCATTGAAGTTTCTCGATCAAAGAAAGGTATTTCCATCTCGCAACGAAAATATACTTTGGAAATTCTAAAAGATGGTGGACTCTTGGGTTCTAAACCCGTGAACTTTCCCATGGAGCAAAACATAAAACTCTCGGATTCAGGTGAATTGCTTAAAGATCCATCTCAATATAGGCGACTTGTTGGACGCCTAATTTATTTTACTATTACCCGACCGAATATCACCTATTCGGTCCATGTGCTAAGCAGATTCATGCATGCACCACGCAAACCACACATGGAAGCTGCCTTGCGTGTGTTGCGTTTTTTGAAAAGCAGTCCAGGACAAGGTTTGTTTTTCCCTTCTCAGAATAATTTATCCTTGCGAGCCTTTTCTGATTCAGACTGGGCTGGTTGTCCAATATCTCGTAGATCCACTACGGGTTATTGCGTTTTTTTGGGATCTTCTCTTATTTCCTGGCGGACAAAAAGGCAAAAAACTGTATCTCTCTCTTCAGCAGAAGCCGAGTACAGAGCCATGACAGGTACATGCTGTGAATTATCCTGGCTACGCTCATTATTGACAGATTTGAGAATATTGCATCCAAACCCAGCATTGTTATATTGTGATAACACATCCGCCTTACATATAGCAGCCAATCTCGTTTTCCATGAAAGAACCAGACATATAGAAATGGATTGCCATTTTATTTGTGATAAAATACAAGATGGCTCGATTGTAACCAAACATGTTGCTTCAACAAATCAGCTTGCGGATGTGTTCACCAAGACATTGGGAAATGAAGCTTTCTCGACTATGATACGCAAGTTGGGAGTTCTCGATATTCACTCTCCAACTTGAGGGGGAGTGTTGAGAAAGACATAATATCAGGATCCTTCATTAACATAATATCCGGCCATTCATTGACAAATATTGTATTAGTTGTATTTTATTTAGTTGCCTTTTGTATTTTGATTTCCTAGAATAGATCAGCGTGATAGTAGGAAATATCCTGTATAAAGCTATGTCTCCTAATTCAATAGAAAGTAATTCAAGGCAATATTCTTTTCCATCTTTACAATCCTCTGCAGGAGCTGCAGCCCACAAAGACAAAAGATCATCCTGAAATCAAGGCCTGGTTTATGTAATGGAATTGGTGGTGGAGAGAAGAAGAAAGGTAAGGTGGAACATGATAATTGGTAAAATAGAACTATATATTATCCTGAGTTATGTAATGGAATTGTTATTTTTTTGGGATTATTGGTGTATTGCAGGTAAAAAGGGTGACAAAGCTGAGTCGTCAACAGAATCTGAGCCTATGGATGCAACAACAAACGGTGCTGCTTCTCATCCCAAGACTGAGTCTTTTTTTATTTTTTTGTCAACCCCCGTGTGAATTTTGGTACTTTGTTCAACCTTGGTACTACTATGATAGCAATAGTGTAATTAAAGTTGATTCCAGTTCCAACTGTAAATCATCAAACTTGTTAGGGCTTTGGCTTTCACTTGCTCTTATTGAATGTGTACCTTTGGCGGCAGCACCATCTATACATGGCCTTGTAAAGTAAAATTCCATTAAAAATGGTGAATTTTCAGTGTATATAACCAAAACTAGTGATCATCCTCCTTTTTCTTTTTTTCCCCATAATTACTGGGTTGTTGCATTTTTGTTCCTTAAGGAGGATTTTGAAGTTAAAACTTTAGATTATTATATCGTATAATTTTTATACTAATATGCCCATATTTCTTCGGCATTGTTCTTTGGAACAAAACATGACGATTTGTTCAGGGAACCTATTCATATTATAGTCAGTGGCGTTTTGTTATCAAGCTTAAAGCTTTGATCTTGCTTTGCATTTGTGACTGAAACGTGAATATGCTTTTCTTCTGGATGTGTCATTTTGTGACTCAAACGTGACTGGACTTAGATTTCATTACAGGACTTGAAAATAAATATTGCTTTTGACATCAATAGTTCAATTCTACCACAACTGGATTCTTAAAGGGCACTAAATGCCTATTGGATTTTGTTGGGTATAACTATAAACCCATGAGTGGAAAAGAAATAAGTTTCATATTGAAAAGATTAGACAAGTATGAATGATTAATGTAACACAATTAAACCCAATTACATCAACTTAAGATTTTGGATTGAGTGGTCTTCCTATATATTATATTATGGTCTTCCAAGTGTTTATGCTTCCAATAAAAGTATAATTAAGAACCGATGGTTTGACAGGGGTTAGTGTTTATCTCCTCAACAAGTTTAATCTATTTATGCTCTTCATGATGTATACAAGTTATTTCCCATGTGAACTGCATATTTTCAAAACTAGCTAGTGATCATCCTTTTCTCCCAACATTACGATGGATTTTCAACTGTCATTTTTATCAATAGAGAAATTGAAAATATATTGCCTTGACTTGAGGAGGAAATTTCTCAATAAATTGTCTTTGCATTGCTTAATGTCTTGCTAATTTTTCAAGATAGCTTGGTTTTCTTTGTTATATATACCTTAAAAATATACAAATTTGTGGGACTTTAAGATATTCTTTTGTGGCAGAATAGTACGTGATAAGAGAAATTGCAGTTTCGATTGTATTGTTCAAATGTAATGCTATAAGTCCCTCTTGTGTCTCTTTCGTGTCATTTATAATGATGTGGCTTTTAAATCACCATTGAACTTGTGATTGATCATTATTGAATTTTAATTAAATGATGATTTTAAAAACTACCTCATTATTGGAGAGACACAAGAAGAACTTATAGAATTACTCTTCGGCAAACCAAGAAAGTGAAGTGATGGAATGTTTAAGAATATTGTGGTTTGAAAACCAAATTTGGCATTGGGCTTGTAATGATCTTCTCAAATATCAGAAGGATCTGAAAGTTGAAGCGGTAGAATGCTTGACAGGTGCAGAATCTTGAGGATTTTGTGAAGAGGGTGCACATCATGTTATTTACTGAAAAGGACTCCAGCTTTTATATCTTCTTCATCTTGGTTTCCATCCCTTTCTGCCACATGGTTCCACTTCCTCTTAGCTCGAGATTGTTTTTTCACTCAACTTGCTCCCTACTTGAAAATGTGAAGGAGCTCTAAAATGAAACCATTTTTTCCAAGAGTAATGCCAAGCTATTTTTTTCCAAGACATGATTTGCTCATTTCTTGCAAGTGAAAACAACATAAAATTGGATGAAAGCTTTACTGTACTTTTCTGTCTCACTTGCTTAGAGTAATGCCAAACGGCCACAGGTGAGATGAGTAATGTTAGAGACCATTTTTTTATCCTTTTAAAATTGATGTATCTTTTAAAATCTCCATTAAATTAAAATTCAATAATGATCCATCTCAAATTCAATGGTACACTACAAAAATCAAAGCATTTTGACACGTGTCTACAGTACCCGTTACTGTGACGTCCCACATCGCCTGGGAATGAGGATGTGCTTATATGTATAAATGCACCCTATATGACACAACGCGTTTTAAAGCCGTGATGGTAATGAACCTATCAGAACTCCGCAGTTAAGCGAGCCGCTGCGAGAGCAATCCCAGGATGGGTGACCTCCTGGGAAGTCTGATATGGGGAGCCAAAAGCGGACAGTATTGTGTCATTGGGGGTGGGTCGTTACAAATGGTATCAGAGCCATTGCCCAGCCTGAGATGGTGGGAGCGTGCACAAGCCCAAAGAGGGTTGCCGGCGGGCACTCGCTGGGATGCCAAGAATGGGGGGATCCCATGAGGGTCGCCAGCGAGGACGCTGGGTCCCAAGGGGGGGTGATTGTGACGTCCCACATCGCCTGGGAATGAGGATGTGCTTATATGTATAAATGCACCATATATGACACAACGCGTTTTAAAGCCGTGATGGTAATGAACCTATCAGAACTCCGCAGTTAAGCGAGCCGCTGCGAGAGCAATCCCAGGATGGGTGACCTCCTGGGAAGTCTGATATGGGGAGCCAAAAGCGGACAGTATTGTGTCATTGGGGGTGGGTCGTTACAGTTACTGTAGACACGCGTCAAATTTGACACGTGTCTCCAGTGACACGTGTCAAAGTGTCCAGCCGTAAAGAATAGACACGTGTCCAATTGGACACGAGTATTTTATACGCGTGTCCAATTGGACACGTGTACTATTACACATGTCCAAATTGGACACGAGTATTTTATACGCGTGTCCAATTGGACACGTGTATTATTACAGGTGTCCAATTGGACACGTGTCTTTAATACGCGTGTCCAATTGGACAAGTGTATTATTACATGTGTCAAATTGTTATTTTTTGCCAAAATAAATATTAAAAAAAAAAAAATCTAAGTTGTATTAATTTTATAAAATTAAAAAAAAATTAAACTCCTTATCTTATTAATCATACAAATCTTTGAAAATACGGTGTACATAACTTATACACATAAAACTAAGTTTGAAAACTATATGCTATATGTAAATTTTATGGTTGAAATTTATACTTTTTAGGTTCTTTATTTATATATATATAGTATACTATATTGTACTATATGCATAATTAAACAAATTTGGTGCTATATATATAATTAAACCAAATAGTTTAAATTAGGGTTTAGTTTTGTACACCATCTATGTTTAGAAACCAAAAAAAAATTTTCTTTAAACATAACAAAGTTAAAAAACCTATAATTAATACTATATATATAGATATGCATGCATGTAAACGGTTTAAAAACTATATACAGTAACCTTTTTATTTATGGCTATATATAGTAAATGCAATTATTTTTAGAGTTCTGCGCTACATAATGAATTAAATACTTATAGTTTAGTCCCTCATATAGTACATACATTTAGGGTTTATGGCTATATATAGTACATACCCTTAGGGTTAGGGTTTATAGCTATATATAGTATATATAGTATATACACTTAGGGCTAGGGTTTATAGGTATATATACTTAGGATTATGGTTTATCGATATATATAGTATATACACTTAGGGTTTGGGTTTTAGGGTTTATAGGTATATATAATATATACACTTAGGGCTATGTGTTATAATTTTATTGATTTTACGTTTAATGAATAATAATGTCAATATATTTTTCACGTGTCATTATTGTACACTTTTAAATATTTATATATTAAATCATGAGCAGTTCAAAATTAGATTGTTCCGATATATATAGTATATACACTTCCGGTGTAAAGAATACACGTGTCCAATTTAATACAGGTGTCCAATTGGACGCGTGTATGATTACACGCGGCCAATTGTGAATGTGTTACAATTTGACACGTGTCCCCTAGGACACGTGTCAAACAGTTAATTTTTCAGAAAAAAAAAACAAAAAACAAAAAAAAAGTGTTGTGTTACTTTTTTAAAACAAAAAAATTCAAAGAAAAATACTCCTTATCTTATTAACCATACAAATCAATGAAAATACGGTGTACATAACTTATACACATAACATTTTCTTTGAAAACTATATGCTATATGTAAATTCTATGCTTGGAACTTATAATTTTTAGGCTCATTATTTATATATATATAGTATACTAATAATTACGTAAACCCTAATATATAAAGTATATACGATTAGGGTTAGGGTTTATAGGTATATATAATATATACACTTAGGACTATGGGTTAGGGTTTATATGTATATATAATATATATACTTAAAGCTATGGGTTATAATTTAATTGATTTTACATTTTATGAATAATAATGTCAATATATTTTTCATGTGTTATTATTGTACACTTTTAAATATATATATATATATATATATATTAAATCATGAGCAGTTTAAAATTAGATTGTTCCGATATATATATATAGTTATAGTACATTTACTTAGGGTTTAGTTTTATAGCTATATATATATATATATATATATAGTATATACTTTTTGATAGAGGATTAGGGTTAGGGTTTATGACTAGATATAGTACGTACCCTCATGATTATAGTTTATAGCTATATATAGTCTAGCACTTAGGGTTAGAGTTTAATTTTATGGTTAGGTTTTAGTTTTTAGTTTTTATTTTTTATGGTTTTAGGTTTTAGTATAGTACGTACCCTTAAGGCTTATAGTTTATAGCTATATATAGTATATACACTTAGGGTTAGAGTTTAATTTTTTGGGCCATTAAATTATTATTTTTTAAATAATATATATATATATATATATATATATATATATATAATTATTTTTTATTATATATATAGACATATTTATTACTTTTTAAATTAAATACAATTTCTACTATGGGGACGTGTATTTTAGGGTTAGGGTTTTTTGCTATATATAGTACATACAGTTAGGGTTATGGTTTTTTGCTATACAAAATACATACACTTATGATTAGGGTTTATATGATGAGTTATATATATATATATATATATATATATATATATATATATATATATATATATGTGGTGTACTTATAAGTACGTAAACCCTAACCCTAAATTGACATATTGTACTATATGCATAATTAAACCAACTTTGTGAAGCATATATGTAGACCCAAAAAAATAAAAATAAAAATTTGCAACATGAGTTCATGCAGTGCATGTACATGCAGTACATGCACTGCATGAACTTAGGGTTGCATGGGTTTATATAAAATAGATATAATATATATATATATATATATATTAAATATTAAATATATATACCATATGGAGACGTGTATTTATAAACACGTCTCCAATTGGGCACGTGTACTACATACACGTGCCCAAATGTTTGGCCAGATGCCGCGCGGGAGTTCTCCCGCGCGCCACCTGGCCAAACATTATATATTATATATGTTTAAACAAATTAATAATATAAATATATATTATATTATTTAAATTATATACTTATATTTATATATAAGAAATGGGTAGCTTCCAGAGGAAGCTACCCATTTCTCTCGCTCTCTCTCTCTCTCTCTCTCTCATTTCTTCTCTCTCTCTCTCTCTCTCCGGCGAGCTCAGCCGGCCGGTGTGGTGAGCTGTCTGCCGTGGCTCCGGCGTCGTCACCTCTCCCTCTCACCGACTGTCTCTCTCTAGCTCTCTCGCTCTCCCTCTCTCACAGCCGGCTCTCTCTCTCTCTCTCTCTCTCTCTCTCTCTCTCTCTCTCTCTCTCTCTCTCTCTCTCTCTTTCTCTCTCTACTGGGACGTCCCTCCGGCAGCTTGGCTAGGCCGTCGGTTCCCTTTCCTCCGGTCCGGTCAATGGCTCTCTCTCTCTCTCTCTCTCTCTCTGTTCAGTCGCCGGTGTTCTTATAAGAATATATATTAATTAATATATATTGCAGATAATTTTAGTGTTATATATATATACATTTGCTAACTTTTTTTTTCTTTCTCCATAATGTATATCCGAATATGCAGGTATATATATATAGAAGGAGCCCTAAATCCACAACCTACCGTCGACAGTGAGTAATTTCCCCTTAAATTTGTATTTCATTTTTTTTTTCAACATGTAAATGAAATACTAACTATATATATATTGTAATAATTTTTATTGTAATAATTTGGACATTTGTTCTTGATTGATAATTGTAATAATTTTTGGACTGTGTTATATTTTTTTTTTTCAATTTTGCTGATTTAGTGTAAGCTTAAATTACTGTTTTTTTTTTCTTTTTTTTTTGGGGTTTTCTTGGACTAGGTATTTCATTTTTGCTATAGTTTGTGTTTTGTTTTTAACAACGCGTATTTTTGTGTTAGTACACATTTGATAATTTGAAATTGTGTAGGCGTTTGTATTTTTGTGTCATTTAGTGTTATATGTATTTTTATTTTTTTGAAAGCCATGTTCTTTTTTGCCATGTTGTGTTTTTTTTGTTTTTAATTTTTCCTGTCCTAATTTTTTATTTGAGAGGTTATATATATAGATATTTTGAATGTGTTATTATGGATTACAATGTTTTTTTGTTAGTCAAACAAAATCAAACAATGTCCGATATTAGTTTAGCATTATAAACCAACGATGACACTTTTGAAAATAATAAATGGGAACAAAAAATAAAATGGGTTTGAATAAAAAAAGAAAAAAATTAAAATTGACCGTCTATTTTTTAAGAAATACTTAACCCTAACCCTAAACCCTAAATTTATACCCTAACCCTAAACCCTAAACCCTAAAAAAAAAAAAAAAAAACCTAAACCCTCCTAAACCCTAACAAACCCTAACCCTAAACCCTAAACCCTTACAAACCCTAACCCTAAACCCTTAAGAAAAGAAAAGAAAAAAACAAAATCCTACACTTTAAAAAAAAAAAAAAAAAAAAAAGCCTAACCATAAACCCTAACAAACCCTAACCCTAAACCCTAAACCCTAACAAACCCTAACCCTAAACCCTTAAGAAAAGAAAAAAAAAAAAAACAAAATCCTACACATTTTTTTTTTTTAAAAAAAAGCCTAACCATAAACCCTAACAAACCCTAACCCTAAACCCTAAACCCTAACCCTAAACCCTTAAGAAAAGAAAAAAAAAAACAAAATCCTACACATTTTTTTTTTTTTAAAAAAAGCCTAACCATAAACCCTAACAAACCCTAACCCTAAACCCTAAATTGTTACAAACCCTAACCCTAAACCCTAAACCCTTACAAACTCTAACCCTAAACCCTTAAGAAAAGGAAAAAAACAAAACCCTACACTTTTTTTTTAAAAAAAAAAAACACCTAACCCTAAACCCTAACAAACCCTAACCCTAAACCCTTTAAAAAAAAAAAACAAATCCTACACTTTCTAAATTTATACCCTAACCCTAAACCCTAAACCCTAACCCTAAACCCTAAAGTGGTTAAAAAAAAACCTTAACCCTAAACCCTAAACCCTAACAAACCCTAACCCTAAACCCTAAACCATTACAAACCCTAACCCTAAACCCTAAACCATTACAAACCCTAACCCTAAACCCTTAAGAAAATTAAAAAAAAAAAACAAAATCCTACACATTTTTTTTTTTAAAAAAAAAAGCCTAACCATAAACCCTAACAAACCCTAACCCTAAACCCTAAACCCTAACAAACCCTAACCCTAAACCCTAAACCCTTACAAACCCTAACCCTAAACCCTTAAGAAAATTAAAAAAAAAAAAACAAAATCCTACACTTTTTTTTTTCAAAAAAAAAAATCCTAACCATAAACCCTAACAAACCCTAACCCTAAACCCTAAATTGTTACAAACCCTAACCCTACACCCTAAACCCTAACAAACCCTAACCCTAAACCCTTAAGAAAAGAAAAAAAAAAAAAAAACAAAATCCTACACATTTTTTTTTAAAAAAAAAAAAAGCCTAACCATAAACCCTAACAAACCCTAAACCCTTAAGAAAAGGAAAAAAAACAAAACCCTACACTTTTAATTAAAAAAAAAAAACCCTAACCCTAAACCCTAAACCCTAAACTCTAACAAACCCTAATCCTAAACCCTCACAAACCCTAACCCTAAACCCTAAACCCTAAACTCTAACAAACCCTAAACCCTAAACTCTAACAAACCCTAACCCTAAACCCTCACAAACCCTAACCATAAACCCTAAACCCTAACCCTAAACCCTAAACCCTCACAAACCCTAACTATAAACCCTTTTTATAAAAAAATAAAACTAATTCTTACACTTTCTAAAAAAAAACTAAAACCCTAAACTCTAACCATAAACCCTTTAAAAGGGAAATAAATTCGTACACCCCATGTTGCGTGACATGCTCAACTTTTTTACACGTTTATTTGTTTGACGTATGATTTGTCTTGTCCTCTTAACCCTATACAGAGGAATATGGACAAGTCTTGGATGTCAGCAACTAGGGGTACGACACGGTATAACGACGGGTGTAGGGCGTTTGTGGCATTTGCCGTTAGTAACTGTACGGCCGTCGATGGAAAAATTTACTGCCCATGCAAGTATTGTCGAAATAACCAGCGTCACCCTCCAGATTACGTTCTTGCTCACCTGACTGGAGGTAGGGGGATGAATCCGGGCTACAATTTGTGGTATATGCACGGCGAGACTACGACTGGGTCCGCTATTCCTGGTCAGTGTTCGAGTTATCACAGTGCTACAGATACTGCTGCCTGTAGCACTGAACATGGTGAAGTCACAGAACAGGAGGGTGTCGCCGTGGAACAGGATGATAACATGCACGCCATGTTGCGTGACGCCTTCGGCGTGGACGATGTTCCTGAAGCCGTCAGTACTCTTCCGCAACAAGAACATGATGATACCTCTTGCGGGGACGCATTGAAGTACCAAGAGCTGTTAAAGACCGCCGAGAAGCCCCTTCACCCTGGTACAGAGCATAGTAAATTGAGTGCTACTGTACACATGTACAATTTGAAGTGCGTTGGAGGTATTAGTAACAAGATTTTTTCAGACATTCTCGAATTTATCAATCAGTTGTTGCCTCCTTGCGATGAGGCATTGCCAGATAACACGTATGAGGCGAAAAAGTTTTTAAGTGGCATGGGTCTGGGGTATGAGAAGATTCCGGCGTGCCGTAATGACTGTATGTTATTCTGGAAAGACAATAAAGAATTAGATTCATGTACCGTATGTGGAGAGTCTAAGTGGAGGGCTGATACACATGTAGATGATGATGGTGAGATCATATCAGCGAGAAAAAAACACCCGGTGAAGATCTTGAGGTGGTTTCCACTCATCCCACGGTTGCAGAGGTTATTCATGTCTGAGCATACTGCGCCCCATATGAGATGGCATGCAGAAGGCCGCACTAGGGATGGCGTATTGAGGCACCCGGCCGACGGTGAGGCATGGAGATCGTTCGAGATTTTACATCCAGATTTTATGACAGAGAGTAGAAACGTCCGGCTTGGTTTGACAGCAGATGGATTTAATCCATTTGGGAACATGAGCACATCCCACAGCACATGGCCCGTAATGCTTGTGCCGTACAATTTGCCACCTTGGATGTGCATGAAACAGTCGTCCTTCATCCTTTCCTTGGTTATCCCTGGACCGAGCTCACCCGGTATGGATATTGATGTTTACCTTCAGCCATTGATTGATGAGTTGCTGGAACTGTGGAATGTAGGGGTACGAACATTCGATGCTTCAAAGAAGGAAAATTTTATTATGCGATCTCAGTTGATGTGGACGATAAACGACTTGCCAGCGTATGCAGATTTATCTGGTTGGCCTAACAGGGGTGCGAAGGCATGTCCTTGCTGTATGCAATCGACGCGTTCTATACGCTTAAAGAACGGATGCAAATTTTGCTATATGGGGCACAGGAGATACCTGCCGCCTGAACATCTGTGGCGGCTTAACAGGAGGACATTTGACGGTACTGAAGAATTTGACAGCGCACCGATTGTGCCATGCGGATACGAGGTTCTCCAACAGTTGGACGGAGTTGCGTTTGGGGATGAGACCGCGGGTAAGAAGAAGAAACGGAAGAAGCGGAAGAAGGGTGCAGGGAGTTCCGATGTTATATGGAAGAAGAAAAGTATATTTTTCAGATTGCCGTATTGGAAAGACAATTTGCTTCGGCACAATCTTGATGTTATGCACATAGAGAAAAATGTCATGGACAATATACTTGGCACTATTTTGGATATAAAAGGGAAAACGAAGGACAACTTGGCAGCTCGGCTGGACTTGCAGGAAATGGGGTTGAGACCTAAGTTGCATCCGTTCACGGCCGCCAACGGTAAAACGTATATTCCCGCTGCCTGTCACACAATGTCTAGAGAGGACAAAGAAAATTTTCTGAAGGTTCTTCGAAATGTTAGGGTCCCGGACGGATACGCTTCGAACATTTCACGATGTGTTCGGCTCAAGGACCGTACAATTTCCGGCTTGAAGAGCCATGATAGCCACATACTGATGCAACAGCTTCTCCCAATTGCACTGCGTAAGTCATTGCCTGATAAAGTGGTTAGACCTCTTGTGGAGATTTCTGCATTTTTTAGAGGCATATGCTCAACAAAGCTATCACAAGAAGATATGGACCGACTGCAGGGTGACGTCTGTATCACTTTGTGCAAGCTAGAACAGATATTCCCTCCAGGGTTTTTTACCAGCATGGTCCACTTGGTCGTGCATCTTGTGCGCGAGTGTAGACTGGGCGGACCCGTGCAGTATAGATGGATGTACCCGGCAGAGAGGTAAAATTCGGCGTAATATGTAAATTAATATTTTGATTTAATTGTAATCCTAATTGACGACAATTAAATTGTCGTGTATGTGTTTAAACCAGGAGTCTGGGGAATTTCAAAAATACTGTGCGCAATAAAGCAGCTCATGAGGGTGCATTGCGAAGGGGTACATAGCGACCGAGCTGGTAACGTTCTGTTCAAGGTATCTGAATAACGCACCAACATTCCACAACAGACCTCAGAGGAATCCTGATGGATCCAAGGGAGCGGGCATGCGTGTTACCATGAACCGGTTGATAATGCACCAGATTCATCGTTATATTGTGTTCAACTCTGAAGAGTTTCACAATTTGCGGACGTAAGTAGTCCTAGCCTTATATTTAGCAGAATTCGAATAAAAATATTAATAACAATTATTACATAATTGTATACGCTGAATGTAGGATGCACAAAGACGCGCTTAGGCGATCATGCACTAGGGGTCGCATTACGGAGGCTCTTATTGAAGCACAACATCATGAGCAGTTCTGCGAATGGTACCGTGCATATGTAAGGAAATAGTTGTAAATTTGAAATTGGATAAATTTATGCGGGTTCAATATAATTACCCAATGTGATGTTTACTATTTGTAATTAAAACATAGGTCGATGGCCTGGACGATCAACGTAGGGAGGAATTGGGCCACAAGTTGGTTATGCGTTGTAGAGGGCTAAAGGAGACAGCGGTGAAGTACAACAGGTACGTGGTAAATGGAAAATTATTTCGCACGCTTGCTCATAATGTGGGAAGGAGGACTCAGAACAGCGGCGTATGTGTTCCTACCGTTGAAGGCGAAACGTACTACGGGCAGTTAACCGATATATTTGAGGTCGAGTACTATGACAGGACTACGTACGTCCTATTTAAGTGCAATTGGGCAGACCCCACGATGGACAGAGGATTCACAATAGACGAGTATGGCCTAGTGTTTGTCAACTTCAATCACCTCGTCCACAGGGGAGAACTAATTCAGGACGAGCCGTACGTGCTTACATCTCAGGTGGATCAAGTATTCTACGTAGAAGATGGAAGGAACCCAAATTGGGTTTGTGCGGTTAGGACCAAACCGCGCAACGTGTACGACATTGGACAGGGGGATGGGAGTAATGAGGATGATACAACCTACCATGAGTGCGTACCGCTCGTACTAGCCACTGATGACCTACCAGATACGAATGATGAATTCGAGTACGACAGGCCCGACATAGATCCGATTGAAGCTCCCGTGATACAATGATTGATGTATTTGTTGTGAGTATAATTAGCTTGAAATCAATACACTTGACTGATATATATATATATATATATATATTGTTTGTACAATTCGCTTGTACTCAATACAAATTTTTATTAATTGCATAAATTTCGTTGTTGTTTAGTATGTTCATTAAAAACATATTAAAAAAACATATTCTAATTAATTTGTCTGTATTTGTTCGCAGGTATTGATGGACCAGAGACCCCCTCATTATGCGTATCGGGCACCTAGCCCACCCGTGCCCCCCATGACCACGCCCACTGTTTCGACGGCATTGTATTCTGTAGCGTGGCCACACCACCCAGACGGGGCTTATAGACCATTTTTGCCGGGTACGGTTGCCTGGCCCACTTCAGATCACGGGCAGACCAGCACAGCTGGACCTTGTAGCTCTCCATTCTCGGAGCCGCCGTCATTATCTCAGCTAGGGTTCACCCAACCGGGTAACGCCTATCGATGGTGGGTGAACCAGCCGGGTTATGCGTCGTACTCCCCGTTTACGTGTAGTGTGCCGACGTGTAACCCTGATAGTGAGACGCAGGATTGTAGATTTCCACTGTCACAGACCGGGGAGATGCAAATGCCGGCTGTGGGGTTGGGACAGATACCGGCACAGGCGGCGATGCAGGGCCAGATTTTGGGGCCGAGACAGATGCCAGCATCGGGGGCGAGTCAGGGCCCGGGGCATGTAGAGAGCCAGATGCCGTTACCTGGTGAGAGCCAGATGCCGCTTTCCGGTGAGAGTCAGATGCCGCTTTCCGGTGAGAGTCAGATGCCAGATGTGGGGGGGAGCCAGACTACCCATGAGGAGGACGTTGCGATGTTGGGTACCGATCAGTTGGCCCCCGGTAGCCCCCAGGGTATGGATTCAGATGATGATCAGCATCCTCCACCAGCCGGAGAGGTTGGCGAGGAGGTTGCAGGCGACCCAGCGACGCAGCACATAGGGACTGGGCAGATTCGGTTGATGGGTAAGTACATATGTAGACATCCTTAAAACTCATATTATGTTACCAAAATATTTTTTTGGTTTGGAAAAAAATAACTATTTGATTACATTTTGTTTATATATGTGTGTGTGTGTTATTTAGTGTTAACCAATTAAATTAATGTTGAATATATTTTTCATTAGGGTACAACCCAGACGGGACCATTTATTATGAGGTGATTGACGACCCAGCGAGAAACTGGGTGCTCCCGAGGGGGAAGAAAGTTGTATTGCAGTACAATGCTGCTATACAACCTGTAGGACGAGCCTGCAATCGTTTTCGGCGGGCAGTGGGCAAGATGATCAGGAGGGGGTCCTACATACACATGCGGGACGAATGGGCGAAGGTAAATAGGCAGATTAAGCAGGCAATGTGGAACGCGCTGATGGTATGTTTATGAATATAATTTAATTATTTATTTGAATTAAACTTGAGCTTAATGTTTTTGTTGAAGATTTTAAACCTATAATGCTTTGATTGAAATGTGCAGGAGGAGTTCTATCTACCTGTATCAGTAGACATGCGCAGGGCACAACAGGAGGCGTGGAATGATATTGGACGTAAGCACCGCTCGTGGAAGTCGAGGTTCAAAACCCAACTACAAATTGGAGACGGTGACACGCCCGAGAGTATCCGTGCGAGAATGCCGGAGAAATTTTTTGAGGAGTATGATGCAGAAGATGTAGAATTCCTGCTGAGAGATTGGTGCAGAGAGCATAAAATCGTATGTAGGCCAAAAAATTGTCAACTATTTTTTAATAACAGTTCATTTAATTTTAGTTTTTATTTAAGTGTGTCAATTGTTACATGTTTATTTTCATGTTCAATGCGTAGGCAACCTCTGAACGGATGAAGAGGTTGCGGGAGCGGAATGACCTACCCCATTGTGCGGGATCTAAAAGTTATGCCAGATTTAATCACGAGGAGGTAATTAAATATATATGTTTATGTTTTGTAATATTTGTTGGTAATTGTTTTTCTTTTTCTTTTTCTTTAAACTATTTTTATCGCTATCTGTTTGTTATATATGTCAACTGCATGACGACAGACATGTACATCTGGCACGCCCCCCACTCGCGCCGCGTCGTTCGTGAAGACCCACACAAGGAAGGACGGCACTTTCGTGAACGACCGTACACGGGTCTTATGCGTATGCTACTGATTTAGTTTACTAATATTTTTAAATTATGTGTGATATGTCATTATTCAATATATGACTTTTTCATGTTGACGACGTACAGGAGAGGATGACGCAGAGTTTAGCCAGTGATCCAGCCGCCACGCAAAGCGTCTCCGCAGACACGGTGCGTTGGGCACCGAACGACGCTTACGAACAGGCGATTGGGAGGCCTGAGTATGCAGGGAGGGTTCGGCAGGTTGGGCCGAACGTCACACCTGTTCGAGGGACATGTTTCTCATATAGGCCTCGGTCACAGGGGGGACCATCTCAGGGGACGTCTCGGGATTGGGCCGAACAATCTCGGAAGATGGAAGAGATGCAAGTGGAGCTACATGCTGAGCGAGCGAGGAATGACCGGTTGGAGCAGCGCGTGCAACAGTTCGACGGCATAGAGCAGCGCGTGCGACAGATGGAGGTCTTCTTCTCCTCCATGGGAGTACCAGCACCATGTGTTGGTAATCAGTCTTCTCCTGCACACGTAGGTAGTACGTCGTCCGTTGGTAGTGCATCTGCATGTATGATTTATATTGTGTATAGGACAAAATTAATTTCAATTTGTTTTCATTACCCTTTTAATTTTGCAAGTAATATTATATACTTTAATTGTCTATATTATTTGCAGGTAATTCGACAACGGTTGGTACGTTGTCGCCTGTTGGACGACAGCTGAGCCAGCACTCCACTGTCGCTACACCTTCGCCCGCTACACCATTCATTGCGCAGCAATCGCCGGTGGGGGAGAACATGCCTGGGACGGTACCTCGTGATTCGCAGAGACGCCTTTCAGATTTGTAGATATTTTGTGTAATTATTTTTTGTTCGTAAATATTTGATTGTTAACGAATATGTTATTAATTATTTGTTTGTGTAGTATGATTTCGTGTTGGTTTTGGGTAAAATAAATGTTACGTTATTTGTGTCGAAAATTACAAAATTTGAAAAATTCAAAAAAAAATTTAATTAACCCAAATAAATTTTAAAAAACAATAAAAAAATTTATTTAAAAAAAAAAATCCAAATTCAGTTTTTTATTTAATTTTATAATTGTATTTTTAATTAAATGAAAAATACAATTAAATAATTAAATAAAAATTTTAATTAAATAAAAAACTGAATTTGGATTTTTTTTTTTATTAAATTTTTTTTGACTTGGACACGTGTATTCCAATACGCGTGTCAAAAAAAATTTGACACGCGTATTGGAATACACGTGTCAAATTTGACACGTGTATTTCAATACGCGTGTCAAAAAAAATTTGACACGCGTATTGGAATACACGTGTCAAATTGGACACGTGTATTCCAATACGCGTGTCAAATTGTGCAGTTTGTGACTTTCAGCTTTGACACGCGTAATACGCGTGTCAAAATGCACGTGTCTAAATGTTTGACACGTGTACGACACTGTACACGTGTCAAACTGCACGTGGCTATTTGCTACTATTTTTGTAGTGGTAATTTAAAAACTCATATCAACTTTGAAAGGATAAAAAATAATTAAAAGAGACGGTCTCTACTCCCTAGCATTACTCGAGATAAGATTCATATATCAAAGCAGGGTACGTATGAATGTGACTAATGATCACATCTTGGAGATAGAAATTATCATCATAAAAATATTCCATATATGAGAGAAAATTATTATCATAAGAACACTCCAAATACTTCTACAAGTCCACACATTTTTTCACCTCAGTCTAGGAATTTATCAAATACCATCTAACCACTCATTATTACCTTTTGTCTCAAGTATGTTGATTGAATGATATCTGATTATGCATGTGAAGCAAAAGGAGCTTTGAATGCTAAAACAGATAAGAGTTTACTAGTTTATGTGTTTAAAACCTGGCAGCAGGGTTGAATGTTTTTTATATCTGTTAAAAGCTTCACCTTAAATGAAGTAGGGGGAAATTGGCCTACTCAACCAAGAACCTTTGTGTCCACCATCAAGAAGATACTGCATTTGAATAGGATGGTGCAACGATGGAACAGAACCTTTGACTGAACTAGCCAATTAATGCTGCTATTTTATTGATAAACTGCTCTCTTGCCTCAGGTTCTGAGTTTAGTCCAACTAGTTATATTTAATATGATGTCTTCATCGTGTTGATCACGTAAATTGTACATACTATGAAATTTTGAGCTTTTCATCTAAGGTGTAGGCATTATGGTTGGTGGGCACATAACTCAGCTCTGGTGGACAAAGTAGAGAGTTCCCATAGCAGAGTGATTTTGAAAGATACAAACTTTTTACTTTTGGATGAAAATTAAAGTGCAATCTATGCTGATTTTGAGGGAATGTTGCATTCAAGAGAATTCAACCAAACTACTGGGATTGCCTCCCATCGTTTGAGCAGGATTATGAATATATGTCAATCTAATTGCTTTCATTCATAGGCACATGTAAAGCTACTTTCTATGCATCTCATTCCGCAATTTCATTTTTCTGTAAATTGGTGTCTATTTGACCTCATTATATCATTTACTCCATATATATCCTCCTTTCATAATGCTTTTTGGGAAAGTTTTTTGCTTTTTAGCAAAAGCATTAACAAACATATTTATGACACATTAAAACATTTTTTCTAGCCAAAAAGCAAAAAAGCAACCTCTAACAAAATTTATAAAAGGAAACCTACAAGATTGCTCGTAATGACTTTAATTATCTTTGTAAATAATTGGTCTATATGCTGGATATTATGACGTACAATAAGTCAGCTTCCTGCTTCTTCCTCTTCTTGTTCCTTCCCAAACTTCCCTGTGAATCTAACACAATTGACCAAAAAGTTAAAAGACAATGCTTGTATTATCAGCTACTTTTTAACGCTTAAATTTGTCCGAGAACTATGGTCTTATAGAGCATCTTCATTGGACTCTTCAAAATTTCAGTAAATTTTAGTGAAAAAAATCTACTTTTTTGAGTTTAATTATCACTTTTAAAAAGTTTCATACATCAAACTTTCTAAAAATTTCTCTATTTTAACTAAATATTATTTTTGTAATAGTTTTGAAAGCAACTACTTTAACTACCGCTCAGAATTGTTTAAAGTTTTGCAAGACTGATGCCATGCCCCCCCCCCCCCCCCCCCCCAAGTTCATGAAGAAAAAAAAAATTGTTGACATGGATACAACAAATTCATCAATTCGTGGGTCTTTTATTGATCTTCCCAGTGAGCTATTATCAGAAACGGATTGATAAGGTTCCTCTCGCTGTCCAAGACCTCTGGGTTCTAGCCTTCGATGGACCCATAAGTGGGTGTTTATTAAATCCCTTTCTAATTTGGTTTGCTTGGGTCATTGGATGTTTTGGATTCTGCCTTTTTGCCCTTGAAATTGCTCTTCATTTTCTTCTTCTTGTCCGGGTCTTTGGGGGATGTTGGCTCTGGCTTAAGGAACAGGAAGATTGATGAAGGTTGAAGCGGCAAAATGTAGTTTACGTTATTCCACTTGTTGGATTGTTGATAGGATTGTGGAACGTCTTCACTGACGGAGAAGGAGAGACAGAGGGAGGGAGAGAGAGAAACGGGTTGGAAGCGAAAAGAAAACAATATTTTAATGAACAGCATGAGAAAAATGGGGGTTAAATTTGGTGAGAGTTTCTGATAATAATTAGTTTAGAGAAATTTTGAAGAGCTTAATGCATGAGTGTTTTTGAGAACTTTCACCAAAATTTGGTGAAATTTTTGAACTAAATAGTCCAATGAGGATGCTCTTAGTTAACGTATTTCCTGATATATATATTACCAAAAAACGTATGTCCACTCAGGTTCACACTCTGAAAAAAGTATTGCTTCGTAGGATTACTCTTTTCTTAATAGTAAATGTAGATATCTAACGTCAAACTACCCTAAAAGTGTAAAGTGTCTTACAAATGGATGAGTGGTATCCACCATCTGTCATCATAAGAGAGGATGCCACACTTGTTACAAAGGAAGAGCCAAAGAATCATAGCAAGTTTGTGGGGAGCATGCGATTATACCATTCAACCTTAGAACCTCGAGGCCTATTGTTTCCCAAGCTATTTTGACTAAAAATGAGCTGCTGTGGGAAATATTTTACATCAGTTCGTATACCTAATATTAGAATATGATTTGCAGTGTCGTAAAATTAAGATGTCTGAAAGTGAAGGTGATCGATCGAGGTATGTAAATGCTTATGAAACACATCAAACTCTTTAATTATGCAAAATGCAATATTTTCCTTTTATAAACGATAAAAAAGTTGTATACATGTTGTTTACTTGAATAAATGATGTTATGATCCCTTTTAATTATGTCAATGATTGTAATCATAAATATTAATTATATTTTGAAATTGAACAATATACTGGGAATCGTCATGTACAGATGACGGACACAAGTACAGTATAAAGGATTGACCATATATTCTATAGTTTATAGTTTTAATTTATAGCATGATTGGCACAACAATATTTGATTGGTAATCACTCCATCGGGATATGTTTGCTGTGAAGCAGATGGATAGAAAAATGACCTTTTGTTCAAAGAGAGTAATTCTAAAATTAAGACTTTGCCTCTCTTGTTGTTAATGTGTATTTAAAATTATTATTAGATTTGAAATGAACTATTAAATTTTAATTTAATAGTAATTTTAAAAATTGTATAATTTTTTTTTTAAAAAAAAAAAAAAGAAAAAAAAAAGGAGAAAAAATAAAATAAAAATTATAGTCTTTCTTCTACTATTCGTCGCTCAGATTTGATGCGGCAATGCGCGGTTGTCTCAAGTTTCAGTTCTTAAATCTTATCATCTTATCATCTAAAAGTGACGCAAAGGTCAAAAATGTGGGCCGATAGCCCAGTCGTGGCCGTGATCACGCGGTGTTGAAATAATTAAGATAGATATATTTCATGGACCAATTAAGGTCCAACATGTGCTTACAATTTCCTTTCACGTTCTTGGAAGAAACGCCAAAATTGGAAGATAACCTACTTAAAACAAAAGGTTCAAATAGAATTTTTTTTATTTTATATTTTTTTATACAATAATATAATTGTTTATTGTTAATCAAGTTTTGTATTTAACTTTCGTTAATATACTATTTTCAATAAATAAAATAACTTATGCATCTAATCCATCGAGTAACATAGTCTATTTGGGAAAGTTTTGTTTTAATTAAGTTCATTTTATCACAATTCACTCATCACTCTACCAGTTCACTGTCACGTTGCCGGAACACAAAGCCACCATCTTCTTCCTCTCGCCTCTCATCTCAAATTCTCTCATACCTAATAAACTCTCAAATTTTGTAATGTGTATCCTTTTGTTCAAAACTATTATTTGGTGTTTGATATATGTTTATATCTCCTAGTGGCATTATTGTGCAAATATATGTTGATGTTCATTGTTAGATTTGTTTCGTATAGTTCATTATTATTATTTTTAAAATTGTTTAAAATGCTAATAAAAATTTAAAAATTATCTAAAAGACTAAAATAGATTCAAAATGCATGTGGATAACGGATAATAATTGTAATAACTGCATATATATAGTCAGTAAAAACATGATGCAAATACATATCGATATAAATATCTAAAATTAATGTTCGCATTTTGTGAATGCATTAAAGTCTACCTGTACACCTGACCTCTTCTACACTCCATGGCTTAAAAAGAAAAAAGATATATGTCGTCATTAGACTTACAAAAGATCAAATGACCATAAGATGCATTTTCCAATTTTTTTTTTTTTGAATATAATGTGTGAAGAATATAAATTTTTACAAACAAATAATTTTATACAACCCATATATAAAATTGATATGTATCATTTAAATATACAGAATCACATTTTTTTTTATTAATACTATTAAAAAAGCATAAAGAAACGCATACTACTAAAAAAAATATATAATTTTTATATATAAAAGGACACATATTAATTTTATACGTAGATCGATGATATAAAAATTTTTACAAATCATTTTGTTGAAAATTACTGGCCATGCGTGAATGTTAAAGGTGGCCCTCCGCTATCATGCCCCCATATTTTAATAGGAGTAAAAGACATCCTTATCGTGTAGAAGGAAAATTTAAAATATCAAAAATTTTGAATGGCTGATGAAATTTTTGTTAATTTTTATTTTTATTTTTTTATAAAAAAAATAAAATTATCATAAAGATTGAATGGCTGATGAAACTTCTAGTCTGTCATCCTTTACTTTTGCTTTTTTGTTTTCTTCACTTCCCGTGGCTAAAGCTGTCCTATTCTTGCATGAGGAAAGCAATCGTAAGGAGCCGATTCTTTGTATATACCTGTACGTTATAAAGGACTGGCTCCTCTCCTATAGAGGATCCTGGTCCCCTTTACATGGCCTCACTGAACTTTCTTTAAGCAGTGCCCAATGCCTGGTCCATTGGCTTCTCCATCTGCTTTACATCTTCCTTAATTCTACGCTCCCAACACCTCTTATCACTACTTCAACAGCGGGTTTCAGCATCACTTGATTCACCGACAACAAATGGCTGACGGAGTTCTCTTAAACGTTGCTGCGAGCATCATTACGAGTTCAGGCTCTCTTGCTCTCCAAGAGATTGGACTGCTCTGTGGTTTCAAAGATGAGCTTCAGAAGCTCGGGAACACGGTTTCCACCATCCAAGCTGTGCTTTTGGATGCAGAGGAGCAGCAGGCCCACAACCATGCGGTCAAAGATTGGCTTGGAAAGCTCAAGGATGCCATGTACGAAGCCGACGACTTGCTCGATGACTTCTCCACTGAACTTCTACGGCGACAAGTCATGGCAGGGGATAACAAGGCAAAACAGGTAAATTCATAAGTTTTAGTTTAAAATACCTCAACAGAACATCTCTAAACAATAAATCCACAGCAACAATTTGCTCATTATAATGTTAAACCCATTTCGAACAAATCTAACTTAAATTTACGACAATTACAAACATGACCTTCATATTTTCCTTTATTAAACACACAACCCAAAAAAAATGTTTTTTAACTTTTAGGTATGAACCATGCTGAATAGTTGTGGGTATTACAGGCACGCATCTTCTTTTCCAAATCAAACCAGCTTGTTTATGGCCTTAAAATGGGTCATAAGATCAAGGCAGTTAGAGCAAAACTGAATGACATCGCAGAGGATAGGAAGAAATTTAGCTTCACTCCACGCCTTATAGAGACACAGCTTGGGCATAGGAGGGGAGAAGATACACACTCTTTTGTACCTGAGGAAGAAGTCATTGGGAGAGAGGACGAAAAGAAGGCTATTAAAGCGCTGTTATTTGATTCCAATGTGAAAGAGAATGTTTCCATCATTCCCATAGTTGGGATTGGTGGACAAGGAAAGACCACGCTTGCTCAGTATGTGTACAATGACGAGGAGGTCCAAAGACATTTTGATCTAAGGCTGTGGGCATGTGTCTCTGATCCTTTTGACTTAAAAACTATTGTTCAAAAGCTCATTGAATCTGCAACTAAGAAGAAACCTGAAAGTCTTGTGATAGATCCGTTGCAAAGTGAGCTTCGAGTAACAATTGGTGAGAAGCGATACTTACTTGTCTTAGACGATGTATGGAATGACAATTCTAATGATTGGTCCCGCTTGAAAAATCTGTTGCTGGGTGGCCTGACGGGGAAGCAAAGTTTTGATTACTACACGTATCGAAAAAGTTGCAAAGCTTACTGGTACAATTTCACCATACCGTTTGGGAGGTTTATCTGAAAATAATTCTTGGAATTTATTTAAGAAAATGGCATTTAAAGATGGGGAAGAGCCAAAGAATCCAAAGCTAGTGGAAATTGGAAAGGAGATCGTACAAAAGTGTGCACGAGTTCCTCTTGCTATAAGGAGCATAGGGAGTCTATTATACTTCAAAAATTCAGTGGATGAATGGTTGTACTTTAAAAATAATAAGCTTCACAAAATAACTCAACAGGATAATGTTATTTTCCCAATACTAAAGTTGAGTTATGATCATCTCCCACCACACTTGAAGCAATGTTTTGCCTTTTGTTCGCTGTTTCCAAAAGATTCTATAATTGAAGTGAAGATGTTGATTCAGCTATGGATAGCGCAAGGCTTTATTCATTCGTCAGACATAACAATATGTCTCGAAGATGTTGGTCATGAGTATTTTACGGATTTACTTTGGAGGTCGTTTTTCCAAGACATACGAAGAAATAAATATGGTGATATAGAAAGTTGCAAAATGCATGACCTTATACATGAGCTTGCACAATTTGTAGCCGGGAATGAGTGCTTATTTTCAAATCCAGATGCAGTAAAAGTAGTTGAAGGAACTCGCCATGTGGTATTCAATTCTTTAAATTCAGTATGGGATATTTCAGCTCCCTTGCTCGAGGCAAACAGAATTAGAACGCTTCTTCTGCGACCTCGAAGAATTGAATTCTTTCTGTCAAAACTTGATTGGAATAGGCGAGTCTATGACACACTTATTTCAAGTTTTAAATGCTTGCGTGCTTTGAATTTGAGTGGATCAAATATTCAGGAAGTGCCGAATTCCATTGGCAAGTTAAAGCATCTAAGATATCTTAATCTTTCTTGGAATATGGATATCAAACTACTCCCCGCTTCTATAACTAAATTGCAGAATTTGCAAACACTAATACTTGACTTTTGCAGTGGGCTTAAAGAATTGCCAAAAGACACTAGAAACTTGATCAGCCTTAGGTATCTTGCGCTTTATGAGTGTCATAGCTTGACTCATATGCCGCCTGGACTGGGAAAGTTGACCGCTCTCCAAAAACTGTCGTTTTACATTTTAGGGAAGAAGGAAAGTTTTGTTCCAAAGCAAAAGGGTGGCCTAAGCGATCTAAATGGTTTAGGTGAGTTGAGAGGAAGCTTATGTATCAAGGGTTTAGAGCACTTGAGATCTTCTCCATTAGAAGCCAGGGCTGCAAACTTGGAGAGGAAACAATACCTTCGAAGACTGAAATTAGAGTGGGACCATTATATAGAAGCTGGTTATGATAGTGATACGGAAATTGCAAAGGATGAACAGTTGTTGCAAAACCTTCGGCCACACCTAAATTTGAAAGAATTAATTATAAAAGGGTATGCAGGCGTGAGGTTTTCCAGCTGGGTCTCCTCGCTCTCGAATTTGGTTTCACTTACCATAAGCAATTGTAAATGGTGCCAACATATCCCACCATTGGACCGATTCCCTGTTCTCAAGGATCTTTCTCTTCAGAACTTGAGTGCACTGGAGTACATAAGCAATGATGCCATTGATGTGTCCTCTTCTTCCCTTCAAAGTCTCTCGCTTTGGAAATTGCCTAAGTTGAGGGGATGGTGGAGGATGAGGGAAGCAGTAACAACAGGGAGCGAAACAACACCCTCGTCTTCCTCCCCCTTTTCCACTCTCTCCAAATTGAAGTATCTTGATCTTTCTTTTTTAGAGAAACTTGAATATCTGCGAGAGGAGTGGCTGCAAAACCTAACTTCTCTTGAGATTCTTAAAATTTGGGAATGTCCTAAACTACAAATATCCATGTCTCCACTCTTTCAACATCTCGCTGCGCTTGAAGATATGGAGATTCATAACTGCAAAGAACTTATCAGCAAGGAGGATGAAGAGGGCGCGCAATGCCTTGGACCTACAATACTTCGTCATCTACAAATGAAAAACATTACAAGCTTGGTGTCTCTCCCAAGGGAGCTTAGACATGCTACAGCTCTACAATGGCTTGACATTGAGAACTGCCCTAGTTTGGTGTCTTTACCAGAGTGGATAGCCGACCTCACTTCACTTCAGACACTTCAGATCTTCAATTGTAGCAATTTAAAATCATTGCCTGAAGCTATGCGCCGCCTCACCTCTTTACGGCGTCTGACAATTTTGCAGTGTCCTGAATTGGAGGAAAGATGTAAAGAAGGAATAGGCATGGATTGGCCAAAAATAGCTCACATCCCAAACTTTTCGAACAAGTGGGATATCAGCAATTTGTATGGAATGGATCCATAGCCTAATGCAGTACCAATTTTCTTGTTGTTGCTGTTCATCTCCATTTTAATTTGTCAGGCTTTTGATAAATAATCTTTGACTTCGTATGCAGAACCAACTGTAGCATGGAACAAACCCACCAACTGTAGCATGGAACAAACAAGGGTTTAAGAATAGACACATTTTCAGACCTTGCCGAAAATCAGATTTGCACAAAGCTCTCAAATTTCCAGTAATTGTTTACTATCTTTCACTTCAATGGCAGTCCTAAGTGTCTAATATCTTGTTTCTTTTCTTTTCTTTTTATTTATTTTTTAAAAATGTTTCTTGCATTTTCATTTGAAATGTATATTCTACAAATGGTAGCATCGCGCATTGGGTAAAAGACTTATGATAGACCAGGGAAGTCAATCCCATCCCAAATTTTCATAATAACGCAATAAAAGTTTTGCATACCTCTTGGTTTTCTCATAATAAAATGCATATTTAGACATATTCTTTTTGTTATTATTGTTACTGGAGTTTAACTGCAATTCTCTCTGTTCATGGATTGATTTTACCTTTTTACTGATTTCATTGAAAGATTTTGAGTTACTATTGAGTTTATTATTTGGTTTTTGATGGTCGGCAGAGACATGCATAGAAAAGCATCAATTCATGAAATGGGTGTGTAACAGAATGAAGAAAGTTGCAGATTGCAAATGCTCGAGACAAAGGAAAAACAGAGAATTGTGGGAGAACTTTTAGAATGCTTTTATTGAATAATGAGGTAAAACAAAGGTTCAGTATATATATACTGCCTCAAATACAAGGGAAAGAAAAACAACTAACAGCTGTAAACATGAAACTTGATATACAATAAATCAAATGTTACATAGAAAACACGTGTTGAAATCTTCTAACAGAAAGTGCCAACTCATTTAGACACGTGTTTGCAGCTTAGATTGTGAAACCCCCCCTCAAGATGGACCGTAGATGTTCAGGAGGTTCATCTTGGAAGTGATAGCAGAAAAAGAGGCAAAGCCAAGAGGCTTAGTGAAGATATCTGCTAACTGATGGTCAGATTTGATGTGAAGTGTCCGAACAGCACCCTTTTGAATTTGTTCACGAACAAGATGACAATCTATCTCGATGTGCTTAGTTCTTTCATGGAAAACAGGATTAGCAGCAATGTGGAGGGCAGCCTGGGAATCACAAAATAACAAGGCAGAATTTGAAATAGGAACATGGAGATCTTTGAGCAAAGAAGAGATCCACATAAGTTCACAGCAAGCTACAGCCATTGCCCGATACTCAGCCTCAGCAGAGGAACGAGACACCGTTTGCTGCTTCTTGGATTTCCAAGATATAAGAGAATCACCAAGGAATAAGCAAAATCCAGTAACTGATTTTCTAGTATCAGGGCAACCAGCCCAATCAGCATCACAAAAAGACTTCAACTTGAAGTCACAAGCAGCAGGGAAAAATAGACCTTGACCTGGAGCGGCCTTGAGATATCTCAAAACCCGAAAAGCTGCATCTAGATGAGGTTTTCTAGGAGCAGACATGAATTGGCTAAGGACTTGTACAGAATAAGCCAAATCAGGTCTAGTGATGGTGAGATACAATAACCTACCAATTAATCTTCTATAAGCCGTAGGATCAGCTAATAAATCACCCTCATACTGAGAAAGCTTAAGATTACTTTCCATAGGAAAGCTGACTGGTTTGGAAGCCAATAAGCCTGCATCTTCCAAAATTTCAAGGGCATACTTCCGCTGGCAAACTGAGAGACCAGTAGACTTGCGAGCAACTTCCAACCCCAAAAAATATTTGAGATCACCCAAATCTTTAAGCTTAAACTGTTGGTTAAGCAATTTGATGAAAGATGATAATTCTGCAGAATCATTTCCAGCCAAAACTATGTCATCTACATAGACAAGTAAAGTGAGGAATGAAGAACCATTCAAACGAGTAAATAAACTGTAATCAGCCTTAGATTGTGTGAAGCCAAGACTGATCAAAGTGGTGGAGAATTTTGAGAACCATTGCCTAGACGCCTGTTTTAAACCATATAGAGATTTAGTGAGTTGACATACTTGAGAGCTCTTATGAGATGAAAAACCAGGTGGTAACTCCATGAACACTTCTTCATGCAAATCCCCATGAAGGAAAGCATTATTAACATCCAATTGGTGCAAATACCAATTCTTAGCCGCAGCTACAGCCAACAAGCATCTCACAGTAGTCAATTTAGCCACAGGTGAGAAGGTCTCATAGTAATCTAAACCTTCACTTTGATTATACCCTTTGGCAACCAATCTGGCCTTGTACCTCTCAAGAGACCCATCAGCCTTCAATTTAACTTTGTAAACCCACTTACAACCAATAGCCCGTTTGCCCGGAGGAAGAGCAACCAATTTCCAAGTATTATTAGCTTCAAGAGCATCAATTTCAGCTTTCATGGCATCACACCAATGAGGGATCTTGACAGCTTGATGATAAAATCGGGGCTCAAAGTGGGAAGAAACAGACAAGCTAAAAGATTTTTGAGGTGAAGAAAGATGATCATAAGAAAGATAAGAGGATAAACCAAAAACAGGATTACCTGAGGAATGATGAGCATCAAGAGGCTTGGATGAAGATGGAACCGGGGAAGTGCCAGTAGCTAAATAACAATGATAATCCTGCAGATAACTTGGTTGGCATTTAGATCTGGTGGATTTGCGAAGAGGAGTAGGAGAAATATGAGTAGAAGAAGAGCTGTCATTAGAAGAAGAAGAAGCATGTATAGAAGATTCTGGGAAAACAGAATCAGAAAATTGAGGATTAGATGCAGATTCTGTTTCAAAGTTATGAGAAGAAGAAGTATGGTAATAAGACGATGGTAAATCTGAGGTGTCAGTAGGAATGAAATTAGGAATAACAGGGGGAATGGGACAAGATGATGAAGTAGATGAAGAAAGATGAGAAGAGTAAGGAAAAATATTTTCATGAAAGATAACATCACGAGATATGAAAAACTGTTTCAAATTGAAATCATATAGACGATATCCTTTGACACCAAGAGGATATCCAACAAAGATACAAGCACGAGATCTAGGATCAAATTTAGTACGATTCCGAGCAAGTGTAGATGCATAACATAAACAACCAAACACTTTTAGATGAGAATAAGAAGGAAGAGTGGAATATAGTCGTTCAAAAGGTGTTTGATTATCAAGAAGTGGAGTTGGAATACGATTGATGAGATAAGCTGCTGTTAGAACACATTCACCCCAAAAAGTTAAAGGTAAATGTGCTTGAAATCGAAGAGCACGAGCAACATTTAGAAGGTGTTGATGTTTTCTCTCGGCTACTGCATTTTGCTGAGGGGTTTCTACACATGTGAGATGATGAAGAACCCCTTTAGATGAGAAGAAATCAGGCATATTAAATTCACTGCCATTGTCAGATCTCAAGCATTTGATTTTGAGATTAAACTGAGTTTCAACCAAAGAAAAGAAAGAATGAATGAGGGGACGTGTTTGAGATTTATTTTGCATCAAAAACACCCAAGTAAAGCGGCTGAAATCATCAACTATAGTGAGAAAAAAAGTGGAATTATTTGAAGATGGAATTGAAAAGGGGCCCCATATATCACAATGAACAATATCAAATATATGAGTTGAACGAGTATTGCTAATAGGAAAAGAAATTCTGTGTTGCTTAGCTAAAGGGCAAACAGAGCATGTTTTATTTGAAATGGAAGCCAAACCAGGAATTACAGATTGAAGTAAATGCAATCTTGAGTCAGACAAATGACCCAATCTAGCATGCCACACATGGGCAGAAATATGTACAGATTTATTTACAATTGAAACAGAATTCAAATTGCAGTCAGTACATGATACTGGTTTTATTGAAACAGAAGCTAAAGGAGGCACACATGAAGTAGGAAGACCTTCCAAGTTATTCAGGACAAGATGATATAAGCCACCAACTTCCTTACCCAGCCCAATCGTCTTCCAGCCTGACACTTGCTGAATGAAGCAAAATTCAGACAAAAAGATGAGACAACAGTTAAAGAATTTAACCAATTTGCTAACAGAGATGAGGTTAAAAGAAAATGATGGTACACATAGAACATTTGTTAAAATGAGAGATGCTGAAACCCTAACTGTACCAATATGTGTAACAACAGCTGAATTACCATTTGGTAAACGAACTTGTTTAGAAACCAAAGAAGTGATTGAAGTAAGAAATGAGACAGAACAGACTATATGATCTGTAGCACCTGTGTCAATAACCCATGGATATCTAGCAGAATTTTTGATAGCTAGTTGAAAAATGGAATTTGAAGAAAAAACTGAATGTTTGTCTTCTAGATTATGTGATTGAGTAAAAGATGAAAAACAACAAAATGAATCGTTACCTGCCATCTCAGAGAACAAATGATCTTGGTGATCATTGGTGATAGTCGGAACAGAAATATCATCTGCAGTCTTAGCCCTGAGCAAGCTCAATAGTTGTTGACATTGTTCAGGAGTGATGGTAAGCTGTGGCATGGTGGATTCAGAGACCTGATTGGCTGATGAAGCATGTTTTCCCTTTGTGAATTTATATCCTGGAGGATACCCGTGCAACTTGTAACATTTTTCGACCGTATGACCGAGAAGGCCACAGTGAGTGCACAGAGGTCGTTCCTTGCGAGGATATTGAGTCTTTGGTCCTTGTGGTTGTGATGAATACTTTGCTAGATTATATCTTGTCGCCATTGCAGCTGGAGTAGTATTCAGAGGAGCAAAGAAAGTAGAAGTGATCTCTCTTTGCCGCTCTTCTTGAACAACCATTGAGAAGACTTTATTTATGGATGGTAGAGGATCCATAAGTAAAATCTGACCTCTAATATGAGAGAAAGACTCATTGAGTCCCATCAAAAACTGAAAAACATACTCCCGATGTTGATATTCTTGGACAGTTCGAGAGGTACCACAAGAACATAAAGGCATGGGACGATAATTGTTCAATTCATCCCAAAATCCTTTGAGAGTTGTATAATAGGAACTGACAGAGTTATTATTCTGAGAAAGAGCCGAAATGGCCTTCTGTAATTGGAAAATTCGTGGACCATTGGATTGTGAGAATCGCTCTTTGATGTCATTCCACATCTCTTGAGCAGATTCAATGTAGATGATGCTAGCGGATATTTCTTGAGAAACAGAATTAAGAATCCATGATAGCACCATATTGTTACATCTATCCCAAGCAGAATACTCAGGAGCATCAACAGTTGGTTTCTCTAAAGAACCATCAATGAAACCAAGTTTGTTCTTGGCAGAAAGTGCCATTACCATAGACCTCTTCCAGGTATGGTAATTGTTTCCAACCAAAGGTTGAGAAACGAGCAAAGTTCCTGGACTATCTCCATGGTGGAGATAGTAGGGACTGGAAAATTCTACAGCCGAAGGCGTAGAATTTAGCAGAGAATTCGGTAAAACATTATCCATAGGATCACCACCATCATTGGAGGTATTAGAATGAATCGAAGGCATTGTTGAATGACAATCAGATTGTTTGAAAAAAAAAATTATAGATTTGACGAAAGGAAAATGAAGCAGAGAATTATCGAAGAACGATTGAGAACTGAACGAAAAACAAGAACAATGAGGATTGAATCAGATAAGAACAGTGATGAGAAATACCTGCTCTGATACCATAACAGAATGAAGAAAGTTGCAGATTGCAAATGCTCGAGACAAAGGAAAAACAGAGAATTGTGGGAGAACTTTTAGAATGCTTTTATTGAATAATGAGGTAAAACAAAGGTTCAGTATATATATACTGCCTCAAATACAAGGGAAAGAAAAACAACTAACAGCTGTAAACATGAAACTTGATATACAATAAATCAAATGTTACATAGAAAACACGTGTTGAAATCTTCTAACAGAAAGTGCCAACTCATTTAGACACGTGTTTGCAGCTTAGATTGTGAAAGTGTGAGAATCATTGGGGGTTTTCTGCAATTTGCTCGGATATGTCAGCCTTACTCGTAGACAAAACAACGGACACTATACAGAGCACTTCCATGATGAGGAAATTTGGGTGAGTAAATGTTGCAAGAATGACAGTTGTTCTACTAAATGTTGCAATTATTCTTCAGGTTTTTATGTCACCAATTAGACAATAATTTCTTCTTCTTCTTGTTCATCTTTGTTTTACTCTGTCAGGCTTTTGATATATCATATTGGATTTCATATGCAGGAAGAAACAACAATTTTAGCATAAACGCTTCTTCAAACCTTGCCGGCAATCAGATTTGTGCCAAGCTTTGACATTTCCAGTATTGTTTCCTGTCTTTCACTTCAGTGGCATTTCCAGTACCGTTTTTTTTTTCTTTTTCATTCTTTTTTGTCAAAGATCATGGATTTTCTCCCATAAAGATCAGGGAAGTCAATCCCATACCAATATTTTAAAAAAAAAATGTAATATGTAATGTTGCATTACTCTATTAGGATTTTCTCGTTGTCAAATGTAGATTGTGTTGAACAATTTGAGGCACATTCTTTCCATTATTATGGCTATGGGAGCCTAACTACAAGTAGCTCTGTTCATGGATGAAATTTACACTTCAATTATTTTCATTGGAAATTTTTGAGTTATTGTTGAGTTTATTATTTGGGTTTTTGATTGACAGAACACATTCTTAGAAACCAGCAATTCATGAAAAGGGTCGTGGGAATCATGTGGAGATTTCTGTAGTCTGTTTGGATATGACAGTCTCACTTCTTCAAAGAGATTAACTTTGACTAGATCTATACCCACTTATTGCTAAGATGCCAAAGGGAAACAAGAGACTTCGTATAATTTTCTCTCTTTATCCATTGGTGGATTGTATTAGTGACAGCACTTTTCAACATTTCTTGCATCTTTGACTTCTTTAGGCATAGAATAGAAATATGTATACCATTGTTATTAGTCAAGAAATGAAATGTCAATGCGATTCCTTCTTCCTTATTTCACTCTATGGGTTTTTGATATTTTTGAGAATTTCTGATTTATCCAATTTCATATGCAGAATCAATTGAAGCACTGACATACCTGGATTTAAGATTTAGAGCCAATTCAAAGCTTCTTCATTCTGCAACTATATATGCAATAAGTTGATAAGCCGGCCGGGAATTAAAAAATCTGCTAGAACTTGATTTTTCAGTCGAAACTGCACCGAGGATGTCATGTCTCTGCTGCTTTGTTGATCTTCTTGATGGCATATCGATATTGTGGTTGGAAAACCAAATTTGGTAACTACAGTACTCCTAGAATAGCATCTTAAGTAGAGGGATCATAATATCAACGAAGGCCAAGAAAGGATCTCTAAAATCAAGCTATTTTTCCCTCTTAGATTTCTATATTTTTCTCTAATGCAAGTGTTTGGTAACTTAGTTTGGATTAAAAGCACAATCTTGATGTTTTTGTTTGGACATATATGCACAATTTTAGTGATGGAATATATGAATTTTGCTCGATTTGGTTACTGAGAACAGTTTGTCCAGCAAATTTCTAGAACTGCAGCTTGTTTACCATTCTAAATTTCTAGCCAAGAAAAATGAAGAAAAGAAAATCTGCTCAAGATCAGGGAGAACTAATTAATTTGCCCACTAGAAGCACCTATAATTTGTCTATTTTGCATATCCAACTTGCTGTAAAGTGTTATCTGATTGTGTTGTAAATTTTTTAAATTATGATTATTGCAGGTAATTCATGAGAGTTGCTTGTTGGATACCATCAGTACGACAATACAGTCATAGGCATAGGTTAGAAGATCCCTCAAATAATATTTTCTTGTTCTTCAGATGGATCGTGGAAACGCTTGAGCAAATATGGCTAGAGATAAGCCTGAATCTTGTTTTATTCGTTTTCCGCTGCGCATGTTAGATTAAGTAATATGTTGATTATTTCTAACATGTGGTATCAGAGCCACCTCTATGCTATTTTGCTTAGCATTAAGTTTTGTTGAATCCATAATTTCTGTGAACATAATCTTTTTTATTGTTCACATACGGTTGTTAAACATAATTTTGTGAACATATTCCTGTTCAATCCAGTATTTTTGTGAACACAATTTGTTCATGTATAACATATGGGTATTTGCTTTTTCCAACATGTCGTTTGTTCCATTGTTCCATATAGAACAAAATTCAGCCTGTTATTATTGTTCATGAACTGTACGTGTTTGTGTTTCGAATCTGTGCATAAGAGAATTGTTAGAGCGAACCGGTTGCCGTGAAACCTCCACTACCCGATCTCTTCTCTACCACCGGCAGGATCGCCACCAGCATGCAGTAGGCGCCGGCCCGTTGTGGCTGGCGTCGTTTGTCGAAGGAGAGGCTGCTTCCAACGGCCTCCCTCTTCATTGGGACTGGGGGCCCTCACGGGTCGCCTGGTTCCTGGAACGAAGGGACCGGCCCGTAAGGGCCGGCGTTGTTCTCGGTGGAAGAAGCCGCTGCAAGCGGCCTCTTCCCCGTCACAAGAACTGGCGGCCCGTAAGGGTCGCCTGGTTCCTGGGCAATCGGCGACCCCTCTGGGTCGCCGTGGCTGCTGAGCAGCGGCCAACCCATTAGGAAATACGGGTCGGGTCAGCATATGTGTATTTTCGGGTCATTTTTGGGCATCCGGGTTAAGGTTTCGACCCATAAAGAAATGCGGGTCGGTTCGGGTTTAAAACCCATGAATCCAACCCGATACCAAGTGGGTTGACCCATTCGGGTCAGCCCAAATCCAAGTGCTGACCCATTGGGTCTGCCCAAGAGGCCCTATTCAGATTAAAAAAAAAAAAAAAAAAGGGCCCATTTAAGTGGGTTTGACCCAGCCCTATAAAGAGATCCACTAGCCCATTGCAACAACCCATCAAGTTCTTTTTAAAAGGGGAATTTAAGCCTTATGGTGTTTAGAACTTGGGTTCACCAAGTGTAAAGGGCCTTGGCCACCTACTAAACCATTGGGCCATGTTTTTTATTATGTCCTCATATTACAGTTTTATTCCACTTTTTATTTACAGTGTTGTATTTTAAGATTATTGCTTCTTTAATACATATATTGAGGAATATATTTTAATTGTTGAATTTATATTGTTATATATAAATTGTTTGATACCTAGAGACCTAAGAATAATTAACAACACCATATACGCTGGTGTGTTTACAGTAATATCCAAGAATGCAATGTCTAGAAAAGTTCTGGCAAGGAAAGTCTTGGGATTTAAGTGTGTCCAAGTGACCCCCCTCACTTTCCTGGGAACTCACCTAGTTGCACATTGGAAAATGCTGTTTACCCCATTTAGGTATTGGTTTGTTATATTCCTGGGGCTATTAAGGGGGCATCTATAAAGTTGTTAGATGTTAATGAAGTCACAATTATCATAATGATTTTGGGGAGCCACAGCATCCCAAATTTGGATGATAATTGCATCAAGATTACACACACGTAATTATCATTATGATTTTTGGGAGCCACAGCATCCCGGTTTTTAATGATAATTACATCAGGATTACACATAAGAACATCATAAAGAATTTTGTTAGATGTTCATAAACTGGAGAGTGATTATTATGATTTTGGGAGAGTCACAACATCTCGATTTTATAATAATTGCATAAAGATCGTACACGTGAACTTCATATAGAAAAATTAACATCGTCTTGTAATTAATTCATAAATTTAATTACTTATCCCCACAGAGAAGTTTTTATTTTTATGACTTAATTAGAATAAGATAACAAATTTGGTATTGAAAGTAAAATTTCTCTCGGTTACCCACAGGTACAGAGAATTTTATTTTTCAATATTTAAATTTATTAGTCTTATTGATAAAGAGTAAATTTCATGCATGATGCAACCTTTGCCTACAGGTAGGTTGAAATTTACTATTTAAATTGCCATTGGCTAATTTAAAATAAAGTTAACATTGTCTTGTAATTAATCCATAAATTTAATTACTTATCCCCACAGGGAAGTTTTTATTTTTATGACTTAATTAGAATAAGATAACAAATTTAGTATTAAAAGTAAAATTTCTCTCGGTTGCCCACAGGTACGGAGAATTTTATTTTTTAATATTTAAATTTGTCTTAGTCTTATTAATAAAGAGTAAATTTCATCCGTGATGCAACCTTTGCCCACAGGTAGGTTGAAATTTACTATTAAAATTGGCATTGGCTAATTTAAAATAATGTTAATTCATAGCATTAAAGTGTTTATTTTCTTGGTTATTGCAGCTGTTCATATTACTCTACTTTGGTAGTTTTATATTTCAATACTTTATGGTAATATTTTTCTGACTGGAAAAAGATTAATATACTTTTTCATTTGAGTGTTTCTAATTCCATTATGGGAATGAAGGATATTGTAGTTTAGCTTAAGTCCCTAAAGATTGAGATTTTTTGAGTCATTATTGGTCATTTTATTTTTGAATTCTCTCTTCTAAGTGTAGAATTTTCATCTTGTAACACACGTAAGGATAAATGGTTAGTAAACAAACTTCTAACCATGTGTGTTCAAGGATATGAGAGAATCCATAAAATGTTTACATGATTACTCATGTTGAGGGAAAGACCGATAAGTGCAATCATGCCCAACAATTAAAGCATGAGAATAAGGTGCCAATAAAGTATTATGCAATCAAGATACCTATTTCTCATGCAATAAGGAAAATTAAGGGCATATAAAGAAAGATTGCATGAAGTATAAGAAATGACTTAAAATAAAGATAATCTCATATATCTAGTATGTCGTGAATCTCTTTTAGTGACTCATTCAAATTTATTGTTGATCGTTTATGGTTTAACAATCCACGTTGCCAACACAAATGCAGAATCCTTTTAAAATGGATAACACGTGTTTATAATTTGAGCTTGTTGGGATCTATAGGTTAATTTTAAAATTCAGTTATAATTTTGACCTCAAAAAATGATTTATATTCCATAATCTTTTAGAAATTTATTTTTCTAGTTTGGCTTGTTAAAAATTTCAATTTTATTTTAAACTTGAAATTTTTCTTATTTTTTGGTGGAATATTGGTTGGGGTTTATTTAAGGTATATTTAAAATTGACCTATATCCCAACTTTTGAAACAAAATTATTTGTTTGTCTCTGCGTACTGATGTTGATGTAAAGTAGAGTCTTTTGAGAATTTTTTTAAAAAAAAAATGCTCTTGTTATGGCTTTGGAGATTGAAATATATCTCCATACAGTAAATAAAAGTCGATAATTTACTGACTTTGGTTCTTGTGTGGGCTGCATAAGGGAAAACATACCAACAAGACCACTAGAGGTGCGAAAGAGAGCATTTTGAGATTCTTGAGATCATGTACATTGAAAGGTGTTGACCTTTACATACTCATTGCCTAAATGGTCAGAGATATTTTTTATCTCTTTTAGTGATGACCATATAAAGTTTATGTATCTCTATCTTCTAAATATTAAAGCTGGGGTATTGAATGCTTTCAATATCTATAAGGAAGAAGAAGAGAAACAATATGAAGATCATAAGATTTAATATAGGCATAGAGTATTAAGGTAGGTACACACAAAGGGGAAATGATTAGTAATACTAATCTACTATTACCCTTATAGAGTAAAGCTTTGAAGACCGTTGTGTATATGTTAAACATGATTTCATCTAAGGTTGTCCTTATGACACCTTTTAAAGTATGAAATAGATGGAAGCTTAGTTTACATTATTTACACATATAGAGTTGCCTTGCTAAAGAGAGGATTTATAATCCTCGCCTTAGGAAATTAGATTCAAGGACAACCAGTGGATCTTTTATAAGCTATCTAGTAAACTTTAAAGGGTTTTAATGTTTTATTATCCTTCATATAATCCTAGAGTTGTTGATTGTAAAATTTCTAGAGGATGCAGAACCTAGTGGAAGTGCTCATTCACATAAATTAGAATTTGAAGAAGCACTAGAGTTGGCCAAATCTCTTCCTCATAGAGGATGATTGATTGTATTCAGAAAAAATCAGATTGATTATCCTGAGCCACAATCATTTCTAGAACAACCAACTCATACAGAACAGGTTCAAAAGTCTATTCTCCCATTGCAAAATGCAGAGGAAGTAGAATTAAGAAAATCCTATAGAATAAAGAGATCAACAATTCTTAGTGATCATGTTGTATATCTCCCAGAGTCTGATGTTGACATTGGACATAAAGATGATCCAAATTTGTTTTCACATGCTATGAGTGGAGAAAACTCCACATTGAGGTTCAGTGCCATGAAGTGAGAGTTAAGTCCATGGCTGAAGGGTCGAGCTAGACTCGTAGCCAATGGTTTTACTCATAAGGAATGCATTGATTATCGTGAAACATTCTCTCCAGTGTCTAAGGATGGTTCATCAAGATGATCATAGCATTAGTAGCTTATTTTTGATCTATAGCTACATCAAGTGGATGCGAAAACAACTTTTCTGAATGGGGATCTTAAAGACGAGGTTTACATGAAACAATCAAAAGGTTTTATAAATAACAGTCAGAAAGCTTGCAAATTAAAGAATTCCATTTATGGGCTGTGATAGATCTCTCAATGGTAATATATTTTTTACAAGGTTATTGTTTATAGGAAACCTTGTTGATTAGTATATATACCTTAAGGTCAGTGGGAGTACAGTAATCTTTCTAGTCCTATATGTAGATATTATTTTTGCAAGTGGTGATTTAGGTTTGCTACATAAAGTTCACAAAACTTTGAAATGAAGGATTTGGGTGAAACCTCTTATGTCTTTTGACATAGAGATTCACAGAGACATAAAGAATATTAACATTGTCTCGGAAGGCCTACATTGAAAAAAAAAGTTTTGGGAAAATTTAGAATGAAGGATTTGCACCTTCAGTAGCAATTAAGAGGGACTAATTAAATACAGATTAATGTCCCAAAAGGTATTAGAATAAGGGCAGATGAAAAGTTTTAAGTGTCTGCATTATACATAACTATATGACTGACAATAAGTATATTGAGTCAATAAAGTGCTGCAAATAAAGTCTTGCGGTATATGCAAGGAACCAAGAAGTACAACTTAACCTAAGGATACACTTTCCATTTGAAGGTGGTTAGTTGTTCAGATTTGAGTTTTGCTGATTGTGTAGATAGTAGAAAGTCTACTTTAGGGTATAGTTGCTACGTCTACCAAGAAAGCTAAAAGTCTAGCGTGCTATGAATTTAGTATACAGGCATGATGGTTGAGACATTTGTTGAAAGTCTCAATCTTGTCGATTTTACAGTTAGACCATAAAAATACTCTACGGTAATTCTACTATAATCTTCTTTTATAAGAATAAAGAGTAGAAGCAGAAGTAAATCGACATCAAGTATCTCAGTACGAGAGATAACATTAAGAAACATAAAGGGTCTATTGAGCATATAAGTACTGAATTAATGATTGCGGATCCCATGACTTAAATTTTACCGGTAAAGAAAGAATAAAGTCATGCGGAATATATGAGACTCATTAATTCATTTTCGCTTGGTTTGTCTCTTTTTGGTCTATAGACATAAAGTTATTATAATAAAGATTTTTTGTGCACATTTGTTATTTTATCCATGAGGATAAATAAAGTTGGACCCGAATGACTTATAGGAAGTTCATTCATAAAGCTTGATTATCCATAAGGTACTCATGTAAGGAGTGTTTTACATCGTGATACATGGAATGGACGACCTAATTTTATAATGGTTTTACCTCCATGATTCGTGTGAAACATTTCTTATCTGAGTGGGAGGATTCCATAAGTGATTGGCCAAACTAAGGAACCTAATACCATAAAGTCATGTGTCATAAAGGCCAAGTGGGAGAATGTAAGATTTTATCTCCATATATGGCCTATATGCCACATAAGGAAGCATTTATTAATAATTTAATAAATGAATAGTATATACGGTATTACGGTTAGGTAATTTAATTAATTAAAATTACCGTAATGGAATCGATTAATTGATTTAAAATCAATTAATAATATTGTTTCCTTGATGGGAGGAACAATACGGTACTTACCATATTTGAGGGTCCCTGACCTACCCTATAAATAAACAGCCTGTGTACACCATCAGTACGGCAATACAGTCATAGGCATAGGTTAGAAGATCCCTCAAATAATATTTTCTTGTTCTACAGATGGATCGTGGAAACGTTTGAGCAAATATGGCTAGAGGTAAGCCTGAATCCTGTTTTATTCGTTTTCCGCTGCGCATGTTAGATTAAGTAATATGTTGATTATTTCTAACAAGTAAGACCATTGCTCATTACAAATTATTCCTTGACTATCGCATTTGGATCATTGGATGTTCATCATGTTCTTGAGACGGTATTTATTTTTTGTTAGTTTGAATAAATTGGATGTATTTATAGGAGGAAGATGGGGACGGGACATTGTGGAAGTTGGACTTGAGGTTGTAGAATCTGTAGTTGACATGAGAAAGGGTAGGGAAGGTGTTTGAAGAAAAACCTCAATGAAACAGATGAAGAAAATAGAGAACGTCTAGTCATATAACTATGATACCATACTGAATTTTGAAACAATGATTGGATTGAATTGTTTTCCCGTGTGTTTTGGAATCTCTTTAAGTATTGATATTTATAGAAAGTTATCCTTCTGATTTTTAGAAGTGGACTAATTTTTATTATTGTTTTTTGACTATTAGATGTTGTGAAGGCCTGGAAAAATTGTGTTGTGCTATATTCAGGAAATTGTGATGAAATTGATCGGTTAGATACCTTATGGAGAGCATGATAAGGAAGATGAAGAACAGTATACAATTGATAACATATTGGGTGGTGATGAGAAGCTACATAATGGAGATATAGGGGGTGAAAATATGGTTGATGTTGGAGTTGACCTACACGTTGAAGATGGTGAATCCCCACGATGGACAAGTTTAATGTTTCTGGACGATGGCATCCATTGTATGCGACATGAAGTTTTATTCTGTGTTTTGGCATGATCTCTACAGTTTGATTCATCAAGTTGTATGTGAGATATTGTAATCTCCCACCATGTAAATTATGTATCTGCACTTAAAGCTTCCTTATCAAATGTTTGGAGTATGATATGAGGCAGAAAATTTGTAGTTTTATTATTAAATATTGGAGTCAGACTCATAGGGACCAAGCTTTTTGTATCAAGACTGTTAGAAAAAAATAGACTTTACTTTTATTGCTTGGTTTGATTTCTTTGTAATTAGAAATTGTTTTGAAAACAGTTGTCCAAACACCTTAACCACTGTTTTATGTTTTTAAAATTGTTTTCAGAAACAGTTTGTCAAACGCTTTTTTAACGAAAAAAATAACAGAAAACGGTTTTCAGTTTTTGTTTTTGAAAACAGTTCTTAGAAACAAAAACAAAAACCAATTTGCCAAACAGGTTTGACTGATTGGAATACTATTCTTACTGTTCGAGAAAATGAAAGTAGCAGCAGAAGGTGCTTTTAGTTTCTATAAAATGGAAGTATTGCTTCAACTGAGGCAAATGGTTGTACAAAAGCCAATCATGTTTACCTCAATTCAGTGGGGTTCAAATTTTGGGTTACTTTTTTGTTTTCTGTTTTCTATTATTATCAACTAAATTAAATTAAGGTGATGAACATCTAATTGATATAGATCTTTTCTATCTTATGGGTGGTTGTGTTTTTTCCTGATGGTTGGAAATGTGGCTCTTGGTAGTGAGCATCCCATAATTGACCGACACTAAGGATGTTGCGGCAACAGTTGAACAGGTTCTTTTACTTCTGCTTGATCAAGTCTTCTACATGTAAACTGGTCTACTTAATGTAATTGTTCTTGCAAATGTAAACTGGTCTTGCAAAGTCTTCTACAGTTAATTGGAAGAAATAGTAGAATGTAGTGTCCTGCAAACTCTGAGATTTGTAGAACTACATTTTGTTATTTATTCCAATTAACTTTTTATTTACTATCATAATTTAAACAAACTAAATAGAAGTCAAATAGCTTGAAGTGATAGAAGAGTTCTGATTTTATTCTTTGTTGCATGATATAAAGTTAAAATTTCTTATTTGAATGATATCAACTTTGTTGTGTTGAATTTGAAATGGCTATAGAAAATCATCGTAATTTCTATTATAGAGCAATAATTGTTGTAGTTCTACATGATCGAATTGGAATCAATTAACATTGCACATTCTTGTAATTACATAAAGAAATTGAGATACATCAAAAGCTCTATGCATTAAACATTGAGTTGGAATTAAATTATACTCCACTTGTAATTCCTTATAAAAAAAAAAAAAACATTTTTTAAAAAAAAAACAAAAAAACAAACGAAAAAGAAAAATAAAAACCTGTTTTTTATTAAATTAAAAAAACGAAAAAGAACATTTTTTTAAAAAAAACAAAAAACAAAAAACAAAAAAAAAACAAAAAAAGAAAAAACAATTTTTAATTTTTTGGAATAAATTTTTGTTATTTTATACTTTTTTAATATTTTTTTAGTTTTTATTTTATTTTAATAATTTTATGAAGAGTACTTTTGTCATTAGGGAGACATTGACATTTTAATTAGTTGAGACAAAAGGGATATTGGGCTCTTTGTAATTAAATTATTTGTTTTTGAAAAATTTAAAAAATCAAAGAGGAAATCGAGATTCAATTCAATTAGTTGTACAATTAAGTTTTAAAAAAATGGTTAAATACCTATTTGCCCCCTGTGTTTTATGACCTTTATTTTTTGCCCCCTCAGTTTTACTTTTTATCAAATTTGGTACATGTGGTATATGAAAAGACGGAAATGGTACCTCCGTCCAATTTCCTGTCCAAAACTAACGTTCAGCCACGTAATCCTACAAGTGTCGGCGTACATGCGCGACACCTGTCCCCGTGACACACCTCAGTGCTGATTTATTTCACGGGATGACAGCATTGCTTTTGATGATTTTTATTTTTTATTTTTAAAAATTATTTGATTAGTAATATATTAATTTGCTTCGTCTGTATGTGAAGATATTGTGGTTGGAAAACCAAATTTGGTAACGACAGTACTCCTAGAATTAATAGCATCTGAAGTATAGGGCTTGTAATGATCTTCTCAAAGATCATAATATCAACAAAATATATATATATATATATATATATATATATATATATATTTATATCAAAGGTTTTTAAATCTGATATTTCCATTTTTCTATATTGTTAACTCTTAGGGCGTCGTGATTTTGTTTTGTTTGACGAAAAAAAAAACCTTTCTGAACAAATTTATTGACGTCCGAACACAAACTCACGTTCAATTGCGTTTTGCGTAGTACGTTTGTGATTTAGATTTGGGAGGACCAAAAAGATTTTTAATTCTGATCTATCCCTTTTCCTATATTGCAAACTCTTAGGGCGTCGTGATTTTTTTTTTTTTTTTTTTTTTTACGTAAAAAAAACCTTTGTCGACAAATTTATTGCTGCCACTGGGGGTGGCGCGCGGCCACCCTTTCAGCTTTTTTTTTTTTTTGAATTTTAATTTTTTTTTTAAAAAAATAAGTATTTTTATTTATTTTTTAATAAATTTATATTTTTTATTAAGATGGACACGTGTCACCATCTTATTGGCGACACGTGTCGCTGACGTGGCATTCGACGGAATCTGTTAAAAAATTTAACAGAATTTGACGCCAGTGATCGATTTGTAATTATTGCATACCACAAGGACCTCCCATGAACTTTTTAAACCATAGGGAGTGAAAAATAATTATGGCATACCACAGGGACCAACGGTGCAATCATTCTTAATTTATTATTGAATTTTGATTCATTAGTAATTTTAAATGTTATGTCACTTTTAGGGGTACACAACACAAGAGAGACACCACTGACATGGGTGACATTTAAAAGTAGAAAAAATTGCATCATTGGTTTTTGTGGTTGACCTAAATTACAAATCACTTCATGTCGTATCAAAATTAATTGAGAAATCTTTGTGGTTGACCTAATTTACAAATCGCTCGCTCAAGTTAAAATCCGTTAAAAATTTTAACAAATTCTATTAAGCGCCATGTCAGTACCAATAACATGACGACATGTGTTTCTCTTAATAAAAAAAAAATAAAAAAAAATAAAACTTAAAAAAATTATTATTATTATTATTTTTTTTTTTTATTATTATTATTAAAAATAAAAATAAAAAATAAAAAAATGAAAGGGGTAGTTGCCAACTACTCCTTTGTGGGTGGCAACTCCCAACCAATGGGGGGTGGCGTGAGGTGGCCAGAGGTAGCACGCGACCACCCCTATATTCCTTTGGGGGTGGCGTGCGGCTATCCCTAGGTTCTTTTGGATCGGCAACCACCCCTTTCTTTTTACCAAATTTTGTTTTTTTTTTAAAAAAATAATAATAATTTCTTAAGTTTTATTTATTTATATTTTTTCAATAAGAGTGACACGTGTTGATATTTTATTGGATCTGACGTTGCACTTAACATCACCTGTAAAAAAATTTAACGGAATTTGACTTTAGTGAGAGATTTGTAAATTAGGCCAACCACATGGATCTCTGAATTAATTTTGATACAACATGGAGTGATCATTTGTAATTTAGGTCAATCACAAGGACCAATGATACAATTTTCTGATAAAATTAATACTTGCTTTTCAAATGAGATTTTCAACTTCATTAGCTACTTGTATGTTATCTTTTCATGTTATAGAATTTTATTTTATTATTTTATTATTATTATTATTATTTTATCTCACCTCAAATCCAATCAATGAGTGCTTGAAGCAAAGTTTTTCGCTGAAAATATTTTTCGACTTTTGGCGCGTATGAAAAATCACAAATATTTTTTTTATATTTTAATTCAATTATATTAACCTATAAAAATCAATTTTATTCACAACATAAAAACATTAATGATATAAAATATTTTTCAAAAAATTAATCTAATAATTTAACTTTTGACAATGGTCTGGTGAAGGCCCGTCTGGGGGTAGCTCAGTTGTGGTCCGGCGTTGCTTGGGAGTAGCTCGGTGGTGGTTCAAGGTGGTCTGGAGATGGTTCGGCGGTGGTCCAGGGGTGGTTCGGGGCTGGCTTGATTGTGGTCAGAGGTAGCTTGGTATATTATAAACAATAATTAAACAATAATTATAAAATTAAAGATGACTACACAAAATAATTATGTTCATTTTCAAATATATGCATTACTTGTAGTATATTATAAACAATAATTATAATAATTATTTTTACATAAAGAAGTTTTTCAAGATTAAATTGACAAAACTCTATTTATATGGACTATGCTACAAGATGGATTAAATGAATAAGTCATATTATTTACTGAAAATGATTAACAAAAGTTAAATACAAAACTTGATTAGTAATTTTTTATCTTCAAAAATTAAAAATAAATAGAAAATTTATATTATTGTATATAAGTTAAAAATATTGTATTTGAACTTTTGGTTTTAGGCTTTAATTTACGATTAAATACCTTATTGGTACTTGAGTTTTAAACTTTTTTAAATTTAGTACCTGAATTTTCATTTGTTTCATAGATCGTACCTGAGTTATGGGTAAAAATTCGTTTGTTACTTATGTTACACTTTCTGTCCAAATATTAATGACCCACCATGTATCAACAGCTAAGGTTGACACGTGGCACTATATAAAAAAAATAAAAATATTTTAAAATTACTTAAAAATACAAAATTTTTAAAAATATATATAAAAAAAATTGTAAAAAAGAAAAAAGAAAAATAACCACCTTGGCCACCATTGGGGTGGCCGGCCACCCCATGGTAGAAAAAAATAAAATAAAAGAAATTGAGGGTTCGCCCATGTGGTCCCCCAATGGCCAAAACCCATCATTTTTTTTTTGCCATGGGTTCGGCCACTCCAGACCAGCCAAGCGGGTGCTTCTTTCTTTTTATTTTCAATTTTTTTTTAATTTTATTATTTTTTAATTTTTAATTGATTTTTTTTTAATTTTTTTTATATAGTGTCATGTGTCAATCTCAGTGGTTGACACGTGGCGGACCGTTAATATTTGGACGAAAAATGTAACAGAGGTACTGGGTTTTACTTCTAACTCAGGTACCACCTATGAAACAAGTGAAAACTCATGTACTAAATTTAAAAATGCTTAAAATTCAAGTACCAACAGGATAAAAAATCCTTTAATTTATGAGAAAGATTAAAAATCACATTTTTAACTTATTTTGAACTGGTGTGTCATATTTTTAATATATATATATATTAAAGAGTGATTATCACTGCTGCACGGTAAAATGTGATAAAATATGTATATATTAAAGAGTGATTATCACTGCCGCACGGTAAAATGGGATAAAATAAAATAAATAAAATACCCTTTTATTTTTACATAAAGAAGTTTTTCAACCCATTTTTGAGCTTTGGTTTTGGTTCAAGGTTAAGACTAAAATATGAGACAAACCCTCAATTTAATTTCAACTTAATGCAATCAGCGGCGCCGCTGTGAATAATAGGCCATACAGCACGCTGAATCAACGGCATCACTCTACTCACCGTCACCGACAACAAATGGCCGAAGCAGTTCTCTTCAACACACTGCTGAGGGTATCATGAAGAGTTTGGGCTCTCTTGCTCTTCAAGAGATTGGGTTGCTCTGGGGTTTCAAAGATGAACTCAAAAAGCTCGGGAACACAGTTTCCACTATCCAAGCTGTGCTTTTGGATGCGGAGGAACAGCAGGCCAAGAACCACGCGGTCAAAGATTGGCTTGGAAAGCTCAAGGATGCCATCTACGAAGCCGATGACTTGCTGGATGACTACTCCACTCAACTTCTACGGCAACAAGTGATGACTCGGGATAACAAGGCAAAACAGGTAAATTCACATGAATTTATCACAGCCTCAACGGATTTTACCCTCCCCAAAATAAGTTCTAAATTCAACGCCGTTATTACCTATCATTACATAAGTTATAATACCTGAAAATAATTTCGAAAGAATAAATTCACAACAGCAATTTTTTCATTATAATGTTAAACACAACTATTCATGAAAATCTCCAACGGTAGGGGAATTCTAAAACTATCAGAATGATCGGATCCGAAGGAATGATAATAAATGGAAGAACCCCCCCCCCAAAAAAAAAAAAAACTTAAATTTACTACAATGACAAACATGATCTTCATATGTTCCTTAATTACACGCATAGCCCAAAAAAAGTTGTTACTTTTCGGAATGGACCGTACTAATATTTGGAGGTATTACAGGTACGCATCTTCTTTTCTAAATCGAACCAGCTTGCATATGGCCTTAAACTGGGTCATAGGATCAAGGCAGTTAGGAAGACTCTTGATGACATCGCAGCTGATAGGATCAAATTTCACTTTACTGAGCGCCTTCTAGGGACACAGTTTGAGCATAGGAAGAGAGGTGATACACACTCTTTTGTACGTGAGGAAGAAGTCATTGGGAGAGAGGGTGAGAAGAAGGCTGTTAAAGAGCTGTTATTTGATTCCCATGTGAAAGAGAACGTTTCCATCATTCCTATAGTTGGGATTGGTGGACTAGGCAAGACCACGCTTGCTCAATATGTGTTCAATGACGAGGAGGTTCAAAGACATTTTGATTTAAGACTGTGGGTGTGTGTCTCTGATCCTTTTGACGTGAAAACTATTGTTCAAAAGATCATAGAATGTGTGACTAAAAGAAGATCCGAAAGCCTTGAGATGGATTTGTTGCAAAATCAGCTTCGAGCAGAAATTGAGGGGAAGCGATATTTACTTATTTTAGATGATGTGTGGAGCGAGAATCGTGGTACATGGTTGAACTTGGAAACACTGTTATTGGGTGGCCTGAAGGGAAGCAAAGTTTTGATTACTACACGTAGCAAAAGAGTTGCAGAGATTACATGCACATTGTCACCGTTTCTTTTGGGAGGTCTATCCGAAAGCAATTCTTGGGATTTATTTAAGAAAATGGCATTTAAAGACAAAGAAGAGCCAAAGAATCCAAAGCTAGGAGAAATTGGAAGGGAGATCGTACAAAAGTGTGCACAAGTTCCCCTTGCTATAAAGAGCATAGGGTGTCTATTATACTTCAAAAATTCGGTGGATGATTGGTTGTACTTTAAAAACAATGAACTTTACACAATAACTCAACAAGACAATGATATTCTCCCAATACTTAAGTTGAGTTATGATCATCTCCCGTCACAATTGAAGCAATGTTTTGCATTTTGTTTGTTGTTTCCAAAAGATTATGAAATCGAAGTGGAGGTGTTGATTCAGCTATGGATAGCTCAAGGCTTTCTTCATTCATCAGATGGAAATAGACATCCTGAAGATATTGGTCACGAGTATTTTATGGATTTGCTTTGGAGGTCGTTTTTCCAAGACATACAAAGAAATGTATATGGTGATATAGAAAGATGCAAAATGCATGACCTTATTCATGATCTTGCACAATCAGTATCAGGGGACGAATGCATAATTTCAAATCCAGATGCAGAAAAAGTAGTTGAAAGAACTTTCCATGTGGCATTTGATTCCTTAAATTCATTACCAGATATTCCAGCTCCCTTGCTCAAGGCAGACAGAATGAGAACGCTTCTTCTGCGTCTTCCAATATTTTATGGATACGGTTGGTTAGTACTTGAGGGGAATAAGCCAGTCTATGATACACTTATTTCAAGTTTTAAATGCTTGCGTGCCTTGAATTTGAGTGGATCAAATATTCAAGAAGTGTCGAATTTAATTGGCAAGTTAAAGCATTTAAGATTTCTTGATCTTTCTTGGAATGAAGATATCAAACTACTCCCCTCTTCCATAACTCAATTGCAGAATTTGCAAACACTAAGACTTGACTTTTGTAGTGGGCTTAAAGAATTGCCAGAAGACATTGGAAATTTCATCAGCCTTAGACATCTTACATTTAATGGGTGTGACAGCTTGACTCATATGTCATATGGACTGGGAAAGTTGACTTCTCTTCAGACACTGTCGTCATACATTTTAGGGAAGAAAGAAAGTTATGTCTCCAAAACAAAGGGTGGGCTAGGCGATTTGGATGGTTTGAATGACTTGAGAGGAGAATTATGCATCAAGGGTTTAGAGCACTTGAGATCATCTCCATTAGAAGCCAATGCTGCAAACTTGGAGAGGAAGCAATACCTTCGAGGTCTGGTATTAGAATGGGGCCCTGAAGCTTGTGACGATAGTCATAAGGAAATTGCAAATGATGAACACCTGTTGCAAAACCTTCGGCCACACCTAAATTTGAAAGGATTAGATATATATGGGTATACTGGTATGGGGTTATCTAGCTGGGTGTCCTCGCTCTCAAATTTGGTTTTTATTACCATAAGCAATTGTAAATGGTGCAATCATATCCCACCATTGGATCAATTCCCTTTTCTCAAGCGTCTTAGTCTTACGTACTTAAGTGCACTGGAGTACATAAGCAATGATGGTAGTGACGTATCGTCTTCGTCCCTCGAAAGTCTCTGGCTTGAGAATTTGCCTAAGTTGAGGGGATGGTGGAGAATGGGGGAAGTAGTAACAGCATAGCATGAGCATGAGCAACATCATTATCTTCCATTATTCCCATCATTTCCTTGCCTTTCTTCTTTACATATCGTGGATTGCCCTATGATGTCCATAATATCAACTGCAACAACCAAGGCAGCACCAGGGAGCCAAACAACACCCTCCTCTTCCTCTTCCCTTTCCACTCTCTCCAAATTGAAGTCTCTTCGTCTTGGGGGTTTAGAGGAACTTGAATCTCTGCCAGAGAAGTGGCTGCAAAAACTCACTTCTCTTGAGACTCTAAAGATGTGGGGGTGTCGTAAATTGCAAATATCCATGTCTCCACTCTTTCAACATCTCATTGCGCTTGAAGATCTATGGCTTTCTAACTGCAGGGAACTTATCAGCAATGAGGATGAAGAGGGCTCACAATGCCTTGGACCTACAACACTTCGTCATCTATATGTAGAAAATGTTACAAGCTTGGTGTCTCTTCCAAGGGAGCTCAGACATGTTACCACTTTGCAATGGCTTGACATTGAGAATTGTCCTACACTGAGGTCTTTACCGGAGTGGATAGGCGACCTCACTTCACTTCAGACGCTTCAGATCCTCGATTGTCCAAATTTAATATCACTGCCTGAAGGGATGCATTGCCTCACCTCCCTACGTCATTTGACAATTGCGAGGTGTCCACACTTGGAGGAAAGATGTGAAGAAGGAATAGGAGAGGATTGGCCAAAAATTGCTCACATCCCCAACTTTTCGAATCAGCGGTTCTTCTACTAATCGTATGGAATGGATCCATAGCCTAATGCACCAATTTTTCTTCAGGTTTTTAAGTCACCAATTAGACAGTAATTTATATTCTACAAATGGTAGCATGACAGATTGGGTAAAAGACTTATGATAGACCATGGAGGTCAATTCCTTCCTAAATTTCAATAAAAACTTGATAAATTTTTGCATAACTCTGAGTTTTCTCATAATCAAATTCAGATTTAGACAGATTCTTATTATTTTTTTTTTTTCCTGGAATCTAACTGCAACTCTCTGTTCATGGATTGATTTTACCTTCTAACTGTATTCATTGGGAAATTTTGAGTTATTGTTAGTTTATTATTTGGTTTTTTGATGGTCAGAGAAACATGCATAGAAAAGAATCAATTCATGAAATGGGTGTGAGAATCATTGGGGGATTTCTGCATTATGCTCGGATATGTTAGCTTCACTTGTAGACAAAACAATGGACACTATACAGAGCACTTCCATGATGAGGAAGTTTGGGTGAGTAATGTTGCATGAATGACGATGAGCTGAGCTGGTGAGCCTGTAGAAAGGGGACATTCAGTTAACCATATTTTGCATTTTTATATAGTATTCTGCCTACAATTTGGTGAACACTTTTTATCGTCATTTAAAACTTGAAAGATATGATCAAGAATCAGTTGTCCTTAAAAACCAAGTAACAAGCATTTTGCATTTGCTGGTTCTTACACTTGCTTGAAAGAATTTTAACCCCAAAAGACAGCGTGAACTTCTGTATTGAAGCTTATGTATGATGCCCTTGAAATTGATAGAATGGGTTGGGGAAATTGACAGCATTGCTTCATCTATTGTTATACTATTTTGAAGATCCATTGATGAGGCCTTTGGGCACCACATTGAAATACCTTATTCAGTTTTTTTTTTGTTATACTTAAGGTTAGAATAATTTGTTTTTAAGGCATATAGGTGAGGAATTTTCATATATATAATTTTTTGTAAGACTCTTTATGTTATTGTTCTTTTAGGATTTTATGTCTTTGAAGTAGTGTGATTTTTCTTATTGGTTAACTTCCACCTGGAATTCAAATGCCTCCTAAATGGACCTCACTATAATTGAACAAAGCTTAATGGATGTCGGGACTTGATAATCTAATCTTTATATGGCACAGATCTGACACACATAAGAGTGAAGCTGATTGATTAGCAAGTACAATCTAAATTTGTGCCTAGTTATAAGTGGCGAAGAATGTGAGGTTTTCCATCTTTGTATTTCTTTTCAATATCTTAGATTTAACACGACATTCAGCTAATAGTAAAAAATTATACATGCATAGCTACTTTTGGACTGTACTTGACATAACTATAATAATACTCATTTGCAATGAATGAGTGGAAGAGGTTTGGTTGGTTGGACAAGAACTATATTATGTGCTGATGGAATTCTTACCCCTTTTTGGCACTGGATACCTTCCTTGCTTCCCCTATTTGTACATGAATATTAATTTTCAATGCTATGCCCATCTTTCTGAGTTCAAAGTGAGTGTGTACATCAACAAAAGAGGTGTAGTGTGAGGCACAGAAAAGGGAGTGATTTTATAGGGCACTCAAATGGATATTTTGGTTTATATCTATCCAATTTACATGTCTGTGTTTAAATTTTTTGCTTTGCCCTCTTATCAGGTTTACTTCGGCATGCTTGATGCCCTATTGGCTTCTGAAAAATTTCCAGCAGAAAGGTAAAACATCCGGACTTCTTACCTTCAAATTCTTTACTAATCTTATCAAGCTATCTTTGTTTGTATTCCAGGATATACTGTGAAATGATTAAGCTATCATTAGTGTGGATTTTGCAGATCCTATGATAGCAGTGTAATTAAGGTTGATTCCAGTTCCTACCATTCAACATCAAAATTGTGAGGGTATTGGCTTTCCCTTGGTCTTATTGGATGTGTACCTTTGGCGGCTGCACCAACTATACATGGGTTTTTGTAAAGTAAAATTCCATTAAAAATTGTGAAATTTCAGTAATTAATTTTTCAAGCTTACTCGGTTTTGTTTGTTATATATACCTTATTTGTGGAACTTTAAGATATTCTTTTGTGGCAGAATAGTGATAAGAGAAATTGCAGTTTCAATTGTATTGTTTCCCTCTCGTGTCCTTCCTATTGATGTGGCTTTTAAAATCATCATTGTGCTTGTAATTGATCATTATTGAATTTTGATCAAATGATGATTTTAAAAGCCACCTCATTAGTGGAGAGACACAAGAAGATCCTCTTGTAGAATTACTCATTTGGCAAACCAAGAAAGTGAAGTGATGGAATGTTTTTAGAATATTGTGGTTGGAAAACCAAATTTGGCATTGGGCTTGTAATGATCTTCTCAAATATCAGGAGGATCTGAAAGTTGAAGTGGTAGAATGCTTGACAGGGGGAGGATCTTGAGGTTCTTGTGAAGAGGGTGCACATGAGCAATAGGATCCTCTCCAGTTAGTTGCATGGGAGGGTATTTTGGTAATTTCACATTTAGTATTTTGGTAATTTCACACCCTGTGAAATTACCAAAATACTTCCCTGTATAACTAACTGGGAGGTATCCAGGTCCCACATCATGTTATTTGCTGAAAAGGACTAGCTTTTATATCATTTTGTATTTTTCATCTTGGTTTCCATACCAATCTGCAACATGGTTCCACTTCCCCTTGGCCGGAGATTGTCTTTTTACTCAACTTGCTCCCTACTTGAAAATGTGAAGTAGCTCTAAAATGAAGCCATTTTTTCCAAGAGTAATGCCTAGCTATTTTTTCCAAGAAATGATGAACTCATTTATTGCTAAGAGTAATGCCAAGCGGCCACAGGTGAGATGAGTAATGTTAGAGACCATCTTTATATTCTCTCAAAGTTAATATAGCATTTAAAATTTCTATTGGATCAAAATCTAATAGTGATCCATCTCAAATTCAATAGTAATTTAAAAAATCACATCAATTTTGAAAAGATAGAAAATGATAAAAAGATATATAGTCTCTACTCCCTAACATTACTTTAATTATCTTTGTAAATAATTGGTCTATATGCTGGATATTATGACAATATGTCAGCTTCTTCCTCTTCTTTCCCCTCCCCCCAAACTTTCCTGTGAATCTAACACAATTGACCAAAAAGTCAAAAGACAATGCTTGTATTATGATCAGCAATACTTTTTAACCCTTAAATTTGTCTGAGAACTATAGTCTTAGTTAACGTATTTTTTGATACATATTACCTACAAACGTATGTCCACTTGTCAGGTTCACACCCAGAACTCTGAAGGATTTAGATGGGACATACTTCCTGTTTATGTGCTTGCAAGAAGTAAGGAGTTAAAACAGGCTACACACTTAAAAAAATCACATAGTACTAGTATTTCAATTGAGTCATGTCACAAAATGTTAACTATATAATCCATAAGTTGGGGTCATCTGCTGTTGGAAATAGTGCAACCATGTCTCATTCTCAGTGTCATTTGATTTATTCATTGGACTTACTGTTGTTAATGTTGCGCTAGAAGAACTAGAAGCGCCATATAAAAAATAATAATAATAAAAAAAAAAAACTACTCTTCAAGGTTTCAATCTGCCTCCTTTTCTTTTCTTTTTTTTTTTTTTTTTTTTTTGGTTAATCTGCTTCCTTACCAAGCATAACAAATGAGGGGTTTTTGTTAGAATATAAGATATGATTCCATAATAGGTGATTATTCATTATAAGATAATTACCTTATAGGATTATTATAATTAACAAAGTTTGTTCTAATCAAGTTTGATTGATTTGATTACTATACTTATTTTTAGCTTTCTTTACCTCATTTCTCCTATAAGTATGAGTATTTTGTATTGTAAATTTTATAAAAGAATGAAAGCAAGATGTAACCCTTTTGAGCTTTTTCTTAAGGCTAATGCTAAGGAGCAACACTTTATCTAGAATTCATTCGGAAAAAGTGTTGCTCTATGGCACATTAAATTACAAATGTGCTAAGGAGCAGCATTTTTTCGGATAAATTTCACCAAACCATCCTAAAAATGTCTTACAAATAGATGAGTGTTATCCACCGGCATATGCCACATCATAAGGGAGGATGCTACACTTGTTACAAAGGGAGAGCCAATTCAAATCCTCAAACTGAATGATTAGCTTCTAATTAAGGAATGTCTAGCTATTAATTAACCAGAAAATCATATATAGCATGTTTGTGGGGAGCATGCAATTATACCATTCAACCTTAGAATCTTGAGGCCTGTTGTTTCCCGTGGTCTTTTGACTAATACCTAATATTAGAATATGATTTGCAATGTCGTAAAGTTAAGATGTTAGAAAGTGATGTTATCGATTGAGGTATATAAATGGTTATGAAACACATTAAACTCTTTAATTATGCAAAATACTTGAATAAATGCTCTGTTATGATCCCTTTTTTTTTTTAATTATGTCAATGATTATAATCATAAATATTAATTATATTTTGAAATTCAACATGCAATATATTGTGAAACGTCATGTACGGATGACGGACGCATGTACAGTATAATTTATAGCCAATCATGGCACAACAAGCGGATGAACAGTCTACCTTTGTAATTTTTGGACATTTTGGGATTGTTTGATGGCTTTTTGCTAGATCTGTCTCTCTTTTATGTGCTATTGTGCTTTATTGTTTAGAGGGACTTCATGTAAGATCTTTGTAATGTTTATTTATTATTTGGGTAGATGTTTTTTTTTGTATATTCTGGATCTTTTCAAAGTTTACCTTTGGTAGCTGCTTTTAAGTCGGGTTTTTCTGACTTAGTGGGTGGAGTTTCTTTATCTCTGGTCACAATTGGCCTTCGAGCAGTGGTGTTTTGCCTTCGGGCATGTTTGAACTTCTTCTGTCTTGTATTGGCCTTTTGGTCAAATGTAATTCCCTCTGGGGGCTTGTTATTATTAATGAAGTTCACTTTGTTTCAAAAAAAAAAAAAAAAAAAAAAAAAAAAAAAAAAAAAAAAAAAACAAGCGGATGAACAGGAAAATGACGTTTTATTCATAGGGAGTAATTCTAAAATTATGTCTTCCTCCTACTCTTCGTCGCTCAGATTTGATGTCTCAAATTTCAGTCGTTAAATCTTATCATCTTATCATCCAAGTGACGCAAATGTCAAAAATGTGGGCTGATATATAGCCCAGTCTTACGCTAATCACGCGGTTTGAAATAATTAAGATAGATATATATATTTCATGATTAACCCAAGTCCAACACGCATGTGCTTACAATAATATAATAATTTATTATTAATCAAGTTTTGTATTTACCTTTTGTTAAAATACTAGCTATTTTCAATAAATAATATCACTTATGCATGTAATCCATCTCGTAACATAGTCTATTTAATTGGGGAAGTTTCGTTTTGGCCAAACCAACCCAAATAGAAAAAGTTTGGTAATTTATAATATATGAAAATTCATTGGTTTTTTATTTGATTAAAATATATAATCTTTAGGTGATGATCATTTGAAAGCATGCATGCATGTTGTTTTAATCGATAACATTTTTCGATAGTACTCTAGAAATATTGTCATGTTTGGTCAATTGAGTCGGATTGAATGTATGATGAAACTTCAATTCATCGTTAAAACTTCAATTCCGGTGGCTAACCTGTCCTTTTCTTGAGACAAGCGCACATGCATGGCCTCATTCATTGGACTTTCTTTAAGCAGTGCCCATTCGGCTTGTCCATCTGCATTACAGCAAATACATCTTCCTTAATTCTACGCTCCCAACACCTCTCATCACTACTTTAACAGTGGGTTTCAACATCATTCGATTCACTGACAACAATGGCGGAGGCAGTTCTCTTCAACGTTTCTGCTAGTATCATTACGAGTTCGAGCTCTAGCTCTTTCTCTCCAAGAGATTGGACTGCTTTGTGGTTTCAAAGATGAGCTTAAAAAGCTCGGGAACACAGTTTCCACCATCCAAGCTGTGCTTTTGGATGCCGAGGAGCAGCAGGCCATTAGATATGCTACTATAGTCTATACATACCGTGTAAGAAAATACCATTACAAATTTCAGCAAATCTTACAAGAAATCAAAAAGGGATAAACTAAGCAAACTGACTAATTTTAGATGTTTAGGGGATGTTTAGCAATCGTTATCTCATTAATTTTTTGAAAGTATAATCGGAGATGCGTGGCAATCCCAACTTATATTATGTGTGCACTGATAATTATAATTGTCTTATCTTGATGGCATGCAATAAGTGAGATTAATGCAACTATGGCACCCTTGATTAACTGCCTTTCATTCACCATTTGGTTGATTTCATACATTAATTAAGTCATCATTTGTTAAATTATTACTTGTTCTAAAAATTTAAGTTAAAAGAAATATGTAAATTTAATCATTTAATCTAGTGGTGTAAAGTCGGCCGGTTAACTGGTCAGTGACAGATAACTGATTTGGTACCCCGTTGAAAATAGCCGGTAATCGGCCCTACTGAAGTTGTTACCAGTTTTAGAAAATATTAAAATCGGTTATATATATTTTAAAGGGCAAAAAAAGTCTAAATTACTCATTCTTTTGTACCCGAGGAACAAGTCATTGGGAGAGAGGACGAAAAGAAGGCTGTTAAAGCGCTATTATTCGATTCCAATGTGAAAGAGAATGTTTCCATCATTCTCATTGTTGGGATTGGTGGACAAGGAAAGACCACACTTGCTCAGTATGTGTACAATGACGAGGAGGTCCAAAAGCATTTTGATATGAGGCTTTGGGCATGCATCTCTGATCCTTTTGATGTAAAAACTATTGTTCAAAAGCTCATAGAATCAGCAACTAAGAAGAAACCTGAAAGTCTTGAGATAGATCCGTTGCAAAGTGAGCTTCGAGTAATAATTGGTGGGAAGCGATACTTGTTTTAGACGATCACTACAAAAAAAAAAAATAGCATTTCGCCACTTGAATTTCGCCACATGTGCGGACACAGTACACGTGGCGAACAGCTTGCCACGTGTAAATGGCCACGTGTGCGACTCGTGTTAGATCCGGTTGTACCTAAATGCACATTTTGCCGCGTGTACCACAATACACATGGCTAACTGCATCATTTTTTTTTTAAAAAAAAAAAAGAGAAAAAGAACAAAATAATTTTCGGTTCTTCATATTTCTTTTTTTTTTTTTTTTTTTTTCGGGCTTGCCGAAAACTTCTTCAAGGCCGGTGTAATCTTCCCTTCCTTACCCATGAAATCCAATCCAAAAAATCTCCCAAAATTCCTCCGTCGACCGCATTACCAAGAAATTACCAACAAAACACCAAACAAATAACAAACAAAATCCAAGAATCACCAAAACTACAACAATCCAGTCGCTGGAAATCAAACCAGAAAAAAAAAAAAAAAAAAAAAAAAAAAAACCAATTGCCGGCCATTAAACCTAAACACCAAAAACCCAGAATCAAATTCAAAATCCGGCCGGCGAGCGTGAGTCGGCCAGATCTCCTCCCTCTTCCATCTCCCTCTATGTGAAGAAAAAAAAAAAGAAAGGAGAATAAGGAACGGCGAGCATGAGTCGGCCGGATCTCCTCCATCTCTGAGAGTCTGTCGACCACAAGCTCAACCTCTCGAGCTGTGACCCTCCGGACTCCAGCTCCGTCGTCATTCGCCAGATCTATCTCAGAATCTCTCTCTCTAGCTCTCTCGGTCTCCCTCTTACATCTCCCTTTCTGTGACTGTGTGAAGAAAATGAAGAAAAAAAGGAGAAGGATAGTGAAAAAAGGGAAAGAAGGAAGAAAGAAGAAAAAAAAAAGAAGAAGAGGAAACTTAAAAGAAAAGTCAAAGGGGCGTGGGGAATGAAAAAGAGAGAGCCGGCAATGAAAAGGTAATGGGGCGTGGAAATGAAAAAAAAAAGGGGAGAAATTAAAAGTTAAAGGGGGAGGGAGGAAATTAGAAACAATTGGCCGCGTGTATTTTTTACACGGCCAATTGGACGGGTGTAAAAATACACGCGGCCAATTGGACGCGTGTAATAAATACACACGACCAATTGGACGCGTGTAAAAAATGCATGTGTCCAAGTGGCGGCGTGAATTACTTGTTTATATTTAGCAACCTACCACGTTGTCATCAAGACATGTGGCTAGTTGGCCACGTAGCTACAGTAACCGCTACTGTAGAAATGCGGCGAATTACAGCATTTTTTGTAGTGGATGTATGGAATGAGAATTCTAATAAATGGTCTGACTTGAAAAATCTGTTGGTGGGTGGCCTGAGGGTAAGCAAAGTTCTAGTTACCACACGGAACGAAAAAGTTGTAGACATTACACACACAACTTCATCGTATTTTTTGGTAGGTATATCTAAAAGTAATTCTTGGGATTTATTTAAGAAAATGGCATTTAAAGATGGGGAAGAGCCAAAGAATCCAAAGCTAGCGGAAATTGGAAGGGAGATTGTACAAAAGTGTGCACGAGTTCCTCTTGCTATAAGGAGCATAGAGAGTCTATTATACTTCAAAAATTCTTTGAATGAATGGTTGTACTTTAAAAACAATGGTCGCGAGTATTTTATGGATTTACTTTGAAGGTCGTTTTTCCAAGACATACGAAGAAATAAATATGGTGATATAGAAAGCTGCAAAATGCATGACCTTATATATGATCTTGCACAATCTGTAGCAGGGGATGAGTGTTTGATTTCAAATCCAAATGCAGTAAAAGTAGTTGAAAGAACTCACCATGTGGCATTCGATTCTTTAAATTCATTAAGGGATATTCCAGCTCCCTTGCTCGAGGCAGACAGACTGAGAACCCTTCTTCTGCAACATCCAGGATTGAATTCTTTCTGCTAGAACTTGATTCGAATAGGCGAGTCTATGATACACTCATTTCAAGTTTTAAATGCTTGCGTTCTTTGAATTTGAGTAACTCGAATATTCAAGAAGTGCCGAACTCCATTGGCAAGTTAAAGCATCTAAAATATCTTGATCTAACTTGGAATAAGGATATCAAACTACTCCCCGCTTTTATAACTAAATTGCAGAATTTGCAAACACTAACACTTGACTCTTCACTTAAAGAAACAAATACAAAAGAAACACTCTAAGAAAAATACATAAATCTATTTAAGCCTAAATAATCTTCTCTTAGTACAATGGAATTCTTATAGAAACACTACATAGAAGCCCATTTAAATAGGTTTTGAAAACTGAAAAACAAGTCAAGAATGAATTTCTAGGCGGTGGTGTTCAGACATGTATCAGAAAGTAAGCTTTCTGTGAAGCGTGTCTGGACACATTGCCTTAGTGTCCGGACATCAGTATGAAAAACTTTTTTGAGTCCACTGTCTTGCCTTCTATGTCCGGACATGATGTAGAATAGTGACTTTTTGGAACTTGTGTCAATTGGCTGTCCGGATATGTGAGAGAATAGGACCTTATTGTGACTTGCGTCCGTTGAGCTGTCAAAGTTCCGAACATACTGAGAACACAAACTTACTACCAGTTGTGTCCGGACATGACTTCTGGCTGTCCGAACACTCATCAGGGAATCTGGATTTTCAGGAACAAAATATTCTGGAGAATATTTTCTAAAGTACTGCTCTTTCCTTCTTGATAAATATTCTTGCAATATTTTCCTTTCCAGAACTTTCATTTCTTGATAAATGTACTGCAACATATTTTTGAAAATCTTCTAAGTGATCGGTGTCTCAGTTTCAACAACAATACAATAACCTTTTTATCAACAGAATTTAGCTAATAATAAAACCCAATAAGTTATCCCTATTTACCAAATTATGGCAAGGCTTTAGCCGCGTGTCTAGCAGTTTCCCTTACTACTTCTCTTAATCTTGAGAAATTTATCATTGAGGGTGATTCTCAAGTTGTCATTCTATCTCTGCAACATCCCCAGAACCCCCTTGATTGGCGTATCTCATCATCTGTCATTTCAGACATCATTGACTCTCTTCCAGTCTCCAACTCCTGGAGCGATAAAAAAGTCAAAAGAAGTGCAAACTTCTGTACCCATTCAGTGACACATTGAGCCGTAACCAGATCATTTTCTAACCGCATACCCACTGCTCTCCCAAACTCAATCACTATTGTAAATGGGAAAGATCCGCCCCCTATTAGGATATTTAGTTGTTTTTTTTTTTTTTTGTGAGTACATAGTAAAAAAACCAAGAGAGAGAGAACAAACTTATGGAATAAAGAAGGTGGAGGGGGAGTCTTTTCCAATACATAGAGGAAAAGATGTGGATAAAGGGGAAATGATGGGAATGTAGCGAGAATGAATTATAGTTGTGATCCAATTTGCCACATGGTGGTTACAGAAATTTGCACTTCAATTAACATGACTAGCTTTCCAGCTAACTATTGGTGGGATGGTGGAGTGAATGTTTGAGATGGTGGAAGCAATTCTCCAATCTGTAGTAATTGCAGGATGTTGAAGTGTCATTGTGACATTAAGAGAATCATCCTCTAAGATAAAAGAAGATAACCCTAACAAAACTTCCAAACGAGCAGTTAGAAGAGCAGCAGTAGCATCACCATAAAGTGCAGAGCAATGTGAGCTAATAAGGGAGGTACACTTGATTATAGAACCAGTAGAGTCTCTGCAAACTGCAGTCTGAGTAGAAAAAGTAGCTATGATATTAGTATCATAGTTTATCTTTAAATGGGGAGGGGAATGACTCTTCCAGACTTCAGGAGTTTTATCATATTTGGTTGTCCACGCAAAATAGTGCTCCAGTGCAGTCTTGTTAATTGTAGTTGATATGATAAGAGCATTCGGGATAATGCCATCATGATGAGTTTTATTCCTGGTAAACCAAAGGTAGTCACATGCAACAACAAATATTTGAAACTTATGAGTCTCTGCTGGAGGTACGCCAAGCATACAGTGTGGATGTAAAATAATAAGGAACCAATCTCTCGTGTTAGTAACATTTAATGCAATGATATTTAAATGCCAAAAAAATTAGCGTCAAACCACACGTTCAATAGAACAAGTTGTTAGTTGATTTTAGTTTATTTCTCCTCTTAAGCTTATGGAAAATGATACTTTTACAATAAGTGCACAACATGTGCACTACCCCCCTACCCCCTCACATGAGGGTGGGGCTCACTCTCATGTGAGGAGGGGAGTGCCCATGTTGTGGGCTCTTGTAGTGCAGCAATCTAGGCCCTAAGCTTATTAGTCGCTTTCTCAACGTACTTTAAAAAAAAAAAAAAAAAAAATTGTGATGAGAGGTGTTTGGGAGCATAGAATTAAGGAAGTTGTATTTGCTGTAAAGCATATGGAGAGTCCAATGGGCACTGCTTAAAGAAAGGAAAAATGATTTGTGGGGGACAGTTTGACGTCCCCCACCCGTCATTTTTTATTAAAATAATGTTTTTTAATGACCTTATTTGGTAAGAGAAGAAGAATTGGTAGTGAGAGTTGGAAGTGATAGATGTAATATAAAGTAAAAAAAATTTGTATAAAAAAGTAAAAAAAATTTACTACAAAATAAATTTTTATTTTGTTTTGTAGTGAATTTTTTTTATTTAAATAATAAAAAAAATATTGATGTAATATATAATTAGAATATTTTGAAATTAATAGTTTTTGAGATAAGTAGAGGAGAAGAAAATTTTTTAATTTTCGTGCCAAACAAACTCAATAAGAAAGTAAACACTTATGTCATATCAGTTGTCTTTTTTAATAAAAAATATTTTTTTAACAAAAAGTAACGAAAAATCGTCCCTGTGAATCACGTCCAGAAAGAAAGTGTCGGCCATGAGCGTTTGTGTCAAGAAAAGGACAGGTTAGCCACAGAAAGTCAAGAAAACGAAAAAGCAAAAGTAAAGGGCCACGTTAAAGTGGGGGATGACAATGAATGTGATAATTACAACTTCCTTTCACCTTCTTGGAAGAAACGCCCGCATTGAAAGATCACTTTATATAAATAAATTTGAAAAAGAACATTATTATTAATAATACAATATAATAAAAAGTAATGCATATATTTAAAAAAAGAACATAATTATTTTGTATAGTTCAATATATATTTTCATTTGGAGTATTAGTGTATGTTTGTACAACTTCTTTTAATACTTTAAATTTCAAGATTCACAATTCTAGAGTATCGAATAATCCTATCGATTAAAACAACATGCATACTTTCAAGCGATCATCACCAAAAGATTTTATAATTTAATCAAATAAAAAACCAAAGACGTACATGTTATTTATATTTTTTGTAGTCACAAAATGTGAATATTATTTTTAGACACATATATTTGCATTTGTATCATGTTTTTACTAATCACACATGCGTGGTTATTATCCGTTATCTATTAAAGTTCATGGCTCATTTCACTCTTAAAAGACGTCTTGAGAGATCGAGGAGGGGATACAATGACTTATAAACAGCCCAAGTCTAGTAAATCTTAGCGATGTTGGACACTTTAACACGCTTCCTCACGTGTAGCAACTTTTTGGCCAATCATGTTCGATATAGAGGATAGAAAGATGGTATTTAATCGGGCCATTGTAGGAAGAATATTCCAAGCAATTTTTCAAAAGAAATTCCTAAGTCAATCATTGAGGTTAAATTTCAACAAAGCTTTCCAAAAGGTCAATGGGGCAATAGGGTTACACAATGGTTAGTGTGATTGAATAAGTGTAAGGTATGCTGAATTGACTGAGAACTTACCAGAGCAAGAGGATGTTCAGATGTAGTGAGGATTTGGATCACTTAAAATGCGAATTTTGAAAATCTCAAAATTCTTGCTGATATCAACATTGGTATTATTTAAAGCTCAAGCTCATTTTAGCTCACAGTTAGGCTCTCATTTTGGATCATATTTTGATTTTCCCTCTTTTAGGCTTATTGTTTGTCAAGTAAACCTTCTCCTATGCAATGTGTTTTTAAATTTAAAAAATGAGCATATATTTCCTATTGCTGTTTTTTGACTTGGTAATCTTGGCAGCTCATAAGAGCATATGGTTGTGCATTTTCTTTTTGGGTTGATTTACAGGGGATCTTGTCAATGGTTCCTCTTCATTTGAACCAAGGAATACTGTTTTTTCTTTTGCAGCAATTAGCCTTCAATATCAATAATGGCTCTAAAATCTTGCTTGAATAACAGACGTGGCTAATGTCATATTCCCAATGGACCCAATAATTGCATACTCAACCATCAACGTAGCTTGCCTACAATTATTGATGCTGACCTCTCAAGTATTTGTGTTCTGATGCATGTGATCCATTCCATGCCCATGACCTGTAAATGACTCTACCTTCTTTAAATTGTGCAGATTACTTTGAGCCAAGCTGTTGATGTATTGTGGACCTTGTACAAGTCTCACAAGAAATGGGTCTCAACTGTGTAGAGTCGAAATTATATTTAAGATCTGTGAAAAAAGTCTAGGTTCTTCATGTTCATATGTTAAACTTGTCCTGCCTCCTGTATATATACCATTGAAAATGAAAATTGCTTGCTGCTGGGAACGATTCTAGTTGTTTATTGAGTAATAAATTATGGTTGATGAAACTTCAAGTCTGTCATCCCCCACTTTAACGTGTCCTTTACCTCTGCTTTTCTGTATTTTTCACTTCCTCTGGCCGGCTAACCTGTCCTTTGCTTGAGTCAAACGCACATGGCCAGCCTCATTGGACTCTGTTTAAGCAGTGCCCGTTCGCTTGCCTTTTTGAAAAGAAATAATAATGTATTTTTGTTTGCAGAAACCCTTACCCTTTTGTTGTTCAGATCATGCATTCACTTGGTGTGAAAAGGAAGTTGTAATTACCACATTCATGTCATCCCCCTCTTTAACGTGTCCTTTACTTTTGCTTTTTTGTATTTTTCACTTCCTGTGGCCGGCTAACCCGTCCTTTTCTTGAGACAAACGCACATGGCCGGCCTCATTGGACTTTCTTTAAGCGGTGCCCATTGACTTCTCCATCTGCTATACAGCAAACTCATCATCCTTAATTCTACACTCCCAACACCTCTCATCACTACTTCGACAGTGGGTTTCAGCACTAATCTATGCTGTCATAACTAAAACTAGCCTCTTTTTTTTTTTTTTTTTTTCTTATTCAAAAAGGGTAGAAATGGCAACCAACTAAAGAGGCTTTAACGGGAGAAATCACAAGCGCTCCCTCAAATCCGATTGAGTCATAGCGTAATCCAGTTTCACCAAAGTATCAATGAGATCCAATGCGTCTAAGTTCTATTTGTTTCCATGCAAAACAATTTTTGAGAAAAACAAATTTTTTTAAATTTATTTTGGAAGAAAATCACCAATTTTGTATTGTGGTACTGAAAATATTAGAGTAATTCTACATGTACATTAAGTGTCAATCAAGTATCTATAAAAAAATAATGTGGCTTTTAAAATTAGCATTTGATCAAAATTATCATTTGATCAATTACACACACAATAGAAATTTTAAAACCTACCTCATTTTTTGATAGACACTTAATGTACATGTATTATTACTTTTATTATCCTACTATAATTGAGAACTTATCAAAAATCATTTTAAAAATTTTGGACAGCGTCAAGTCAAATACCATTACCAGTGATTCCCTGAACAAAAAAAAGAAAAAGAAAAAGAAAAAGCCACTCCACAAAAATAAAAAATATATGTAAAAAAAATTATGGGATAAATACCCCATTGGTACCTGAGTTTTACGTGTTTTTAAATTTAGTACCTCAGTTTTGTTTGGTATCATAGGTGGTACCTGAATTAAGGGTAAAAACCCATTTGGTACCTCTGTTAGATTTTCCGTCCAAATTTTAACGGCTCGCCACGTGTCAACCGCTGAGGTTGACACGTGGCACTACATAAAAAAAAATTAAAAATTAAAAATTAAAATCTTTATAAAATGATTAAAAATAATAAAATTTTAAAAAAAAAATTAAAAAAAGAAAAAATGAGAGGGGTGGCTGAGCCACCCCCCTTGGCCACCATGGGGGTGGCCGGCCACCCCCATTTTGGCCAAGGAGGTGGCCCAGCCACCCCATTGGGCGGTCTGACCGGTCTGGGGTGGCCGAACCACCCCATAGGGGGTGGTTCGGCCACCCCACAGTTGAAAAAAAAAAAAAAAAAAAAAATTTGAAGGGTTTTGGCCCTAGGGGGTGGCCGAACCACCCCCTAGGGCCACGGGGGTGGTTCGGCCACCCCAGACCGGCCGGACTGGGGGTGGCCGAACCACCCCCGTGGCCCTAGGGGGTGGTTCGGCCACCCCCTAGGGCCAAAACCCTTCAAAAAATTATTTTTGGGTTGGCCCTTGGGGGTGGCCGATCCACCCCCTAGGGCCACGGGGGTGGTTCGGCCACCCCCAGTCCGGCCGGTCTGGGGGTGGCCGATCCACCCCCGTGGCCCTAGGGGGTGGTTCGGCCACCCCCTAGGGCCAAAACCCTTCAAAAAAAAATTTTGGGTTGGCCCTTGGGGGTGGCCGATCCACCCCCTAGGGCCACGGGGGTGGTTCGGCCACCCCCAGTCCGGCCGGTCTGGGGGTGGCCGATCCACCCCCGTGGCCCTAGGGGGTGGTTCGGCCACCCCCTAGGGCCAAAACCCTTAAATTTTTTTTTTTTTTTTTTTTTAACTGTGGGGTGGCCGAACCACCCCATAGGGGGTGGTTCGGCCACCCCAGACCGGCCAAGGGGGTGGCTGGGCCACCTCCTTGGCCAAAATGGGGTTGGCCGGCCACCCCCATGGTGGCCAAGGGGGTGGCTTAGCCACCCCTCTCATTTTTTCTTTTTTTAATTTTTTTTTTTTAAATTTTATTATTTTTAATCAATTTCTAAAGATTTTAATTTTTAATTTTTAATTTTTTTTTATGTAGTGCCACGTGTCAACCTCAGCGGTTGACACGTGGCGAGCCGTTAAAATTTGGACGGAAAATCTAACAGAGGTACCAAATGGGTTTTTACCCTTAATTCAGGTACCACCTATGATACCAAACAAAACTGAGGTACTAAATTTAAAAACACGTAAAACTCAGGTACCAATGGGGTATTTATCCCAAAAATTAATATCAAACATTTTTCCCTTTTTTTGTTGGTAGCCGAACCACTTTCATTACCCTTGAGGTGCTTTAGCCACCCCTACAAGGCCAAAATAACCATAAAAAAAAAAAAAAAATAAAAAAAAAAACCACTCCAAAAAAAAAAATATATATATGTAAAAAAAATTAATATCAAACATTTTCCCCTTTTTTTGTTGGTAGCCGAACCACTTTCATTACCCTTGAGGTGCTTTAGCCACCCCTACAAGGCCAAAATAACAATAAAAAAAAAAAAAAAAATCATCTTAGGGTTTGGCCCTTGGGGTAGCTGAACCACCTCCAAAGGCCATGTGAGTGGTTCGGAACCCCCAGGCCGGCCATAGGACCACCCCTAGGCGCTTTTTTTTTTTTTTTTTTTCAATTCTTTTCATATTTTTTTGTGTTTCTTTTTTTAGTTTTCTGGTTTTTTAATTTTCTATTTTTTATTTTTAACTAGCCATAGTGACACTTGTTAGTTTTTGAAGGGTATTGACGTGAACTTCCGTCAATTTATGGATGGAAGTACCATATCTATTTCAACCATAAGTGAGGTATCATCTATGATACAAAGTGAAACGATTTCGCTATGAAGTTGTTAAGCTATGTAGGAAAAACATAAAATTGTTAAGCTACATGAAGCAAAAAAGGTAGTTAACCCTATATTATATTTACTAAATTCACCAAAACGATGTCGTTTTGGTGTTTAATACCAAAATGACTTGTTTAGAGAGTAAGAATAGGTTATGTTTTTAGATTGTTTTAAAGAAATTATTTTCTTCACAATTTACTCATTCACTTCACCAGCTCACCGTGACGCCACCAGAGCCCAAAGCCACCATCTTCCTCCTCTTGTCTCTCATCTTTGGTTCTCTCATATCTCAGAGACTCTCAAATTGTGTAATGTGTATCCTTTTGTCCAAAACTATTATTTGGTGTTTGATAAATGTATATAGTTCAAATATATGTTTATATCTCTTAGTGGCAGTATTGTGCAAGTATATTTAGATGTTCATTGTTAGATCTATTTCGTATAATTAGTTCATTACTATTATTTTTAAAATCTTTTAAAATATGTCATAATAGAAATTCAAATATAGTCTAAAATAGGCTCAAAATGCTTGTGGATAATGTTAAAGTGTCTAACATCGCTAAAGTTTACTAGACCTAGGTTGTTTTTAAGCCATTACGTCCCTTCATTTCTTAAGGCGTCTTTTAAGAGTGAAATCGGCCAATGGATTTTAATATGGTATCAGAGCTGGTCACTTGCGATGATGGGCTTTTCCCTCCCATCAGTTGAACACGTGTTTCGTCAAAAATTTGCCACACGTGAGGGGGCGTGTTAAAATGTCCCACATCGCTAAGGTTTACTAGACTTGGACTGTTTATAAGCCATTGTGTCCCCTTTTCTATCAAAGTAGAGGTCATGAGTTTAGAGCGTGTTAAGAGTCTCACATTGTCAAGGTATAACTGGGTTGTGGGTTTTATAAGTCTTAAGTAAACTTTTTCCCTTAAAGTGCCTTTTGTGGAAAAGCAATGCTTAATGAACTTTATTATGATATCAAAGCAAGTTCCTTCAAATTGTTGGGCCTTTCCCTCCGTTTTGTCTACGTGTTTGGCTAATAGTGTCACATGTGAGGGTGTGTGTTAAATTTGTCCCACATCATCTAGTTTACATTCACCTAGCCTCTTCATAAGACATGATGTCCCATCCTCTCTCAATACTTATTTTGAGAGTAAAATGGGCCTATGGATTTTAATATGGTATTATAGCCGGTCTCTTGTGATAATGGGCCTTTTCTTCTCGTCGGTTAAACATGATTGGCCAAAAAGTTGCTATACGTGAGAAGGCGTGTTAAAGTGTCTCACATCACTAAGGTTTATTAGACCTAGGCTGTTTATAAGTCATTGTGTCCCTTCCTCTCTCAATGCGTCTTTTGAGAGTGAAATGGGCCAATGGACTTTAATAGATAACGGATAATAACCACGCATACGTGGTTAGTAAAAATATGATGCAAATACAAATATAAATATCTAAAAATAATATTTGCATTTTGTGACTACAAATAATATAAACAACATCTACGTCTACATGTACTCCTAACCAACTCTACACTCCATGGCATGGAAAAAAAAAAAAAAAAAAATCCTCATTGGACTCACAAAACGATCAAATGACCATTATATGCATTTTCCCTCTTTTTTTTTTTTTTTTTGGTATATATAGTCATGCTCTCATTTTTGAATATAAGGAGTAAAAGACACCTTTATCGTGTAGAAAGAAAATTATAGATTATGTCTAGCTATAACCGTTAGGAAAATTCCCAGCAGCACTGTTGAAGGTAGAGGAGCTGAGTAGGGTTCCACGGCTATAAGCAAATTAAATCCCAGTGATTGAGAGGAAGAATCAAAACATTAAATGAGGGCATTAAATGAAGGAATCACTTCATTTAATGCCCTTGTCTTGCCAATTGATGGCCAGTCACCTCCACTCAGGAAAAGAGAGAGCGACAGTAAGGGATGACCACTTAGGTTCGCAGGAAGGGATTAATTAAGGAAAAGAAAGGCATCTATAAGTAATAAATGACGGTACAGAGAAGAAAATAAAAAAGATAGCCAGATAAAAGGAAGGTATTTGGACACACCCAAAAAAAAAAACTTTCTTCTTAAAAAGAAAAGAGAAAATTCTTCTTCTTCCCAGTGAATTCATTCTAACTTAATTGTCGGAGAAGGCGTTGCCGAGAAGCCCCCGACGACCCTTTGTTTTGCAGGACATCCGAAGAGATTCACCCAGCCTTTTTCCAGTTCCAAACAATCTGAAGCCTAGGGACTAATCCGGAGCCGACACGTCATCAGTGAGAAATTCATTTCAACAATAACTATAATTTTTGATAACTTTGAAATTAGGGGATTGTCAAAACCTTTTAAAAAGTAGTTATACATATACATATATGGTAAATAAAAATATTTCTTAATTTAGAATAAGTTTGGTAGTTTATAATATATGAAAATTCTATAGTTTTTTATTTGATTAAAATATAGAATCTTTAGGTGATGATCGTTTGAAATCATGCATGCATGTTGTTTTAATCGATAAGATTATTCGATACTCTAGAATTGTATCTTGAAATTAAAAGTATTAAAATAAGTTGTACAAACATACACTAATTAATACTCCAAATGAAAATATATATATATATTGAACTATACAAACTAATAATGTTTTTTCTTTTAAATGTATGCATTACTTGTAGTATATTGTTAACAATACAAGCTACTAATAATAATGTTCTTTTTCAAATTTATTGATATAGAATGGTCTTCCAATTGGGGTGTTTCTTCCAAGAAGGTGAAAGGAAGTTGTTAGCACATTCATGTTTGGTCAATTGAGTTGGATTGAACGGCTGATGAAACTTCAATTCATCATTAAAACTTCAGCTAACCTGTCCTTTTCTTGTGACAAACGCACATGGCCTCATTCATTGGACTTTCTTTAAAGCAGTGCCCATTTGGCTAGCTTGTCCATCTGCTTTACACCAAACACATCTTCCATAATTCTACGCTCCCAACTCCTCTCATCTCTACTTCAACAGCGGGTTTCGTTCAGTATCACTTGATTCACAACCAACAAATGGCGGAGGCAGTTCTCTTCGACATTGCTGCGAGTATTATTAAGAGTTCGGCCTCTCTTGCTCTTCAAGAGATTGGACTACTCTATGGCTTCAAAGATGAGCTTAAAAAGCTTGGGAAAACGGTTTCCACCATCCAAGCTGTGCTTTTGGATGCGGAGGAGCAACAGGCCCACAACCATGCGGTCAAAGATTGGCTTGGGAAGCTCAAGGATGTCATGTACGAAGCTGACGACTTGCTGGATGACTACTCCACTGAACTTCTACGGCGACAAGTCATGGCAGGGGATAATAAGGCAAAACAGGTAAATTCATAAACGTGCACGATGATGTTGTTTGTAAGTTTTAGTTTAAAATACCTCAACAACATTACTAAACAATAAATCCACAACAACAGTTTGCCCATTAATTATAATGTTAAACCCAACTATATTTCAAACATTTCGAAAAAATCTAACTTAAATTTAGGACAATTACAAACATGACCTTCATATTTTCCTTAATTACGCACATAACCCAAAAAATGTTTAATTAACTTTTCGAAATGGATCGTACTGAATAGTTGTGGGTATTACAGGCACGCATCTTCTTTTCCAAATCGAACCAGCTTGTTTATGGCCTTAAAATGGGTCATAGGATCAAGGCAGTTAGAGCAAAACTAAATAAAATTGCAGAGGATAGGAAGAACTTTAGCTTAACTGAGTGTCATATAGAGACACAATTCGAGCACAGGAGGAGAGAAGATACATACTCTTTTGTACCTAATGAAGAAGTCATTGGCAGAGATGACGAAAAGAAGGCTGTCAAAGCACTATTATTTGATTCCAATGTGAAAGAGAATGTTTCTATCATTCCCATAGTTGGGATTGGTGGACAAGGAAAGACCACGCTTGCTCAGTATGTGTACAATGACGAGGAGGTTCAGAGTCATTTTGATATGTGGCTATGGGCATGCGTCTCTGTTCCTTTTGACGTAAAAACTATTGTTCAAAAGCTCATAGAATCTGTAACTAAGAAGAGACCTGAAAGTCTTGAGATAGATCCGTTGCAAAGAGAGCTTCGAGGAATAATTGGTGGGAAGCGATACTTACTTGTCTTAGACGACGTATGGAATGAGAATTCTAATGATTGGTCCCGCTTGAAAAATCTGTTGCTGGGTGGCTTGAGAGGAAGCAAAGTTTTGATTACTACACGTATCGAAAAAGTTGCAAAGCTTACTGGTACAATTTCACCATATCGTTTGGGAGGTTTATCTGAAAATAATTCTTGGAATTTATTTATGAAAATGGCATTTAAAGATGGGGAAGAGCCAAGGAATCCAAAGCTAGTGGAAATTGGAAGGGAGATCGTTCAAAAGTGTGCACGAGTTCCTCTTGCAATAAGGAGCATGGGGCGTCTATTATATTTCAAAAACTCGGAGGTTGAATGGTTGGAGTTTCAAACCAATATACGTTATGAAATAAATCAACAAGGCAATGATATTTTCCCAATACTTAAGTTGAGTTATGATCATCTCTCGTCACACTTGAAACAATATTTTGCCTTTTGTTCGCTGTTTCCAAAAGATTCTAAAATTGAAGTAGAGATGTTGATTCAGCTATGGACAGCGCAAGACTTTATTGATTCGTCAGACAAAACGATACGTCTTGAATATGTTGGTCGCAAGTATTTTATGGATTTAGTTTGGAGGTCATTTTTCATAGACATCCAAAGAAATAAATATGGTGATATAGAAAGTTGCAAAATGCATGACCTTATACATGATCTTGCACAATCTGTAGCAGGGGATGAGTGCTTAATTTCAAATCCAGATGCAGTAAAAGTTGTTGAAAGAACTCGCCATGTGGCATTCGATTCTTTAAATTCATTATGGGATATTCCGGTTTACTTGCTCAAGGCAGATAGATTGAGAACGCTTCTTCTACAACCTCCAGAATATAAGTTAAGTATGCCAAAACCTGATTGGAATAGGCGAGTCTATGATACACTTATTACAAGTTTCAAATGCTTGCGTTCCTTGAATTTGAGTAAGACGAATATTAAAGAAGTGCCGAATTCCATTGGCAAGTTAAAGCATTTAAGGTATCTTGATCTTTCTCGGAATGCTGATATCAAACTACTCCCCGCCTCTATAACTAAATTGCAGAATTTGCAAACACTAATACTTTACTATTGCACTTCACTTAAAGAATTGCCAGAAGACACTAGAAACTTGATCAGCCTTAGGCATCTTGAGCTTTACGGGTGTCGCAGCTTGACTCATATGCCGCATAGACTGGGAAAGTTGACCGCTCTCCAAACACTGTCGTTTTACATTCTAGGGAAGAAGGAAAGTTTTGTTCCAAAGCAGAAGGGTGGGCTAAGCGATCTGAATGGTTTAGATGAGTTGAGAGGAAGATTACGTATCAGTGGTTTAGAGCAGTTGAGATCTTCTCCATTAGAAGGCACGGCTGCAAAGTTGGAGAGTAAACAATACCTTCGAGGACTGGAATTAGAGTGGGGCCATTGTATAGAAGCTGGTTATGATAGTGATAAGGCAATTGCAAATGATGAACGGCTGTTGCAAAACCTTCGGCCACACTTAAATTTGAAAGAATTAATTATAGAAGGGTATGCAGGCGAGAGGTTATCCGGCTGGGTGTCCTTGCTCTCGAATTTGGTTGAAATTAAGATATCCAATTGTAAATGGTGCCAACATATCCCACCATTGGACCAATTCCCTTCTCTCAAGGATCTTTCTCTTCAGAACTTAAGTGCGCTGGAGTACATGAGCAATGATGGCAGTGACGTGTCCTCTTCATCTCTGGAACGTCTCAACCTTAATAATTTGCCTAGGATGAGGGGATGTTGGAGGATGAGGGAAGTAGTAACAACCGAGCATAAGCAAAATTATAATCTTCTATTATTCCCATCATTTCCAAGTCTTTCTCATTTATGTATCACGAATTGCCCTATAAGGTCCATAATGGCAGACGTAGCACCAGGGAGCCAAACAACACCCTCCTCTTCCTCTCTCTTTTCCACTCTCTCCAAATTGAAGCTTATTAGCCTTAATTATTTAGATGAACTTGAATATCTGCCAGATGAGTGGCTTCAAAACCTAACTTCTCTTAAGGTTCTGAATATTTTGGATTGTCCTAAACTACAAATATCCATGTCTCCACTCTTTCAACATCTCGCCGCGCTTGAAGATCTGCGGATTTGTAAATGCAAAGAACTTATCAGCAATGAGGATGAAGAGGGCGCGCAATGCCTTGGACCTACAAGACTTCGTCAACTGCGAATATTAAACGTTACAAGCTTGGTGTCTCTCCCAAAGGAGCTTAGGCATGCTACCGCTCTGCAAAGGCTTGAAATTATTAACTGCCCTAGTTTGGAGTCTTTACCAGAGTGGATAGCCGACCTCACTTCACTTCAGATACTTCAGATCCGCAATTGTTGCAACTTAATTTCATTGCCTGAAGCTATGCGCCTCACCTCTTTAGGTCGCTTGACGATTTGTCGGTGTCCTCGCTTGGAGGAAAGATGTGAGGATTGGCAAAAAATTAAGCGCATGCCAAACTTTTCGAATCAGTGGGATCCCGGCTATTTCTTTTGAGCGGCTCCGTAGCAATTATTCTTCAGGTTTTTAAGTCACCAATTAGACAGTAATTTTCTTCTTCTTGTTGTTCATCTTCATTTTAGTTTGCTAGGCTTTTGATATATAATCTTTGACTTCATATGCAGAACCTACCGTAGCATGGAACAAACAAGGGTTTAAGAATAGACACATTTTCAGACCTTGCCGAAGATCAGATTTGCACAAAGCTCTCAAATTTCCAGTAATTGTTTCCTATCTTGTTTTGTTTTGTTTTTGTTTTGTTTTTGTTTTTTTTTAAATGTTTCTCGCATCTTCATTTGAAATGTATATTCTACAAATGGTACCATCACGTATTGGGTAAAAGACTTGTGATAGACCAGGGAAGTCAATCCCATCCCAAATTTTCATAAAAACACAATAAAAGTTTTGCATAACTCTGGGTTTTCTCATAATCAAATTCAGATTTAGACATATTCTTTTTGTTATTATTATTACTGGAGCTCAACTGCAATTCTCTCTGTTCATGGATTGATTTAAACTTTTTACTGTTTTCATTGAAAAATTTTGAGTTAGTATTGAGTTTATTATTTGGTTTTTTGATGGTCAGCAGGGACATGCATAGAAAGGCATCAATGCATGAAATGGGAGTGAGAATCATTGTGGGATTTCTGCAATATGCTCGGCTATGTCAGCCTCACTTGTAGACAAAACAATGGACACTATACGGAGCACTTCCATGATGAGGAAGTTCGGGTGAGTAAATGTTGCAAGAATGACAATGAGCTGAGCTTGTGAAAAGGGGACATTAAATAAACCATTTTTCGCATTTCTAAATAGTATTATTCCTACAATTTGTTGAACACCTTTTATCAGCATTTAGAACTTGAAAGACATGATCAAGAATCCTAGCTATCCTTAAAAGCCACCTAACAAGTATTTTGCATTTGCAGGTTCTTCCACTTGCTTGAAAGCATTTTAATCCCAAAAGACAGTGATAATGCTTGTTTGTCGTCAAGTGAAATTGGTTGTTGGGCTTCAAGGGTACTGACTGGAACTGAAGATCATGTTAACCAACCACTCTGTTTATGTGTCTCTTGTTAGTGCAGCCTTTGCATATGTTTCTTTGCAATTTATATTCATGGTTTTGTAATATCTACCTAGGCTTTTATAAAATTCAGTGTGTTGAAGATTCAGATTGTTAATTTTTTTTAATGTGTTACAAATTTAAAATATTAGGCATTGATGCCTATGAAAGCCTGGATCATAGTGATCTCACTTTCAAGGCTGGATGGAATGATATACTTGGGATGAACCAGAAAACAAGCTTGAATCTGAAATACGAAGAGTTTTTCAGGATTCAACTCTTGATCCGAGAAGAAAAACATATATTATTCAAAACCTTATGAACAGTTCAGTTTATGGTGTGACACTTCTATGAATCTTATTCCAACTATTTAGATTAATATGATTTTTTAAATATTAAGATATATAAATGGGTAATGTTAGTCAGTGAATAGCATCTCAGCAGAAGGTACTTCAGGCAACAACTGGTGAAAGTACAATTTATGAAGATTTACTTGAATGTTCTCCGTTATTTCATGGTTCGGAGAAATTGCAAACTCTGTGCAGCTTGCTGTGGCATGTAATTTACATGCAGATTCTTCCAGTACATTAAATGGATACGTAAGTTTGCCCTTTTATTGTTTGCTTGAGTGTCCGTGGACCTCCATAGATAATATTTTTAATATCTATATTTATTGGCAGGAAAGCTACAGCTGAAATATTGTGTATGCAGTGCTTGAAAATTCAGCCTGTTTGCCCAGTTTGCTCAATTCCTTCCTGTGGTAGACTATCGATAGCAGTGTCCTATTGCAGTATTTGAAAAAAATTTGATGATAAAAGGTAAATACTTTTGTTATTAATTTTTCCTCCCTAATCATTTATTGATGACATCAGTTTTTACGTTTTCAGTGTTTAATAGACTGCAAATTATCAGATCTATAATTTGACAATGTAGGAGATTTGTTGGAGCCAACTGAAAGGTTTGAGTGCAAAATCATCTGTTTCCTTTTTCTTTTTCTTTTTTTTTCTTTTTTTTTTTTTTTTTTTTTTCTGTTGTGCAGCTGTGTACTGTGAGTCCATTTTATGGTAGGTGGCCTGGTCAATAGGCAACTTTATCCATGTGATCAATATGATATTGGTTCTCTCTTTTCCCTGTTGTCTAGAACTGGCTAAGCTATTGATTCTTGTTACTGACTCATTCATTGTCTGTACATTCATATATCTCTAACCTACTGGCTAAGCTAATGATAGTTGCACTTTTATTTTTGTAACAATGGTTCACATTTTGTGTTCCATATTAACTGATGGAAGCAGAGTGTTATACATGGCTGTCATTCTTCTTGTCTTTTCTTTCTATAATCTAAATTTCGTGATTATTTTTACTACGATTTTCTTAGGAAAAGTGAATTCCTACCTTCTTCTCCTTTAATCAATTTTCTCCCTAAATCTTGTTTCTTTGGCAGAACAATGATGTAACTGCTGCAATTCAGAAGGTTGCTGCTGCTTATGATTGCAAAATTGTTGAAGGTGTTCTTCGCCATCAACTGAAGCAGTTTGTGATAGATGGTAACAAGGTTGTATTGAGCGTATCTGGTCCCGAAACAAGAGTTGAAGATCAGAATTTGAGGAGAATGAAGTTTATGCTGTTGATATTGTAACAAGCACAGGTGAAGGCAAGGTAATTATGGAGTCAATATTAACTTAACATGCCATTTCTATGCACTGTTCTTTTGAGTCCTCAAATTCGTTTTTATGGGATTTGCAGCCAAAGCTGTTGGATGAGAAACAGACAACTATTTATTAGAGAGCCGTTGACAGGAACTGCAACTTGAAGATGAAAGCATCTAGGTTTATTTTCAGTGAAATATATCAGAAGTTTTCTATCATGCCATTCATAGCTAGGTGTGTTGTGCCTTCATGGCATTTTTTAAGACATTGTCTTTCGCCATCTACTCTTTAACCTTTAATAGTACATGTGGAGTTTCTCTGCAACAGGACTCTTGGAGGAGAAGAGGGCTCAGCTGGGTTTGGGGGAATGTGTTCTTCTTGAGAAGCCGGGTAGGAAACTTCTATCTTGGTTAATGGCAGAACCCTGTTCAGATTCACTCACAATTGATGTTAGTTTTGCTAATTTTGCAAAAATGGGTTGTTGGTTTTGCAGGTGATTATGTGGCTTACCTCAAATTCACTCTAGTTTTGCTAATGCCAAATGGTACAAATAGAGTCACATCTCATCCTCTGCAGGAGCTGCTGCCCACAAAGACGATAGATCATCCTGAAATCAAAGCCTGGTTTATGTAATGGAATTGGTGGTGGAAAGAAGAAAGGTAAGCTTGAACATGATAATTGTAAACTAGAACTATATATTATCCTGAGTTATGTAATGGAATTGTTATTTTTTGGGATTATTGGTGTATTGCAGGTAAAAAGGGTGACAAAGCTGAATCGTCAACAGAATCTGAGCCTATGGATGCAAAAACAAACGGTGCTGTTTCCCATCCTAAGATCGAGTCTTTTTTATTTTTTATTTTTCTCTTTCTTTTTTCAACCCCCAAGTGAATTTTGGTACTTTGTTCAACCTTGGTACTCCTATGATAGCAGTAGTGTAATTGAAGTTGATTCCAGTTCCAACCATAAATCATCAAACTTGTTAGGGCATTGGCTTTCACTTGCTATTATTGGATGTGTACCTTTGGCGGCAGCACCATCTATACATGGCCTTGTAAAGTAAAATTCCATTGAAATTGGTGAATTTTCAGTGTTATATAACCGAAACGAGTGATCATCCTAGCTCTTTTTTTTTCCCCCCAACATTATGTGGTTGTTGGATTTTTGTTCCTCGTATGGATTTTCAACTGTCCTTTTTATCAGTAAGAGAAATTGAAAATATATTTCCATATTTTTTTGACATTAATTTTAGATTATTATATCGTATAATTTTTATACTAATATGCCCATATTTCTTTTGCATTGTTCTTTGGAACAAAACATGCATGACGATTTGTTAAGGGCACCTATTCATATTATAGTTAGTGGTGTTTTGTTATCAAGCTTGAAGCTTTGATCTTGCATAACATTTGTGACTGAAACGTGAATATGCTTCTCTTATGGATGTGTCATTTTGTGACTCAAACGTGACTGGACTTATATTTCATTTCAGGACTTGAAAATAAATATTGCTTTAACGTTAATAGTTCAATTCTACCACCACTGGATTCTTTAAGGGCACTAAATGCAACCTGTGTCATTTAAACCCAATTACATTATGAATGATTAATGTAACACAATTAAACCCAATTACATTAACTTAAGTTTTTGGATTGATTGGTCTTCCTATATATTATATTATGGTCTTTTAAGTGTACGTTTATGTGGCCCTTTTCAAATATATAATTTTTTGTAAGACTCTTTATGTTATTGTTCTTTTAGGATTTTATGTCTTTGTAGTGTGATTTTTCTTATTGTCTAACTTCCACCTGGAGTTCAAATGCCTCCTAAATGGACCTCACTATAATTGAACAAAGCATAAATGATGTCTGGACTTGATAATCTAATCTTTAGATGGCACAGATTTGACACACATAAGAGTGAAGCTGATTGATTAGCAAGTACAATCTAAATTTGTGCCTAGTTATAAGTGGCGAAGAACGTGAGGTTTTCCATCTGTGTTTCTTTTCAATATCTTAGATTTACCTCGACATTCAGCTAATAATAAAAAAAATTATAAATGCATAGCTACTTTTGGACTGTACACAACATAACTATAAATAATACTCATTTGCAATGAATGAGTGGAAGAGGTTTGGCTGGTTGGACAAGAACTATATTATGTGCTGATGGAATTCTTACCCCTTTTTGGCACTAGATACCTTCCTTGCTTCCCCTATTTGTACATGAATATTAGTTCAATTCTATGCCCATCTTTCTGAGTTCAAAGTGAGTGTGTACATCAACAAAAGAGGAGGTTTAGTATGAGGCACAAAAAAGGGAGTGATTTTATAGGGCACTCAAATGTTTAATTTGAATATTTATCATTTGCTTTCTTTTGTTCTTCTGGTAATTAACGAGTTATAGGGAACTCAAACGACGATATCGTTTTGCAAATGGATATTTTGGTTTATATCCATCCAATTTACATGTGTGTTTTTGTGTCACCTATGTCTGTGTTTAAATTTTTTGCTTTGCTCTCTTATCAGGTTTACTTCGGCATGCTTGATGCCCTGTTGGCTTCTGAAGAATTTCCAGAAGAATACAGGGATGGTTGTTAGGTAAAACATCCAGACTTCTTCTTACCTTCAAATTCCTTACTAATCTTATCAAGTTATCTTTGTTTGTTGAATATTAAAGTAATTAATTTTGGTATTCGAGGATATACTGTAAAATGATTAAAGCTATCATTAGTGTGGGTTTTGCAGATCCTATGATAGCAGTGTAATCAAGGTTGATTCCAGTTCCTACCATTCAACATCAAACTTGTGAAGGCATTGGCTTCCCCTTGGTCTTATTGGATATACCAACTATCCATGGCTTTGTAAAGTAAAATTCCATTAAAAATTGTGAATTTTCAGTGTTATATAACGAAAACTAGTGATCATCCTTTTCTCCCAACATTACGACGGTGTTGGATTTTTGTTCCTTGTATAGTTGTATGGATTTTCAACTGTCCTTTTTATCAATATAGAAATTGAAAATATATTGCCTCGACTTGAGGAGGAAATTTCTCAATAAATTGTCTTTGCATTGCTTAATGTCTTGCTAATTTCTCAAGCTTACTTGGTTGTCTTTGTTATATATACAAATTTGTGGAACTTTAAGATATTCTTTTGTGGCAGAATAGTGATAAGAGAAATTGTAGTTTCGATTGTATTGTTCAAATATAATGCTACAAGTCCCTCTTGTGTCTCTCTCGTGTCCTTCTTAATGATGTGACTTTTAAAATCACCATTGAGTTTGTGATTGATTATTATTGGATTTTGATTAAACGATGATTTTAAAAGTCACCTCATTATTGAAAAGACGCAATAAGAACTTGGAGAATTACTCATTGGACAAACCAAGAAAGTGAAGTGATGGAATGTTTTAGACTATTGTGGTTGGAAAACCAAATTTGGCATTGGGCTTGTAATGATCTTCTCAAATATCAGAACGATCTGAAAGTTGAAGTGGTAGAATGCTTGACAGGGGGAGGATCTCGTGGTTCTTGTGAAGAGGGTGCACATCATGTTATTTGCTGAAAAGGACTCCAGCTTTTATATCATTTTGTATTCTTCATCTTGGTTTCCATCCCTTTATGCCACATGGTTCCACTTCCTCTCGGCTCGAGATTGTCTTTTTACTCAATTTGTTCCCCCACTTGAAAATGTGAAAGAGCTCTAAAATGAAGCCATTTTTCCCAAGAGTAATGCCATGCTATTTTTTTCCAATAAATGATGAGCTCATTTATTGCAAGTGAAAACAACATAAAATTGGATGGAAGCTTTACTGTACTTTTCCGTCTCACTTGCTCAGAGTAGTGTCAAGCGGCCACAGGTGAGATGAGTAATATTAAGGACCATCTTTTTATTCTCTTAAAGTTGATGTAACTTTAAAAATCTTTATTGGATCAAAATTTAATAGTGTTCCATTCCAAATTGTATATACTATGAAATTTTGAGCTTTTCATCTAAGGTGTAGGCATTATGCATGGTTGGTGGGCACATAACACAGCTCTGGTCGACAAAGTAGAGAGAGCTACCATAGCAGAGTGATTTTGAAAGATACAAACTTTTTACTTTTGGATCAAAACTAAAGTGCAATCTCTGCTGATTTTAAGGGAATATTGCAAGAGGCATTCAAGAGAATTAAATTCAACCAAACTACTGGGATTGCCGCTCATTGTTTGAGCAGGATTAGGAATGCCAATCTGATTGCTTTCATTCATAGAGACACATGTAAAGCAACTTTCCATGCATCTCATTCGGCAATTTCATTTTTCTTTAAATTGGTGTCTATTTGACCTCGTTATATCATTTTCTCTGTATATATCTTCGGTTGATAACGCTTTTTGGAAAAAATTCTCTTTAAGGTTTCAATCTGCCTCCTTTTTAAATTTTCTTTTCTTTTTCTAATTAACCTGCTTCTTTACCGAGCTTAACAAGTGAGGGGATTTTTGTTAGAATATAAGATATAGTTCCATAATAGGTGATTATTCATTATAGGATAATTACCTTATCGGATTATTATAACAAGGTTTGTTATAATCAAGTCTGGTTGATTTGATTACCGTACTTATTTTTAGCTTTATTTATCTCATTTCTCCTATAAATATGAGTATTTTGTATTGTAAATTTTATAAAAAAATAAAAGGAAGATTTAACCCTTTTGAGCTTTTTTCTAAGGTTAATGCTAAGGAGCAGTACTTTATCTGGAATTCTTCCAAAAAATGTGTTGTTCCATGGCACATTAAATTACAAATGTGCTATGAAGCAACACTTTCTCCGAATGAATTCTGAAAAAAGTAGTGCTCCATAGCATCACTCTTTTTTTAATGGTAAATGTAGGTGTCTAACATTGAACCACCCTAAAAGTATCTTACAAATGGATTAGTGATATCCACCGGCATCTGTTATCATAAGGGGGGATGCCAAACTTGTTACAAAGGGAGAGACAAATCTTCGAACTGAATGATTAGCTTCTAAGGAATGACTAATTAACTAGAGAATCATAGCATGTCTGTGAGGAGCATGCGATTATACCATTCAACCTTAGAACCTTGAGGCCTGTTGTTTCCCAAGCTCTTTTGACTAAAAATGAGCTGTTGCGGGAAATATTTCACATCACTCCGTATACCTAATATTAGAAAATGATTTGCAGTGTTGTAAAGTTAAGATGTCTGAGAGTGGAGAGTGAAGATGATCAATCGAGGTATGTAAATGCTTATGAAATACGTCAAACTCTTTAATTATGCAAAATGCAATATTTTCCTTTTATAAACGATAAAAAAGTTTCATACATATTGTTTACTTGAATAAATGATGTTATGATCCCTTTTAATTATGTCAATGATTATAATCATAAATGTTAATTATATCTTGTAATTGAACAATATACTGTGAATCATCATGTGCGGATGACGGACACATGTACAATATAGGGGATTGACCCAATATTCTATAGTTTACTGTTTTAATTTATAGCATGATTGACACAACAATATTTAATTCGTAATCACTCCATTAAGATATGTTTGGTGTGAAGCAAATGGACAGGAAAATGGCCTTTTATTCAAAGGGAGTAATTTTAAAATTAAGACTGTTATCTCTCTGGTCGTTAATGTGAATTTTAAAATTATTATTGGATTTGAAATAAATCACTATTATATTTTAATTTAATAATAATTTTAAAAATTATATCACTCTTTTTTTAAAATAAAAATAATAGAAAAAAAATAAAAATCTTCATTTTATCATTCCCCGCTCAGATTTAATGTGACAAGGTGCGGTTGTCTCAAATTTCAGTTGTTAAATCTTATCATCTTATCATCCAAGTGACGCAAAGGTAAAAAATGTGGGCTGATAGTGATAGCCCAGTCGTGGTCATGATCACGCTGATTCACACGGTGTTGAAATAATGAAGATAGGTATTTCATCAACCAAGGTCCACACATGTGCTTACAATTTCCTTTCACTTCCTTGGAAGTAACGCCAGAATTAGCTTAAAACAAAAAGTTCAAATAGAATCTTTTTATTTTATATTTTTTTATACAATATTATAATAGTTTATTATTAATCAAGTTTTGTATTTGACTTTTGTTAATATACTATTTTCAATAAATAATATAACTTATGCTTCTTATTCATCTTGTAAAACATAGTCTATTTGGAGAAGTTTTGATTGGACCAAACCACACCAAATAGAAATATGGGGTGGCCAAAATCACCCCAAAGTCTATGAGATGGTTTCGGCCACTTCTAGCAATGACCTGTTTACGGGTGACCGAATTATTTTCATTGCCCTTGAGGTGCTTTAGCCACTCTTGTATGGCTAAAATAACAAAAATAAAAATAAAAATAAAAATAAACCATTTTAAGGTTTGTCCCTTGGGGTGGCCGAACCACCTCCAAGGGCCATAGGAGAGGTTCAGGCAACCCCAGGCCGGCCGTGGGACTACCCTTAGGTTCTCTCTCTCTCTCTCTCTCTCTCTCTCTCAATTTCTTTTCTTATTTTTTGTATTTTTTTTAGTTTTTATTTTTTTATTTTTAACGAGCCATAGTGACACTTGTCAGTTTTTGAAAGGTATTGAGGTGAACTTCCATCAGTTTATGGATGGAAGTACCATATTTATTTTCAGCCATAAATAAGGTATTATCTACGATACAATTATACAAAGTGAAACTTAGGTAGGAAAAAAATAAAGTTGTTAAGCAACATGAGGGAAAAAGGTAGTTAATCCTATTTTATATTTACTAAATTCATCAAAACGATGTCGTTTTGGTGTTTAATACCAAAATGACTTGTTTGGAGATTAAGTATAGGTTATATTTACATTGTTTTAAATTTTTTTCTTCACAATTCCTCATTCATGTCTACATGTACACCTGACCTCCTTCTACCCTCCATGATATGGAAAAAAAAGAAAAGAAAAAAAAAGATAGTCATTGGACTTACAAAACGATCAAATGACCATAAGATGAATTAGAAAAAAAATATAAAATATAAAATAAAGACCATAAGATGCATTTTCCAATTTTTTTGAATATAATGTGTGAATGTTAAAGGTGGGCACTCCGCTATTATCAGGCCCCCATTTTTTAATATAAGGACTTAGGGAGTAAAAGAAACCATTATCGTGTAGAAAGAAAATTATAGATTCGGTCTATAACTATAATTTTTAATAACTTCGAAATTAGGGGATTGTCAAAACCTTTTAAAAAGTAGTTATACATGATATACATATATAGTAAATAAAAATATTTCTTAATTTAGAATAAGTTTGGTAGTTTATAATATATGAAAATTCTTTAATTTTTTATTTGATTAAAATATAGAATCTTTAGGTGATGATCGTTTGAAACCATGCATGCATGTTGTTTTAATCCATAAGATTATTCGATACTCTAGAATATTGTATCTTGAAATTAAAAGTATTAAAATAAGTTGTACAAACATACACTAATTAATACTATTGTTAACAATACAAGCTACAAATAATAATGTTCTTTTTCAAATTTTTTTTTTTTTTTGATAAGATTTTTCAAATTTATTGATATAGAGTAATCGTCGACGTCCAATTGGGGTGTTTCTTCCAAGAAGGTGAAAGGAAGTTGTTAGCACATTCATGTTTAATTTGGTCAATTGAGTCGGATTGAATGGCTGATAAAACTTCAATTCATCATTAAATCTTCAGCTAACCTGTCCTTTTCTTGAGACAAACGCACATGGCCGGCCTCATTCATTGGACTTTGTTTAAGCAGTGCCCAACATTGGCTTGCCCTTCCGCTTTACGCAAAACACATCTTCCTTAATTCTACGCTCCCAACACCTCTCATCGATCACTACTTCAACAGCAGGTTTCAGCATCATCACTTGATTCACGATCAACAAATGGCGGAGGCAGTTCTCTTTGACACTGCTGCCAATATTATTAAGAGTTCGGCCTCTCTTGCTCTTCAAGAGATTGGACTACTCTGTGGTTTCAAAGATGAGCTTAAAAAGCTCGGGAAAACGGTTTCCACCATCCAAGCTGTGCTTTTGGATGCGGAGGAGCAACAGGCCCACAACCGTGCGGTCAAAGATTGGCTTGGGAAGCTCAAGGATGTCATGTACGAAGCCGACGACTTGTTGGATGACTACTCCACTGAACTTCTACGGCGACAAATCATGGTAGGGGATAACAAGGCAAAACAGGTAAATTCATAAACATGCATGATGATGTCGTTAATTTGTAAGTTTTAGTTTAAAATACCTCAACGACATATTTCTAAAGAATAAATCCAACAACAATTAGCTCATGATTCCTAGTAGCCTTTGCTATTTTGGTGAGGTAGTTTGGTTAAAACGGACAGAAATCATTTTCATTAGTCTCTTCATTTTAACTAAAAAAATTTGGTGAGTAAACAGTACTACCAATTTTGATGAGTACCGTTCACTCACCAAATCTTTAAAAAGCTATAAAAATTGTCATTTTCTTTTTTCTTTTTTCTTTTTCCTTTTTTCTCGTTTCTTTCTCACACGAATCAGTCAACACAACACCACTTTTTTCCTTTCTTTCTCCCATTTTCTTCTCCTAACTCTCACACACCATTTTTTTTCTCCAAAATATTCAAAAATATGACTGTTAGAAAGAGAGTGACATTCAAAAAAAAATTAAATAGAGAAAGAATAAAATAATCTAAAAAAGTATTACTTAAATAGAATAATAATAGTTAATAGCTAAAATAATGAGGCTGCTAAGGGTGCTTTAAAAAAGAGGTTCACCAAAATATATAAAAATGATATTTAGTTATTTTGATGAGTAAAATTTGATGAGGCATGACCTTACATTTCGAAACAACTATTCAAATATTTCAAAAAAATCTAACTTACATTTACGACAATTACAAACATGAACTTCATATTTTCCTTAATTACACATATAGCCCAAAAAAATTGTTTTAACTTTTCGGAATGGACCATACTGAATAGTTGTGGATATTACAGGCACGCATATTCTTTTTCAAATTGAACCATCTTGTTTATGGACTTAAAATGGGTCATAGGATCAAGGCAGTTAGAACAAAACTGAATGAAATAGCAGAGGATAAGAAGAGCTTTAGCTTTATGGAGCGCACACAGCTTGAGCATAGGAGGAGAGATGATACACACTCTTTTGTACCTGAGGAAGAAGTCATTGGGAGAGAGTACGAAAAGAAGGTTGTTAAAGCGTTGTTATTCGATTCCAATGTGAAAGAGAATGACTCCATCATTCCTATAGTTGGGATTGGTGGACAAGGAAAGACTACGCTTGCTCAGTATGTGTATAATGACAAGGAGGTCCAAAGACATTTTGATCTGAGGCTGTGGACATGCGTCTCTGATCCTTTTGACGTAAAAACTATTGTTCAAAAGCTCATAGAATCTGCAACTAAGGACAAACCTAAGAGTCTTGAGATAGATCCGTTGCAAATTTTGTTTCGAGAAACAATTGGTGGGAAGCGATACTTACTTGTTTTAGACGATGTATGGAATGAGAATTCTAATAAATGGTCTGACTTGAAAAATCTCTTGGTTGGTGGCCTAAGGGGAAGCAAAGTTTTGGTGACCACACGGAACGAAAAAGTTGCAGACATTATACGCACAGCTTCACCGTATTTTTTGGGAGGTCTATCTGAAAATAATTCTTGGGATTTATTTAAGAAAATGGCATTTAAAGATGGTGAAGAGTCAAAGAATCCAAAGCTAGTAGAAATTGGAAAGGAGATCGTAAAAAAGTGTGCACGAGTTCCTCTTGCTATAAAGAGCATAGGGAGTTTATTATATTTCAAAAATTCGGAGGCTGAATGGTTGAAGTTTCAAAGCAATAAACTTTACGAAATAAATCAACAAGACAATGATATTTTTCCAATACTTAAGTTGAGTTATGACCATCTCCCGCCACACTTGAAGCAATGTTTTGCCTTTTGTTCATTGTTTCCAAAAGATTATGAAATTAAAGTGAAGGTGTTGATTCAGTTATGGATAGCGCAAGGCTTTATTCATTCGTCAGATAGAACGATATGTCATGAAGATGTTGGTCATGAGTATTTTATGGATTTGCTTTGGAGGTCGTTTTTCCAAGACATAAGAAGAAATAAATATGGAGATATAGAAAGTTGCAAAATGCATGACCTTATACATGTTCTTGCACAATCTGTAGCAAGGGACGAGTGCTTAATTTCAAATCCAGATGCAGTAAAAGTAGTTGAAAGAACTCGCCACGTGACATTCGATTCTTTAAACTCATTATGGGATATTCCAACTCACTTACTCAAGGCAGACAGATTGAGAACCCTTCTTCTACGACCTCCGGGATATGCATATTCGAAGCTAAAACTTGATTGGAATAAGCGAGTCTATGATACACTTATTACAAGTTTTAAATGCTTGCGTTCCTTGAATTTGAGTGGGACGAATATTATAGAAGTGCCGAATTCCGTTGGCAAGTTAAAGCATCTAAGATATCTTGATCTTTCTCATAATAATGATATCAAACTACTCCCCACTTCTATAACTAGATTGCAGAATTTGCAAACACTAATACTCGAGTTTTGTGGTGGGCTTAAGGAATTGCCGGAAGACACTAGAAACTTGATCAGCCTTAGGCATCTTGTGCTTGATGGGTGTAGGAGCTTGACTCATATGCCGCATGGACTGGGAAAGTTGACCGCTCTCCAAACACTGTCGTATTACATTTTAGGGAAGAAGGAAAGTTTTGTTCCAAAGCAAAAGGGGGGGCTAGGCGATCTGGATGGTTTAGATGAGTTGAGAGGAAGCTTATGTATTATGGGTTTAAAGCACTTGAGATCTTCTCCATTGGAAGCCAGCGCTGCAAACTTGGAGAGGAAACAATACCTTCGAATATTGGAATTGAAGTGGCACTATCATACTTTTCAAGGTGGTTATGATGGTGATGATGATAGTGATGATAAGGCAATTGTAAATGATGAACAACTGTTGCAAAACCTTCAGCCACACCTAAATTTGAAAGAATTAATGATAAAAGGGTATGCAGGCGTGAGGTTTTCCGACTGGGCGTCCTCGCTCACGAATTTGGTTAAAATTAGCATAAGCTGTTGTAAATGGTGCCAACATATCCCACCATTGGACCGATTCCCTTTACTCGAGGTTCTTTCTCTTCATAAATTGAGTTCGCTGGAGTACATAAGCAATGATGCCAGTGAAGAGTCCTTTTCTTCCCTCCAAAGTCTCTCGCTTGTGGCATTGCCTAAGCTGAGGGTATGGTGGAGAATGAGGGAAGGAGTAACAACAGAGCATGAGCAAAATTATACTCTTCCATTATTCCCATCATTTCCAAGTCTTTCTCGTTTACGTATCCGTGGTTGCCCAGGGAGCCAAACAACACCCTCCTCTTCCTCTCTCTTTTCCACTCTCTCCAAATTGAAGTATCTTAGCCTTTCTTTTTTAGAGGAACTTGAATATCTGCCAGAGGATTGGCTGCAAGACCTAACTTCTCTTGAGATTTTGAGTATTTCGGACTGTCCTAAACTACAAATATCCATGTCTCCACTCTTTCAACATCTCGCCCGGCTTGAATATTTGAAGATTGAGAACTGCAAAGAACTTATCAGCAATGAGGATGAAGAGGGCGCGCAATGCCTTGGACCTACACTACTTCGTCATCTACAAATAATACAAGTTAGAAACTTGGTGTCTCTCCCAAAGGAGCTTAGGCATGCTACCGCTCTGCAATTGCTTAACATTGAGGACTGCCTTAGTTTGGAGTCTTTACCAGAGTGGATAGCCGACCTCACTTCTCTTCGTAGACTTCAGATCTACGGATGTCACAATTTAATATCACTGCCTGAAGGGATGCATTGCCTCACCTCCCTACATCATTTGACAATTGCGAGGTGTCCTCGCTTGGAGGAAAGATGTGAAGAAGGAACAGGAGAGGATTGGCCCAAAATTTCTCAGATCCCAAACTTTTCGAATGAGTGGGACCAAATAAGATTCAGGTTTTGGGAATAAGGAGCTAATATTCTGCAATGGCTTGAATATATCGACTGCCCTAGTTTGGAGTCTTTACCAGAGTGGATAGCCAACATCACTTCACTTCAGATCCACAATTGTTGCAATTTAATTTCATTGCCTGAAGCTATGCGCCGCCTCACCTCTTTACGTCGTTTGACAATTTTGCTGTGTCCTCGCTTGGAGAAAAGATGTGAAGAAGGAAAAGGCGAGGATCCCCAACAATTGCTTGCTGTCTAAACTCTTTCGGCAATTTTTATGGATGGGATCCGTAGCCTAATGCAGTACCTATTATTCTTCAGGTTCTTAACTCTCTTGTTGTTTTCATCTCCATTTTACTTTGTCAGGCTTTTGATAAATAATCTTTGACTGCATATGCAGAACCAACTGTAGCATGGAACAAACAAGGGTTTAAGAATAGACACATTTTCAGACCTTGCCGAAAAATCAGATTTGCACAAAGCTCTCAAATTTCCTGTATTGTTTTCTATCTTTCACTTCAATGGCAGTCCTACATGTCTAATATCTTGTTTTTATTTTATTTTTTTTAGAAAAAAAATAAATTTCTCGCATCTTCATTTGAAATGTATATTCTACAAATGGTAGCATCACGTATTGGGTGAAAGACTTTTGATAGACCAGGGAAGTCAATCCCATCCCAAATTTTCATAAAAACGCAATAAAAGTTTTGGATAACTCTGGGTTTTCTCATAATTAAATGCAGATTTAGACATTCTTTTTGTTATTATTGTTGCTGAAATTTAACTGCAATTCTCTTTGTTCATGGATTATTTTACCTTTTTACTGTTTTCATTGAAAAATTTTGAGTTAGTATTGAGTTTACTATTTGGTTTTTTGATGGTCAGAGAGACATGCATAGAAAAGCATCAATTCATGATATGGGCGTGAGAATCGTTGGGTTATTTCTGCAATATGCTTGGATATTTCAGCCTCACTTGTAGACAAAACAGTGGACACTATACAGAGCATTTCCATGATGAGGAAGTTCGGGTGAGGCTAATTGTAAGAATGACAATGAGCTGAGCCTGCGAAAAGGGCACATTCAATTAACCATATTTTTCATTTTTAAATAGTATTCTGCCTGCAATTTGGTGAACACCTTTTATCAGCATTTAGAACTTGAAAGACATGATCAACAATCCTAGCTGTATCCTTAAAAGCTATCTGACAAGTATTTTTTCATTTGCAGGTTCTTCCACTTGCTTTAATGCTTGCTTGTCGTCAAGTGAAATTGATTGTTGTGCTCCTAGGGTACTGACTGGAACTGATGATCATGTTAGCCAACCACTTTGTTTATGTGTCTCTTGTTAGGGAAGTGCTTTTGTTAGTGCTTCCTTCGAATATATATTCTTTGCAATTTATATTCATGGTTCTGTTATATCTAAATAGGATTTTATAAAATTCAATGTGTTGAAGATTCAGATTGTTTATATTATTTTATCTTTTTTTGTGTTACAAATTTAAAATATTAGGCACTAATGCCTATGAAAGCCTGGATCATAGTGACCTCACTTTCAAGGCTGGATAGAATGATATACTTGGGATGAGCCAGAAAACAAGCTTGAATCTGAAATAAGAAGAGTTTTTCAGGATTACCCTTGATCTGAGAAGAAAAGCATATCTCATTATAAACCTTATGAACAATTCATTTTATGGTGTGACACTTTTATGAATCTTATTCCAACTATTTAGATTAATATAATTTTGTAAATATTCTTATATATAAATGGGTAATGTTAGTTAGTGAATAGCGTCTCAATAAAAGTTACTTCAGGCAACAACTGGTGAAAGTTCAGATTATGAAGATTTACTTGAATGTTCTCCATTAATTATTTCATGGTTGAGAGAAACAAGTATTTTGGAGAAAGCATGACGAAAGTAGTTGCAAACTCTATACTTCTTGCTGTGGCATGTTATTTACATGCAGATTCTGTCATGATAAAGTCAGTGACATTCATTGGATAAGTAAGTTTGCCCTTATATTGTTTGCTTGATTGTTGATAGACTGACATAGATAATATTTTTTTAATATCAATATTTATTTGCAGCAACGCTATGGTTTAAATATCACTATGAAAGCCTGGATCATAGTGATCAGTATGATATTGGCTCTCTCCTTTTCCTGTTGCCTAGAACTGGCTAAGCTATTGATTCTTGTTACTGATTTGTTCATTGTCAGTACATATATTCATACATCTCTAACCTACATGCTTGTTAAACTTCGATGCTTTTATATGTACTTGCGTGGATAGGTGCACAGTTAGGTACACATTTTGTGTTCAATCGATGTATGATTGGTTAGATATACTACTTAATATGTGTACACAAGAGTTTTGTGATCCATATTAACTGATGGAAGCAGATTGCTATATATGGCTGTCGTTCTTATTGTCTTTTCTTTCTATAATCTAAATTTATGATTATTTTTACTATAGTTTTATTAGGAAAAGCGAATTCCTACCTTCTTCTCCTTTAATCAATTTTCTCCCTAAATGTTGTTTCTTTGGTAGAACAAAGATGTAGCTGCTGCTTATGACTGCAAAATTGTTGAAGGTGTTCTTAGCCATCAGCTGAAGCAGTTTGACAGGAACCACCACTTGAAGATGAAAACCATCTAGTTTTATTTTCCGTGAAATAAATCATAAATTTCCTACCTTGCCATTCACAGCTAGGTGTGTTGTGCAATCTACTCTTCAACCTTTCAGTGAAAATCATAAATTTTCTCGTTTATATATCAATAATTACCCTATAAGGTCCATAATGGCAGATGTAGCACCAGGGAGCCAAACAACACCCTCCTCTTCCTCTCCCTTTCCCACTCTCTCCAAATTGAATCATCTTAGCCCTTATTATTTAGAGGAACTTGAATATCTGCCAGAGGAGTGGCTGCTAAACCTAACTTCACTTGAGATTCTGCACATTTGAGCGTGTTACAAACTACAAATATCCATGTCTCCACTCTTTCAACATCTCGCCGCACTTGAAGATATGCAGATTGTTAACTGCAAAGAACTTATCAGCAACGAGGATGAAGAGGGCGCGCAATGCTAACTATAGGAAACGTTTCAAGCTTGGTGTCTCTCCTAAGGGAGCTTAGACATGCTACTGCTCTGCAATCGCTTAACATTACGGACTGCCCTAGTTTGGTGTCTTTACCAGAGTGGATAGCCGACCTCACTTCACTTCAGACACTTCAAATCTATGGTTGTCCTCGCTTGGAGGAAAGATGTGAAGAAGGAATAGGCGAGGATTGGCCAAAAATTGCTCACATCCCAAACTTTTCAAATAAGTGGGATTTCGGCAATTGGTCTGGAAGAGATCCGTAGCCTAATGCAGTACCAATTATGCTTCAGGTTTTGAAGTCACCAATTAGACAGTAATTTTCTTCTTGTTATTGTTTATCTCCATTTTCCTTTGTCGGGCTTTTGATACATAATCTTTGACTTCATATGCAGAACCAACTGTAGCATGGAACAAACAACGATTTAAGAATAGACTCTTTTTCAGACCTTGCCGAAAATCAGATTTGTGCAAAGCTCTCAAATTTCCAGTATTGTTTCCTACCTTTCACTTCAATGGCTGTCCTACATGTCTAATATCTTGTATTTTCTTTCTTGTTTTTTTCTTTTTTAAATGTTTCTCTCATCTTCGTTTGAAATGTGTATTCTACAAATGGTAGCTTCACGTATTGGGTAAAAGACTTATGATAGACCAGTGAAGTCAATCCCATCCCAAATTTTCATAAAAACGCAATAAAAGTTTTGGATAACTCTGGGTTTTCTTATAATCAAATGCAGATGTAGACATATTCTTTTTGTTATTATTGTTGCTGGAGTTTAACTGCAATTCTCTCTGTTCATGGATTGTTTTACCTTTTTACTGTTTTCATTGAAAATTTTTGAGTTAGTATTGAGTTTACTATTAGGTTTTTTGATAGTCAGGGAGACATGCATAGAAAAGCATCAATTCATGATATGGGTGTGAGAATCATTGGGTTATTTCTGCAATGTGCTTGGATATTTCAGCCTTACTTGTAGACAAAACAATGGACACTATACAGAGCATTCTCATGATGAGGAAGTTCGGGTGAGGCTCATTGTAAGAATGACAATGAGCTGAGCCTGCGAAAAGGGCACATTCAATTAACCATATTTTACATTTTTAAATAGTATTCTGCCTGCAATTTATTGAACACCTTTTATCAGCATTTAGAACTTGAAAGACATGATCAAGAATCCTAGCTGTCCTTAGAAGCTATCTGACAAGTATTTTGAATTTGCAGGTTCTTCCACTTGCTTTAATGCTTGCTTGTCTTCAAGTGAAATTGATTGTTGTGCTCCAAGGGTAATGACTGGAACTGATGATCATGTTAGCCAACCACTTTGTTTATGTGTCTCTTGTTAGTGAAGTGCTTTTGTTAGTGCTTCCTTTGAATATATTCTTTGCAATTTATATTCTTGGTTCTGTTATATCTAAATGGGATTTTATAAAATTCAATGCGTTGAAGATTCAGATTGTTTATTTTATTTTTTCTTTTGATCATAGTGATCTAACTTTCAAGGCTGGATGGAATGATATACCTGGGATGAACCAGAAAACAAGCTTGAATCTGAAATAAGTAGAGTTTTCCAAGATTCAACTCTTGATCCGAGAAGAAAAGCATATCTCATTCGAAACCTTATGAACAGTTCAATTTAAGGTGTGGCACTTTTATGAATCTTTTTCCTACCATTTAGATTAATATGATTTTGTAAATATTCTGATATATAAGTAAAGTTAGTCAGTGAATAGCGTCTCAGTAGAAGTTACTTCAGGCAACAACTGGTGAAAGTTCAAATTATGAAGATTTACTTGAATGTTCTCGATTAATTATTTCATGGTTCGGAGAAACAAGTTGTAATGTCCGGGACATTATTTAATAATTAAAGTATAAAATTTAAGTAAATAATTTATTAAATTAATTTAGTGTCACTAAAAATATAAAAGAATATTTTTAAGTCTAAAGAAATAGAAATTATAAAAGAAAATAGAATAAAAATGAAATTATAAAAGAAATTAGGAAAGAAAATTGAAAATAAAAGAAATTAGAAAATAAAATTATATATATATATATATATATATAAAAGAGGGCCTGATGGCCTTTAAATCAAGGCCATACGGCCATTAAGAAAGCTATGGCCAAATGACCATTAAAATAATAAAATAAAATAAAAAGAAAAGTCAAAAAGGTGAAGAAAAAAAAAAATAGAATAAAAGAAGAGAGGTGCACGTGCACCTCCCTTCTCAAATAATGGAAAGGCCAAATGGCCTTTCCAAAGCAGAGGCCGTGTGCCTCTGCTGTCTCAAAAAGAAAAGAAGAAAAAAAAGGGAAAGGGGTCATCTGACCCGAGAGAAAAAGAAATAGGAAGGAGATGATTTTTCATACCAAAATTATGATCTATGAAGATCCAATCGTTCAAACTCAAATCCGACTTCGATAATGTGATCTACGAAGCCCGATCTACGTTTCTACCGATCGTTTTGAGGTAAATAGTTAAATTCATATTTTGAGATTTTTGGTTAAATCTAACAAAATATGAACTTGATATAGTGTTTTCTTTAGGCTTTGTGTTATTTGGAGCTTGCAAAGATTCCCAAACACCGGGTATTATTTGGGTAAATTTTTAGGTAAGTTTCTTTAATCCCTAAGTTATGGGTTAATGTTATTCTAGATATATTAGTGTTTATGAGTGAGATTAATATTTCTGGTGATTAAGTTAGTGTTTCATAAACCATGGGTTAATTTTAGAAACCTTAATTCGATGGGTTAAATTAATTTGGGAGTTTTAAGTGATTAAAATTTAGATAATTAAATTATGCTAATATGTTAGTAATTGATGTAAAAAGATTTATGAACATAATATTAGAGTTAATGATATTGAGAAAATGTTAGCAAGAAATAATCTAAAGATTAGTGAATATAATTTTAGGGCTAATATTATTATAAAAGTGTTAGTGAAAATAATGTATGGGTTAGTGGAATTAATTATGGGTTAGCAATTAATATATTTTTATGGGTAAATAATTAAATAGTGATGTTAATATCTAACCCTTAGTGAATACTTTGGATTAATATTGTTTGAGTTTTAATTAGTGTTTAGGATTTTTGGGTAGGCGTTTGGAACCCTTAAAATACTATGGGTTTTCCATGGGTTAGCTCTTGAGCAATTTAGGAGCTAAATGTGAGTCCAATATTAGAAGTTGTCAATAATGTGCAATGTATTGTTTTTACAGTAATGCATTGCATGGTGGTGTCTAGGAGACCTAGTGCTTAATATCCGCGCAGCTAGGTGAGTATTCTACTCACTGAGAAGTATTATTTTCATATGTGATGAATTGCAAAATATATATTGTTTTACAAATCTGAACCAACTGTATGTTGATTATGATATGTTTTGGATGATTTGAGTACTTTTGAGTATATTGAAATTATGATGATGTATTGAATTATGAATATGATATGTGATTTTAGAGTGAGTATAAATTGGAGATTTAAGTTATGCAAATTGTCTAAGAAATGATATGCTGGACTATTTATATTTTATGAAGAAAGCATGTGTTAAAGTCATGATTATGAAATTAAATGTATAGTATTTGAGCACGAGCATGGAGCATGGCACAAACAAGACCGGGGTTCAATTCCCTTAGGCATACGATACGAACAAGACCGGGGTTTAATTCCCTTAGGCATACGATACGAACAAGACCGGGGTTCAATTCCCTTAGGCATACGATAAGAATAAGCCCAGGGTTCAATTCCCTTAGGCAAACGTACGACACGCATGCACAGCATTTGTTTCATGATAATTGAATTGTTTTCATGTTTTTGATATATAGTAATTTTATGCTAGACGTATTAATATGCATAAGAATCTCAATGGAAAAGAGCTTATGTATGTTTCTATCGGATGGCTGTATGTTTTATATATATGGTAGTTTTGCTAGACGTATTAGTATGCATAAGAGTCTCAATGGAAAAGAACTTATGTATATTTATATCGGATGGTTGTATGTTTTAAATGCCATTGTTTTCTAAGTCTTACTAGATCAAAGGTAATATAGTAGGTGAGGATGTATGTAGTTGTATCCAACAATGGAACTTCTACGTATAAACTCAGCTGCGTAGTATGGTTTAAATGTTTTCTATTAGTCAGTGTCTACTATATCAGCTATGGGGGTTTTCAAACAAAAGTTTATAAAATTGGTGGCTGTTATAGTATACGCATAACTAGAAAAGAAAGGTTGGTTCTTTGCGAAAACTCAGTGAATAGTATACCTCTGAGGTCTTAGTGTATTTATTTATGCTAAGGCGGTGGGCTCATAATTCCACCTGTACGGATGCGGCAACCCCCGCAACCGTGCAGACATTGATGCTTTGGTTGCAGGTTTTGCGGATATAGATATTGACTCGTCCACCTAGCGTATGGGATACTATGATTGGAGCACATCGCGACAGTCATAAGTCACGGACTCATGGGTAATCCGCATTTTGGGTATTTTATCTATGGCTTATGTCCTACGTGGCATATGTATTTGTTGAGCGTATATTTTAGAATGTAATTAGTGTAATATGTTATATAAGCCTTAAATAGATAGACTTGTAAATGGCTCTGGTTGTAATTAACTGTTGTATATTAGATGTATTTCCGCTTATGATATGTGTTCTGCTACACATTGATTACTATATTCCGCTGTTAAATGTAACTCTGATTATCAGATGCATGTTATGGGACATGTGTCATATGTTGGCTGAGCGACATGTAGTCGTGCCACTGTGAAGATCCGTTTGTACGTTTTCAAGAAAAAAAAAAAAAAAAAAAAAAAAAAAAAAAAAAAAAAAAAAACGGGTCGTCACACAAGTATTTGGGAATAAGCATTATGAAAGAAATTGCAAACTCTCTGCTGATTGCTGTGACATGTTATTTACATCCAGATTCTGCCATGATGAAGTCAGTGACATTCAATGGATAAGTAAGTTTGCCCGTACATTGTTTGCTTGATTGTCAATAGACTGACATAGATAATATTTTTTAATATCAATATTTATTTGCAGTAAAGCTACGGTTTAAATATCACTATGAAAGCCTGGATCACAGTGATCAATACGATATTGGCTCTCTCCTTTCGCTGTTGATGCAATTCAGAAGGTTGCTGCTGCTTATGACTGCAAAATTGTTGAAGGTGTTCTTAGCCATCAGGTGAAGCAGTTTGACAGGAACCACCACTTGAAGATGAAAAGCATCTAGTTTTATTTTCAGTGAAATAAATCATAAATTTGCTACCTTGCCATTCACCGCAAGGTGTGTTGTGCCATCTATATCTACTCTTCAACCTTCCATATATAGTACATGTGGGGTTTCTCTATAACAGGGCTCTGGAGGAGAAGAGTGCTCGGCTGAGTTTGGTGGAATGTATCATGAACTCTTGCAGCCGTATCCTGTTCTCTGTCATTTATCTGTAAACATTTTCCATTCTCCTTTCAATACAATCATTCAATTATCACCCTTCTGAATCCATTGATCGATGAGGGCTTTGGGCACCACATTGAAATAACTTATTCAACCTTTTTTTTTTTTTTTGGTAACACTTAAGATTAGAATAATTTGCTTTTAAGACATCCATGAGAAAAATAGTTCTGTCCTTTTCATATATAAATTTTTTTAAAACTCGTTATGTTATTGTTTTGCTTTAAGCTAAAGAAATTGCAATTGAATGGAAATAAGACTTATATTTCATGAAAAAAATCACAAAATTGTTATAATGAAACAATGCAACCAGCTAAAACTCTAGTATAATTAATTATTTTGTATACATATAATATCAAGTTCTTTCTTAATTCAGAATACTTTTTTGAACAATTCACAATATTGCAATAGATTCGTGCCTAGAAGTCTATTTAAATAGACTTAAAAAAACCTAGTTCTAATTGTAATAGGATTTCAACAAAATTCGCTCAAATTTTGGGATTCATATTTCAGGACGATTTTAGAATAGTAAATGTTTAAATTAGGAAAATTCTATTTTAGATATATTCGTTGCATTTTGAGTTATATTTTCAATGCTGCTAATTTTATTTTCATTCGATCATTAAGCCAAAAGTTATGATCAAAACACTGAACGTACTCGATTGGGAATTGACAAATTCGATTTTAACTTCAATTAATGAAATTCTAATTAGCTCATTCTCTTGATTGATTAGACTTAAACAGGTCATATAGGTCTTCTATTCCTTGATTGATTATGCTTAATCACATCTTATAAGTCTTACAATTTGAGTTGGATTTAGCCCACTTAAATTTGAGTTCATCATCATGCATTGGATAAACTTTTTCATTGACTTAACCATTAGATTAAAACTTACAACCAAATATGTTTTGACACTTAATTTCTCTACATTAAAAACCTAACAAAATTCAATTATAACTCGACCCATTTAATTAAACTGGTCAGACCCCTCAATTTTTACCTGCTAATTTTGTGTTGGGTTTCTATCGGATTCGCAGGTCGTGTAAAAAATTGTTAGCCTTATATGTTGCATGTCAGGTTCAAGTTTTTTGAAGCATGTGTATAAAACTATATAGCTCAACTTTAAACCAATTCATTTAATTAAACGGATAGGATCCTTCAACCTTACTCTTCTCTCTCACTTCCTCAAAGTAATACCAAGCAGCAATAGGTGAGATTCTTTCATCAAAGTTAGCATGCATGTGAGTGGTAATCATGTCCCTAGAGATAGAAATTAACATCATAAGAATCTCCAAATGTGGGAGAAAATTAATATCATAGACGGTCCAAATACTTTGACAGGTACACGAATATTTTTTTACCCTCAGTCAATGAATTAATCAATTACCATCTAACGACTCTTTGTTGTTTCTTTTGTCTAAAGTAAGTTGATTTTATGCATGCATGTGAAGCAACAAGAGCTTTGAATACTAAAAATATATAAATAAATAATACTTAATTTTTTTAAAAAATAAAAAAATAATTTTTAAGTATTATTTTTTTATATTTTTTTTATTATAATTGACACTTGTTGCTATTTTATTGACACTGATGTGACGCTTAACAAAATATGTCAAAACGGAATTTGATTTTGGAGAGCAATTTGTAAATTAAGTCAACCACAAGTACCTCTGAATTAATTTTGATACCAGAATGAACGATTTGTAATTTAGGTCAACCACATGGACCAATTGTGCAGTTTTTTCGTTTATAATATATAAAAATTCTTTGGTTTTTTTATTTAGTGGCTCATCAAATGTTTTCATTTTAAAAATAAATGCAAAATCAATTCATATGGTAATTGATCTAAATTAAAAATCGGTCTCGGTGGTATAAAAAATAATTCATAGGTTACAATTTAGTCTCTATAGTAAAATTCCGTCAAAACACTTGATGGATTGTGTTAGTATGCCACATCAAGCTTAGGGTTGGCAATTTTTGACACGACCCGCAAACCCGACACGAAAAAACCGGGTTTAGGTTTAGCATTATCGGGTTCGGGTCATAATCAAGTCAACCCAATTATGATCCGGTTATAATCGTGTTTCGCAGATCAACCCGCGATACGATTATGACACAGTTACTTAAAATAAAATAAAATAAAATAAATTATAGAAAGCGGATTTGTGAAACTATGGACGGAGAAGTAGACCCTTGCCGCATACCTGAGGTCCCACATGCCCTTCTGCCCTTCATCACTCTCAGTCTCTCATTTTCTGCAGCTCTGCCTTCAAGAGGTTTTAGCCAAAACACTTCACAACTCACTACGCAGTGTTACATTTTCATCAATCACCCAAAAGCCACTCTAAACATCTTCCACCGCAGTAAGATGGGCACTGCCAATGAGGCAGAGCATGCCTTGGAAATGGAAGCGATGCGCAAGGAGTACTCGTCTTGGCACCCTTGCCGGGTCTCTATCTAGTGAGGCCTCCGATGCTCACTATGTTTTCCTTTACAATTTGGGAGTCGGATAATAGTAAGCACAAAATTCAATATCCAACGCATCATTTTATGTTGCCTTTTCTTTGCGTTGCGATCGCGAGCCTCTCTTTGAAAACTGATTGCTTAGGTTTTCAAAAAAAAAAAAATCGGGTTGTGTCAGGTTACCTGATTATTAATCATATTTATTGGGTCGTGTTTAGGTTACCCAATTATTAACCAGGTCCTTTTCGGGTCACAGGTTCCAACTCGATTGATAATCGGGTCGGGTTCACATTGAATCCATTTGCGCTATCGGGTCGGCTGGGTTGACACGAAGCCGACCCATAAACCCGAATTGCCAACCCTAACGTCAGCACCAATAAAATAATGACATGTATCATTTTTAATAAAAAAAATAAATATATAGAACTAAAAATTAAGAGTGAGTTGTAAAAATATAAACACGTGTCCTACTCTAAGGACCTTTGAATTATTTTTTTATAAAACAGAAACTGATTTTACATTTATCCCTTTATTATAAGTGGTCTAACTCTAAAATCAATATCATTTAGCTCACGTTTGGTAAACAAGAGTATGACCAGGAATGGAATAATCATTCTTGCGAATAACCATTTTTGTTGTTTGATTTGTTTATTATTCTTGAGAATGACCCTTCTTCACTTGAGAGATGCTAAATATTACACTATTATCCCACCTCAATCTTCTTGTGTTGATGTGGTAGTGCTTGTCAGCTCTTGAAATTTTATTCTTTTTTATATTTTAATGATAGTTGATTCAATAACTAATGGGCACTAGCCGCACTACCACATGAGTTTAGTGGGATGGGGTATATTGTTATACCATTTTGTATTCTCTCAAACTCTCTATAGATATGGACTCTTTGTATTCTAAATTAATCAAATAAATAAAAGGAAAATGTAGCCCTTACATACAACTTTATCTCGTGGGTATAGGTCTTAAACCGAACCATATAAAATACTCATCTTTATTTTCTTTTATTTCTGCTATTGCCCTTATTTTTTCATTTGTTTATCTTTTTCTCTTTTTTTTTTTTTTTTCATGTAGGAACAAATTATAAGGTTTTAAATATAGACGCTTCTTCAGACCTTGCCGACAGTCAGTATTTCTAGCTAGTATTGTTTCCTATCTTCCACTTCCATGGCATTTTTCAGTATTGTTTTCTTTTTTATTTTTTAAATTTTTCTTGCGTTTCCATTTGAATTGAAATTCTACAAATGGCAGCATCACGTATAATTAGGTAAAGTGTAGATGGGGGAAGTCAATCCCATCCCAAATTTTCACAAAAATTTAATACAATTTTTGCATTGCTTTGTTGGGATTTTCTCAATGTCAAATGTAGGTAGCTCTGTTCATAGAGGAAATTTACATGTTTATTATTTTCATTGGAAAATTTTGAGTTATTGATGAATTTATTAGGAATAATTACACCGTGTCTCTGAAGTTGATCATAATTATTTTTCATTTTCTGTAGTTTAGAGATGGATCTAAGGGAGGCTGGCAGGGTCATGCCCCCCCACCCCCCTCTCAAATCCAAAAAAGAAAAAAAAAATTAGGTGAAAAATTAATTATAAGGTAAAAAAAAAAAAAAAAAAAAAAAAAAAATTAGCCTACCGATTCTTACAAATAAATTTTTTGGCCTTTGGCCTTACTTATAAGAGCTTCTAGCTCCGTTCTTGCTGTGGTTTAAAAAGTTCATAGGAGGTCTTTGTGGTAAACAATAATTGCGAATTACTTATTGGACCAATTTTTCATCCATTAGATTAACGGATTCCGTTAGTCAGCTACGTTACACCCAATAAGAAGCCGCACGTGTTCATTACAATAAAAATATATAAAATCTAATAAAAATATAAATATATTTTTTTCATTATTTATACATGAAAAAAATTGTATAGACACGTGTCGTTAACGTGAAAATCCGTCAGTTTCAGACGGAAAAATTGATTGATGTACCATCTTCGTCTTTTTGTATATCACAGATATCACGTATGAAAAAAAAAAAAGAAAATTAAAAGGATAAAAAATAAAATTTTTAAATCGCATGAGATAAAGAGATGTTTAACCTTAAATTTTAACTATAAAATAGAGATAGAGATGATCTTATTCCGAGATTAAGGAAAGGTCGAGTCTTTTGAGTAATGATGGATACTTATTTTTTATGAGTTCTTCAACTTCATGACTTACTTGTATCATCTTTTCACGTTATTGATTATTCTTATTATTATTATTTTCTTTTTGTTCTCTTTTCCAGATATATAGTGCGCTTTGAGCTTTCCATTTGTAATTTGCTCATATCACCTCAAAGCCAATCAACGAGTGGTTGAACAAAAAATATTAAGATACTATATTTAAGTATCTAGTATCTTCATTTTTAACGACAACCAAGGAAACAAAACTTTATTAAGAGGACGTTGAAGTTTGCGACTTTAAAAAGTGTAGTTTAAAATAATAATTTTAAAATATGGTTTTTAAAAGTATAGTTAACTGTTCGGTAAAATTACAGTTTATTCATTAAAATTGTAAATTGATCTTTAAAATTCAGCGTTTTCAAAAAAATGCAGTTTATCCATTAAAATCACAATTTTTAAAAATGCAATTTCCAAACGATTTATGTTATACGATTTAGTTTATAATTGTACTTATTATTTTCAAAATCGCAATTTCAAACGTACCTTAAAATTGACTAACATCACAATCCCACACATTTATAATGATTTAGGGAATTTGTTTTTTAAAATTTGGGGGCGTGTCAAAGTCTTTTATAAATTAAGTAATTATTTCATATACGTAGTAAATACAACTATTTCTTAATTTAGAATAAGTTTGGTAGTTTATTTTCATTTGAGGGATAAATATAAAATCAGTTTATGTGGTAATTGGTCTAAATTACAAATTGCTCTTGGTGATATAAAATAATCCATAGGTCCTTGGGGTAAGCAAAATTATAATTTAGTCTCTACAGTCAAATTCCGTCAAAACACTTGACGAATTTTGTTAATATGTTACGTCAGCACCAATAAAGTAATGACACATGTCATTATTATTAATATATATATCAAGAACTAAAAATTAAGAGTGACTTGTAAAAATATAAACATGTGTCCTACTCTAAGGACCTCTAAATTATTTTTTTTATATCATAGGGACTGATTTTGCATTTATCCCCTTATTTTAAGTGGTTAACTCTAAAATCAATATCATTTAGCTCACATTTTTTTTTTATATGTCCACACAAGAGGGGGATGAAGGATTCGAACTAGTGACTTCCACTTCATGAGGCGTGATCGGTGATCCCTAGCCGATTTAGCTCACGTTTGGTAAACAAGAATATGGCCAGGAATGGAATAATCATTCTTGCGAATAACCATTTTTAATTTTTTATTGTGCGCTAGTTAATTTTTTTTTTTTTTTTTTTTTTTTTTTTTATATATATATATATATATTTTAATGATAGTTGATCCAATGATTAATAGGCACTAGTCACACTACCATATGAGTTTGGTGGGATGGGGGTATTCTGTCATACAATTTTGTATTCTCTCCAACTCCCTATAAATATGGACTCTTTTTATTCTAAATTAATTAAGTAAATAAGAGCAAATTGTAGCCCTTAAAACTTTATCCTATGAACATTGGTCTTAAACCGAACCATATAAAATTTTGATCTCTATTTTATTTTATTTCTGCTATTGCCTTTATATTTCCATTTGATTATCTTTCCTTTCGGGAAGGAACAAATAAGATTTAAAGTATAGACGCTTCTTCGGACCTTGCCGACAATCAGTATTTCTAGCTAGTATTGTTTCCTATCTTTTACTTCCATGGCATTTTTTGGTATTTTTCTTTTTTAATTTAGAGCCTTCTGTTTATCTAAAATTTTAGGCAAAATGGCTAACTCATCTAAATTTTCCTCTACTTTATTAAAATAATCGTTTTTTAAATTTTTTTATTCAACGAAAATCATACAGAAAGACCAAAACATTTTTCTTCCACTTCTTGAATTTTTTTTCTACTTTCCCTTTCTTTCCAAGTTGTTTCTCTGCAACCAAACAGGCAAACAGCACAGAGAAACAATAATCACAAAGCGCAAACACCCACTGGACCAATCGCAGAGAAGACGCAACTCAACCAAAATCAGACGAAATCACAGAGAAGACGGCAACTCGAACAAAATCAGACGAAATCCCGAACACCCACTGGACCAAAATCAGACGGACGGGCAGTCGAAAATAAGACGAAATCGTAAACACCCATTGGACGAATAGGCAGAGAAAAAACTTTAGACGAAATCGCAAATCAAAAATCAGAAGAAAATCAGCACTGCCATGGTTATTAGCACTCTCCGGGGCATAGACGCCATCGTTATTTGCCGCAGCTCAAGCAAGATCCAGATCTAGGGATGAAGATGCCATCGTTATCTTCCTCCAAAATCACAGAAAAGATGCCATCGTTATCTTCTGGGAGACTTGGGCGATTGCTGGGAGAGAAAGAGATGAAGTATCTCTTGCCTGGAGAAGAGACTGGGGTGGTTGTGGTGCCGCCATTGTAGGACTGAATTGCATTACTCGCCAGGCAGGAGTCATGGTCGAAAACTGAAAATTTAATTCAAATCATAAAAAGCAGAATCAAGTTTGTTTCACCCACATATGTATATACAGAAATACACTTTGAATTCTATAATTAGATGCATATATGTTGCTTACTCATTAGGTTATCTCCAACTGAAAATGATTGAGATGACGCCCATGTTTGCAGGCCGGTGGTTGTATCCCACCCACCGTTTGGGCCTCCAACTATGTAATTCGCTGCCATGGCTAATTGGATGAGCGTGGCTGAAATAGCAAACCAAAATGGAAAGGAACGATTGGATAAAAAACCAAGAAAGTTAATCACAGAGAAATGATTTGATGGGTTTAATTTCAGTTTGAGTAAGGAATCATATATGTATAGATACAAGTAGAGGGAAATGGAGAGAACCCTTTCAGAATGAAGATAAGTTGTTTGGTTGTTTGGTCTTTGGAGTTAATTGGTTCAAGTATCAAGAACATATGGCAATGACAGACCAACTACCTCTAATGCACTGCACTATCACTCTCTCATTCGTCTTCTACACCCCACAACGCCATGAAAAAAAAAGACGAAAAAGAATCCAACCTCTCTCAATACCCATCTCGGATTCAGAGTTTCCAAGCTCAGATCTTTGAAAAGAAGAAGAAATGTGTTATGTGGGTAAAGCTACAAAGATCTTCATCTTCATTGTGGTGGTTGTTGGCCTCGTTCTGGGACTTGGGCTTCTCCGCCACAGCCTCCAGAAGACTTACAAATGCTTTGGCGGCTTTTGCCACTCTTCTTCATCTTCTCCTCCTCCGGTGGCCTTCCCCAACCCTGGCCTTTTCCCACCAAGCCCACCTAACCCAAATTCATGCCCTGATCCTATCATTTCCACCCCTAACCCAAGCCCAAGCCCAAGCCCACCTTCTCCGCCGGGAGCAACAACGGTGGCGGGGCCAATTAATCAGCCGAGTCCGGTGATGGCAACACCTGGCCCTGTGCATGGTTAGCTGCATTTTTCATTTTGTAAGGGTTGTAGAAAGTTGTTATGGTATTTTTTTGCATTAGATAATTTTGTTTAATTTTTTTTTCTTTTTTCGTTAAATAATTGGTAAATTCGTAGTTGAGTTTTGTATAGGACAATGTGGGTTGATTGATGTTTTGGTTTTTGAAACGGTGGATTAATTTTTGTTTTTCTGGGTTTGGAGAATCTATTCGTTGGTACGATCTTTGGTTATCAGTGGATTTACAGGGTTATCCTCCAATTTGGTTCGATGTACAATGAAACCTTGTCCCACTTGTCACATTATGTTGACTAGGTTATCTACTTTGTAGTGGATTAATTGGCTGATGCTTATGCCACTAATTTAGTGCTAATATCCATTATGTCTAGGTTGAACCTTCAAATTTGGAGTAATGATATAAGGAACATTAGAGCCTTCCCAAATGTAACGTGACTTTAAAATTATTATTGAATCAAAATTTAATAATTATTATCTCAAATTCCTTAATAATTTTAAAAGACATGATATTAAGAAGGACCAAAGTCCATGTTGTAGCATTAGTCCGTCAAATTTTGACAGTTTCAAAAATGCCTGAAGCAGCAATTAAAATGCTTCTATTTTTGCTTTTCATCCAAAAGAAAAAATTGTGCTCATTTCCAAGGCTTTGTCATGGGTGATTGATTAACTTCCAAGAATTTTTAGGCTTTATTTGTTAAAATTTTTGTCTTTTCTACTTTATTTTCAGCACTTCGATCGGTTATCATTGCCTTCTGCATTTTATTTATATATGGTCCTGTCTGAAATAAAAGAGCCCAATGATATATATGTTGAGATCAAAATCTAAAATTTTTAATGCAAGATGTTAGTTGGCTAACTCACTCTTTTATGGATAAAGTTTTCCCATAAACTGGATTAATGAATTTTTTTACAATTGAAGTATATTAAACTACACCTATCAACCGATTTACATACGTTCTTAAAACATGCGATTTTTATATGCACTTTTAATATATAGAATTAACAAAGCAAAATGCATGTGACGTACATTAATTAATCGGTTGAGTAGTCTGATATAATCTTAAATCACTACTTGTCTCGTAAATGAATTGTACCTGTTTGATAATGAATTCTACAAGTACCCATCTCCAAATGCAATTGTATGTATTTGCAGAAATTTCAGTGTATTTGTAGAGGGCCTTGCAGAATGTAGAATATTTGTCTTTTTTTTTTTTTTTTTTTTTTTAAGCATTTGAAATTTACTCGTAATTCAATATTGAACACTTGTCATGAACTAGTTTCCCAAATGCATCTGGTAAAATAAAAACAGCTAGCAATCATCACCAAGAATTCATCTGATGATTGTTATGCCTGAAGCATCACCATCACGAAGCTGATCAAACCCATTAGGATGCTGACAAGAAAAGTACTGCCTCTGTGAGCTGATGACGCTGGTGGTTCAGTTGAAGATCCAGTCGAAGAGGTTCGAGTGGATTCAGTTGAAGGAATAACAGAGAATTCTGGCGCTTGTGTTGGTGATGAGAAAGCAGAACTTTCTGGAGCTGGAGTAGGAGCCAGATCAGGTGTCACTGAAGAAGCCGGTGGCTCGGCTGAAGGAGATGATGCCGGCGGAGCTGCTGCTGATGCGAGAGTGTCTATCTGGACCTTCATTCCTTGGCTGCAATGTCCGATTGTTCCACAGATGAAGTTTCTCGTGCCTGGGGAAGAGAGTGGGATGGTTGTGGTGCCGCCGTTGTAGGACTGAATTGCGTTACTCGCCTGGCAGGAGTCATAGTCTGCCTTGGAAACCTCAAGCACATCATGGTTTGGTGCATATTGGAAAACTGTGAATTTAATTCAAATCATGAAAATCAGAATCATGCATGCTTATTTCACCCACACGTGAATATACAGAAATACACTTTGAATTCGGTTGAGATTTGTGGAGAAATCTAAAATACAATCAAGAATAAAAGAGGAAGCAAGAAAAAGAAAAAAACACGAGAAATTATGGGTGGTTCGGTATTAGACACTTACGTCCACCATTTAGAATAACCCATATATATGTCGTGTCTCATTAATTTTATTGTTTACAATACATAGGTTCCTATTTATAGTTAGAATAAGTCAATCTATACAAGTAAACATAAATTGACTTAAACGAGAAAATACAAATCCACCTAGATTGTGATATAAATCATGAATAATATAAATATTAGAATAAAATTCTATATATAGATGCATATATGTTGCTTACTTAGGTTGTCTCCAACCGAAAATGATTGAGATGATGCCCATGTTTGCAGGCTGGTGGTTGTATCCCACCCACCGGTTGGGCCTCCAACTATGTAATTCGCCGCCATGGCTAATTTGATGAGCATGGCTGACATAGCCAAGCTCATCAATGTTTTTAGCATTAGTATCATTTTGGATACAAAACGAAAGAAAGTTAATCACAGAGAAATGATCCGATTTGATGGGTTTTCAGTTTGAGCTAGGAATCATATATATATATACACAGGTAGAGGGAAAAGGATAGAACCCTTTCAGAATGAAGACAATTTTGTTTAATTGTTTGGTCGTCTTTGGAGTTGGTTTAAGCATCTTCAATATGGCAATTACAGGTTGTTTTCTCAGGGATTTCAATAATTAATATTGCGGCCGTTTGCTACCTCAACAGGTTGTATTTTCGGTGGATTATTTCTTAGGAAATGGATTATTATCTCAAAAACTTAATCCGATAAAAAAAAACAATTAATTTATTGATTTAATTAGTTTTTATAATAAAGTTGAACTTAATTGGTAAACGGAATAAAAATTCATGCAATCTTCTCACCAGCTCAGGTACACGTATGTATATATACAACCAAAAAGGGGAAGAGTTGTTCATGTAGTGGTTAATGGCATCCATGTGAAAGACATGAACACTTTTTCTCTAGGGGTGTACCTAACCCATGTAATCCAACCCACGATTGCAAGGAAATATATAAAAATTAAATTTGTGAATCCATTTTGAAAATGTAGGCACCATTGACGCTCCATCCATCAAGCATCAACGATTGAAAGATCCAGATCATGCCCGAATTTGGTTGACAATCACATGTAAAATGAGAGAAGAACCATCGGAGTGGTGCCGGCAGGTTAGACTCTGATGGTCAAGTCAATATTTTTAACTTGAAGGAAGAAAATATAAAGAATCCTCTTGAACTTTAAAGAAAGAAGAGTGTACATTTGTATGTGTATTAGAGTTGGATTGGAGAGAGAATAAGACGTTTTCTTCAACCCTCGTAATGGCGGGACTTGGCCATTCTTAGGCATTAATCTAGGCTATTTTGGGCCCCTCGTGGACTCTAGAAGTGGTTTTTTAACCTGACAGAGTTAGAGGAATTTTTTTCAACTTAATCTGTTAAAATTAATATATGTATTCAAAATATATGTAATTTTCACATACGTTTTTAATTCTCATATATATTTTTAATAAAGTATTTGATATGAAAATTATATACAATTTCAATACATTAATTTAATAGACTGAATTAAATAAACATTATTTCAACCTAATTTAGGGAAAAGTTTTGTTGACCTTCCCTCACCATCCCCGATTGTCTGATTCTAAGATGTCAAACCTAATGAATCTTTTTTTGTTTGTCTTAATTGGTTTATAAATAGGTAACCCCACTAATGGACATGTGGCGTGGAACCCCACTAATGGCTTAAACATACGAATCAAATTAAGAAGGAAAATGAATATTTAATAGTCAAGGAGACCTATTTGGTTACGATGTGAACCAGATAGAAGGATATAAGCGTAGGTAAATGATATTTGTACACACTTGATATAAATTTATATTTAGTGTGAGATTTATGCATGTGAATTACACATTAAATATGATTATATATATAAAGTGTGTACAAATAACACATCTTATTAGTGTAATGGTTTTGAGCCAATTGGGGTAGTGAATGCCAACGACTCAATCCTTAATTAGATCTTTGGTCAAAGGAAGCTCATTCATTAATTGGGTTGCTTTGTGCAAATGGCCAGGAGGTGAAGGCCCAAAAAGAAGAGAAAGCAATTGTGGAGGAAGAGAACGAGCTCGGTTGAAGAGATGATAGTGCCTAAACAAGGAGTGGTCATGCAATCACCCCTCCCACAATAAAAAGAGCGGTGTGCGGTCACCTCTCTTTCAATTTTTTTTCTTTTCTTTTCTTTTCTTTTCTTTTTTTTATTATTATTCATTTAAAAAAAAATTATACGAGATTTAGTGAGTTGCTAGTGGGCATTTTGAATGATGTAGCATTTTATAACGTGGAAATTGTGGTGTGCACATTGTTAGGATTTTAGGGTTGGCTAATTCGGCATCCAAAATACTTTTTTTATTGTAAAAATCCAATTTATAGTCTCAATTCAAACTAAGTATTTGCCAGTACGAACTGGACAATATAAGGGGCCAAATCGAGTTTTTAAGTGAGACTCGTCCTAAGTGCGTCCTAAGCTAGTTCGAACTTAAGGTTGCCATGGTGTCAAACATTGATCTAGTCGGAGTAAAACAATCATTAAGGGCCTATTTGGTAAGTAATTGGGTAGGGAAATATTTGTGTATTGTATAGTAAAAGTGATTGATGTGATATAAAATTTGAGAATATTTTATACAAAAGTGAAAAAGTTTTGTTTTGTAGTGGATTTTTTTATTTGAATAATAATAAAAAAAATTATTGATGTGATATAAAAAGTATAAAAAAGTTAGAATGTTTTTGATTTGATGTTTTTGAAAGAAGTGAAAAGAAATAAAGGGAGAATGATAGGCCCCGTTTGAAAACCCCCTTGCCCTCCCCTCCCCTTGGGTTTTTTTTTGAATGATTGAAAATTAAAATTGATGTGATATAAAGTTGATATAATTTATATGAAAAAGTGAAAAAAATTAAGAATGTTTTGAAGTTGATGTTTTTTGGGAGAAGTGAAGGGAAGGGGAGGGGAGGGGAAAGTGGTTATCAAACGGGCCCTAAGTTTTGATTCCGAAATCCAATGAGGTCAAACTTGGTGGCACTAGAAATATGATTCAAAATTATACAATTTTGTATTTGGTGAAATTTTTCCAATTCTAATGTTTAATGTTTAAGGCGTCAAAATGGGCCATAAAGAAATTAAGAAAATACTGAAAAGCTGGATCTCAAAAACATACTCCAGTTCAAACGGGAAAATAACTAGTTGTAACATGATTGAAAATCTAAAATATGTCAGAAATCGACTTTCAGAATTTAGGGCTACCTTTTCAAGTCTATTTAAGAGCCTTTTAGAGCATGATTTTTCAAGGGATTTGCAGCAATATTTCCAAAGAACAAATAGCCTTTTTGTTCATGTGATAAGAGAGCAAGTCTAAGTTTTTGTGCTTTCAATTGCTCATCTCTTAAAGTCTTTGTTGTAAAACCACAATCATTCATCAACAACAATTAAAGCTTAACAAAGTTTTGATAAAGGAGATCAAGTAGAAAAGATTTCAAGATGTTTTGGGTGAACTATTGTGGTAGTAAACAAGCATGTCACCTGTTTAATGCAAGATTGTGTCAACTTCAAAAGTTTTATAAGTATATACTTTTTGTATTTTCATACTTTAAATATGAATTGATTTATTTGATTTGGCCGCCTCGGAATAGTTTTATTATGAAGAGTTCTTCAAAATGTTACCACTTCATCACCAAATTAGTTATGTTGATTGATTTATTGTCTTTCATTATATTTGGTGAATGTTTATGTGTTTACTTATTTTTAAATTCCGTGTTATTTTGGCAAACACATTCAATCCTCCGTCTAGGTTTTATTGGAGTCTTGGGCTATTGTTTTCAATTATTCTTGGGCCATAATGCCGCTCCTTACTACCGCTCTAAAAACAGGCTCGTTGGGCATGATGTCGATGTCCATGAAATACTTGATCGAGCTTGTCTCCCTTAACACCAATTGGTTTTAGGTGGAATGACAACTCATAATCAGAAACATATGACTTGGTGAAGCTGATTGTGTAATGTATACACGCGTTGTTGATTAATTGGATATGCATTGCATTCCGTAAGAGAAGTTAGCTGAAATGCTGGAGCGAGTCATTAATGCAAGTACTGAGGATATGGATGAGGATCCAATAACCTTAATTATACTTTCTAAAAAAAAAAAAAAAAAACCTTATACTTGACCTACTATGATCGACTATTGAATTAAACGTACACCATAAATATTCCTGCAACAATTCTATTGAAAAACAATTAAATAAAAAATTAACTTTTATTCAACACCTCCCACATAAGAGCCACTCCAACATGCAGTAGTAATTATAAAAATTAAAAAAAAAAAAAAAAAAGTCTACTTATTACTCTTGATCTTTCATCACTTTTAAAAAAAAGTATCTGAACTAAAAAAAGTATCAATTTTGGGTATCCATCTTTCAATTTTTTTTTTATTTTTTTTTTTATTTTAACCCTCCGTTAGAATTTTTCTTTAACTCTTATCAAAATTTCTAGAATATCCCTCTATTTTTTTTGGAAAAAAAAAATTGCTAGGATTTAGGTATTTTTGTCGGAATTCAACGAAATTTGCAAAAACACACATGCATAAATCTATGAAATTTTTTTAATTTTTTTTTTTTTAAAAAATAAACACAATGGTATTTTAGAAATTTGGATAGGATCGGATTTAAGGAAAAAACCTAATGGAGAGTTGAAATTGAAAAATGAATATTATAAATTCACACTTTTTAAAATTTAAATATTTTTTTTAAATGTAATAAAAGATCCGAAATTATAAGTAAAATTTTCTTACTTACAAAATATATAATATAATATATATGCAACGAGATACGAAGGGAGAGTGACCGTCCGTCGTTCCCCCATATTCCGCATTGGGTCACTGACAAACGGGGAAAGATATGGTCCCCCCATATTAAGCATCGAGTCATTCACAAACGGCGAAAGATATGGTCTCCCCATATTATGCATCGATTCATTGACAAACGGGGAAACATCGTATCTGAAGTAGCAACTCCCACTCATCACCCTCCCTCCTTGCTTCCCATCACAGCAATCTGGCTGTCGCCTGATTTCTTCCTCAAGACACACTTTACAATCACTTCCAGAAATGTCTCTGGTGCATTGAGTCAACCCATACACTCTCCTCCCTTCTCCGATCTCCAAGCTTCCGGCCTTGTACATCTTCCGGCTCCCGGAAGCTTGATTGGCCAGTTCTGTTAGCAAGTTTCTTACCTTGGAATTAAACGACGAGGGATCACTTGCATTTTGAACCGCCCAAGCATAAACCATATTTTCATAATCAATCTTTCCAAAGAAACTATTATTTGCGTACTTTAATAGACAATTTTCGTACCATATAATTCCATTTTTATTATAAGAACAGTAATCTCGAACTTTGTTACTTGCCTCGATAACACAGTTGGCACAGTCTACATATGAGACGTCTCCGCGGCAGAGGGCAAGCCCAAATACTTGAGATTGGCTCTCACCCATTGAGCTAAAACTGTAACCTGTGGGAGGAGTTTCGAAGGAAAGATAGCCCAGGAGAATTCTCAAATTCATGTCGTATGGATCGTTGCTTGTGAAGTTGTCAGAGGTTGAACATATATGGAAGATGGGATCTGCTCCAAAAACTGTTTGGAGGAGGAGGATGAAGGAGAGTTGATAGAGAGACAAGGTGAAAGTTAAGAAAGCCATTGTTGAATATTTATGTAAGAGGCCGATTAGCTTAAAGTTTTGGAAGTTGCAGCATCTATATATATAGTCTAGGAGAGTTCAAATCAAATATTATATGCATATATATATATATATTATATAATTTCATGAAAGGTTAATTATGCATGCCTCATCGCTATTTGTAAGGTTACAAATTATATTGGGACATAAATATTTATTTTTATGTCGAGTTCAACAGGTAGATTTGATCATTGGATGCATGAAAGCAGCTTAACGGAGTCCAACGGCCAACCCTCGAAGCAGGTGTTCTGTATTCTTACCTGTCACATGTGTGATGAAGATAACTTCATTTCATTTGCTAGCCGTTTGGGAGCGATCACCAAACAAGATATCAAGAGCTAGTTTACTATAATTTAATTTTAAAAATCTTTTTGCGAAAATATATTGGAAAAGAATATGAAGAAATATAAATAATAAATATGAAAAAAAAAAGAAAGAAAATAAAGATTATAGCTAGAGGAATGAATAACTTAAATTCATCAATTGTTGATTTCTATCTTATGGTGACAGTTGGGTGGATCGAATTAAATCAACAAAAAATAGTCATAAATGTTAGCATACAAAACAAATATTTATGCTAAAATACGAAGTGAAAAAAGATTCAAAATTATCTTTAGTCATATTTGCTCAAGCAAATCCAAGAACTTCAATATATAGCAACTAAAACTCTAAATAATATTTTAATAGAGATAGGTATCTTCCAACTTATACTTAATTGTGTCTTCAGGCCCATATTGATAGAATACTCATGATCTCTGTTTATAGGTTAGGTCAGAGATCCTTAATTAGAATTTTACCTTATTTATTCCTTTTATCAAGGAGTAAGAAATCAACAATAATAATCATTAATTCTGATTTTGATTCCATAAATAAATTCCTTATTTGGAATCAATTATGTTTTTTATTAATTAATTAAGCTAGCAGGGCACTATCAAAAATAATAATTAATTCTTTTTCTTTTTAGTTTTTTTCAATGTTTTTAAATTATTTACATTTTTTGAATTTTTGAACTTTTTTTTAATATTAATATGCTATATGGGACAAGTGTCAAGTTTTAAATAGTGTTGACATGAATTACTATTAAAATTATAAACGAAATATGAACAGAATGACCATCCCTGTTTTTAGGATGAATATAGATACCACCTTCGATACTTTTTGAAACCGAGGTAGTTATTTGATAATGAGCTTTATCATAGGTACTAAAAAGGTACTTAACCCATATTTTAAAAAGGTTTAGGATTCAATTCATCGTGTGGGAGATATGTGAGAATTTGGAATCTTATATTGATTATCCAAGAAATGGTATTTGTGACGACCCGTTTTTTTTTATTTTTTTTTATTTTTTTATATATACAAAACGTAAAAACGAGTCATCGCAGTGGCACGACGATATGTCGCAAAGCCAACATATAGCACATGCTCCATAACATGTACCTGATAATCAGAGTATAACATACATCTATCTATTCAGCGGAAAACATAAATCTGAATTGCGAAAATTACAACTTATACATCTATCATAAATTAATTACAACGTTGAGCCATTTAACATCTATCTGTTTGAGTCTTATTAACACAATATTTACATAACAATAATGGCTTAACAAAGAATAAGTGACACAAACGTCACAAGTCATACCAAACCTATAAAATAGTGGACAACCCGTGGTCCGACAATTACAACTGTCGCGGCGAGCTTCAGTCATAATATTCCAAGTACACTGCTACCAACCCATCAACTATACCGAGATACCTGCAGCCAAAGAAACATCATCTACACGGTTGTGGTGGTATCCACATCCGCATAGGTGAAAGAATGAGTTCACTGCCTTAACATGAAACATACTAAGACCTCAGTGGTATAAGACTAACTGAGTTTTCACAAAGAACCAACCTTTATTTTATTGTTAGTCGTGGGAGCACTATATTAGCCACAATTTACCAATAGTTAATGCAGCAAACACCGACTATTCATAAAACATTTAAAACATATTATATAGCTGTGAATATATGTAGAAGTTCCAGTCATCCCTCCTTGGAAGTTTCTACATATAGACCCCTCTATAATAATATTTTTCATCGGTCGCTCAAACATACGTGCACACGATCACTCCATCACAGATATCACGTATACACATAGGTCTTAAGCAAAGAACATGGCATCTTACTCTTCCATACTAGGATAACATCCTTCAACAAAACACTCGTAACACCATCTCTAATCGTATTTCAGCTTCGTGCTTTGAACGTCAGTAGATCATGAGAGCACTAGAGTTAAACTCAATCATGCTAACACGTCTTTCCTGATGAATAAGAACAGTCAACCTTCTTACTCATAGACATGCCATTACTCGCACCTGAGTAGTCATGTATCCATGTACTTTCAAGTTCAATGTATGACATCTTAACACATGACTATCCGATAGAAATATACATAAGCGCTTCTTCATGAAGACACTTATGCATACCAACACGTCTAGTAAAAGCTACTCATAACATAAAAACATCACTCATAAAACAATGCTATATATGCTATGCATGAATTGGGCTAAAAATATTGCTGATACTGATATGCTGCTGATACTGTTATGCTGTTGATACTGTTATACTGCTGATACTGTTATACTGCTGATACTGATATGCTGCTGATACTGTTATGCTGCTGATATACTGATACTGCTGGTATGTATGCTCTATTCTACATGCTCTATGTTCCGTGCATGACCAGTATATTTTTCACTACTGTATCATGCTGAAATCATGCAGTTGCTAAATCACATTCTCTTAAAACTAAACAAATCCATCATTTTATGCAACACTTTGAAATCATTCAAAACATAATTTCTTCATAAAACCTAACCAGATTCAACATGACATGTTCTCAAACTCAAAATATAGTTTCATAAAACATAAACAGTTTCAACATGACATGTTCTCAAACAATTTTACATACTTTAAATCACAACCGCTGAACTTGACTCTTTAAATCAATTTAATACTTTTCTCTCTTGCACTATTTCTTAAACATCATTGATATAATTTAAACATAATCGAAACTAATCAAATCTTCTCAAACATACATTTCATCATATGGTTGGTTCAGTTTCATAAACAATATCTATATTTTTATCAATCAAATACATATAAAAATATATACTTTCTCAGTGAGTGGAATACCCACCTTGGCTGCATTGAACTCTTGACTCGAACTCAACATTGGAGTGCCCATTGAAGTATCCAATCCGGACACTATCCTGCAAACGTTGGTGTCGTTAGACTATGCTATTGAATCACATACTCTATAACATCCTAACTACCCGTGTGCTCACACGTCGCATCACTCGCTTCTAATGCTATTTAGATGTCTTAAGCTATTATTAGATTAATCATTCATTATTGTTGTACTACCTTAATATTACTAACCCTTTTATGGCTTATCATGTATTTACTAAGTTATCAATATTTATACTTAAGCCATACACATGTATTTGTATACATATACACATATACATATACAACGCTTAAGCCTAATCCATTAGTACACATAAATATTATGTGTAAATGGATAAGTGAATTAATTACTAAGTTGTCACCTAATGGATTCATACTATATTCATGTGTTTCTTATAGCTTCCTAACTTATACTTATTAATCTACTAATTTAATAGCTCCTCTAAGCATCCAAATAAACCATAATAAAGAATCTAACTCAATTGAGTCAACCCTATTCTACATGTCCGAAAAATCCTTATTTACATAACAAAATCAATCTCCTCTAATTGGAATTACCTTATACCAAAATTCCACACTATCATCAACAATTGACAATTACATTCTCTAAATTCACCATAAAGCCTCAACCCAAAGTGTATCAATAAATCCAACTCATATGGTTAATCTCTTAAATAAACAACTTGAAATCAATTATAACCTTCATCAACAAATTACAACCCACTTACAACATTCCAAAATCATTCATCAGCTATAACTAAGCAATATACCTCAAAAGCACATCCGTAGAATTAAATCACAACCAACACAAGTAAATCCTCCACAACAAATATTACCTATCCCGTTATCTCTAACATAGACAAACACCAAACCTTAAGGAACCCATCAACATTGATTCTAAAATATAATTTCCAACAATAGCCCAACCAACCGAACATCAACCCATAATCATGGCCCTCCACAGTGAATACACTAATACTAACCGGCCAGCACCACAACACAGAAAATCCTCCATATCACAATATCTAATATTAGCCATATGAATCCAATACGCTCAATACCAACACACAATCCATTGATCTCCAAATCTGTACACACACTATAGTCAATACAATATTCCGCCAAGTCACAATCAAAATAGATAATTTCTTCAAAACAGGGTATATTACTATCCACAGAACCGATCAACCACAAAACCCCTAATCCACAATTTATCAGCTAAAATCATTTGGCCAAATAAAGAATCGAATTACAAGGAATAACCAAATTTGATCAATACACTTAGAATCCAAAACACTTAAGTTCAAGACAAAAAAATCACACACATAGACACTGCTCGGCTGAAACAGGGAACACCCAAATCAATACTCGGCCAAACAGTGCACACACACACATCACTTAACCAATCAAGACCGAAACCCACCCCCCCCCCCCCCAAAATTATCAAACCCTAATTCAACAATTAACAAATTAATCCACAAAAATTATAGAATTTTATACCTTGGGGATTTTCCTCAACAAATCCGCCGGAAAACACCACTGACAGTCGCCGGAAAACACCCATAGAGAACCGGGTTCTGGGTCTTGGGTCTCACAGTCACGGGTTGCACACACGGGTCACGGGTTTCACTCTCGGGTTCAATGGGTTGTGGATCTTCGTGGTTCAATGGGTCTTCGTCGGAAATCCACTAGAACTGCCTGAAATCGGCCTCCAAACACCGGAAATCGCATCGGACCTCGCCATTGAAGATAGGATCGCACGGGTCCTCCCGAATTTGTCGGGTTCAGCTCACGGGTCGCGGGTCTAAGCTTCTGGATTCGTCGGGTTCCACGTCCGAGGCACCACCGGAGTTGACCCACCGGTAGCATCAGCCGGAAATCGAGTCGTCGGCGTTCCCTAGGTTCTGGGCTCGCCGGTTCTCTCTCTCCCGATCTCTGATTCTCCCTCTATCTCACGCTCTCTGTCTCTCTTTCCCTCTCAATCTCCCTGAATCTCTCTCTCAGCTCTCCCTCTTACTCGGTCTCTCTCTGACTCTCAATCTCTCTGTGTGTTCAGGTGAGTAGAACAGAGAAGAGGGAAGAAGAATAGAAGAGAAAAGAAGAAAGAAAGAAGAAGGAAGAACTCGTGGACTGCTGTCCACCGAGGAGAGAAAAGAGAAAAAAAGAAAAGAAAGAAAAGAAAGAAAAGAAAAGGAAAAGTAAAAGGGATAAGGAACAAGTGGCAAGTTGTGAGTGGGGGAGATTTTCATTTATTTAAAACCCCTACTATTATTAATTACAGTGGAACCCATCTAATTTTATTTCTATCTTTTATCAATAAATATTCCATCCCATATTTAATTTAATTATTCCATATCCATACACTTATTTAATTGTTCATTAGGACCTATTATTATTCCATTTCTATTATTTATCCTAGACTTATTTAACTTAAATAATACAAATATCACTTAGAATCTAATTATTAATCCCGTCAATTTATAAACACTATTTATTAATTGCTAAACTCCCTATTTATTTTTCTTGGTTTTCACAGTATTTCCAAATACTTATATCGATTATCCAAGAAAGGGTATTTCCAAATACTTATCTCTCATCAACCCTTATTTTTTTTTTTAATAAGGCTGATCTAAGAATTGATAAACACTATTATATCAATCCAATAGTAAAGTTGGATATGAAATGAGTACGTAGTGTTACTTGCCGAAGAAACCTAAAGCATCAGTAAATTATGGTGCAACACTCATTTTTGCTAGATTTAGAGAAAGAGTACAAAAGTGAGTGAGCATCAGACTTATTCAATCATATATAGCAACAGTAAAGAAGTCTTTTAACAGTGGTTCCTTACATTTCAATTGCTAGCGAGGATCTAAATCAGTAATTGTAACCCAATTCAGAGATTGCTGTAATGAATCTGGTTTAGATTCAGCATTTTGAGATGATGCTCCAAAATTTTCTGTCATCAATCCTGATTCAGGATTTTCCATAGTGGCAAAAAATGCTGGTGGTGATGGCGCTGGGGAAGTTACAGTATAACAACTAAGCATCATAACAATCTCAGACATTGTAGGCCTATCAGCAGCAGATTCTTGAACACATAGTAACCCAATGTGGATGCATTTCAAAACTTCATTTGTTGGCCATTGATCCTCCAAGGTTGGATCCATCAGCTTCAAAGCTGCTCCATTGGCCCAGTGTTGCCATGCCTGGACAAGTTGAATCATACAATTCAATATATCCTGAGCAGCTTATTATAATTCTATGCAGAAGAGAATATATACTTTGACAGAATGCTTACAAAACTTTGTAGATTCATTGGGTATCGAAAACTCGAGTTTTTTCGACCTGCCAAGATTTCTAAAACCAAGACACCAAAGCTATAGACATCTGATTTAACTGAAAAGTGCCCATTCTTTACATACTCAGGTGCCATGTATCCGCTTCATTGCCATCAAAAAACAAGAAATGGTTTGTAAGTCCTCTACAAAGGCAAGAACCTACGACAATTACACAACACAATCATCATGCATACACGAGTTCCGGGGCAACGTAAAATAGAATGTTGCGGGGCTCATTTGCTCTAAAAAGCTTAAGATGCGAAACTTATTTGCTCAAAACAAGCATGCCCTGCAATCCCACTCTTAGGCTAGCTAAATTTCACAATCCCGTGTATATACCTAGCTAGGACTAATACAGAATTACAGACTCACAAAGAATGAGAACCTTCCAAATTAAAATTTTTAGACTTACAGAGTACCGGCAATTCGATTTGTATTGCCTTGAGTTTGGCATCCACAGAATAGTTTAGCCAAACCAAAATCAGAAATTTTTGGATTCATGTACTCATCTAACATGATATTACTGGCTTTCAAATCCCTATGAATAATCGTCAACTGAGAATCTTCATGCAAGTAAAGTAGTCCTCGAGCAATTCCAATAATTATATTGTAGCGTCTTTTCCATTCCAAACTGAACCGTCTATTCTGATCTGCAACATCTAAGCTTCATATCAATAGATTGTTATTTTCAATGCTAATTTTTTTTTAAAAAAAAAAAAATTGTTAAAAAATCAAGGACCTTGAGATAAAAATTTCCTTCACAAAATATTAAGCAATATATATATATATATATATATATATATATATATATATAAGTAAGTTGGTCATAGAATAGAGCAAAATAACAAGAAATATATGAGAGGACTATACCAAACAAAATTTGGTCCAAGCTCCCGTTAGGTAGGTATTCATAGACAAGAAGTTTCTCTCCATCTTCTAAGCAGAAGCCTAACAGCCTTATCAAGTTCCGATGCAACAATTTTACAACCAAACCTACTTCCGTTTTGAGTTCTTCTAAACCTTGCCCTGAGCTCCTTGATAGCCTTTTAACAGCTATTTCTCGTCCATCAAAGAATTTACCCTGAGGTTTATAGAGATAGTATATTCAATATACAACAGTGGAATGGGAAAAAATAGCATGCATATCATAGATATCTAAACAGTATATCTACCTTGTAAACTGGACCAAAACCACCCTGTCCAAGTTTATATGCATCAGAGAAATTTCTTGTTGCATCCCTAAGTGTACTTAGACTCATCAAAAGCGATTCCATGCTCTTATCTCCATCTTCATGAACACCCTCTATTTGACAATACAATAAAAACACATAAATTCAGCTAGCAAAAAGTTAGTTGAGGCTTGAGATACAAGAAATGTATGGTCATTGGACAGGAAATTTTAATTTAGTACATCCCTCTAGGCTGTTGATAAGATGAGAACAGAGAAATCTAAATCCAACAACTTGATTGAATGCTATAAGAGATATAATCTGATTTACCAACTCTTTTACTTCTGGTGCTTCTCCATAGGAAGAAACCGCAGATTATAGTTATGACAACCAACGAAATAGCTACTAGGATGACCACCAAAACAACAATTTCTGAGTTCTTCTTTCCTGCTCACATAAGCATGAAAATAGTTATTCATCATTTGTGCAACGAAAAACTTAATCTATCTAATTATTAACATAATTATTGACATATTGTTTTCTCTCCATCGTGGATATTGTTAGTCTTACTTAAATGATTAACATTCCTGCCAATTTAAACTTTTGGAATAAATGGTAGTTTAACATTAAGAAATCTCCGGGAGATATTACCTGCATAATTTGTAGTTGCATGCTCGGGAAATGGCAGAGATGGAGAAGATGACTCCTCTGGTGGAGGAGATGGTAATGGTGAGAGAAAGAATGAATATATCTCATAGCGGAGACTGCAACTCAGAGAGAGCATACGACCTCCTACTTTTTTGTCACAGCAAGTAGGAATATAACTGATAAGCCCTTTCAGGCAAGTCAAGCAGCTGTTTTCTGCCAAGTCCCTGGAGCACTGAGCCATAGCATATATATTCTCAAAATCTGTGTACCTAGCGATCCCAACAGCAAATTTCGAAGGACTGGCTGCAGCCTCAGATGAGATATTTTTCACCAATTTTCCCATCTGACGATTGAAAAGAACCGTGTCGGTTGCATCTTTCAGATTATAAAAACTAACTCTTACATTGCCACTGACAGTCGAGAAGAAACGCCAGTCTGAGTAGTGTAACGAGCAATTATTAGCAACTATGAAAGCTTCCTTCTGGTTAAAACAGCGGCGCCTGATCTCTGTTGCTGCAGCATTTGCGCATGTTTGACAATCCTCGTTAGAGAGCTCGGGTATGCACTGTATCAGGCCATAAACCACATCAGGATTCTCACCCACGCTAGTGTTATAGAAGCCACTTAGAGAAGAATTGGCAACAAGAGATGTGAGAGTACTATTAAGATTTTGCTCATAGACACTGCCAGAAGTATAATTACTGCCGGTATTAATACAGTTGACGTCTGTGTAAACCTTAGCTGAACTGGTGCTGGATAAACAAAGAAAACATGAAGATAAAAGCAAATGAACAACTTCTACTGCAAAATATTGCATTGTATAAATTTGGAAGGAGACTTGGTGAGGTAGAAGAGGTAACAAAGGAAGAAGAATGAGTTATATTGATGAATAAAACTGTGCCTCCCTTTCAGATTCTGAAGCTAAAAAGATCATTGAATTTTTCTCTTAAAAGTTTATCACCCATCATGAATAAACTATGAACGATATTTCTCAAACAAGACAGATGAGGCTAGGATTTATAGCACCTACTTCTCTGGCAACCCAAATGACCCGTCATCCAACCGTAGACAATACTCTTGGAACGACTTGTAATATAATGTTACAAGCAATATTTAAGTTCATTTGGTCAAACAAGCAACCAGTTTAATATTTAGAGCAAATACTAGGGATCAGTCCACTTCTCACTAAAACACAAACCTCTGCTAGCTAGAGACAGCCTTAAAATCACTGTTGGACCGGACTTGTCTATTATTAATATCTACTAACAATGGGGTACTAATTAAATGGTTTAATGGCTATTCTAAATGAAGACATCAATAGTCAAAATTCCAGAATCTGCCTTCCAAGAAGTGCTATACTTTGAATGTAAAATATTATCAAAGTTGCAAGAGAATAAGACTCTGACTTAACAAAGTTTTTGACCAAAACGTGCAATACCTTTCTGGAAACATAATATAACAGCAATACAGCCTATACATTGTTGGGGAATGGCAGGCCCAAGTCGTTATTAGAACCCAAATGTCGCTCAGGCCCATTGAGGTATCAAGGCCCAACCCATGTCCGGCCCTTCGGAGCCGATCGCTAATTGGAGCTCATATTCAGCTTTCGATCTTGATCATAATGGGAGGACGAACCCGCGGCAGCGGCGGCACATTCTATATATGAGGTCCTATCAAGTTGATTAGACCTGCATCAACAGGGTCTGAAGCATATCTACCTGTCGCAAAGCAAGGGCGCTACCCCTTTTGACAAACAACCGTACGCAGATAAGACTGATATCCCATCAGCACTTGGACACCGGGTCCAAAGCCCGTCAAATGTCAAGGAAAGTACATGTGATATCAGTCCAAGTAAATCTCGAGCTCACTCAAAGCTTTACCCATAAGGTCTGAGAATCTCCCCCTTGCCGACACATGGCATCTAGTCATATCAAAGGCTGTGTCATATTCCCAATTTCAAGATCTCCGGGATGAAGGAATCAAAATATGATAACCAAGCATCGGAATGTCTTCGGCTCACAAAAGCTTCGAGTACAATATAATCTCATCAGATAATAGCCTTTAACATTATGCCACAATCATAGCTCCATTAGTTACTCTTCATGGATTTTCATGAAAAGTAACCTTTTTATCATGTGTATTTCTTTTGTTTATACTTTTTCTGTTTTCTTTTGGGGGGTGTGGGGATGAAAAAGTTGTAGAGAAATACAGTGTCCAAATATTAGGAACAACCGATTCTCAAGTAGTGCAACAAAGTTACACTAGCCCAAGGACTCACAACCAAAAGTAGAAGAGAGATCAAAACTAAATGGAAAATGTACTTCTTATTTATGAAATAATACAACAATAGAAAAAACTTGGGTTGGACAACACTTGCACAAGATAGAAGAAGGTTTTGGTGGGATATGATGGAATGAGAGACTTGAAAGCATGCCTATGGTATATATAAGGGTTAGGGAAGGGTTCTAGAGTATTCTTACACTTAACTTAAGAAGATAAGCATGACTTTTCATGTGACCAAGGAAGAACAACGAATTTGTACATGAAATGATAATAAAGTTCCTTGGGAAGGTATAAGATTGTATTGAAAGATGAAATGGGTTGAATGAGGGTAGTGATGGTTAGATGACCAAGGTAGAAGATGGTAGGGTGGAAAGGTTAAGAAGGAGAGAATGACATGTGTCATCCATCATGTGCAAGTGAGTCCCTCCACATTTAAAATTACATTAATTCCTCACTACATTACTCAAAATAAGAAAATTAATAACTGTGGATTCTAGAAAATACACTTTAAAATTTAACACTCCCCCTTAAAGTGATTTTCTAGAAATGATACCAAGCTTCTCTCTTAGGGATTCAAACGGACCTTTGGAAAGCGACTTGGTGAAGATGTCAGCAATGTTCTCCTTACTTCTCACCTCCAAAACTTCAATTAAACCCATTAACACCTTTTCACGAATAAAATGATGCTCAATCTCAATATGCTTCGTCCTTGCGTGACAAACCGGATTTGTTGCGAGCTTTAAAGCACTTTGATTGTCACCATAGATAATTGTTGGTTTGTGAATTGGTGAATAAATATCCTCGATTAGCCGACGTAGCCAAACACATTCTTGTGCAGCAAGAGAAGCTGCTTTGTACTCTGCTTCAGTTGTTGAAAGAGAAACTGAATCTTGTTTCTTACTACACCAAGAAATATAAGATGAACCACATGAGAAAGCATAACCGGATGTAGACTTCCGGTCATCCAAGTCACCACCCGAATCAGCATCGGAAAATCCATGTAGCTCAAAGGCACCTCCATTCTTGAAGAAAAGACCCATATCAATTGTAGAATATACATACTTCAAGATACGTTTTGCCGCCTCCAAATGTGGTTTTCGTGGCTCTTGCATGTAACGACTAACAAGGCCAACCGAGAATGCAATGTCGGGTCTTGTAATAGTTAAGTAAATCAAACTTCCTACAAGAGCCCGATAAGGACGAGGATCGGAAAGAAGCTTGCCCTCATCACGCCTCAGCTTAATGTTCGTATCAAGAGGAGTGGAGCACCACTTGCTTTGGTTCAACCCAAATCTTCCTACAAGCTTCTTTGCATAACCTTGTTGTGACACAAATATTCCACCCTTGAGAGAGCTAACTTCCAAACCAAGAAAGTGACTAAGCTCCCCCAAATCTTTCATCTCAAACCGAATAGAAAGATCAGCTCGAAGCTTTGCAATTTCTTCATCATCGTTGCCGGTAACAATCATGTCATCAACGTACAAGAGAACAATGACATGCACCTTGCTTTGCTTCTTAACAAACAAACTAGAATCTGAATTAGAAGCAAAATAGCCACAAAATTGTAAGTATTCGGCAATCTTACCATACCAAGCTCTAGGTGCTTGCTTTAATCCATATAAGGCCTTCTTCAGCTTGCATACATATTCTGGGTGCAACTGAGAAACATAACCATCAGGCTGCTCCATGTAGATATCTTTGTCAATTTCACCATATAAAAAAGCATTTTTTACATCAAGCTGCCATAGCTTCCATTCATGATGTGCTGCCAAGGAAATAACAACTCTAACGGAAATCATCTTTGCAACCGGACTAAATGTCTCATCATAATCCTCCCCATACTTTTGAGAGAATTCGCGAGCAACTAGCCTTGCCTTGTATCTATCAACACTGCCATCTACCTTACGTTTGATTTTGTAAACCCATTTGCAAGTGATAGGCTTCACTTCCTTAGGCTTTGGCACGAGATCCCATGTTTGATTTTTTATGAGAGCATTCATTTCATCATTCATAGCACTATCCCACTCCTTAACACCTGTGGCTTCATCAAAACAAGAAGGTTCACAATCATCAATAGGATTAGCAAGAAAACATGAGTGCATGCTCACAAAATTTCCATCTCTATACCGAGCCGGCAATACGACTTTCCTCTTAGATCTCCTAAGAGGTGGTACATTTTCTACTTCCTCATCAACATTTTGTCCTTCCAGCTCACGGCAATCAACACTACTCCCCCTATTGGATTGCTCATCTGTAGGTGAAAAAGAAGAAGAAGAAGAGCTGTCTGATGGCATAGGAGCATTAGACGATACTGGTAAACTGATTTCTGTATGCGGCTGATTGTGAACACTAGTGTCACCACCAGTACTCCCAATAATAGCACCTTCCGCCTTATAATATGAAGAGACTTCATCAAATACAACATCTCGAGAAACAATAAATTTATGGGTCTCGGGATCCATGCACTTCCACCCTTTTTTCCTTTCATCATATCCAATAAAGATGCATTTATGAGCCTTGGCATCCAATTTAGTTCTTTTTGCATCTGGCACATGAACATAACAAATAGAGCCAAAAACCTTGAAGTGCTTGACACTAGGCTTTTCTTCAAACATTAGCTCATATGGTGATTTCATGTTTATCTAGCTAAGAGGCACCCGATTAATCACATAAGCAGCACATGCCATACCCTCCGCCCATAAGGCTTTGGGTAAGTTCTTTGCATAAAGCCAAATCTTGCAAGTCTCCACCAAGTGCCGAATCTTCCTTTCTGCCACACCATTTTGTTGCGGTGTATATGCATATGAAAGTTCCCTTCGAATGCCGTGCTCCTGACAAAAATTGTGAAAATTGATAGACGTGAACTCTCCCCCATTATCGGTTCGAAACCTTTTAATCTTCTTGTTGAGCACACTTTCCACAGTTGCTTTGAACTCTTTGAACCTGGAGAATACTTCCGATTTCTCTTTCATAAAATATACCCACGTAAATCGTGTATAATCATCAACAAGAACAAGCATATAAAGAGAACCCGAATATGATGGTGTAGTACAAGGCCCCATCAAATCACCATGAATAAGTTCTAAGGATGATTTGTACCGTGAAAAAGATTTGTCAAATGGAAGACGATGTGCTTTTCCATATTGACAACCCTCGCATACTTCATCCCTACCAAAAGTAGTCAACATGGGCAACCCATTCACCAAATTTTTTAGAACCATAACTTTTAATTTATCCATGCTAAGATGTCCCAATCTAGCATGCCAAATTGATGCTCCATCATTTGTACTCATTTTATCAATATAAGAAACTGTGGATGCTAAAACAAATAAGTCTTTAATTCTCTTACCCATATGAACGACATCTGCATCTAAGATTCTGATATTCTGAAGAAACTTCACATCCTTTGGCCCAAACAAGACATAGTGACCAGCATCAACAGCATTGACCACTGAAAAGAGGTTCTTTTTCATCCCGGGAACTTGAAACACACTTTTAAGTGTGATTTGTTCATCTCCATCGCCTTTGATAGTCACGACCCCTTCCTTCTCAACGGGATGAATGGAATTGTTCGCTGTGACGATTGCATCATTTCCTTTGTAATCTCGAAAGCTTGAGAATTTGGATTCGTCGCCTGTGAGATGATGCCCGCAACCTGAATCAATGACCCAATCATTTTTATAATCGATTGATGACAAGGCATCAATCGTAGTGGTTCCTGCCATAAAGCACTTTCCCCACTCTTCTTCATGTTCAGGTTCACCCTCCTTCTTGGCTACGTATCCTCCTTTGAGTTTCACACGGCAATTCTTCTTTATGTGTCCAAGTTTACCACATCGATAACACTTGACACCTTTTTTATTTACATCTCGCTTCTCGAACGATTCTCCACCATCTATATGCTTGCTAGAACCATCGTTTTTACTTTTGCTAAAAATTTTGTTTTTATTGGAAAAGAGCGCGTCTCCTTCACTTCCCGTAATGGAGCATCCCGCCATTTGTCGAGCCAATGATTCTTGTGATGTGAGAAGACTTTCAAACTCTACCAAGGTGGGTTGAACAGCCCATCCTTGAATAGACGTAACATAGGGAATATATTCCCTTTTTAAACCACGAATAATATGACGCTTCATTCGTGCCTCCGATATAGGTTCTTCTGGATCAAGGGCTGAAATCTCTGAACAAAGATTTTTAATCTTCAAGAAAAACTGAGAAATAGAGAGATCGCCTTGAGTTGTATTTGCCAACTCGTTCTCCATTAGTTGCAATCGAGCCACATCCTTTTTATTGAACAACCCATCAAGGGTAGTCCAAATATCTCCGGCCGACTTACACCTAATGATATGCTCAAATAGCCCATGGGAAATAGATCTCTTCAAGATAGATTCCGCCTTTGCATTCGCTATCCGCCATTTCTTCAAGTTATCAACGTTCTCTGGAGCATCTTCCGGAGGATTCACATCACCACCACCAACAACCTGCCATAAGTCTTCTCCAACAAGATAAGACTCCATGCATGATCTCCATATCTTGTAGTTAGAATGGTTGAGCACCTCAACCCCAAAATTGTTAAACCGTCCACCCGAATCCATTTCCACACCACCAATTGATCTTCTTCACCAAGGATGAATCACCACCACCCTTGAAGCTCTGATACCATGTAGAGAAATACGGTGTCCAAATATTAGGAACAACCGATTCTCAAGTAGTGCAACAAAGTTACACTAGCCCAAGAACTCACAACCAAAAGTAGAAGAGAGATCAAAACTAAATGGAAAATGTACTTCTTATTTATGAAATAATACAACAATAGAAAAAACTTGGGTTGGACAACACTTGCACAAGATAGAAGAAGGTTTTGGTGGGATATGATGGAATGAGAGACTTGGAAGCATGCCTATGGTATATATAAGGGTTAGGGAAGGGTTCTAGAGTATTCTTACACTTAACTTAAGAAGATAAGCATGACTTTTCATGTGACCAAGGAAGAACAACGAAATTGTACATGAAATGATAATAAAGTTCCTTGGGAAGGTATAAGATTGTATTGAAAGATGAAATGGGTTGAATGAGGGTAGTGATGGTTAGATGACCAAGGTAGAAGATGGTAGGGTGGAAATGTTAAGAAGGAGAGAATGACATGTGTCATCCATCATGTGCAAGTGAGTCCCTCCACATTTAAAATTACATTAATTCCTCACTACATTACTCAAAATAAGAAAATTAATAACTGTGGATTCTAGAAAATACACTTTAAAATTACAAAAGTTTCAACCAAAGAAGTCTAGAACTGAAGATTAGCTAACAAACTACAAGAGTTTTACTTTTACAGACAGAAATTTGTACACAATAAACAAGAATAGGACACCTATATTTTACTTCTACCTCTACTATCATATTGTATTGCTTCCCATCTCTGATATTATAGATTCCCAACACTTGATATAAAACACAAAAGGATTCATAATTGGCAAGACAACAACAATATTAATGGTTTGTACTATGTAATCATTATTTATGCTTCCTCGTTTCAATTAAATAGAAATTTTTGTGTTTCGCCTTTCTAGCATTTAATCGAGCAGGTTACGTTTATGGTGAATTAACCTAAAAGAAAGCTTGATGAATGATGAGTAAACGAACTGTAACAGAACTGAAGTTCTGTTGAGAAATCAATAGAGAAAAGGAAGAAATTTCAAGGTAAAAGAAAAAGAATGGAAGAGAAAGATAAGAATTTTATTGAAAGAAATGGCATGTTCGAGAAGGCTACTCTCATCCCTTGCCATTCGAGGTGCCAAGAACCTCCAGAGTTCTCTAGGAACGAATTACAAGCAGAATACCTTCCCTCTACAACTTTCCCTCTCTTTTGTACAAGTAAAGAAACAACTAACATAACTACTAAAACGACTAACTGCTTACAACCGCCTCTCAGCTGCCAACCCGCTCGCAACAGCTTCACCACGTGTGATGATCTACTTCTCCAGCTACTTCCACATGTCAACACTACTTACAACCACGTATACCTCTAAGACTGGTCTGACTCCCCTCTTTTAAAGCACCTTGCCCACAAGGTGCGGGTAGGCTTGAGTTAACTTATGAAAATCCTCCCAAGTAGCATCTTCCGGAGTCTGTCCAGTCCAATGCACCAACACTTCAGTGAAAGCCCTGTTGTTCAAAGGACTCGATCGGCGATCCAAAATAGCCATAGGCTTTGGTTGAATAATACCCTCCAAATTGACAGGCGGTAGCACAGGTATAGGAGAGGTATTAACTCCCAACTTTGGCTTAAGCTGAGAGACATGGAATACAGGATGTATTCTAAAAGTGGCAGGCAAATCCAACTCATATGCTACAACTCCTACTCTTCTTAAAACTGTAAAAGGCCCATAGAACCTCGGAGCTAACTTCAAAGCCCGTCTAATGGCTACTGAAGTTTGTCGATAGGGCTGAAGTGTAATACCCGGGAAATACTACGCTTAGGATAATAATGTATGAATAAAAAATATGTGCATATGCATGCATAAGTATAAAGCTTAATTATTTTTATTGTTAGTTTAAGTAGAATTGTATATATGTATATAAGCAGAGAAATCGGATTAGTAAAGAAATCACTAACCAAAGTCGATCGAGCGACTCTACAGTCGATCAAGCGACTTTGGGAGCGAAGTCGATCGATCGGATATTAGATCGATCGAGCGACTTAATAATTGCGGGTAAATAGGATCGATCGAGCGACTTTAGGGTCAATCGAGCGATTCTGGGCCGAAGTCGATTGAGCGACAGAATAGTCGATCAAGCGACTTTATTATCCAGTGCGATGCAGTTTACGTGTAAGCTGCAAGTGGCAATTATACACCTTAGATTCTTGAACCCATTTCATGTTACTAACCTCAGGGGATTAGGAATTCGTCTAGTTAGTCTAGTTAGCCCAATTTAGTTCAAAACAAACTAGATCTTCATAGATATCAAGTAATTATTGCTTAAAGATATGAAAATCCTATTCTAGAAGATATGAGAGATTTGGGCTGCGGATTTGGAGGATTATTTAGCTCAAATCCGGCCATTGAAGCACCTAGTTGCTGGCTTAATCTCAACCGTCCAAGATCATTATATACAGCATGCATGGGTCATCAAAATCATCACTAAAAATCATCAAACTCTCTCCCTACCTCTCTCACGTAAGCTCCCTGCTCCCTCCCTGTTTTAGTGTAGAAATTTCATAGGAAAAGCTCTCTCTTTTTCCTATGAATCCAGCAGTTAGAAGATCAGGAATAAAGCCTTAAAACACCTCTCATTTCCCAACAAAACACTAGAAAATAATATCTGAAATCCTTCCCTATTTCTAGTGCAAAAACCAACAACATTCAACTTACCTTCAATATTCTGTGTTGGACCAATTCACTTCCCCTTCTCTAGTGGTTTGAGTGTGAATTCCAGTAAGTGAATCTTCCCATTTTACTCTCTAGAATTCAGTATTTGTTCCCTGAAATCATAGTTTGTTTCTCTTCTTCTAATGAGAAAGCCATGGAAACTTATGTGTATATGTGATGATGAGTAGGCCTATTAGTAATGCTGAAATATGTATGGGTGTGTTTTTAAGTATAAATCTAATAAGTGGGCTTTTGGAAATGAGCTAGTTGGTAAGGAAGTTGTGTGTGTGAGTTGTTGATGATTTATATATGTATGCAGTATTATGAGATTTTGATGAAAGTGTGTTATAGTTTAGAAGGCTTGAAGAAGATGTATGTGTGTGGATTTGTAGAAGTATATATGTATGAGAGTTATATGTATATAACTATACTAGTTAGGTATATATTAGTTGGAATTAATGGTTAATAAAAGAAGATATTTAAGTTTCATTACTCAATAATTTAAAATGGCGTTCAATATCTTAATTAAGAGAACAAGAATACTATTATGTCATCCAATTTATAAATGGAAGTATTAGAATAATTGTTAGAATAATATCTTGAGAATAAGTAATAAATATGTTCGTAACGCCTTATCACTAATTTAGTATTATCACATGATTGTAATTATGCAGTTGTAGAGGAAAAACTTTTGGAGCAGAAACAGTAAGTATCTTTATACTTATTGAGGACGAAGCTGGTTGATTTTTCCTATAATGTTATGTTTACTGCCTTATTTACTTGTTTGCGCATGTGGTTTGCATATTTTATTATTTTAATAATCCAACTAATAACGAGCTGTTGGATCAAGATCCATAGTGGGTACGTGAGGCGTCACTTGAGTTCCAAGGTTCTCAGTGAATGAGGAAGTACCTGAAAAGAGAATAATAAATACAAAAATTGTGTACCAAGGTCACCAGGGAAACCAAGGTTTTCAGGAGCCAAGGCTCCCAAAGAATATAATTAAAAGTTAAAGAGAGGAAGCCAAAGCTTCAAATAAGACGCTAACCGTGCCAAGGCCAACTGAGTAGTGGAAAAATGGCAATACCTAAAACTCTACACTTAAAACTGTCATTGCTTTATGATTATGTTTATGTTCATTTTATGTCTATGATTCGCGATCATAGATTATATTTTGCATATACATGTGATTATAAGGCCATTGCATTATGTTGCATTTATTAAATAAATCAGAACTCATATTATTATGGGAAACAGTGGACTCACTTTAGTATTTTATGTTGTTTTCTTCTTCCTATATTGTGAGATAATTCAGGTCATGAAGAAGAAGAATATCAGGACTATCCAGACTTTTAGATGGTTCCTAATACTGGTTTTGTGGGGCTAGTCTGCCTTTCTTTTTGGGAACTACCCTGTTGTAGTTCATTTAGCCTAGCTCCAGACAATATTTATAATTCTACAGTTATATAGATATTTTGGCTTGTATGAATATTTTGCCCTGTGAGGCATGACTACTACTGTTTTGTATAATTATATTGACTGGCTTACTATATCTATTTGAGGTATTTTAGTAGAAGCTCTGAAGTGTCATTTAATTCCCAAGTCTGTATTATATTTATATATAATTGTTGCCAATATTTAACTTTGATAAGTTAGTAATGTTACGTGAAAATTCAAAAAATTTCACTTATGCTTTTTGTAAAAGCGGGGCGTTACATGAAGCCTCAAAAAAACCTGTTGATTCACCTCCAAAGTCCTCTCACTTCGTCTCAAGTCAGCAAATTTCTTCATCCTTTGCTGAGCTTGCTGTATATTCTGCTGCAACAAGGCCAAAATCTATTCTATGGTGCGAAGTAAATCATCAACTGCAACCACGTTCGTAGTACCAGGAACATAGGACAAAAGTTTTGGAGGAGGCTGGCCATAGACTGCCTCATAAGGAGTCATTTTGATAGAAGAGTGACATGTTGTATTATACAAAAATTCTGCCCAAGGTGACCACATCAGCCACTGTTTAGGCCTGTCCTGAGTAAAGCAACGGAGATAATTCTCCAGACACTTATTAACCACTTCCGATTGATCATCCGTTTGAGGATGATAACTGGAATCATCTTCAAAGTTGTATCATGTTACTTAAACAATTCCTTCCAAAAATGACTTGTAAAATTCGGATCCCTATCAGATACAATGGAGGTGGGCAGCCCATGTAACTTAAGGATATTAGCAATGAATAACTGAGCTACTTTCACTACTGTATAAGGATAAGCTAAAGAGATAAAATGGGTATACTTGGATAATCTATCCACTACTACCAAAATCACTGAATGGCCATGTGAAAGGGGTAAACCCTCAACAAAATCCAGAGAAATATCCGACCAAATCCGATTAGGAATTGGAAGGGGTTGCAGCAAACCAGCAGGAGAAGTATTCTCATGTTTGTTTTGCTGACAAACAAGGCATTCCCGAATGAATTTCTTAATACTCTGCTTCATAGCACGCCAATAAAAATCTCTTCGGGCCCTCTGCATGGTCCTCTCATAGCCCGAATGGCCTGTAGCTGGATCACAATGCACATACTGTAGAACCTGTTGCTGCAACTGAAGAGCTCCTCCTATATGAATTATATTTTTGTGTAATAACATACCCTGCCTCATAGAATACTTTTGATGGTCCAGCTTATTAGAATTCCACTGCTGAATCAATTTCCTAAGATCTGGATCATGATGGTATTGAACTTTTATATTCTCCACCCAATCAGCAACTGGAAGTGAAATGTAAGATAATGCAGCTTCATTCTCCTAACCTTCTCTCCTAGACAAAGCATCTGCGACCTTGTTATCCACCCCTTTTTTGTACTCCACCTGAAAATCAAGTCCCAACAACTTAGTTAACCATTTCTGCTAAAAAGGAGTGCCCACTTTCTGCTCTAGAAGGTATTTTAAACTCTGCTGATCGGTCTTCACAACAAAAGGCCGGCCTAAAAGGTAAGGTCTCCACTTTTTCACTGCAGTGACAAGAGCAAATAACTCCTTCTCGTATGTGGACAAATGCAAAGTTCTACCTTTCAAGGCTTTACTTAAAAATGTAATAGGCCGGTTACTTTGCATCAACACAGCTTCTATCCCCAACCCACTAGCGTCACATTCAATGAGAAAAGGTTTCTCAAAGTTTGGTAAAGCTAAAACAGGACCTTGACTTACTGCTGCCTTCAACTTCAAAAAGACTTCTTTAGCTTCCGGAGACCAACTAAATGCATTTTTCTTGAGCATGGAAGTAAGAGGAGCAGCAATAGATCCATAAGCATGGATAAACTTCCGATAATATCCTGTCAAGCCCAAAAACCCCCTCAGCTTTGATAGTGGTAGGAAATGGCCAATCCCCCATAGCTTTTATCTTTCCTAGATCAGCAGAAACACCATCTGCAGAAATAATATGGCCTAAATATTCCACCTCTATGCAGCCAAACCGACATTTGGATCTTTTGGCAAAAAGCTTATTAGTCCTCAGGATATCAAGAGTGATCCTAAGATGTTCTTTATAACTTTCTGGAGATGAACTAAATACCAGAATGTCATCAAAGAAAACTAATATAAACCAGCGGAGGTAAGGCCTGAAAACGTGGTTCATCAAACTCTGAAAAGCTGCAGGAGCATTCGTTAAACCAAAAGGCATCACTAAAAATTCATAGTGACCCTCATGAGTACGAAATGCAGTCTTAGGAATATCTTGTTCTACCACCCGAATCTGGTGGTATCCAGACCTCAAATCCAGCTAACTAAAAATTTTCGCACCACAAGTCTATTTAAAAGCTTTTTAGAGCACGATTTTTCAAGGGATTTGAGGCAATATTTCCAAAGAACAAATAGCCTTTTTCTTCATGTGTTAAGAGAGCAAGTTTAAGTTTTTGTACTTTCAATTGCTCATCTCTTATAGTTTTTGTTGTAAAACCACAATCATTCATCAACAACAATTAAAGCTTATCAAAGTTTTGATAAAGGAGATCAAGTAGAAAAAATTTCGAGATGTTTTGGGTGAACTGTTGTGGTGGTAAACAAGCATGTCACCTGTTTAATGCAAGATTGTGTCAACTTCAAAGGTTTTATAAGTGTATACTTTTTGTATTTTCATACTTCAAATGTGAATTGATTTCCTTGATTTGGCTACCTTGAAATAGTTTTATTATGAAGAGTTCTTCAAAATGTTACCACTTCATCACCAAATTAGTTATGTTGATTGATTTATCGTTTTCATTATATTTGGTGAATGTTTATATGGTTACTTATTTTTAAATTCCGCGTTATTTTAGCAAACACATATTCAATCCTCCGTCTAGGTGTTATTGGAGTCTTGGGCTATTATTTTCAATTATTCTTGGGCCATAATGCCAGTCCTTACTACCGCTCTAAAAACAGGCTCGTTGGGCGTGATGTTGATGTCCATGAAATACTTGAGTTTGTCTCCCTTAACACCAATTGGTTTTACGTGGAATGACAACTCACGATTGGAGACATATGACTTGGTGAAGCTGATTGTGTAATGTATACACGTGTTGTCGATTAATTGGATATGCATTGCATTCCGTAAGAAAAGTGAAATGCCGGAGCGAGTAAAATAAGTTAGCCAGAATGACGAATCGAGTGAATTAATAACTAAATAAATAATGATTTTATTTATTTATTTGTTTGATTTATTACTATGTAGCACTAAAGGTATTGACCGGGATCCTAAGATCATCTAAAGTAAAGAGCCTCGCGAGTCACAACAAGAATCTGTTTTATAATACTTTATAAAACATAAAACATGCTTTACTGAGGATGGATGTTTTATAACACCTACAGATATAGGTTTAATAAATATTATTCAATCATAGACAATGTCAATGATGCAAGTACTGAGGATATGGATGAGGATCCAATAACCTTATACTAAAAAATTAAAAAAAAAAAAAAAACCTTATTCTTATCCTACTAGGATCCACTATTGAATTAAACGTACACCATAAATATTCCTTCAACAATTCTATTGAAAAAAAAAAAGAAATTAACTTTTATTCTACACCACCCATATAAGAGCCACTCCAACATATAATCAAAACATGCAGCAGTAATTATTAAAAAAAAAAAAGAGAAGTCCACTTATAACCCATGATCTTTTATTACTTTTGAAAAAATGTACCAAAAAAAGTGTCAATTTAGGGTATCCATCTTTTAATTTAATTTTTTTTTTTCAATTTCAACCCTCCCTTAGGATTTTCCTTTAAATCCTGTCAAAATTTTCGGTATACCCTTGTGTCTATTTTTTTAGGAAAAAAAAAAGAAAAAAAATTGATAGGATTTAGGTGTTGGTCAAAATTTAATGGAATTTACAAAAATACTAATACTTAAATCTTTGAAATTTTTTATAATTTTTTTTTAAAAAATAAAAAATAAACACAATGGTACTTTGAAAATTTGAATAGGATTTAAAGAAAAATTATAATGGACGGTTGAAATTAAAAAATAAATATCATAAAATCACACTTTTTAAAGTTTGAATTTTTTTTTTTTTTCCAAAAGTGAAAACATCCGGAGTTTTAAGTAAAGCTTTCCTTACTTACAAAATATATATATATATATATATATATATATATATATGCAACGAGATACGAAGGGAGAGTGACAGTCCGTTCCCCCATATTCCACATCGAGTCATTCACAAACGGCGAAAGATATGGTCTCTCCATATTAGGGTCTGTTTGGATTTCCGATTTTAAAAAGTGCGATTTAAAATAACGATTTTAAAATGTGCGATTTGAAAAAAGTGATTTTTAAAAACGCAGTTAAGCGTTTGGCAAAATCGCAGTTTGGCCTTTAAAATCGCGAATTTACCTTTAAAATTCTGCGTTTTAAAAAAAACACCATCTTATCTGCGTTTTCAAATCACAATTTTTAAAAACGCAGTTCTCAAACAATCTATGTTCTGCGATTTGGTTTAAAATCGCACTTATTATCTACAAAATCGCAATCCCAAACGCACCCTTAAGCATCGAGTCTTTGACAAACGGGGAAACATCGTATCTGAAGTAGCAACTCCCACTCATAACCCTTCCTCCTTGTTTCCCATCACAGCAATCTGGCTGTCGCCTGATTTCTTCCTCAAGACACACTTTACAATCACTTCCAGAAATGTCTCTGGTGCATTGAGTCAACCCATACACTCTCCTCCCTTCTCTGATCTCCAAGCTTCCAGCCTTGTACATCTTCCGGCTCCAAGAAGCTTGATTGACACGTGTCGCTGACGTGGCATTTGACAGAATTTGTTAAAAATTTTAACAGAATTTGACGCCAGGGATCAATTTGTAATTATTGCATATCACGAGGACCTCCCATGAACTTTTTAAACCATAGAAAGTAAAAAATAATTATGGTATACCACAGGGACCAACGGTGCAATTATCCCGATTATTTATAGGGAAAAGTACACTTAGCCCCCTCAAACTACCACTCAATTGTCAATGTACCCCCCTCAAATTACCAATTGTGTCAATGTCCCTCCCTAAACTACTAAAAAATGTCAATGTCTCCCTAAGACTAACAAAAAGACAAAAATGACCTTAATTTTTTTTTAATAAGACAAAAATCTCCTCATAAATTCAAAAAATTAAAACTAAAACTAAAAATTTAAAAAAAAAACTAAAAAAAATTATTTTAAAAAAAATTTAAAAAAAACGAAAATGAAATTAAAAAAAAAAACGAAAAAAGAACAAATTTTTTTCATTTGTTTTATTATTATTTTTTTTTAAAAAGCAAACAAAAAATAACTGAAATTTATTTATTTATTTTTTTTAAAAAAATAAAATAAAACAAACGAAAAAATGAAAAAGAAAAACCAGTTTTTATTAAATTAAAAAACAAAAAAGAACAATTTTTTTTAAAAAAAAAATGAAAAAACAAAAAATAACTGAAATTTATTTAATTATTTATTTTAAAAAATAAAACAAATTAAAAAAACCAGTTTTTATTAAAATAAAAAAAAAAACGAAAAAGAACAATTTTAAAACTAAAACTAAAAATTAAAAAAAAAAAAACTAAAAAAAATTATTTAAAAAAACGAAAAAGAAATTAAAAAAAAACGAAAAAAGAACAAATTTTTTTCATTTGTTTTATTTTTTTTTTTTTAAAAAAAAAAAAGCAAACAAAAAATAACTGAAATTTATTTATTTTTTTAAAAAAATAAAATAAAACAAATGAAAAAATGAAAAAGAAAAACCAGTTTTTATTAAATTAAAAAAAAAGAACAATTTTTTTTAAAAGAAAAAAAATGAAAAAACAAAAAATAACTGAAATTTATTTAATTATTTATTTAAAAAAAAAACAAATTAAAAAAAAAACCAGTTTTTATTAAAATAAAAAAAACGAAAAAGAAAATATTTTTTTTAAAAGAAAAAAAACTGAAAATTATTATTTTTCTTTTTTAAAAATATAAAAAACAGTTTTACATTTTTTTTTTAATTTTTTGGAATAAATTATTTTATATTATTTTAATAATTTTTAATAGTTTTATTTTATTTTAATAATTTTATGAAGGACATTTTTGTCATTAGGGGGAGATTGAGATTTTTTGGTAGTTTAGAGGTGTATTGATACAATTGGTAGTTTGGGGTGTACATTGACAATGAAGTGGTAGTTTGATGGTGTTATATGTACTTTTTCCTTATTTATATATAATTTCATGAAAGGTTAAATATTATGCCTCATCGCTATTTGTAAGGTTACAAATTATATTGGAACATAAATATTTATTTTTATGTCGAGTTCAACAGGTAGATTTGATCATTGGATGCATGAAAGCAGCTTAACGGAGTCCAACGGCCAACCGTCGAAGCAGGTGTTCTGTATTCTTACCTGTCACCTGTGTGATAAAGATAACTTCATTTCATTTGCTAGCCGTTTGGGAGCGATTACCAAACAAGATATCAAGAGCTAGTTTACTATAATTTAATTTTAAAAATCTTTTTGCGAAAATATATTGGAAAAGAATATGAAGAAATATAAATAATAACAATGAGAAAAAAAAAAAAAAAAGAGAGAGAAAGAAAATAAAGATTATAGCTAGAGGAATGAATAACTTAAATTCATCAATGGTTGATTTCTGTCGTATGGTGACAGTTGGGTGGATTGAATTAAATCAACAAAACAGTCATAAATGTTAGCATACAAAACAAATATTTATGCTAAAATACGAAGTGAAAAAAGATTCAAAATTACCTTTAGTCATATTTGCTCAAGCAAATCCAAAAACTTCAATATATAGCAACTAAAACTCTAAATAATACTTGAGTAGAGATAGGTATCTTCCAACCTATGCTTAATTGTGTCTTCATGCCCATATTGATAGAATACACATGATCTTTTTTTATAGGCTAGGTCAGAGATCATTAATTAAAATTTTACCTTATTTATTCATTTTATCGAGGAATAAGAAATCAAAGATAATAATCATTAATTCTGATTTTGATTCCATAAATAAATTCCTTATTTGGAATCAATTATGTTTTTTATTAATTAATTAAGCTAGCAGGGCACTATCAAAAATAATAATTAATTCGTTTTCTTTTTAGTTTTTTTCAATGTTTTTTAATTTATTTACATTTTTTGATTTTTTTTTTTTTTTACTATTAATATGCTATATGGGACAAGTGTTGGGTTTTAAAGAGCGTTGACATGAATTACCATTAAAATTATAAACGAAACATAAACGAAATGACCATCCCTGTTTTTAGGATGAATATAGATACCACCTTCGATACTTTTTGAAACCGAGGTAGTTATTTGATAATGGGTTTTATCATAGGTACTAAAAAGGTACTTAACCCATATTTTAAAATGGTTTAGGATTCAATTCATCATGTGGGAGATATGTGAGAATTTGGAATCTTATATTGATTATCCAAGAAAGAGTATTTCCAAATACTTATCTCTCATCCCACTCACATTTCCTATTTAAGTGCCCATCAACCCTTGATTTTTTTTTTAAAATAAAGCTGATCTAGGGATTGATAAACACTGTCATATCAATCCAATAGTAAAGTTGGATATGAAATGAGTACGTAATATTACTTGCCGAAGAAACCTAAAGCATCAGTAAATTATGGTGCAACACTCATTTTTGCTAGATTTAGAGAGAGAGTACAAAAGTGAGTGAGCATCAGACTTATTCAATCATATATAGCAACAGTAAAGAAGTCTTTTAACAGTGGTTCCTTACATTTCAATTGCTAGCGAGGATCTAAATCAGTAATTGTAACCCAATTCAGAGATTGCTGTAATGAATCTGGTTTAGATTCAGCATTTTGAGATGATGCTCCAAAATTTTCTGTCATCAATCCTGATTCAGGATTTTCCATAGTGGCAAAAAATGCTGGTGGTGATGGCGCTGGGGAAGTTACAGAATAACAACTCAGCATCATAACAATCTCAGACATTGTAGGCCTATCAGCAGCAGATTCTTGAACACATAGTAACCCAATGTGGATGCATTTCAAAACTTCAATTGTTGGCCACTGATCCTCCAAGGTTGGATCCATCAGCTTCAAAGCTGCTCCATTGGCCCAGTGTTGCCATGCCTGGACAAGTTGAATCATACAATTCAATCATGAGCAGCTTATTATAATTCTATGCAGAAGAGAATATATACTTTGACAGAATGCTTACAAAACTTTGTAGATTCATTGGATTGCGAAAACTCGAGTTTTTTCGACCTGCCACGATTTCTAAAACCAAGACACCAAAGCTATAGACATCTGATTTAGCTGAAAAGTGCCCATTCTTTACATACTCAGGTGCCATGTATCCGCTTCATTGCCATCAACAAACAAGAAATGGTTTGTAAGTCCTCTACAAAGGCAAGAACCTACTACAATTACACAACACAATCATCATGCATACACGAGCTGCGGGGCAACCTAAAATAGAAAGCTGCGGGGCTCATTTGCTCTAAGAAAGCCTAAGATGCGAAACTTATTTGCTCAGAACAAGAATGCCCCGCAAGCCCTCTCTTAGGCTAGCTAAATTTCACAATCCTGTGTATATACCTAGCTAGGACTAATACAGACTTACAAAGAATGAGAACCTTCCAAATTAAAATTTTTAGACTTACTGAGTACCGACAATCCGATTTGTATTGCCTTGAGTTTGGCGTTCACAGAATAGTCTAGCCAAACCAAAATCAGAAATTTTTGGATTCATATACTCATCTAACATGATATTACTAGCTTTCAAATCCCTATGAATAATCGTCAGCTGAGAATCTTCGTGTAAGAAAAGTAGTCCTCGAGCAATTCCAATAATTATATTGTAGCGTCTTTTCCATTCCAAACTGAACCGTTTATTCTGATCTGCAACATCTAAGCTTCATATCAGTATATTGTTATTTTCAATGATAATTTTTTTAAAAAAAAAAATTGTTAAAAAATCAAGGACCTTAAGATAAAAATTTCCTTCACAAAATATTAAGCAATATATATATATATATATGTAAGTTGGTCATAGAATAGAGCAAAATAACAAGAAATATATGTGAGGACTATACCAAACAAAATTTGGTCCAAGCTCCCGTTAGGTAGGTATTCATAGACAAGAAGTTTCTCTCCATCTTCTAAGCAGAAGCCTAACAGCCTTATCAAGTTCCGGTGCAACAATTTTACAACCAACCCTACTTCAGTTTTGAGTTCTTCTAAACCTTGCCCTGAGCTCCTTGATAGCCTTTTAACAGCTATTTCTCGTCCATCAAAGAATTTACCCTGAGGTTTATAGAGATAGTATATTCAATATACAACAGTGGAATGGGAAAAAATAGCATGCATATCATAGATATCTAAACAGTATATCTACCTTGTAAACTGGACCAAAACCACCCTGTCCAAGTTTATATGCATCAGAGAAATTTCTTGTTGCATCCCTAAGTGTACTTAGACTCATCAAAAGCGATTCCATGCTCTTATCTCCATCTTCATGAGCACCCTCTATTTGACAATACAATAAAAACACATAAATTCAGCTAGCAAAAAGTTAGTTGAGGCTTGAGATACAAGAAATGTATGGTCATTGGGCAGGAAATTTTAATTTAGTACATCCCTCTAGGGTGTTGATAAGATGAGAACAGAGAAATCTAAATCCAACAACTTGATTGAATGCTATAAGAGTTATAATCTGATTTACCAACTCTTTTACTTCCGGTGCTTCTCCATAGGAAGAAACCGCAGATTATAAACGACATAGCTACTGGGATGACCACCAAAACAACAATTTCTGAGTTCTCTCCTGCTCACAAAAGCATGAAAATAGTTATTCATCATTTGTGCAACAAAAAACTTATTCTATCTAATTATTAACATAAATATTGACATATTGTTTTCTCTCGATCATGGATATTGTTAGAGTATTACGTAAATAATTAAATTTACATATTCCTGTCAACTTAAACTTTTGGAATAAATGGTAATTTAACAGTAAGAAATCTCCAGGAGATATTACCTGCATGATTTGTAGTTGCATGCTCGGGAAATGGCGGAGATGGAGAAGATGACACCTCTGGTGGAGGAGGTGGTAATGGTGAGGGAAAGAATGAATATATCTCATAGCGGAGACTGCAACTCAGAGAGAGCATACGACCTCCTACTTTTTTGTCACAGCAAGTAGGAATATAACTGATAAGCCCTTTCAGGCAAGTCAAGCAGCTGTGTTCTGCCAAGTCCCTGGAGCACTGAGCCATAGCATATATATTCTCAAAATCTGTGTACCTAGTGATCCCAACAGCAAATTTCGAAAGACTGGCTGCAGCCTCAAATGAGATATTTTTCACCAATTTTCCCATCTGACAATTGAAAAGAACCGTGTCGGTTGCATCTTTCTGATTATAAAAATAAAGTCTTACATTACCACTGACAGTCGAGAAGAAACGCCAGTCCGAGTAGTGTAACGAGCAATTATTAGCAACTATGGAAGCTTCCTTCTGGTTAAAACAGCGGCGCCTGATCTCTGTTGCTGCAGCATTTGCGCATGTTTGACAATCCTCGTTAGAGAGCTCGGGTATGCACTGTATCAGGCCATAAACCACATCAGGATTCTCACCCTCGCTAGTGTAATAGAAGCCACTTAGAGAAGAATTGGCAACAAGAGATGTGAGAGTACTATTAAGATTTTGCTCATAGACGCTGCCAGAAGTATAATTACTGCCGGTATTAATACAGTTGACGTCTGTGTAAACCTGAGCTGAACTGGCCATGGTGCTGGATAAATAAAGAAAACATGAAGATAAAAGCAAATGAACAACTTCTACTGCAAAATAGTGCATTGTATAAATTTGGAAGGAGACTTGATGAGGTAGAAGAGGTAACAAAGGAAGAAGAATGAGTTATATTGATGAATAAAACTGTGCCTCCCTTTCAGATTCTGAAGCTAAAAAGATAATTGAATTTTTCTCTTAAAAGTTTATCATCCATCATGAATAAACTATGAACGATATTTCTCAAACAAGACAGATGAGGCCAGGATTTATAGCATTTACTTCTCTGGCAACCCAAATGACCCGTCATCCAACCGTAGACAATACTCTTGGAACGACTTATAATATAATGTTACAAGCAATATTTAAGTTCATTTGGTCAAACAAGCAACCAGTTTAATATTTAGAGCAATTACTAGGAAACAGTCCCCTTCTCACTAAAACACAAACCTCTGCTAGCTAGAGACAGCCTTAAAATCACTGTTGGACCGGACTTGTCTATTATTAATATCTACCAACAATGGGGTACTAATTAAATGGTTTAATGGCTATTCTAAATGAAAACACCATCAATCAATAGTCAAAATTCCACAATCCGCCTTCCAAGAAGTGCTATACTTTGAATGTAAAATATTATCAAAATTGCATGAGAATAAGACTCTGACTTAACAAAGTTTTTGACCAAAATGTGCAATACCTTCCTGGAAACATAATATAACAGCAATACGGCCTATACATTGTTGGGAAATGGCAGGCCCAAGTCGTTATTAGAACCCAAATGTCTCTCAGGCCCATTGAGGTATCAAGGCCCTACCCATGTCCGGCCCTTCGGAGCCAATCGCTAATTGGAGCTCATATTCAGCTTTCGATCTTGATCATAATGCGAGGACGAAACCGTGGCACATTCTATATATGAGGTCCTATCAAGTTGATTAGACCCGCATCAACAGGGTCTGAAGCGCATCTGGCTGTCGTAAAGCAACTAAGCAAGGGCGTTGCCCCTTTTGACAAACAACCATACACAGATAAGACTGATATCCCATTAGCACTTGGACACTGGGTCCAAAGCCTGTCAAATGTCAAGAAAAATACATGTCATATCGGTCCAAGTAAATCTCGAGCTCACTCAAAGCTTTACCCACAAGGTATGAGAATCTCCTCCTTGCTAACACATGGCATCTGTGGATGAAGGAATTCAATCAATTTGCGATTTGGACAATGTATAAATGAAAGGAACAGAGGTAATAAAACACATTATTAAAAATTCACTTTTATTCTCCAAAGACAAATTATGCTAACTAAGCATCGGAATGTCTTCGGCTCACAAAAGCTTCTAGTGCAATAAAATTTCATCAGATAATAGCCTTTAACATTATGCCACAATCATAGCTCCATTAATTACTCTTCATGGATTTTCATGAATAGTAATTCTTTGTTTATACTTTTTCTGTTTTCTTTTGGGGTATGTGGGGATGAAAAAGTTTCAACCAAAGAAGTCTAGAACTGAAGATTAGCTAACAAACTACAAGAGTTTTACTTTTACTGTTTTACAGACAGAAATTTGTACACAATAAACAAGAACAGGACAGCTATATTTTACTTCTACCTCTACTATCATATTGTATAGCTTCGCCATCTCTGATATTAATAGATTCCCAACACTTGATATAAAACACAACAAGATTCATAATTGGCAAGACATCAACAATGGTTTGTACTATGTAATCATTATTTATGCTTCCTAGTTTCAAGGAAATAGAAATTTTTGTGTTCCGCCTTTCTAGCATTTAATCGAGCAGGTTATGTTTATGGTGAATTAACCTACAAGAAAGCTTGATGAATGATAAGTAAATGAACCCACATGATCAACAAGCTAATAAGGTTCCTAAAAATCATTCTTATTGGATCATACATACCAGGACCAGAATGAGTGGTTAATTCTCACATCCAATAATAATTACAATAATAAGTTGTTATAAACACTCCGTTGAACGTAAAATTATAAGTTTAAGCTTTTGGGTTAATAGTAAAAAACAGTTGAAAACATAATTTTTTTTTTTTAAAGAAAAAAAAAGGATTTTAGAACAAATAAAAAAATCAAAAAGTATATTCAATTCCAAAGATACACACCATGGTCCCATGGGGACTATAATCGTCACAAGAGAGAGAAATAAGATAGCAAGTCTTTTGCTTTGCCGTGGGATAAAGACGTCAAGTCAAGGATCCATACTGATTCAACGGTCATGGATGATTGATGTATTAATTAATTAATTTCCACCATTTTGACTGGGAAAGTCGAAATATCATTTCTCATATAAAAGGACTTTGACTGGGAAAAAGAAAATCATGCACTAGCTAAGTTATGCATTTTTGGCCTGCTTAGAATATCTTTAGCAATGTTATGCATTTTAGGAAAAAAAAACTATTTTATCTACTACTTTGCTTTGAATTTCGAAACACACTCCAATAGATTTTTTATTTTCTTTAAATATTAATTTTCAATTTTTTTTTTTTATTGTTTTCTTCAACCACCAAAAGAAGAAAGAGAAATGATTAAAAAAAGAATATAGCTAATCAAAAAGCAAAATATATATTTTAAAAAAAAGAGAAGACAAGCTACTGAACATTATTTTTGCCTCATATTGCCTAAATATATACAATATAAAAGTTTTAGAACATCTGACAGAGATATGCTCTAGTGCTTAAGGACATGGCAAAGCACGGTAGGGGAATGATTGTTGAAGGAATTCAATCTTTTATTAAGCTCCAGCTTGTGTCGTGTCCATAAGATGCACTTGAATGTCAATACGCACTACCAAAAAAATGGGTATTTAGTGTCGTTTAATTTAGCGCCGCTTTTACTAAACAGCAGTAAATAGCGTTGTTACCATTCAAACGGCACAAAACTTAAATTTTGTGCTGTTTGAATAGTAAAATGGAGCTAAATTAAAGTCGTTTACTGTTCAAACAGCGCTAAATTTAAATTTTGATAATATATTTTAGTTTAAGGTTTTTGAGAGAGAGAGAGAGAGAGAAAGAGGATTGCACAGGAAGAGAAGATCAAAATCAAAAAGAAGAGGAGGAGGATGAGGATCCTGATTTTGTTTTAAAAAAATTTCATTTCACATTAGTGTCGTTTCACTGTTCAAATGACATTATCTGAGTAGCGTCATTTGAACAGAAGAACAGTATTAATCAGTCGTTTGAATAGTAATTGACGATAATATGGAATCTTGTCACTACATTTATTTTGAACTTAAGTTGTTATTGTTATATGTTTTAGACCTGACTTGTTGCTGTGTGTTTTGGAGTTCGTGTGATTATTTGGACTTTTTATTGAGTTTCGCACTTGGAGTACATATAGTTTGGAACTTGATTACGAGTTTTGAATTGAATTGAGATTAGGTTTGGCTTGTTGATTACATAAAAGTTTTGTTGCTATACTATACTAATAGTGGATATAGTATTTAGTTGCGGTTAATAACCACTCGCTTGTGTAGCCCTTGGAGTAAGGGTGCGTTTGAGATTGCGATTTCGTAGACAATAAGTGCGATTTTAAACCAAATCGCAGAACATAGATCGTTTGGGAACTGCTTTTTTAAAAATTGCGATTTGGAAACGCAGAAAATCTACTTTTTCAAATCGCAGATAAGATAGTGCTTTTTTGAAAACGTAGAATTTTAAAAGGTAAATTCGCGATTTTAAAGGCTAAACTGTGATTTTGCCAAACGCTTAACTGCGTTTTAAAAAATCACTTTTTTCAAATCGCACATTTTAAAATCGTTATTTTAAATCGCACTTTTTGAAATCGCAAACCCAAACGGACCCTAAGTATGGCTTCCACCGACTAGTCGAGCCAAACCAAAATCAGAAATTTTGAGATTCATGGACTCATCTAGCAGGATGTTGCTATAAATAATCCAGAGTCGAGAATCTTCGTGAATCATGCATGCAGATAAATCGTTGGCTCTGATCTGCATCATCCCTGCTTGATATCGACATACTGTAGTGAATGTAAAAATGGAAAGTTCACCACAAGACTGACAAACCAAGGCCTGAAAACACGAACTATTAAGCATGAGGAGAACAAGAAATATACTAACCAATACTTATGACAACCCAGTTCCTGTCAGACTAATTTTGTGTTACTTAATCATTACGAATTCTCCTTATTCTTGGTAAAATTCTCCCAGATATTATGGTTGCCCACCCTCAACCACGCATTAGAGGCAAATATTTTTAAAGAGGACTCGGATAATTTACGACTCACACTCACGCCGACATAATTTTATTTATTTCCATCATCGTCCCTGTTTGAGTTTCAGGTGTTTAGGTTATTTTTAGGTTAGATGAAGTTGAAGAAAGGTAGAAGACAACCACAAAACGCGCAGTTTAACTATTGTCTTATGTTGTCTAAAACAATGCAAAAACGCACCGTTTAACTGAAGTTTTGAAACATTAAAAAACAAAAAAGTAAGCGACACATAAGTGACACGGTTTAGAGAGAGAAAACAAAAGAAGCGGGAAGGGTAGGAAGGGTACTTCACTACTTTGCAGCTGTCTCTCGTGTATTATATTTATTGTCTTTCTGTTATACATACGTGTGTTTGTGTTCTTGAACTTTATGCCTTTATAACAAGTTCTTGCTTTTTCAAGATTGGCACTTTCTTTTTCTGTATTTAATTTTTTGGGAAAAATTTTGTTTATTTAACTCTGGGTTGCTGAAATTTGTGCTTAACCATGTATTTTTTTTTAAAAAAAATAATAATAAAATAAAAACTTAAAACTATGTAAGCTGCCTAATTGATTTGTTTCATTCAATCAAAAAAAAAAAAAATTGATTTGTTTCATGCATTATATATTTCAGGATTTTTTGGATTGTTAGAACATGAAACTTGCATCTTGTTGCCACTGGCAGTCACTCTTTTTTTTTTCAATTTTTATTTACAAAAAAATAATTTTTTAAGCTTTATTTATTTGTATTATATTTTTTTATTCTGATCGATACGTGTCGCTATCTTATTGGCGCTGACTTTGTGTCTAAAGAAATTTGTCAATTTTTAACGAAATTTGACTCCAGAGAATCATTTGTAAATTAAGTTAACCACAAGAATTTCTGAATTAATTTTGATACTATAATGAATAACTTATAATTTAGGCCAACCACAGATACCAACAGTACAATTTTCCCTAAAAAAATATTTTGACTCTCCTAAACCAAAATCCTAGCTCCGACACTCGTGGCAACAATTTGATTACCACATATCCATAGAGGATTAAGTTAGTCAAAGATAAAATGTTAAACAAAACCAAGTATTCTCCTCAGAGTAACCAAAGTTGGGATACTTCCAATACAATTCCTCAATTTTCATCTTGAATATCTCATTATAATCAGAATTTGCTTTTGCTCTACTGGGATCTTCTGATAATCTTAAATCCCAGTAAGGCAACAACAATGAAGGAATTCTCAATGACAAAAGTGCCCTGAACCGATTGTGAAACTACCAAGCCCTCTATACAATGATCAATATGGCTGAGGCCAGGGACCTTCCTGATTTCTAACATGATAATTTAGGGTCAATGGTGCCTCTACTACTGTATGTTGAATGATAAAAGCCAGACACTGTTACGCATGTATGTGAATTAATTCCTCTTCTTTGCATTCTCTAATTGCAATTTCCATCACTTGACCAGCAGAAGAAGGCAAAACATCACAACAATGCCTTCTTGGAGCCTGCAACTGAATACAAAGCGAATATGGATCAGAAATTGGTAATAACAATAATTTCATGCTATTCATTCTAAGCGCTCATAAGTATGACAGAGATCCCCAGCAATTTTGCTGGCTGGATTGCTAGCAATTCAGACAATAAATGTAAAAGAGCCTCTATAGGGCCCAACTGCTCCAACAAGTTTCGGACAGTCTACCCACTTGTTTGGAAATGTGGACCCCATAAAAGCTCTCTCACATTTTCTGCTTGAATTGCTAGCAATTTGGACAGAAAATTGCTGAAAATCCGTATCCAAGTAAGTAATTAAACTTCCAATATCCAAAATCTGTTTAGCAATACCTGCTTAATATCAAGGTCTAACTTATGTGAGAATACTCTGATCTCTTGCAGTTTCCTTGGTGAAGCCATGTCCTGTGAGCAATTTACAAAAGACTTCTTGTAATTGCTCTTGATTCCATCCCAATTGGAATATACACTATCTAGAAAGAAAATGGTAGGTCTTCTACAAGGGTCAGGATGGAGTTCTCTTGTGTTTAACGTATAGACTCCTGCCAAAGCATTTGCCTTTTTCCACTGCCTGAATGTCTCTTGCACATGGAGAGCATCTGGAAAATATATATGGTTTGGGAATATTTGAACAGCATAACCCCATGACACGGAAATGGTCCATGCAAACCATCTATCATAGCAGATTGTTTGCTGTAAGATCCTCTGGGAATCAACATTTGCAGCTTCAAATAGATGTTCTATAGCTTCAGTAGTTGTCATGTTTGGGAAGATTGGGCTTATGTGATCCAAGTGATGCAGGGATACCAAGGGTGTCATCGGATGTGCCGCTAACAGACCAAACACATCACCCCGAATATCCACCTTCAATTTCCAAACCAGAATGAAAAATTAATTCAAAAGAAAAAATGCAGAAAGAGTACTGAATGTTAAATTATAACCGTTAATAATGTCACAAGATTTTACACGTAAATTTAATTGTTTAGTGGCTGACATTGTTACGTGAACTACCACGTCAATTTATAAGGAACTTGTAATAAACACTCGAAACAAATTCATACCTGATGGAAGCCGGGCTCATGTGTCAAACCTACTCCAAGCTCTGCCAAGCAAGAGTAGACCCTTGAATCACTTCCATAGAGATGTGGATACCGTTCTATACAAGAGTCAAAAACCTTTGCCAAAACTTTTGCTAGAGGGTAACTTATAGCAAAACCTGCCCCCCAAAAGCCATTCCAAAGCCAAAAACCCTGTTGTGCTCTAAAATCTCCGACTGAGCCCCAATGTAGTACCAAAGCCCATGATCATACTTCGAAAGTGTCTTCACCAAATTCTCCGGAAAGAAAACCGTGTCATCGTCGCCGAAGACATACCAATGCACACCGGGATGGTTGAGCGCCACAAGCTCAGAAACAACACGTGCCACACGAATTGCTGACCTTGGACCATTCCTGTAAGTGTAACGAAATCTTGAAGTGTCCTCAGAGATGCACACCGGAGGAAGCAAACCGTCGTCTTCGGCTTGTTCATCGGACGGAAGGCTTTCGAGGAACACGCAGCCTCTCATTTGACGGGGTTTCCACCAAAGCCGAACATGCTCTTTCCTCCTAGGCCAAGAGTTCTTGCTAGAAGCAATTCCAAACACAATATGCTCAAGAGAGGTTGGTGCATAAACACCTCCAGATGAAGAAAATGTATGCACGATCTTTGAAGAGGTGATGAATAGTGACACAAGTAGATAAAATATACATATAGCAGACAAGACAATAACGAGGTTTATCAGCCGAGACGATTGGTTTTTGGATGGTGATCGAAAAAGCTGCATGTTTAGGAGAAAGGGTGAAGGAAATGGCTTTGGAGAGGATGATTATCGTAGCTACCCTGAAAGGTCTTTCAGCTAGTAAAACCTGCCGCAACTCACGGCGAAAGCAAGACATAATAAATCTTGGCGTCCTAATTAAGTTGGTTACTTCTCCATGTGTGGAAAGAGAACAAATGGGGTAGGCCGTAGGTGTTGACAAGCAAAAGAGCCCATTCTTTTCGCCGATCAGAGCCGTCCAAATGGTGGGCTAGCTGATCAGAATCAAGTCAAGTCAACAACTTTGACGATGTTGGTAGCAAAGATAGAGAGAAGCAGAGAGGGAGGCTACTTGTCTATATGCGTTAGGTGTTAGAGAGTATTGGTCAATGGATTGAAGTGGAGTAATAACTAAACCATTCGCTTAATATTGCTTAATTAATGAAAAGGGCAGCAATGCTCACAGGTTGCAAGCCCCAAGGCCATCTATCCATGTGCAAGGATGCAAGGTCCGAGCCCCTTGGATTTTGAAGATGAGTCAAAAATAAGCAAATACACATGATCCTAAGGAACCCCGGCTCAGATGGATCGGGGTCCCTCTTATTACCTCCATCCCCAAGTTATTATGCAGGAGCTCCGACTTTACTTAAAGCTAAAATACGTCTGTATATGGACTCGAATTCCATGAAAATAATATCTATCTAGCTAGCGTGAGTTGTTGTGAATCGATCCAAATTGAAGAAAAAATCGAATATTTATTATCGCGTAAAGTCCGTGGTACCAACAGAACCAGAAAACCTTACCACCCAACAGTTCGGCTTAAATGGATTGAGATCCTGTACAATTGGAGATCCCTCTTATTACCCTTTAACCAGGTTATTCTACAGGAGCTCCTTCTCTTAGCCCATACAATTTTCCCAGCCCCTCTTCTTTGGAGGGTAGATTATAGGGGATCTGACTAACATAACCACCCAACAATTCGCAACCTCATTTACAAAAATTTAAAACAAACAAGAAAAAAAAAAAAATGAAGGCATGCTTTAAGGTACAAAATGTCAAGGGTTGTTCTGTTACTCTTAATTTTATAACTGAGAAACCAAGTACAAGACCAACTGCTCTTCTCTGAACTTTCCAAACCTTCCCCGCAATCAACAGAAGGTAAGGCACAAGAAAACAATAGCTTGAAGAGCAAAAATCTTTCCAATCCTTGTATAAATTAGTAGTCTCATGAATGAGGCATTATTCTTCTATAGAACAAAACTAATAAACAATTTCGTAAGCTCTATCATCATCAGATGTTTCTAAAAGTAACTAATTCCAAATACATGACCATACACCATAATCCATAACAAATCTTGCACATTTCATGCTAGATACTAGTATCATCTCTCTTCTTTGGCGTGTAATCAACATTCTTCCTTTGTGTCTCTTTTTTTATCAAAATTTCTCAGAGATAATACAATCTGTGAACTACTCAGGAAATAGCCAATTCTTTTCTGGGCCAAACACCTTATTAGCTGGCAGAAGACTTTCTGCTGAAAAATCACCAGCCATCTTCAAGCACCTTTTTTTTTTTTTCCTCCTGAAAGGAGAGAAGCAATTTTGGCTGTTAGCAAATACAAGTCAAACATTGAGGAAATCTCAATGGCATACTCCTCGCAGATCTCTAGAAATAACCTACTTCTGCAAACATTAGGTCAAGGGTAAGCATATCTACAATCTCCAATTAAGAATTATGTTCTGAAAAAGAATAACAAGGAAAAGAGAAAATGAGTAGTCTCCCCCCCCCCCCCCCCCCAAATAAAAAGAGAGAGAGAGAGGGGGGGGGGGGGGGAGAGAGAATTAGCAGAGATTAACTTTTCTTCGTGTGTTCTCAACTTGGTCACAAATGAAGTGTACAAGAGCCAAGATAAACCATGCATTAATATAAAGCATCTGCCACAATGAATGAAGTATCACATTCCATCTACTTTCATTAGGTTTGTCCAATTTTTTAGTGGAACCACTCAAACCAGGAAAGTAATTATACACAAGATTAATCACCAGCCATAGCACTGAATTTCCAATAATCATAATTTTGCAACTATGTTCAAAGAACTGAAGCAGAATAGGGTAAGTCATTTCAATACACAGAAAAGCAAACACATTACATAAGGTAGTGTGACTGATAAGGTTACACCTTTTAGAATATGAAACACAACTTGTGAGGAAAAACGTACTTCTAAAAAGTGTATTACAAGGTTAATTGCAAGTTCTTGATTAAATTTCTCTTTGTGATAATCAAGCAATTTTGTATTGAAATGATTTCAACAGGAAAGTACCACCACCCACTCTTCCTGTGCGATTGGATGAAGACATCTTAGAGTTTACAAATGAAAGCTATTCATGTTAATTTAAAAATCAAAATAGTTTCAATTTTAGTCCTCTATACGATGTAATTCAAAATGTCCAGTACAAATCATTCTTTACGGAGAAGTTTCCAAACACAAAAGTACTGAGAAAATACCTTGCAGTTTGCTACCAGAACTGCTTCAAAACTTTCTGAGCTTGGTTTGTACTTCAAAGTTTTCCTCTTCCCAAGAAATACTATAAATGCTAGAAATGCATGGAAATTAGTTCATCAACTCCACATTGTCTAATGTTAATGACCATTGACTCGTTAAAGGAGAGCAAAATGCTGCAGCACTGACGACGCAGAGCCTTCATCTGGATTAAAAAGGATTACATTTGTTAGACCGCACTACCTCCAAATGACTAATATGTGAAGAAAGCATCATATGATGAACTTATGAATTGCAAATCAAGCATATTTAAACAGGTTTAGCAATACCTGTTCGATATCAAGCTCAAGCATCTGAGAGATAACTTTGATGCGTTTCAAATTCTTTACTGCATTAGGTCTGACACACTCTTTCACCACATGCCTGGTGTAGTAGCTCCACACAACACCTTTATCAGTTATAACACTTTCCAAAAAGAAGATTACAGGCCTTTTACATGGATCTTTAGGATACTCTCTCGTTTTAAACATATAATGACTAGCATCAATATTGACACTCCTCTTCCATGGTGTAAAGGTTTTCTGCAGCGAAAGGAGATCTGGGAGAGATTCATTACCATCGAACACCTGGATGGCATAACCCCACGCAACTGAAATAGTCAATGAATTTGAAGGGTCATAGCAGACACTTTGCTGCAAAATCCTGGCAGGATCAGCATTCACAGCTTCAAAAAGACGTCCCATTGCTTGAGTCCTGCTTATGTTAGGGAAGATTGGCTCCACAGCATCCAAATGATGAAGGGACAGTAGAGGAGATAATGGATGTGAAGACAGCATCCCAAACAAATTCCCCCTCATATCAACCTGGTATGGATATAACCAAGTCATGAATTGGCTTTACAACTCAGTCAATCGACATGTAATAGTCCTGTACTTGATGAGCAGATAAGCTCAATTGAATATCCAAAAATATAAATAGTAAACTGAGATAAAATAATAAGACGATCTCGGAATCTAGCATGGTTATTCAGCCAACCCATGTCAGTCAGCTAAATGACCTCTACCAAAAAATTCTATTATTGGTGCATGCTCACATTAGCTAGTAACTATGTTCATGTTCATATAAACTGATAACTAGTAGATCGGGCAGACAAGTACCATTCCATCATCATCAAATACAGAAAAGGAAGAAGCAAGGGCAGAAAATACTAGAAAGGATTCAATGGAGGTCCAAAAACTATAAAGTGCCAACACTCCACTCCTACTCTGCCTTGATACAGAGATGTGGAACCTCACCAAGGCTTTGGACCCAACCCTGGGGAGTAAACCCTAAATACACGACCACACCATCCAAAACCGTGTACCAGGTAATCCAGGAAAACTCCTAGTGCGGAATCAAACCCAGGATGTTTGAGTCTACGGCTCATCCCAAGCTCGTCCATTGACCACTAGGCAACACCTTGACAGGTCGAGACCATATACATTGTACTGCAAGTAGCATTCATATTCGAGATCCACAGGGTAAATCCATTATTTTGCACTATAACTGTCTCATCATTGCTTACTAACAAAGACTTCTTCCAACTCAGTTAATGTTTATTACAGATGAACTAACCAATCATGTCCAATCCATAAAACATTAGTTCCACGTGCATAATCACAACCCCAAGTTTCTCAGCTATCTCATTCACTAAAAATTTTAAGAAATATCTATTCCTATACCACATATTTACTCATCCTGTGAGTTCCACGCCTCAACTTAAAAGGGGATGGTCGATTGGCTCTTGAACTTGGGTCATGCCCAAGTAGAAGGTTGTGACCAAGCCCAGAGATTAATCCCAGCAATTACCTAATACCAAAGACAGCAAACTACACGTCTCCTAAAACTTCCTTTTTTTTCTTTTATTTTATTTTTTTAATTTTCAACATCTACATTGTACTATTTATCATAAATTAAACTTAGTTTGAGGTTTAAAAACAATCATAATGTAATTATATCATATCATTACAACAAATGTAATTATATCCGATACATAATGTTACCAAATTAAGCTTAAGACTAACTCAAAATTAATTGATTTAGAAAATGCTTAATCAATCTTTACCTGATGAAACCCAGGTTCATGAGTTAAACCAACACCGAGCTCTGCCAAGCACGAGAAAACCCTAGCGTCGCTTCCGTACAAGTGTGCGTACCTCACCAAGCACGAATCCAAAACCCTCGCCAAAACCTTAGCGAGCGAGTAGCTTATCGCGAAGCCTCCACCGCCAAACGCCATGTCGAACGAGTACTTCATGTTCTGCTCGTAGCTCTCCGAGTTGCTACCAACGTAGAACCACCGGGAGTGGTCGTACTTCGCTAGGGTTTTCACCAGGTTGTCCACGAAGAAAACGGTATCGTCGTCGCCGAACACGTACCACCGCACGTCCTTCTCATCGCGGTCCACTATCTCTTTCACCGCGCGCGCCACGCGGATCGCCGACCGGAGACCTCCACGGAACGTGTACGGGAACTGGGAGGTGTCAGCGGAAACGACGACCGGAGGGACGGTATCGTCATCGGAGGCGGCAACGCTGTCCAGGAAAGCGAACGCACGCGTGGAGTTGGGGGAGTACCAGAGGCGGAGGTAAGGCTTCCGTCGGGGCCAGGACTTGGACGAGGAGGCAATGGCGAACAGGAGATGTCGGCGCGTGAGCGGATAATCTGAGGCGCGCGAGATAATGGTCGGCGGCGCGTGGCAATCGCGGCGGTTGAAGAGGAGGTAGAGGATGAAGAGGAAGGAGATTATCAAGAGGAGGGTTTTGAGGCGCGAGGGATTCAGGGTTTTGGGCAGCGTTATTAGGCGCATTTTCAAGCAAGTGAGAGCGCGGGAGTGAGAGAAAGAAAGACAAAGATACCGGATTGTGCGTTTCAAGAAGGAAAGTCTGCCTTTCGTTGGCTTTTTCCAGGACATTAATGCAGCACGGATCTACCTGAGGAAGATTTTGATCCAACTTTCTCACTTCGGTTATTTCTTGTTTTGTTTTTGTTTTTGTTTTGGAATTCCAACAAACGGAATAGGAAATAGCAAGGGCCCGTAATTCTTCAAATCGTAGCCGTTCGTAGTAAATGAACGGTTAGAGATGCATTCACGTCATTAATTCTTTGAAAAAATAATAAAAAAAAGAAATGAATAGTCCGTTCACTAAATAAATATGAAAAACTCTTAGGATGCGTTTGGATTGCGATTTCTTATTTTAAACCAAATTGCAGTACATAAATTCGTTTAAGAACTGCGTTTTTAAAAATTATAATTTGAAAACATAGAAAATCTGTTTTTTCAAATCGCAAGTAAGAATGTGCTTTTTTGAAAATGCATATTTTTAAAAACTAATTTGTGATTTTAAAGGCTAACCTGCGATTTTGTCAAACGCCTAATTGCGTTTTTAAAAATCAATTTTTTCAAATCGCACTTTTTAAAATCACATATCCAAACGGACTTTTATACGACCTATTTGTTCATAAAGAAAGAAATTGTTTTGTTCAAAAGAGTCTAGTAAAAACTCTCTTACATATGTTGAAAACCTCTAACCGATCAACCATCGAAAAAACGATTCAGAATTATCGAATACCTAATGGTCCATTTGGGTGTTGAATTTTTTGAATAAGAATAATATTAGAGAATCTGTTTGCAGATTTCGAGGCAATGAAAATGTATTTGGATGTTGAATAGAATTCAGATTCTTTTTGAATTTATATTTGGGTGTTGAATTTAATAGTATGAAGTAATTGGAAATGATTTGATTGTATGAAAAGTTGTATATAATGATTAGTTTTAAATTTTTGAGATTAAAAAAAAATGTTTTTTAATGATAAGAAATGATTAGATTGTATGAAAAGTTATGTATAATAATTAGTGTTTTGAAAATTAATGTTAATAATATTGAAATAATCATGACATTTAAATATTTACATTTGAATATTTAAATATTTAAATTCAGGTTTTATTCAAATTTTTATTTGAGTTGGATGTTGGTTTTTGAGTTTTTAAATAAAATCCAATTAAAATATTGAAAAAGTTTCAAACCATACTGACAGTAAACATTGTTTTAAGGGTGATCAGATCAATCAGATCGTAAACTGATTTATATTTCTAAGGAACGAGAGGTATGACAAACTTTTTTAATGATTTGTTTAAATCACAGCCGTTATTTACAACTAACAACTGAGATTTGAGAAATTGCAGGGATGCTTATAACCAAGAGATTTATAGAATCGGCAAAAAATTATTGTACAACAACATTGTACAATTTATACACAATACAAGATACATAGGTAAGACCCATCACCACTCACATGAATCTCATCCCATGTATTTTGTATTATGCACAAGTTATACGATGTTGTAAATCCACAAAATCGTGCACAATCAGTTTTATATTTTATATTATCATATGTTTTGAATTGTATACATTATAGAATACGAATCATTTGCACCCATTGTGGATTAAATTGCTAATACGATATGTCGTGCGTCCACTGCTACCACTTATCCTTCTTCACTTTTCATGAAAATAAATAAATAAAAATTACGAAAACTTTACTGGATCTTTTTGAATTGTTGTTATTTTTGTAATTATTTATCTAAAATAATAATTGCATCATTGATCTTTTTGGTTGGCCTAAATTATAAATCACTCAATGTGGTATTAACATATAATCAGAGATTTTTGTGGTTGGCTTAATTTACAAATTGATTTTCGAAGTCAATTTTTGTTAAAATTTTTAACAAATTCCGTTAAACGTCACGTCAGTGCCAATAAGATGAAAACACGTGTTTATCTTAATAAAAAAAATATAAATATATTAAAAATAAATAAATAAACTTATTTTTTAAAAAAAAAAAAAAAAGAAAGAAAAAGGTGGCTACCGATTTGGGAGTGGCCTGGCCACCCCCAAAGGGTCGGGGGTAGCTGTGTGGGGCCGGACGTGGCCACCCCAAGTGGTCGGGGTGGCGTGGTGTCACCCCCAAAGAGATGGCTACCGGTTGGTAGCCACCCATTTTTTTTTAAAAAAAAAAAAAAAATTAAAATAAGTTTTATTTTTTTTTAAAATATATTTATATTTTTTTTTAATAAGATTTACACATGTCGTCATCTTATTGATGCTTACATGACATTTAATAGAATATGTCAAAAATTTTAACGGAATTTGACTCCAGAAATCGATTTGCAAATTAAGCCAACTACACGGATTTCTGAATTCATGTTGTAACACATGAAGTGATGTAATTTAGGCCAACCACATAGACTAATAGTGAAATTATCCCTTATCTAAACTTCAAAAACTCTCAATTTAATGTATCAATCTTTTAATCTCTTTTCAATTTCACATCTCCTTTATAATTTTTAGTTAAATTATGTTAATATACTCCTACTTTTTTTTAAAAAAAAAAAAAAATCAAAGATATAGGCATTGGTATTTTGCAAAGTTAAGTCATGACCAACGTCTAAATCTTTGTTATTTTTTATCCTTTTTTCTCTTAAAAAAAAATAACGGGTATTTTGAAAATTTTGACACCTCTCCATTAGAATTTAACGCAAAAATTATAACAGATTAATGTAATTGAAAAAGGTGAAAGCTAAAAACACTAAATTTGAAAGTTTTTTAAGTTTAGAAAGATAATTACAAATATAATAAAAATTTAAAGGGTTAAACACCTTTTTAGTTCTTGAGTTTTCACAACTTTATTTTTTAGTCCCTGAATTTTAAATTGCATCACAAACGGTACATCAATTTTAGGAAAAGACTGAATTCGTATCTTGATTAAATTTTTCGTCTAAAAACTAACGATCTGCTGCGTGTCAACCTCTGAGGTTGACACGTGGCACTATATAAAAAAAATTAAAAATCTTTAAAATTAATTAAAAATTAAAAATAATATATTAAAAAAATAAAAAATAAAAAAATTGAATTTTTTGAATTTTTTCTTTAAAAAAAAAAAGGGTGGCTCCCTTGGCCACCATGGGGTGGGCCGGCCACCCCCATTATGGCCAAGGGGGTGGCTGACCAGTTAGGGGTGGTTCGACCACCCCTTGGACAGAAAAAAATAAAAATAAATAAAAATAAAAATGGCAATATCGGTTTTGCCCTTGGGGGTGGTTCGGCCACCCTTAGATCAACCGGTCTGAGGGTGGCCGAACCACCCATGTGGCCTATGGAGGTGGTTCTGTCACGCCCCCGTTTAGGAAAATAAGGGAAACGCGAACTAAAAGATAAATAAATAAGTAAATAAAGACGGAGAGTTTCAAGACACAAGTAGTATTTCTATTTATACTAACTATGATAGCAGTATCAAAATTTTACACTGGGGTTCAAGGTTATTTACAACTCAAAAGTGAAGTGGTAAAGCAAAAGCTAGCAATCAACATTGCTAGAGAACCACCACATAAGTTAAAAGACTGAAATGAGTACAGTTTCCATCACAAAATATAACTGTACTATCATGATCTATCAGCTCTACAGTCTTTGTCCACGAAGGAGTCCCCAGGTACTAAAACTGCTACTATTTACAAATATCTACATCTTCTGTTAGTCCACAGTACAGTAAGTCCAGGTTGCCCACGGATGGGGCCAGATCTGTGGGTCACTGACTACCAGGAGTCCTACAGGCACTCCTCCCCTCAAGACTATGATATACACCTTCATCTGAAAATGGTTATAAGGGAAAGGGGTGAGTTCGACAACTCAGTAAGGAAATATCAACACCAGGAAAATAAAACATGATATAAAATCATTAATTATGCATAATGACAAAAATATCAAAATGAGCAATTAAGACAGAATTTATAAGTATAATTAACAGAACTTAAAAATAGATGAACAAGAAAAATGGCATGAATAATCAAATCAATTCTTTTTATTTTCTCTTTTATCCTTTAACTGTGGTTTAACCCTTTATAGACTCTACACCGCCAGTTCCCGTGAGCAGGGCACGTTGGCTATGTCCAAAGGACCTATAGACTCAGCCTGTCGTCACAGAGAAGAGTCGTCGGGTTGGGGATCTTCCCTAGGTGAAGGCCAACCCCGGCCGGTAGCACACACCGTGTTTTGGTATGCTTGCCTTGCTACCCTATATGGTACCGATCTTAACTGTAGTAGTGCCTCAGGATTTAAACAATTACTGCACATGAACGTTTTCTGTAATACTGTAGGCTCTGCTATAACTGTATACTTTACTTTAAAACTGTAAGAGCCGTTTTTATGACTATAGTCATGTGCAGACTTTAAACTTTAGATCCTCTTTTCTTTAAAAACTGTATTCATAAATAGAGTCATATACTTTGGAATGCTCTATAGTCATAACTTTCAAATGCTCTCTTTTTCATCATTGAAAGTATGCATAATTCATAACTTTGAAATGCTTTTGATCATATCTGTAATTATGCATAAATCATAACTTTAGAATGCTCTTAATCATATCTGTGAGTATGCATAATTCATAACTTTTAAAATGCTCTTAATCATAATTATAAAAATGCATAAAATTGCATGAATAAAAACATATGAGAAATAACAGCTTGGCATTTAAAATTTCACATAAATATAATGCTTTGTAAAATTTTCCCAACATTTTTCTCAAAAGTTTTGAAATAAAATATTGTTGGGATTTTTCGGTGTTGTATCCCCTTACCTTGATAGCCCTTAACGTCAGAGTTGTTTTTACCTAAATAAAACACAAAGGTAAATTTTATTAAGAGGATATTCTGAAGTTTAGATAGCCGTTATAACAGTTTATATAAACCTTAAGAATCTAAATTAGAGCTAATACTTACACTATCATTTAATTTATACCTTTTCTAAAAAATTTATTCTATCTAATTAACCAAAAATAATCCCATAATTAAAACAGAAAAAAAAAATACCAAACCTAGAGATAAATTAACTAATAAAACTTAAGTCTCAAAACTCTACAATTTCAACCCCAAACTCACGGGTCTACCCAAAAACACACCAAACACAGAGTTAACCAATACCAACCTAAACAAAATACTCCAAGAACCAAAACCACAGGGAAATCCAATAACTTAAACCGGTTAACACAACAAAACTCTAAAACAATATTATTTGGAACCTAAAGACTTCAAAGGCAATAATACTGAACCGGCCAAAATGACAATTCCGAAACAGGAAACACACGGCCAGATCCTTCACCAAAACTCAGTGGCCGAATAGCTCAAGGAACCACAAAACAAAACACCCATTCAGTTGAAACACTGCACACACAAAATCTGCCAAAATCATCAACATCCCAAATTCACGGCACACACCCCAGCTCAAACCAACCAGAATTTTTCTTGAACTAAGAATTTTCCCACAACTCAACCGGTTTACCCAAGAAATCTACTCCCAAAATCAAACCAAAATCAACCCAAAAATATAAAAGTACTAGGATTAAACTTACCCATGGAAAAAAAAAAAAGTTTTCTATGATATAGGTACCGGAAAACATCGCCGGAAAAAGTTCTCCGGTGACGTTGCCGACGCAGGGCCGTGGCCTTCCGGCCCAGCGGCGCCAACCGCCCAGTCCGGTGGCCAACCCACCGACTGGGTCTTCTACCTTCCTTCCCTCTCTCTCTCGGTCAACGCCCAAAACTCCCTCATCTCCACTCTCGTCTCCCTCTCTGATTGTGTTAGAAAGAAAAAAGACAAGAAGAAATAAACAGAGAAGGAAGGAGAATAGAAGAAGGAAAAGAAGAATAAAAAAAAACAAAATAAGGTGCTGTCTGCAAGGACACGCACGTTATTGAAGGAAGAGAAAGGAAAGAAAATAAAGATTAAAAAAAAGAAATAATATACATATGCCAAGAATATTAAAGAACTAGAAAACAAAACGAAATGCAGTAGAACTCAAAATAATACCTGCTGGTTTTGCTCTGGGTTTTGCAAGCTTTCTCAGTTCAGTGAAGAGGTGATGAAGTAGAAGAAATAAAACTCAAGGGTATTTAATATGGATAGAGTTGCGTACGTGTCTTGGAAGATAAGGCTTAAACAAAAAAAAAAAGAACTTGCAGATCCCGGCATTCACGGACAGCCATAATTAATCAGAAAAAATCTCATGCTAAGAAATCTCATGCTAAACAAAAAAAATTTCACACGTCCATCTGTACCGCCCTTTTTTTTTTTTTTTTTAAGCAACCTATTATCTAATCTTAAAAATGTTTTAATTATTATTAGGGTGTTATAATCTTCCCTCCTTATAAAAATTTCGTCCTCGAAATTTGCTTATTCTAAATAAACTAGCTACATTATCAAAATAATGACACTTAATCGCTACTGCATACCTCAAAATCTACAAACTCTCAATAAACAAGGATGGGTATTTCTTGCGTATCTCATCTTCTAATTCCCACGATACTTCTTCAATTTCATGATTTCTCCATAAAACTTTCACCAATGGTATACTTTTAGTGCGCAATTCTTGGACTTTGTGATCCAATAGCTTCACTGGAATTTCCTCATAGGTTAGATTTTCTTGTAACTGTAAGAGCTCATACTTGAGAACATGCGAGGGATCAGGAACATATTTCCTCAACATAGAGACATGAAAAACATCGTGTACTCCAGCTACACTTGGTGGTAACGCCAATCGATATGCTACCGGGCCTACTCTTTCCAAGATTTCGAACGGTCCCACGAAGCGAGGATTCAATTTCTTTTTCTTGCCGAATCTAGTGACTCCCTTCATAGGTGACACTCTAAGAAACACATTGTCGCCTTCTGAAAATTCTAGAGATCTTCGTCGTACATCTGCATAGCTCTTTTGTCGATCTTGAGCAGCTGACAATCTTCGTCGGATTAACACAACCTTATCCAAAGTGTCCTGCACAATATCTGGTCCTAAAATTCTCCGTTCACCTAACTCATCCCAATAAAGCGGAGAACGACATTTCCGCCCATACAATGCTTCGTACGGTGCCATCCCAATGCTAGCTTGAAAACTGTTGTTGTAGGAGAATTCCACTAAAGGAAGATAACGCGCCCAACTTCCACTGAAATCCAGTACGCAAGCTCGTAACATATCTTCTAGGGTCTGAATGGTCCTCTCTGATTGTCCGTCAGTCTGAGGATGATAGGCAGTACTAAATCGCAATTTAGTACCCATAGCTTCTTGTAAACTCTTCCAGAATCTGGACGTGAAACGTGGATCTCTGTCTGACACTATTGATTCAGGTACTCCGTGTAATCGGACTATCTCATGTATATATAGTTCCGTCAGTTTCTCTAGGGAATATTTTACTCTTATGGGTATAAAGTGAGCGGCTTTAGTTAATCTATCCACGATCACCCATATAGCATCGTGCCCAGCCTGAGTTCGTGGTAGTCCCACCAAAAAGTCCATAGCTATCGCCTCCCATTTACATACCGGTATCTCCAACGGTTGCAACAGTCCTGCAGGCCTCTGATGTTCTGCTTTAACTCGCTGACACGTCGAGCATCGTTCTACAAATTCAGCAACGTCTCGTTTCATTCCATTCCACCAAAAATAACCCTTTAGGTCACGATACATCTTCGTTCCTCCAGGATGCACCGAATATGGTGAGAAATGTGCCTCTTCTAGAATCAGCTTCTTTATTTCTTCGTCGTTCGGAACGCAGATTCTGTTTGGTATCTGAACAGCCCATCTGACGTGATATAAAAACCCAACCCTTTGTTGATCTTCTCTTTTAAGCGAGTAGTCTCATCATCTTGTTCTTGCGCTGTACGGATTCTTTCCAGGAGGGTAGGTCGAATCTCTAACTTTGCCAATAATGCTAGCGTTTCACCCTGAACAATTTCTAAATCGAATCTTTGAAGATCAGCTTGCAATTCACGTGGTAAGATGTTTAGACATGCGACTCCTCCTCTGGTCTTCCTACTCAATGCATCTGCGACAACGTTGGCCTTCCCAGGGTGATAATTGATTACGCAATCGTAGTCCTTTATTAATTCTAACCATCGCCTTTGTCTCAAATTTAACTCTTTCTGCGTGAATAAATACTTGAGACTCTTGTGATCGGTGTAAATTTCACATTTTTCTCCATAAAGATAGTGTCTCCAAATTTTCAATGCGAAAACCACAGCAGCGAGCTCCAGGTCATGTGTGGGGTAATTCAATTCGTGGTTCTTGAGTTGCCGAGAAGCATACGCTACTACCTTACCATTTTGCATAAGGACACAACCGAGTCCCCTTCTAGAGGCGTCACTAAAAATAATAAATACACCGGATCCTGAAGGAAGTGTTAAAATAGGAGCAGTCACCAATCTTCGCTTTAGCTCTTGAAAACTATGTTCGCAATCTTCAGTCCATACAAAACGAGTATCCTTCTTCGTTAGAGCAGTTAGCGGGCCTGATAGTTTTAAAAATCCTTCCACAAATCGCCGATAATAACCTGCCAAACCGAGAAAACTTCTGATTTCGTGGACGTTGGTAGGTCTCTCCCAGTTTACCACAGCTTCGACTTTCTTAGGATCTACCGTGATGCCTTCTTTAGAGATTACGTGTCCGAGAAAAGAAATTCTTTCAAGCCAAAATTCGCATTTGGAAAATTTTGCATAAAGTCGCTCATCTCTAAGCTTTTGTAGAACAATCCTCAAGTGGTCTTCATGTTCTTCTAGGCCCTTGGAATAGATTAAAATATCGTCAATAAATATCACCACAAATTGATCCAAAAATTCTTTGAAGACTCGATTCATCATGTCCATGAAGGCTGCTGGTGCATTTGCTAACCCGAACGGCATTACCAAAAACTCGTAGTGACCGTAACGTGTGCGAAACGCTGTCTTTGGTATATCTTCTTTTCTTATCTTTAGCTGATGATACCCCGAGCGAAGGTCGATTTTTGAAAACATTACAGCACCTTGTAATTGATCAAACAAATCATCAATGCGTGGTAACGGATACTTGTTCTTGATAGTAATTTTGTTGAGTTCTCGATAATCAATACACATTCGCATCGTCCCGTCCTTCTTCTTCACAAAAAGAATCGGTGCTCGCCACGGTGATACGCTAGGGAGAATAAATCCTTTGTCTATTAATTCTTGCAGTTGGGTCTTCAATTCTTTCAATTCTGCTGGTGCCATCCGGTAGGGTGCTTTGGATATCGGAGCTGTCCCTGGGGTTAGTTCAATACAGAATTCTAATTCTCTATCTGGAGGAAGTCCCGGAAGATCTTCTGGAAAGACGTCAAGGAATTCTTGCACCACTGGTATGTCTTCTATCTTCTTTTCCTCATGTGATAATTCTTTTATGCATGCTAGATAAACTTGGCATCCTTCTAACATCATTTGTTTGACTTGTATTGCTGAAATCAATTGCGGGGTATGGTTCACCTTAGTTCCAACAAATTTGAATTCGGTGTCGGCTGGTAGTCGAAAAATTATCTCTTTGTTGTGACAATCAATGACTGCATGATTGATTGACAACCAGTCCATCCCGAGAATGATGTCAAACCCCTCCATATCAAATACTATTAAATTAGCAGTGAGATTCCTCCCTTTAATACAAATCGGACAGTTCAAAACTATTTTCCTGCATGTCACAGCTTTACCTACTGGGGTGGCTACTAACACTTCTACTTCCATTGGTTCTATGCTAACATGAAACCTCCTAGCGTACTTAACTGATATAAACGAATGAGTAGCACCAGAATCGAACAAAACAACAGCCTTGCCAGTAAAAAGGGGTAGAATACCTGTAACTACTTCATTTTTGGTCTCTGTTTCGCCTGGCGTGAGTGCGTAAACTCTGGCTTGAGTAGCTGGTTTGCGGTTATCCATTATCTGCAACAGTACGGGGCCTCCTTTTGGGCAGTTTCGAGCGATGTGGCCTGGCTGTCCACATCGGTAGCAACCATAAATCCCCATACGACACGGTCCAAAGTGAGAGCGTTGACATTTAGGGCAAGGGGTGCGGGTTAAGGAACTCGATCCGTTCCCTCTCGGTCTGACTCCTTGATTATTACCATTCGGTATTCGTCTCCATCCGACTTGATTTTGATTCAACGAGGGTGCAGTCCTTTTTCGGGATTCTGCCATTGCCATAGCGTTCCTCTTCACACTTTCCTCGGCCAAAGAGGCCTTGTTCACTAATTCCACGAAGTCACCAATCTCTAGACAAACCACACGATCATGGATTCGGGGATTGAGACCTTGTTCAAATTTCCTCACTCGAATCTCTTCGTCAGCTACCAAATAGGGAGCAAAACGCGCCAATTCATTAAAACGAGCCGCATATTGAGTGACCGTCAAATTTCCTTGAGTGAGATCCATGAATTCCCGGGCTTTCGCATCTTTGAGAATCTTGGGAAAATATTGTTGAAGGAATTCTTTCTGGAATCGCTGCCACGAAATTGCTTCTTCGCTGCCCAGCTCTTGGATCAGCAGTACTTTCTTAGCAACCCACCAATTTCTGGCTTCACCCGACAATCGATATGTGGTGTACTGTACCTTTTGTTCTTCTGTGCAGCCAGCAAGTCGTAAAATTTCCTCCGCATCGATCAGCCAGTTCTCGCATTCCATGGGATCCCGCTTTCCATCGAACGAAGGAATTTGAAGAGGCTCAAAGCGTTTGAATGGACATCCACGTTCTTCTTCACGAGGTGCATCTCTCCTAAGATCGGTTATGGCCGTAACGAATTCTCTGGCCAAAGCCTGAAACATTTGTGTCATATTTTGGAAATTCTCGTTTCCGGAGCCTTGAGAAGATTCTTTGCCTCCTTCCAACATAATTCTGAAACGAGACATAGTTAGAATTCCTATATAAATACTCAATTACGTTAGTAGTAATGCATCTTAACCTAAGCCTGGGTCTCCATGTTTCCTAGGTTCTTATAGCAAGTCAACAATAGTTGACCTTGCTCTGATACCATGTTGTCACGCCCCCGTTTAGGAAAATAAGGGAAACGCGAACTAAAAGATAAATAAATAAGTAAATAAAGACGGAGAGTTTCAAGACACAAGTAGTATTTCTATTTATACTAACTATGATAGCAGTATCAAAATTTTACACTGGGGTTCAAGGTTATTTACAACTCAAAAGTGAAGTGGTAAAGCAAAAGCTAGCAATCAACATTGCTAGAAAACCACCACATAAGTTAAAAGACTGAAATGAGTACAGTTTCCATCACAAAATATAACTGTACTATCATGATCTATCAGCTCTACAGTCTTTGTTCACGAAGGAGTCCCCAGGTACTAAAACTGCTACTATTTACAAATATCTACATCTTCTGTTAGTCCACAGTACAGTAAGTCCAGGTTGCCCACGGATGGGGCCAGATCTGTGGGTCACTGACTACCAGGAGTCCTACAGGCACTCCTCCCCTCAAGACTATGATATACACCTTCATCTGAAAATGGTTATAAGGGAAAGGGGTGAGTTCGACAACTCAGTAAGGAAATATCAACACCAGGAAAATAAAACATGCTATAAAATCATTAATTATGCATAATGACAAAAATATCAAAATGAGCAATTAAGACAGAATTATAAGTATAATTAACAGAACTTAAAAATAGATGAACAAGAAACATGGCATGAATAATCAAATCAATTCTTTTTATTTTCTCTTTTATCCTTTAACTGTGGTTTAACCCTTTATAGACTCTACACCGCCAGTTCCCGTGAGCGGCGCACGTTGGCTATGTCCAAAGGACCTATAGACTCAGCCTGTCGTCACAGAGAAGAGTCGCCGGGTTGGGGATCTTCCCTAGGTGAAGGCCAACCCCGGCCGGTAGCACACACCGTGTTTTGGTATGCTTGCCTTGCTACCCTATATGGTACCGATCTTAACTGTAGTAGTGCCTCAGGATTTAAACAATTACTGCACATGAACCTGCAAATAGTAGTAAAGTAAACCTGCAAATGGCCAGAGACATTTCGTAGAGGACTGAAAGAAAGGTCACCGGGTTCAATTTGAACCGGATTGGACCAGGTCAAAAAACTTGGTGCAAAAACCAACGCTTGGGCTTAACTAGCTGATAATCAAAGACCCAAATGAAAGTTTGCTGATAAAAAGGGAAAAGGAAAAAATTAGGGATAACTACACTTCACCCCCCTGATTTATCCACGGTGTGGCGATTTACCCCCCAATGTACGAAAATTGGTACATGACCCCCCCGAACTTGCCAGCGTGTAACAAAATCGACCTTCCGTCCAGTTGCCTGTCTGTTTGGACGGAAAGTGTGTCATGTGCATGGCACGTGACCTTTTAATGCATTTTACCTTCCAAAAATACCCTCGTTTATTTCAGCCTTCTGAAAGCACGTGAGCATCAGCAGCAACCCGAGTTGGTCCTCAGTCCCGTCACCGACGTTGCTACAGCACGCGACGCACAGCAAATTCACGAGCGAGAGGAAGATTTTGCTGGCAAGGAAGATTTTGGCGGGACTAAGATTAGCACTGTCAACCTCTACACCGTTGTGGAGAAATCTATCTACAACGCATTGACTGAGGCTTTTATCGCTGAGGCTGCCGCCAGGAACATCACGAGGGTGGCTTCTGTGGCGCCATTTGACGTCTGTTTCAGCTCCGACAACATGTTTAGCACGCGTCGTGGGGTGTCTGTGCCGACCATCTATCTTGTTTTGCAGAACAAGAATGTTTATTGGAGCATATTCGGTGCCAACTCGATGGTTCAGGTTAGCGAGGATGTGCTGTGCCTTGGAGTTGTTAATGGAGGTGAAAAGCCAAGGACTTCGATTGTGCAGGTTTTTACCTTTGCTATTAATGGAGGTGAAAAACCAAGGAGTTGTTAATAAACATACACAGTCTGTCATGTGCAGGTTTTCACCTTTGGAGGGACTAGAAGCTGGTGCCATGGTTACGTGCATGTGCGGGTAATCTGCAATTACGTGCAGTTGTTAATCAGTAAAACAAATTAACAATCAAGAGGAAGAATTGGCCAGTTACGTGCAGTTTTTATAATTATAAATCTTTATGTTTTCTTCCCAGTTAAGTGCCTGGGTTGATAGAACGTGGATTCACGTAGCACATCTCGCCACCATCATGTCTTGAAAACATTGTAACCCTGCAAACAACAAAACATACAAAACAAGAGTCTCTGTTCGACTCTGTTTTTCATTGCTGCAACAGAGCTCCAACTCAACATCATCAACCTAGCTTCTTCTTCCTCACATAAAGTCAACAAATATCAACTTCATGTGAAATTTTTCTGATTTGGCGTGATCTCAGGCGTGGCTCGGCTGAGCTACCGGAAGGATTTGAGGAGCAAACCAGAGGTCGTGGGGCTGTTTGGACGGGTTGGACGCCTCAGTTAAGGATATTATAAGTACGTCAAAATATCACGTACTTATTTGACTATATCACGTACTTATTTGACTATAAGTACGTGATATTTTCTAGTTTTTTGTCGATTTCAACGATTTCATGCTGTTGGTAACGATATGAAAGGGCTGTAAGTGCTTTTGACGATGAAAATGCATGGAGCCTACTCCTAGATCCTCAATTTATTACTCTGCTTTTGGTTGTTTTGAACTCTGCTTTGGGTGTTATCATGCTCTGTTTTGTGAACGTCAAATAGAGGACGTGGAAAACATGGATAGAATGCCCTGCAGGGAACTTATATATATATATATGAGTGTTCTTTAATATGAACTTCGTGTTTCAGCCAAAATCATGTGTTGATAGTCCTCTAGAGAATTGGCTTCAGGGAAATATGATTGAGAATATCGCTGTAACATCAGCACTTGCAAAGTAGCATTGCAAGACTAGAGAGTACTAGCACATTAGGACCAACATCCCTTATGAGTTCGTGAATAACCAGTAGAATCTGTAGCTTTCTCTGACGAAGAATCAAAGCAGCTAGAGAAAATAAGGTAAGTACAGCTTCTTCAACTCCACAGACCTGATCTGGTTTTTTATTCCACCGATAGTTATTAGACTGCCCATGGAGATTGACGGACCAAGGATTGATAGCTCGGTTTTTGGAAGAGAAGCAGGCAGAGTTGGGTCGACGTGGGCGAGTAGTTGGCGACGGCACGGTGCTATTTGCATACAAATTTGCCAGTGGGCTTGACACATCTCGAGCAGGAACAAGACAAATGATTTTTTTTTTTTTTTGTTTCCTTTTCTTTCTACCGATTCACTTCAGCCCACTGCCCATCCCTCAAGAAGGAGACGTTCTACCAAGAACGAAGATGCATGCTGCGCAGGAGGTTTGAACCGGGTATTTGGTGGGTTTGAACCGAATATAAAGGTTGATGGGGATAGGGGTATTTTGGGAATGATTTTTGCTTAAAACGTCACGTGACTTGCACGTGACCAAATTTCCATCCAAATTGACGGGTGAGTGGACAGAAGGTATAACTTGCCACACGCTGGCAAGTTCGGGGGGGTCATGTACCAATTTTCGTACATTGGAGGGTAAATCGCCACACCGTGGATAAATCAGGGGCGTGAAGTGTAGTTATCCCAAAAAATTAATAAGGGAGAAAGAGGTAGATTTGGCATATTCTCTCAGTCCAATGAGCCTCAAGGTGTAAGACCTTTAAGCTTTTGGTATAACTTGTGATTTAACACTCAAATTCAACAAATAGCAGCTCCAATCCCCTTATTTATTCTACTTTTCTATTTACAAATGAAAACTTTTAACTTTAATGAAGAGGAAAAATCAAATTTGGTCCTTACATTTTCATGCAGTTTTCAATTTCTACACAAAGGCTAGTTAATTTTGCAAAATGTTAGTCTAACTTGCATTAAGTTTGCAAAAGAAAAAGTTAATGACTTTTAAATGAGATGGCAATTTATAAACCATAAATTTTTGGAAGTCTTGTCCTCTTTCGACATTTTCTTGACATTATCTATATTATGGTATCAATGGAAGTTGATAGGAGACCCAAACTCAACAATATTTTTCAAACTTTAAGGTCATTTACCAAGGATTCAATGTAGCCACAAACAATTATCAAGTAGAAAAAATTGATAATAGAATAATCAAACCCAAAATCTATGACAACAAATGTTGTAAGGTCTAAGTAGTGATGCTCAAACATTTATAGACATCATTCAATTAGTGTCACCAATCAAGTATCAGCAAAAAAAAATTAACTTTCTTTTTATGAAGAATTTACCTTTTTATGTAATCCTTTTTTAATTTTTTTTTTATAAGTACATTTTCATGTAATCCTTACCCCATTTACTTTGTACAATGTAATGATGCTCATACTCTGATGCATAAGGGACTAATAAGATTACTCTAAAGAAATAAATAGTACTAGTACCTAAGGGAAAATGAATAAAAAAATCAATTGTAGTAAGCAGTTGATCAGTGCTTTAATCATGCACCTCTTTTCTATGTTATTTTTCTGAATATGATTTTGTTGCCTATGAAATTTAATATCCTAACAACTCCTTTTATAGCCATCTCTTTTATGTAGCTCCTTTAAAATCTCCAAAGTGGTATAAATGGATTCTTCAAGTTCACGCTTGGATAAAGAGGGCGAAATTGAATCTCCGTATACACATATTCCAAATAATGATGCTTTAACCCACCAAGATGATCCTCAAAATGGTTAGGCTTTTCACTTTTGTTTGTGTTATAATTTTGCTTTGACCCAACAAGATGGCTTTTTGTTTTGTTTTGTTTTTGGTGTTTTTCTTTTTCTTTTCTTGTTTTTAAACTTTGTATCATTTTTTGGATAGATGTGGGTGAAACAATTGAAGAACCAAATGAATTATTGACATTTAGTTCGAAGGAAGAGTTGAATGATAATGAAGACAACGTTGTATTATTGGAGATGATCGACGGGGATGAAAAAGTTGAAGAACCTAAGACGTCAATGATATTTATTCATTAGATGAAGTCATCTCATATTATAGGAAATTTGCTAAGCAAGCTAGTTTTGGTGTGCTGACAAGAACCACAAAAAACAAAAAAAATGGTCAGCCAAGATATAAAGTCCTTACATGTAGTCGTGAAAGTCGAGACCGAACTAACACAAGTAATGCTGCTAAGCCAACTCCAACAACTATTAGGACAGGGTGTCATGCTAGGATTTATGCATCGGCATGTATGGATGGAACGTGGTTTTTGAGTAAAATTGTGCTTGAGCATAATCATCAACTAAGCCCTGGCAAAGCAAGATTTTTTAGAAGCAATAAGATTATAAATGATGCTGCCAAAAGAAGGCTTGAGCTAAATGATAGAGCAGGAATACGTACCAGTAAGAATTTTAATTCATTGGTTGTTGAAATGGGGGGGGGGGGGTTAGAGAATGTTTCATTTGAAGAGAGAGATTGCCGAAATTATATCAAAAAGGCAAGAGAGCTTCGTCTTGGTAAAGGAGGTGCTCAGGCACTTTGTGAGTATTTCTGTAGAATGCAAAACCAAAATAGTGGCTTCTATTATGTGATGGACATGAATGATAATTGTAGGTTGCGAAATGTTTTTTGGGCTGATGCAAGAAGTAAGGCAGCGTATGAATACTTCAATGATGTTGTTACGTTTGACACGACGTATTTGACCAATAGATATGACATGCCCTTTGCTCCTTTTGTAGGAGTGAATCATCATGGCCAGTCTATAATTTTAGGAGCGGGACTAATATCAAATGAGGATACATACACATTTGTGTGGTTGTTTAATTCTTGGTTGAGGTGCATGTAGGGTCGAGCTCCAAGAGCAATTATGACAGATCAGGACAGGGCTATGAAAAATGCAATAGCAAGAGTTTTCCCTGAAACTCGACATAGATATTGTCGATGGCACATTATGAGAAAACTCCCTGAAAAGTTTGGAACACATGCTAATTTTGATGCCATTAGGAGAGCCCTAAATACTTGTATAAATGATTGTCAAACATGTGAAAATTTGAGGAAAATTGGAAAATTTTACTTGAGAGTTATCATCTTCAAGATAATGCATGGTTGCAGGGATTATATAGTGAGATGACTTTTTGGGTGCCGGCATACTTGAAAGATACATTTTGGGTGGGAATGAATACCACACAGCGAAGTGAAAGTATGAATGCATTTTTTGATAATTACGTACATGCATAGACCACTTTGAAAGAATTTGTTGATCAATTTGATAGTGCATTGAGGAGAATGGTCGAGAATGAGGCACATGCTGATTTTGATTTTTTTAATCGCATGATCCCATGTATAAGCCACTTTCATTTCGAGAAGCAATTTCAAGATGTTTACACAAATGTAAAATTCAAAGAAGTTCGTGAGGAGTTTGGGAAAGTTATGTCTTGTAATAACCATCATCTCAAAAGTGAAGGTGTAATTTCTACCTATGAAGTGAAGGAATATGTTGTCGTTGGAAGCCACATGGTAGAAAAAACATTTCTTGTTTACTTGAATGAAGATGAATTTGAAGTGAAGTGCACCTGTGCATTGTTCGAATTAAGAGGCATCTTATGCAGGCATTCTATTTCTGTGTTAGTGACAAAGAAAGTGTACTCTCTGCCAGCAAAATATTTTCTTGACAGATGGAGGAAGGATATAAAGCGAGAGTACTATATGATTAAGAGTAGTTTTGATGCTTGTAGTGATAATCCTAATGCTAAAATACATGACAAGATGAAAAGGACTTTTGAAGAATTGGTATCGCTCACATCAGGAAACATGGAACATTGCATGGATGTGATGAATAGTATTGATAAGTTAACAGAGAAATATCGTGCCTTAAAGCTTGTGCCCAATCACTCTTCCCATCACACTTCGGTTGCTATCGCATCTTCAAGCTGTAATGAAGTCATTGAAGGTAATAAAAAGGTGCTTAGTCCTATTAAGGTTAAGCGTAAAGGAAAGCCACGGTCAAAGCGAATGGTATCCGTTATAGAAACAGTGGCCAATAAGAAACGAAAAAAAACAGGTTGGTACATTTTTTTCCCTTTTACTTACAAACATGTGCACTTCCCCTCATAGATTTCTATTGCGTTTGCTTTTTGTTTGAAACACTTTCATATAATTCTTTTATTAATTATAGACCTCCAAATCAACAAAAGATCAAGACACGACATGTCAAACTTCATTGCCTTCTACAGCTCACGATCAACGTAGTCATATAATTCATTTTCAGGTAATTATTTGATATTTCATGTACTTAGTTGTATCTATTTGATAGAAGTGGTTGAATTGAAAATTGATTTATGGGTTTATATTTATTTGATATTTCACGTACTTATGCAGGATTCCTAGTTTCATCATCGACAATGGCTCAACCCTTGGGTGGTCACCATGAAACTGTTCTTTCTCATGTATAATTTGATTTATTTTTTATTTTTTAATTCATTTTGCAGGCATTCCATTTATTTGGTTTCTATGTTAGGATTTCTTATGCGTACAATTTTCTCACAAACCATGAAATTTCTCATATATGTATTAGGTGAATTTACCGGTTGATCCAACAAAGGAGTTGTCCATATTGGTAAGCCAACACAAATATGAAGAGGCTTTCAGTACAGCCATGTGTCAATGTGATGCATCACTTGTAAACTGGCTATGCTCTAAGGTGAAGTTGTGTATATTATATTATGTTAGTTAATGAAATTTATTTATTTAGAACTATGTTTATTGAAGTTGATATTTTTAGGTTGATCTACGGTGGGTTTTGAGTGTGGATCCTCTCCCTTTAAGCGAAGTAGTGTTGCTCCACCTATTGCGGCAATTAACCTTTTGTGTCAATAACTTAGCCCAAAAATTTGCTTGGATGACATATGTTATTAATGCCATAATCCCAACTGACCCGACGATTGCAATGCATGTGCAGCTCATCTATAATGAAGTATATGGCATACTTTACCATCAACGTACCTTGCCCACAATTACTTCTGCAGAGCTTTCAAGTATCCAACGTCTAATGAATGTCATTGCTCTCACATTAGGAAATCATGTATGATTTTTATAGATGGTGATTAGGTTCCTTGAAAGAAATTTTGAGTTTTGGTTATCAAATAGTTTTTTGTTCTTTAATATTCTCTCTATTGTGTATATGAAGAATTATATGTAGTTTTTTGTATGAACAAATTGGGGGTGAAAATTTCTATGCAAAGCTCAAGTTAGAAGTTTGGAGATATATGAATAGTTATGAAAAATTTTGTGTGAATTTTGTGGAGAAAGGACCAAGTAGAGTAGACCATAATAAACTTATATAGGTGCTTTTTTTTTGCTTATGACCAAAAGTTATCGAGCTGTATAATTTTTTTTTTTTTTTTTTTTTGTATTTGGATTTTTGAATAAGAGATGAATCTACAAATTAAAAAATGATAGACGAGTTGGCAACATGTGTTGGTTTTTCATGTAATAAGTGCATCCATATAAATTGGTTATGAAATATGAACTCCTGGGTGAAGACATACTATATATTCTGTTAGAAACAATTTGAATGGTCGATTTGGTCAAGATAACCAATAATTGTATTATCATAGTTGTAGTCTATACATTTGAGTAGTTTGTAATCGAGTACAATAAGTAACTTCACATTTGAATTTACAATTCAAGATATAACAGCTAGAAGATAATTTGCTAAACTCAAATTCACTTTATTCTTGATTGAATTATCCAAACGACCACAAAACCAATATATTACATCACATGATCAAGCAAGTTTTCATTTTTTATAGAAAAGATGATAGCATTGCCTCATCCGAAGTTCCACAAAGATCAACACACTTGTGGGTAGGATGGCCTTTCTTTGTGCTTGGTGACTTGGGACATTGAAAGACTGGCATGAGCTTTGAAAAATTGAATCGTCTCGTAGAGTTCATCACAAATAAGTCCAGTCCATAACCACTGAACTGCCATCTAATAGGATACCTGTAACAAGCAGGACAACAATAAAGTTACAAACAACATACAAAACATATCCATAAAACAAATTCAGGTAAGCAATAAATGATTTGTTCCTACATAGTCCACACTGCACAAAGAAGTAGAAACATTGCAATACTTGCCAATACTTGCATCCATTTCATTTTATCATCCCAATAAATGATTTGTTCCTGCATAGACCACCCTAGCTTGGTCAATGGCGTAGGTATGTTTTAAATGCCTAGTGCGTCAACTTCAGTTTTCAAAGTTCTTTATTAACAATTCCATTAATGAAGCTAGATAAACCATATCTTCCACCTGAAAGAAATGAGCATTGTCAAAGTGGTGTTATTTTTCTTTTTACTGAATTTTTGATCATTTAGTTAGTTTGATTACAAATGGTGAAGCTCTTTTCCTGTTTGAAGTATATAACCATGTTTGACTTTATAGAATATCTCCTTCCTTCCATTGATAATATAATCCATGCTTTAAAATGAAGATGCCTCCTGGGTGCTAGATTTTTGAATAAATCCATTATATGACACAATTTAATGAAAAATAATGGTAAAAGGGAGGCAAAACTAAGAGTTTATTGAACCCTTTGTGATATGAGACATTTTTCAACCCTTTTGGTATCCTTTTTCTGAGATTGCTGAGTATTGGAGAAGTTCCAAACCATCTAAACATGGTTGTAGAGCCACCTATAGGATTGGCTGTACTTTTCTGGCACATCCCACACCCCACAACTTCACATAAAGGTAAGTTAGGTAACAATGGTAAAGGGGTAAACTTTTTTTTTTTTTTTTTTTGATAAGTGGTAAAGGGGTAAATTCTTTTCATATCAATTTCGATTAGATTTTATCCTCGTTTCAAAGATTGTTGGGTCATCCCAAATTCTTTGTATAGAGATCTTTAATGTAAAAAACATGTTTCTTTTTAAGGTTCTTAGTTTTTTGAAACTAAAACATTCACCTATTGTGTAAACTAGTCATTTTCTCAAATAACCTATTTATGCCAGCCTAGGAGAAACTGCTTTAACCCCACCAAAACCAAAGCACTCCTTAGACCCATAATGGTGCTCAATTCATGAAACTTTCAACCACAAAATACCCACATCAATATTAATGCTCAAGTTGATGCAACCAATCAAATTCAGAAAAGCACAATATGCAAAACATATCCATAAAACAAATTCAGGTAAGTAATAAATGATTTGTTCCTACATAGACCATACTGCACAAAAGAACCCATAAATATTGTGAATACTTGCCAAAACTTGCATCCATTTCATTTTATCTCATCCATTTAATTTCAACATAGACCACACTGCCAATACTTGCATCCATCCTTTTAATTGACATATATACAATTGCACACAAGTAGGCAAACATACGTAAAATGTCAAATCGAGATAAAAAGAAGTTTTGAGCAAAGAATGAACATTTCACTAACCTTCCTGCAAGGAAAAATATATAATCAAATGCAATAAATACAATTCTCTGCGTACAACCCATGACAAATTAGTGGAAATAAAGCATGAGGCAGGAACCAACACAGTAGTAAAAATAACATAAAATGCCTTGCACTAATCGCATAGTACTAGTCTTAAATCCATTACCATCTGGAAACACAAACCGCTGTTCAGTTCCAAAAGTTGAAAAACATACAAAGATATATAACATGTTGGGGGAAAGTTGTGGGGAGGTAGTACACGAATCATTTCTCTTCTCTCAATATAAAGGATTGTTGAACATGAAGTTTAGTTGGGCAAAGATGGACAAGGATCCTCGTCGTTTTAAATGAAGTTAAAAAATATTTATTTCATAATTACGATTTAAAGTTTAATTGTACATCATTGATGATTATGATTTTATATTATTTAATTTTTTAAAAAAAAACGTGTCAATATTAACGCCGAACGTATCTACTTTAAATATCACCATACATTGATACGTTAAAATTACATTTGGTACGCGAAATGACTATTTCATAAGAAAAATGAAAAGCTTTCATTTGAAATAAAATAAAGGAAAAAAAAATACAAAATCAATCCTTCTCGTTTATTTGGTTTACAATTATTTTCTGTGTTATCTAAATGAACTCAAAAATTCTTAAGTATGTAAAAAAACAAATCACTCATTGAACTATGGAGAGCCGCTGTAAATTAGGTAAATACTAGAAGAGATTTTTTATTTATTTTTTTAACATCTCAATCTTTCAAAGTCATACTTGTAGCTGTCGGTGTTTAATTTAAGGCTACAAGTGAGTCGGTACAATCAAACAAAGACAGCTGATTGTTTTGACTGGTTCAGCATTCCAACAAATAGCACAAAGCCACAAGATCTCCATTGAACAATAATTATAAAAGAGTCTATACAAAACCCATTTTAAAATTTTAAAAAAATATATAATAATAATAAAAAAAAAGTATTGTCTACCCATCAATCCGTCTCACATTTACTAGAATCTCTATCTATCTATCTAAGCCTATTTTTCTCCACTACTTTTTAAAAAATCAAATATTGTTAGTCACAATCTCACTTTGGATGGAATATAAAAGCCAAGAAGCTTTCAAGTATCGACCACACATGTGGACTCATGTACCAACGCTAAAACAATTTGTGGACAAAGAACATCCTCTTCACTCCCGGCTTGCCACGTACACCCCCCAATGAAATATATCATATATGGGGTCCAAAAAGGAATGGGCAACAAACAACCAAGCTTTCCAAGAAAAATAAAATCAGTCAAATCAATTTCTCACCTCTCGACTTGTCCTACATGCAAAGAACTCTATTGTGAAGTTGGTGGGTCCCCAAAAATAGGACCCTTTAAATCTTGTCCATACAACAAAGTTTCTTCTTTCCAACCCCAAATTGACTTGGTAACCACTCACTCAACAACAGATTTCATGGCTCAAACACAACCCCCCCTTCAATCATCCCTTATCTTTTTCCTATTTTGTCAAATTTAGTGGAGTCACACATTCTCCATTCTCTATTCTCTTTAATTACTATAAGGACCCTTTGCCACTATCAATTAATTACATCCTAGCTTAGTGTATCTTCAACTCTACATTATTAATAATAATAATAAAAATAATTCCAAGTATTTTTCTCCGCCATAAGTTTAGAGTACTCCATCCTCCTTGGAGCGTGTTCAACCTCGCAATTTTACATACAAAATGCGTTCTTTAAACAAAATCATAAAAAATGTCTTACTTTAAATTTATTATTTTTTTAAACCGCACGTTTTGAAATATCTAAACCAAAAAAAAAAACTCTTAACCTGACCAAAACCCTAAAAAAAAGCTAGAAGACAAAAAACAATGGCTTTATTTTGTTATGCAATGGCATTGATGCTATTATGTTGAAATTCTAGGGCAGAATTCACCTTCATGACCTCAATGTGAAATATCTGGCCAAAAATGAAAGAAGCTTCGTGGAAATAATATCAGCATCTTCATTCCTACGTTCCTATAAAAAGGCTACCTTCCTCCAACTTCAAGGCCATGCCATATTGAGTTTCTAAGAATGTGCAAAGGTCTAGAAGAGGGGAAGATAGGCGGCGTCCGCCGGCTGCCACCAAGCCCCCAAGATGATGTTTCGCCTGATGCCGCCGACGGGTTGGTGCCCTGCGAGCTCTGTGGCTCAAGGGCTTCACTATATTGCCAAGCTGACGACGCTTATTTATGCAGAAAATGTGACAAACGGGTTCATGGGGCTAATTTCTTAGCCCTCAGGCACATTAGGTGCTTCCTCTGCAACACGTGTCAGAACCTTACGCAGCGGTATCTCATCGGAGCTTCGGTCGAGGTGGTGCTTCCGACAATGGTGAGCTGGACAGAGAGATCAAGCCAATGTAATCCCAACCTTGAAAAACAGTGCCCAAGAAAGCTGAAAAGGCCTTTTCTCTTTCTTTGATTTCAAACTTTGTAATTTTTTCTTTTGGTTATGATCGAGCTTGTGTCTTTGATTTTGTATCAACATAGAATTTGTTTCTCTGAGGTACTGGACATAGAGTAGCGTATTTCATAGGTTACTGGAATACATGCAGGATACATATGGGGAATTGTGGGAGAATCAAAGTCACTAGTCTTTTATGCATTTGTATCCTCTCCCATTCAAATGAACTGGATCCCCTCCTGTTCATGAACTTTATCATCTTTTTATCGTTTGCAATTGCATATGTAAAAAACTCCAACCAAATTTTCAGTAATTTGCTGTTTAAAATGCTAGCAAATCAAGCAGTAAATATAAAAAAGTTTATATGAAATCTGAATATCGAAATGGAATAGAGCGAGAGTCAGCTGCTCAAAACCTGCTTAAACAGATCGATAAATTTTTGAAAGACTTTCTCACATTTACTGGACGACAAAATTACTGAAAATCTTTATCCGTACAAATCATGATTAAGGGTTTATATTTAGTGGCATGGGTTGTTTTTTATAACATATTTACTGTAACGAATCAATTATGCATATCTTTTATTCGATCTTCACAAGGATGGTAGCATGGTGGACAAAAATCAGCCTCACAATAACCAAAGGTAATTATCATTTCAAAGACTTCATAGTTAATTGGAGGAGCATTTTGACTTTGAATGAGGATTAATTTGATATAACATCTTCGATCCCTCTCTTTAATTAAAAACATAAATTTATGATTCGGATATATATATATATATATATATTAATTACTTGGTTAAGTAACTATCATTCCAAATAAGATATATTTTTTTTTTTTGACATGTCACACAAGGGAGGGAGTGAGAATTCGAACTAGTGACCTCCGCTTTATGAGGCGTGGACTCTAGCCTATTGAGCCATCGGGGATCATTCCAAATAAGACTTAACTTGTGTGTATCAAACAAGAATTTAGGTTAGAAAAAAAATATAGAGTCATAGACCAGTCATTGACAGTGAGAGCATGGGACACCACATACTAGCTAAAATAATGAATATGAGTAATGCTAGGACCGTTATTTAATCTTTTTAAAGTTGATTTACTTTTAAAATTACCATGAGATTTTGATCTAATAACAATTTTAAAATTCACATAAACTTTGAAAGATATTAGCTGAAATAATCAATATATACCTTTAATCCGGTTGGAGCTCCTAACCGAGCCATTTTACTCTTGTATACCGCCTTATGCGGCTCTTAAAAAGGCTCGGATATTTTTTGGATCTATGGTCTATAGTTCGTGTTTCTATCTGTATATATATTGTCTTTTTCCGTTTGAGTTTTGCTGTTGGGAGCCCACCGGGTTTAATTTTTCATGTTTCCCTTGTCCCTTTGTTGAATGGTATAAAACAAAAAACAACATGGCCCCATCTATCTGCACCGCATGCTGCTGAACATATCTCGTATTTTGTACAAAAATGCATGGTGGGTATATATACATAACAGGAAATGGCCTCATCACGGAGGATGAGTGAAGGATATTGATTGATCTCATGATCGATCATGGCATCAATTCTGATGATTGCTCAAATTCATGACCCATTTCGTTCTCAATGCATGCCATGCAACACATAAAATAATAAACCATTCAATTCGAGAGAGATGTCCCGACAAATCCTTAACCGGAAGCAACATCACACATTTTTAAATTTGTTCTGGTTAAGAATGATGTTGGTAGCACCGATTAACGACAAAATTAAATGACTTTCATTGGAAGGGAGTGATTAGAGTGGGGAATACACTCAGCATCGTAACAATGCCTCCAAATATATGTGGTGGTCCGTAGTGTAATTATATAGTTTCTGAAAAATCCTACTTATTGTTTATGAGACTCAAATTTAATGGAATTTGCAAAAATATTCATGTCTGAATCTTTGAAAAATTTTATAATTTTTTTTTTAAAAAAATAAAATAAAATAACACGGGTATTTTAAAATTTTTGATAGGATTTAACGAAAAATTCTAACGGATGATTGAAAAATGAATACCCTAAATTGATATTTTTAAAAGTTTGAGTATTTAATTACAAAAGTGATGAAATATCAGGGATTATAAGTGAAGTTTTCCTAAGTCTTCCCGATTCGAACCCTTTCGGCATTAACCCTTCTTCCACATCTTAAACACCAAACAATAAACACACCACATCAAAACACTCCTACCCATACAAACAATCTCTTCTTTTATCCAACCCTAATTTTACACTTCTCCCTTTTTTCCATCAAATCACAACACAACAGCAATCAACACTATTATCATCTCCTAACTAGCATAACCACAACTTCAAACTTACACTCACCACCTCAAATTCCCAAATTCAACTTTATCACACAACCTCAAACCAAAACTCCAAAAATAATAACAGATAATGAATAAGTTCATCAACACCAACTATTATTGAACAAAACTAAGGGTGCGTTTAGGATTGCGATTTCGTAGAGAAAAAGTACGATTTTAAACCAAATCGCAGAAAATGAACCGTTTGGAAACTGCGTTTTTAAAAAATTGTGATTTAAAAATGCAAAAAAAATGCTTATTCAAATCGCATGCAATGTATTGCTTTTTTAAAAACGCAGTATTTTAAAAGGTTAACCTGCGATTTTGTCAAACGCTTAAATGAGTTTTTAAAAATCACTTTTTTAAATCGCACATTTTAAAATCGCTATTTTTAAATCGCACTTTTTAAAATCGCAAACCCAAACAAACCCTAAACCATAAACTCATGAACAAGAAAACCGATTAGAGCTTTTACCTCTTCAAGCTTCTCTCTCTCTCTCTCTCTCTCTCTCTCTCCTCTCTCTCTCTCTCTCTCTCTCTCTCTCTCTCTCTCTCTCTCTCTCTCTCTCTCTCTCTCTCTCTGTGTGTGGCTAAACGAAATGAAAATCCTACATTTCTATGTTTTAAACTTCAATTTCTTATGTTTAAACAACCCCGTTTAAACATAATTTTACGCCATTAGAACCCGATGCATCAAACTATAGTAGATGGCTGTCAAATCTCACTTAACTTGCACGTGTGAAAGACTTGTACCATTGATCTTCATGTGCCACTCCCGCACGCGGTGAAACGTGGAGATGCCACCTTATTCGAATAGGGCACTTTGTGCATTCAAACACCGTCAACTCAACTTAGTGACACGTGGAGTTTCTGTCCCGTGAATGTGGTCTAATTCTGTTCAAATTAACGCCACTACTCAAATTTGAACACTCTTAACTTTAACTGAGGAGTTTCTCCCTCTCTCTTTTTTTAATCAAAATGCCTACGAGCCCAACTATGCTCAATCTATTTCCATCAGAATATGTAATTAATTTATTATTTTAAATATTTAAATTTCCATTCATATTTTCTTATTAGCATTTTTTTACCACTAGTGTTACATAATCTAAGCTAAACCAGCCTTTGTTGCTAATATTACATGTTAGGGATGGTGGCTCATATTCTGAAGTAACACTAGTATCTAGTATAAAGGTTAGGTTAGGTAAGGGTATATAGGAAATTTCAATGTACATCTAAGTTGTACCTCTATCCTTTTTTTGACATGGTAAAACTAGTTGTTTCGTCCTATGGACGTAGGCACATTTGTCGAACCACATAAATTCTGTTTTTTTTTTTTTTTTTTTAACATCTTTATTTTTCATCTCGACAATTCTAACATTCCATGCCATTAATCAGTTACACTTGTCGCTTGCCTTTCGGAAATTTCAAATCCTTGGATTTCATTGCCATTGTTATAAAGGGAGCAAAAAAAATTACAACATGCTGCCCTCTCAGAACTTAACCCACTTTTGCCAAAGTTGTGAACACTAGACCAGCATTTATTTATATCTTCATTTGGTCTTCTTTTGGTGCAGATGAAATTGATTTCTATTCTTTCCATGCATATCAAAGTATCATAGGTCAGAGATTTACTCAAAGTGCCCAATTGGTCCATTCATATATACCTGAGAACACATTTCCTTGGACTAGGCATATGCATCCTGTCATTCACTTTAAGCAAATTCTTTCTACATTCATAACAAATTTGCTGCTTATGACAGTTACTGTTCATTCTTTCATATTCTGATTATGCTCAACCCCTTCAAGACATGGCTATTTCGTGACCCATCCATGTCGAGTAAGCCCCAGATACACGATCCCGTCGGCAAGAACCGTGTATCGGTTGAGTGAAAGATTCAAACAGTCAATCTCGTGGTATTAACCAAACAAATCGATAATTCGAGTTGGCCTCGCAGGCTGATTTTGCTGAACTTGAAGCTAGGAAATAATTCCCTTAAATTGAAATATCGTATGGTTCATCCCTAGTGTATAGCCACACACAAATCAATGCGATCACTCATGCAATGTTTATTCTGACAGGATTCTTGAACATTCTGCTTCACAAAGAGAATAGTCTATACTGCAAAATCATGCTTGCACTTCCTCAAATCATAAAAAAAGTGGCGTGGTAAAGAACAAGATTATAGATCGTGCCCTCTTTTAAAGTTCAAGGACATAAAGTACCTAGAGCAGCACAGTGAAATAAACATATACTTTAACACAGCCAATAACAGAACAGAAAAGCAATGGAAGTTTTTGATTTTATTACACTTTGTAAGACAGGAATTTTGTTAAAAAAAGTATTACATGGAGTATATAGAAACTGATTCAAACATATGAATGCAAATAAGACAACAAAAAAAGAATTGCAATGAAGTTTTTGCCAAATGGCGAGGTTGCTGGATGTGGCAGCCAAAGCAAGAGGAGGGTGTACATTAGGACAGGCAAAAGGACATGAACCTGCAGATGTTCTCACACGAGGTTCTTTGTCAACTGTATCTCCTGGCTGAATATCAGTCGCAATTACCAGAACCTAAACAAAAGAGTAAGATATTAATTAGTAAACTTGGAAATAATTGTTTCTCTTTATGTGCAATGGACATTAAGGGTCCATTTGGATTTGTGATTTCAATAAGTGCGATTTTAAAACATGATTTTTAAAAACGGAATTAAATGTTTTGCAAAATTGCAATTTAGCTTTTAAAATTGTGCGTTTTCAAAAAAGCACCCCCTTAATCTGTGTTTTTAAATCACAATTTTTTTAACAATGCAATCCCAAACGATTTATTTTTTGCGATTTAGTTTAAAATTGCATTTTTTATCTATGAAATCGCAATGTTAAACGCACCCTAAGCATCAAGAAGGCACCAATACATCATCTCGATGGCATATAACTAGTGCTTAACTATGAGATTATTTGGAACACTTACAAAGAATAATAGGTAAGGCAGTATACAGATTGCCAGAGATGTGACTGTATCTAAAAGTCAGTTTATTTTTAAGTAGCTATCAGTGCTGAAGATCTGTCATTGTGCGTATGAAATGTGATGTCATTTAAATAAAGGAGAATATGAAAGATAATGCTATCTAAGGGTGCATTCTTAAAATAATTTTGTTTTGTATTTTTTGTTTTAATGATTAGAAGAATAAAGGAAAAAGTACTAGATAGGATATAGGATCTGTAGAGAGAGAAATAGAGGGAAAATAACCTGTGGAAAGATGATGATTCAGTCAATTATGGACAATCCCAGTCTGAAATCACAAAAAGAACAGACTTGCAGTCGGCTGCAGAGATAAGAACAAGAGACGAAAGATAATAAGAGAGAAAAATGATCTAAATCATGTGTTCAAACAAAAAAAAAAATATGTATATTAACAGCATGAGTAATGATAATATCTAACGAAAAGAAATTGTGAAGATATATATGTATTAAATAAAATAAAAACCAGTAAGATTTTTAATCTTTATAAAATTTTGCAAGAAAAACTATTCATTATACACCATTATTGAGTTTAGAACCAATTCTTGTAATGAGGTTTTTATCAGATAAAAGTAGCATTTATATCATATAAAACTGCATTTAATTGTTGATTACCTTGATATCCATCTTCTCAGACAGGAAGCTTAACATATATATGTTTGTTGCAGGACTACCTCACATCAAAGCAGGCCCTGTCTTGCTAGGCTGGGTGTGGAGATTGGGTTATATGGCTTAGAAGTTTCCTTCAACAAGAGGATCATAATCATATGCTTCACCTGCCTTCACAAATCTCCCTTTCACACGCTTTCGAGTATCAGCTCTGGCTTTGCGTGACGCATATCTTATTTGCTTACCAAACCTATATATCAAAAATGTGAAATATCCGTTAGAGTCGAATGTAAATAGAATCTATGAAAAATCTCTATGAAGTACTAGATGTCTAAAGGCAGGCATTGCTGAATGAAAAACATACACCACCAGTCAGTTCAACCAAACTGAAAAAATAAGAATTTATTTATTCATTATTACTCTGATACAATTGGCATAATCTAAAATCATATCTTCTTTGCATTATTTGAAAAGAAAAAAAAAAAGGAAAGAAGAAGAAGCAGCAGCAAAAGGCTGAACACTACATGCTACACACTAGTTCGAACTTTCAAGAAATAACATCTCTTAGAAAATTGAAATAATATTTTTTCCATGTATTTCACACAGTATATGTTAAAATTATTTGCAACTACCAACATAATTTTGACTCTCCCTTAGAAAATTCAAAAAACATTTTTTCTATGTATTTCACACAGTATATTTTAAAATTAATTGCATTTTATTTGAAGAAATAGACTCTCGCTGTGATTAAGTGTAAGATAATGAATTAGGTTTAATTGACATCAAGAAACAATATCAGGGTGTAGTTATAAAGAAATTTCCATATTCTCGCAAATGCTAATTTGGGGTATCTAGGAAAGAGGTGTCACTGTCAGCAGCCATATTTATATCTTCCTAATTCTTAAATATATCAGCGTCAAGAGTGAAATCAGTACTAAAATAATCCAATTTTTTAGACTAACTAATGATTTGGAGCACTTGAAAGAGCAGAAATAGAAAAGATGCCTTACAAGAGCTTCTGGAAACAAAAGGATGTGTATATATATATATATATATCAAGATTTATAGATATCAAGTTAAATTATCGTTAAATAAAAGTTTGAATTCAGCGCTGAGATACATACATTCGACTTTTCTTTTTTTCATTATATCTCATCTTGGCTTTATCCCTTGCTTGTGGGCAACTAGTCTCCAAATTTGATTCCCAAGGTGATTCAGCTGTTAGAAATACTGGTGACAATCCACAATCTTGATAATCAGCTGCACTACTTTCACCAGTGATGTTGGATAGTGAAAGTGATATGCTTGAATGAACTTGCCCAATAGGAAACCCCAAATTGATGTTTCTGGTGCAACTAGGATTCATGAGTAAGCAATTTGCACTATCATTCATGGCCTGCATCATGCTGTTTAACCCACCAACGTGAGAGGATTGAAAAGCCACACAATCTTGTTGCCCTAACGATGACGCCTAAAAGAAAACAATGGTGACAGTCAGTCGCGCACAAAAGCAAATCTTGTATATTTCAAAAGTAAGTAGAATGCAAATAAAGATTATTATTTTTAGCCATTTTGACAGGTCAGTGAATACTAAAAGATCATGCATGGTGTGTCAAAAATGAATAGTTTAACATAGTAGCAGTGCTTAAAACCCCATATTTGAGCCTATCAAATTAAAACCAAGCTGCAAAATCGATATATAAAAGGCTTATGGTTAACAAAGGAACTGAATTTTACACAGAATTCATGCGATATAATATCATAGATTTAGATCATCTAAAACACTATTAATAGTACTTCATTTGACTGAACCCAAAAAAAAGAGAAGATACTTTTTGAAATGAACTTGAAATGCTATATCGCCATGCATGTTTTCAATTGGGTGAGGGAATTGAGAAGAAGAAAAGTAGAATAATAATTAAAGAGTATTCGTCGAAGAGAAATATAAATTTCAAGTAAGGATATAACCTCCAAAGAACTCTCGATAGGACCATTAGATTCAGTGACAGATAAGTTTTTCTCCATTGATTGGCATTCCATTCCTCCATCCCCAAACTGGTATTTGGTAGGACCTTGAGGACAACCAAATATCTCAGCACTTGTTAAGTCTAATGAGACATCATCTACGTTGAGATCTTCACAGAGATCATCACTACTAAGAATTCCAAGATCCTTGAAATTGGAAGTATCCTGAAGCACACGAAGTAAATTAATGCATGACTCAAAATTACCAAAAGTAAAGTCACTTGACAAGTTACATAAAATATTAGGGAAGTATACTTTTAGTTTAAATCTCACTGCTCAGAAAGTCAAAAAGGTTAGCATGTATGCTTCAGATAGATAAAGACACCATGAATCTAGTTTTTTTTTTTTTTTTAACGAAAAAAAAAACAAACTTAGCATATAACTAGTTACTTTACCAATTTAAGAACAAGCCTGAAACAAAAAATACCTTTGGCAAATTAGATTCTTCAGGGAAGAAAGGTGCTTGATCTTGGTCTTTGCAGTATGGCCCGGAACTTAGATTTGGTGGAATCACAGAAGACAGTTCCATCCAAGGCTCAAACTTAGAGCAAAGCTCTAGTTCATTCGGCTTGCTTGCCACCAACCGAAATGACCCCTCGTCATCTCTTTGTTCCAAACAGTTGCTGATGCAATTCTCATTTATAGGCAGTGTTCTCATGTTCTCCCAACTACTATCAAAACCAATTGAAGAAGGTGTATCAAGAATCGAAGACCAAATCCTTGACAACTCTGCCAAAGAAGGACAACCCATATAACAATTCAATGGCTGGCATCGATGCCCCTGCCTTGAACACTCATTGCCGTTCAAGTCACAGCCTTGACAAAGAGACATTTTATCATCCATGCATCGGACAATAGCAGGCTGGGAATAGCACTTGTCACATAAGAGTGACCGCGGGTGCCTACGGGACAAAGAATTGGCAGAGTGTACACATCCATCACATTGCAAGCAAAGGCGAGCCAAATCCGATTTACAGTATACCATTGCCCTGACAACGCCACAAAACTCACATAAAGGCTCCATAATCCCTTCTCTAATTACCTAGTTAAAAGTTATTTATGATTCCTCCTAACTCGACAAATACTGAATCAATGCTTGTGGTGGGAATTCGGCTTTATTGTTCCAATCCTCGAACCACAAACTCCTTGATCCTTTGCCATTCCACAACAGCCAAAAAACAAACCATCATTACAAACTAACAGAAACCCTTCAAAAACTTTAACACAAGCATGTGTACTACTGATAGTTTTTCAGCATAAATTATCGATCCCACCATTATATGAGTCTTCCAATCGCATTTTCATACTTATAGTCCAATGATCCTTATGTATATTTGCTCAATAAAACAAAATGAGAAAAAAAATAAAAAAAACTCCTTTATAGTTCCAGAACTCCTAAAAAGCAAGCCATCATCACCAACTAACAAAAACGCATCCAAATTTTAACATAAGCAAGCGTCAACTATTTGTTTTATCAGCATAAATTATCGATTCCACCATTATATCAGTATTCCAATACCATTTTCATACGTAAGTCCATTAATATGTACAAAAAATAAATCAATGAAGAAGAATAAAAAAACGTGAAACTCATATGAACGAAAAAGAAGCACCTACCGGTTGAAAAATGCCGAATTCCCACCAAAGAATATACTTAAAACATTATCAGCCAAGATCAAGAAACATCAAATCCATTAATGGGAAGCAAGGTACGGAAGGTAAGGTTGATATGATCGATTTGATAGAAACACTAAGCTACGTTGGGTTTGAGACACTGAGACAGCACAGTCCGCTATTTATAAAACGTTCCTCCTAGGCTTTCTGGGTGTTGGACACGTGGCAATATTCGGGCAATGGAAAGTGATAGCATGGTGATGTGGATACGCACAGTTCGGAGCAGGTATACATATGGCCAGCCTTTTTGCTCGGACAGTGGACTGGACGATGGCAATGGAGGTAGATAAGTAAATGAATGAGGTGAGTTTGTTGTACAGAGGATTGGATCGATCATACAGGATCCGGCTTGGGTGCTGTAAAAAAAATGAGAGGCTGATAATTAATCAAGCTTTTTATATAAAACCAAACGTCGTTTCTTAAAAGTTCAGTTGTGTGAAGCAAACGTTTATTAACGTTTCTGTTTTACGACTTCGCAAAGGCTAAAGGCAAACGTTCAAGAGAGCCAAAATCACGCCTTTTGTAAAAAATTTCTTCATTGCACTGTACTGTCTTCTTCTTTTTCATCCAAAAATTCTTCCATTCTGCTTTCTCCAAAGAGAGAATCTTTAACAGAAAAATAGTATAGAACCCAAAAAAAAAAAAAATGTAGAGCTTCCAGGGGAGGAGACGAAGGCCAGAAAAGAAATAGTTTCAAGGTTGCTGTTCAAAGAGAGATAAGGGAGAGAAAAAGAAACGAGTTATCTAAAATCTGCAAAACTTGTCTAATATTGTTCTTTCATAATTTTGGTCTTCTTTTTACGACTCCAAATTCTAATCAGAGGACTACCTTGGTTTCTCAATCCCAGGTTAGTCCACTATATTAGATGATAAATATCTCAATTACAAGTCAGTTATCTACCAGCCACCACTACTCCAGATATCACACCCAACAGAAGCCACCTAGTCCCTTGATCTCAAGTCTTTTCCTTTTTTCCATTTTCCTTCTTTGTAGTTACGTGTAAGCCTGAATGAAAAGCCTTTTGGCTTTGTTACTTTAGTTCTCTAAGCTCATTGTAAAAGACTTTCTGCATTTTGGCTATAAATAAGATCAACTACTCTGCCTTTGGTAAGCAACCAAATCAAAGCTTTCCAAAATCTTTCACTTTGTTAACCCCTGTTTTTTGCTAGCATGAACAGAGCAAGTGGTAATGAGTAGTGCCGTGCTGTTAAGAGATCTAATGGTAGCCCTTCTTATTTTTTGAGTTGCTTCCCCTTATTAGAATTTGGAGCCGTAAAAATAAGCAAGAGAAATGGGTTTGTCCTCATCCTGCAGAGCACTTGGCGCTATTTCACAAGTTCACATGTTCCTTCATGGTTCTCCTTCAATAGACCAAAGGAGAATTTTGCTTAACGTGAGAACATGAAGACTAACTTGGTATTGAGACAAGTTTTGCAGATTTTAGATAACTCATTTCTTTTTCTCTCCCTTATCTCTCTCTGAACAGCAACATTGAAACTCTTTCTTTTCTGGCCTTCGTCTCGTCCTCCCCTGGAAGCTCTGCATATTATTATTATTTTTCTTTTTTGGGTTCTATACTATTTTTCTGTTAAAGACTCTCTCTTTGGAGAAACAGAATAGAATAATTTTTGGATGAAAAGGAAGAAGATAGTGCAGTGCAATGAAGAAATTTTTTAACAAAAGGCGTGATTTTGGCTCTCTTGAACGTTTGCCTTCAGCCTCTCTTGAACGTTTGCCTTCAGCCTTTGCGAAGTCGTAAAACAGAAACGTTAATAAACGTTTGCTTCATACAACTGAACTTTTAAGAAACGACGTTTGGTTTTATAAAAAAGACTTGATTAATTCTCAGCCTCTCATTTTTTTACAGCACGGTGCTGTAGTTTTAAACTACAGCACCCAAGCCATCATCACCAACTAACAAAAACCCATCCAAATTTTAACATAAGCAAGCGTCAACTATTTGTTTTATCAGCATAAATTATCGATTCCACCATTATATCAGTATTCCAATACCATTTTCATACGTAAGTCCATTAATATGTACAAAAAATAAATCAATGAAGAAGAATAAAAAAACGTGAAACTCATATGAACGAAAAAGAAGCACCTACCGGTTGAAAAATGCCGAATTCCCACCAAAGAATATACTTAAAACATTATCAGCCAAGATCAAGAAACATCAAATCCATTAATGGGAAGCAAGGTACGGAAGGTAAGGTTGATATGATCGATTTGATAGAAACACTAAGCTACGTTGGGTTTGAGACACTGAGACAGCACAGTCCGCTATTTATAAAACGTTCTTCCTAGGCTTTCTGGGTGTTGGACACGTGGCAATATTCGGGCAATGGAAAGTGATAGCATGGTGATGTGGATACGCACAGTTCGGAGCAGGTATACATATGGCCAGCCTTTTTGCTCGGACAGTGGACTGGACGATGGCAATGGAGGTAGATAAGTAAATGAATGAGGTGAGTTTGTTGTACAGAGGATTGGATCGATCATACAACCTTCGTCTTCGCAAAGCTTCCCCACACCGTACACACGCCACCATCATGTCCAAACAGTTATTTACATGTGTCCTAAATTTTTCAAAACCAATACGAAATTAGGACACAATTTTTTATACTATCCCCCAATTTAATATAAAATTAGTGAATTTGGGACGAGAGTTTGAATCGTTTAATTAAATGAATCAGTTTAAGATTGACCTATATAATCTTATATTTATATCTAGACACAACATGAACCCAACACGCACTATAAAAAACTCTGTATTTAATGGTGTGTCTATAGTAAATTATTTTTTGACACCTCATTAATTAGTGACGTGCTAAATCTTAACACCTCACTAAAATTATTAGTGGCGTGTTGGATTCAGCACGTCACTAAAATTTCATAGAACCGCGCACACCCGCGCGGTTCTCCCTATTTTCTTCTGCAGGTTTCGCAACAAAATTTTCCTCTCTCTCACTCTACTCTCTCTCTCTCTCTCTCACATCGGCCGCCGAATCAACTCCGTCGACCACCGCACGGTATGCATCTCCTCTCTCTCTCTCTCATCTCTCGCTCTCCCGCCCAGCTCAGACGCCGGCCACCCACGACCGTCGAAGACCACCGACACCTTCCACCCCCGGCCGCCCAAGACTTCCGACGCCGTCCATCCGTAAGGTTAGTGACTCCATTTTTTCTTTTTCTTTTTTTCTTTTCTTTAGCAAAAAAAATTCATGCATAAATGCTTAGATTTAGAATTTGATATATAGCTATGGAATTCTTAACCAATTTTTTTTTGGTTATACTGGCAGTATATGTAACAAAAAAGAGAGAGAAAAAAAACTTAACCTGTTAATAAGTAAAACATAGAAAATGCAAAGTCTCAATTGCATCAAATTATTTGGCTAGAGATGCATGAACTAAAAAAGTCAACCTATTATATATCACATAACATTATTGTGAAACCAATTCAATAATTTAGTCAAATTGCCTATAATAAGAAGGCAATTAGGGGAAGGGGATGCTTCTTGTCTGCTAAGTCTTGGAAGTGCCAACACATACAAACTAGCATTCTCCACATAACAGATGGTCGACATAACAGAATTGTCCTCTATATACTGGAATTTCCCTTGAAATAAAGCATAGAACACCTGTAAATTTTTCTTTCTTTCTTTTTTTTTTTTTTTTGGGGGGGGGGTGGTGGATAATAGAACCAACATATATATATATATAGCCTCCACATTGAAACCATATAACCAATAGTATGTACTGGTACACAAAGATCAAACAAAAAAACAGAGGACAGAGACAGATCTTGCTTGGTCCCATCAGACGTTCTTGATAGCCTGGGATCCCTTGGACATCTCGACGTTAAGATGCTATTTTTTAAGATGCTATAGATGAAACAAATATTTTTTAAGATTAGGAGATTATGTTTAATGTATAAAGTATTTTTTCAAACCGAAAATATTTTGTAACAGTTGTCTTCAACTGTTATGAAAAATCAGTGTATAAAATGTAAAAAAGAAGAAGAATTGAGGAAGAAAAGAATGAACTTCTGAAATTGTATAGAATCAGCCAAATTCGAGAAGGCTACTCTCCAGGCACGTTCGAGAGTGCTAGTCTCCTTTGTTCAATGAACAACAATGATCCAAGATACCAATTACAAACGCTAACTACAGCTTATAAAGCTTCTTACAATTACTTACAACAAACTACTAGAATGCAGTTAAACTAACTAACTATTCTTAACACGTGCGTAACTGAACTCAACCGGATTGCAGCTGACTAGCGTAATCCACTCCACCAACTAAGAGACTCCACGTGTGCTGCCATTAAGCTCCCTTCACAAGCCTTCGCACCAACAACTTCACTTCCAAACTAGCCGTAGAATAATGCACCCGTGACACTACTCCCTTCTTTAAAACACCTTGCCCGCAAGGTGTGGGAAAGTATCCTTTAAACGATAATAGGATTCCCATGTAGCATCATCCTTGGATTGACCATCCCACCGGATCAAAAGCTCAATAAAAGGCCTATTGTTCCGAGGCCGAGCTCAACGACTCAATACCTCCACGGGCTCAGGCGAGAAAACCCCATGTGAATCAACAGGAGGTAGTTTAGGCAACACTGAAGAAGAAGATCCCAGCTTAAGCTTAAGCTGGGAAACATGGAAAACAGGATGAATCCGAAAAGTTAGGAGGAAAATCTAACTCATAAGCAACAGCCCCGATCTTTCGAATAATGGAGAAAGGCCCATAAAACGAGGCGATAACTTGAGGTTCCGACGAGCAGCAACTGAAGACTGCTTATAAGGCTGTAACCGCAGGTAGACCATCTGACCCACTTCAAAGGAACGCTCAGTGCGTTTCAAGTCAGAATACCTCTTCATTCTCTGCTGTGCATGTTGCAGATTATGTTGAAGCAGAGTTAAAATCTGTTGTCTAATGCGGAGGACTTCCTCAACTGCATCAACTTGAGTCGTCCCCGGAACATAAGTAAGCAACCTAGGTGGAGGAACCCCATAAACTACTTCATAGGGAGTAAGTTTAATTGAAGCATGCCAACTGGTATTGTACCAATATTCCACCCAAGGCAGCCATGAAGACCATTGAGTTGGTCTATCTTGTGAAAAACATCTCAAATAAGTTTCCAAACACTTGTTAACTATTTCCGACTGGCCATGGTAACTTGTACTCATTTTGAGTGAAGTACCCTGCAGACGAAAAAATTCCCTCCAAAAGGAACTAGTAAACACCGGGTCTCTATCAGATACTATAAATGTGGGCATACCGTGGAGCTTAAAAATCTAAGACATAAAGAGTTTAGCCACAGATGCTGCAGTGTAGGGATGAGCCAAGGCTGTGAAGTGAGCATTCTTAGACAACCGGTCAACCACCACCATGATAACAAACTTACCCTGAGACAGGGGCAGCCCTTCAACAAAATCCATAGCAATATCAGACCACACCCTTGTAGGAATAGGTAATGGTTGAAGGAGACCCGCAGGAGACACATTGTCATGTTTATTCTATTGGCAAGTAGGGCATAACCGAATGAAAGCTTTCAAGTCCTTCCTCATACCTTTCCAGTAGAAGTCTTTTTTAGCCCGTTGAAGAGTTCTCTCATAACCTGAGTGACCAGCAAGAGGATCACTATGGACAAACATTAAGACTTAAGTTTTCAATTCAGGAGATTGGCCCAAAACTATTCTGTTCTTGTAGAGAAGAAGTCCACCCATAACAGAGTATTTCCTTGTGTCCAACTCATGAAGAGACCATTTTTCCCACAATGGTTTTAAGTCAGCATCAGAACTATAACAATTCTTTAACTCTTGCACCCACGTAACACTAGGACTGGACAATAGAAATAAGGAGACATCCTGCTCCCAAGACTCCCTCCGTGATAAGGCATCATCCACTCTGTTTTCGACCCTTTTTTTGTATTCAACAACAAAATCATAGCCGAGTAGCTTAGTGAGCCACTTTTGCTGAAAAGGGGTGACAATCTTTTGTTCTAACAAGAACTTCAGACTTTGCTGATCTGTCTTTACCACAAATGAATGCCCTAACAAATAAGGACGCCACTTCTGAATGGCTGTGACTAAAGCAAAGAGCTCCTTCTCATATGTAGACATGTGAAGAGCCTTCCCTTTCAAAACTTTACTGAGATAGGCAATCGGGCGTTTATCCTGCATCAATACAGCCCCAACACCAAGTCCACTTGCATCACACTCAATAGTGAACTGTTTAGAAAAGTTTGACAAGGCCAAGACAGGTGCCTGAGTTACTGCAGTCTTCAAAGCTAGCATTGAAAGCTGCCTTGGCTGAATCACTCCAAGAATACGAATTCTTCTTTAGCATTGCAGTCAAGGGGGCTGCAATTGAACCATACCCTCTAATGAACTTTCTATAATACCCCGTAGGGCCAAGAAATCCCCTCAGAGATTTAATGTTAGAGGGCAGCGGCCAGTCCACCATAGCCTTTATTTTACCCGGATCTGCACATACTCCCTCATCCGATACTATATGCCCCAAATAATCCACCTCAGCCAACCCCGAATCTGCATTTTGACATCTTTGCATAGAGCTAATTTTGTCTCAACAGCCCTAGAGTAACTTGCAAATGTTTCATATGAGATTTCAAATCCTTACTATATACTAGAATATCGTCAAAAAACACTAGTATAAACTTTCGAAGGTATGGATTGAAAATATGGTTCATTAGACTTTGAAAAGTCGAGGGGGTGTTAGTTAAGCCAAAAGGCATAACTAAGAACTCATAATGTCCCTCATGAATTCTAAAAGCCGTCTTGGGAATATCCTTCTCAACCACCCGAATCTGATGGTATCCGGACCTTAAGTCCAATTTCAAAAATATTTTAGCCCCCCACAATTCGTCCAACAGCTCATCTACTATAGGAATAGGAAATTTATCCTTAATGGTTACCTTATTAAGTGCTCGGTAATCTATGCACATCCTTCACGTGCCATCCGTTTTCCTGACCAATAGAACTGGAGAAGAAAAGGGACTGTGGCTGGGCCTAATGACACCTGATTTGAGCAAGTCCTTAACGATCTTCTCAATTTCCTCCTTTTGATAAAAAGGGTATCTATAAGGGCGCACAGAAACTGGAGTAACACCATCCTGTAGAGGTATAGCATGATCATGTGACCGAAGAGGAGGCAGCCCTTTTGGTTCTCTGAAAATGTCCTCAAATTGCTGTAAAAGATCCTGCACAGGTCCATGCACTGCAGGAGGGTTAGAATGCAAAAGAGGTTCAGTGGCCATCAACTGAAGCAATACCCCTTTACTTTCGGCTCTAGGAAATTTAAAAGTATCTGCGTTTACCATATTCACTTGAGGTCCTTGCTGAATACCCTGTAACACATACTGCTGTCCTTGGAAAGAAAACTGCATCTTTAATGCAGCAAAATCCCATAATATAGGGCCCAATGTTTGCAACCATTGAATCCCTAATACCATATCACACCCTACTAACGAGAGGATGAACAAATCGGTTTGAAAAGAGAACCCTTGCAACTTAATACTCACAGCCTTGCAACTCCCTGGACTAAACACCTTCTGACCATTAGCTACTCTTACTGAAATTTCTTCCCCTTGCAACGGTTTAAAACCCAAACTTGCAGCAAATTTCACATCTAGGAAGTTATGAGTGCTCCCCGAGTCAATAAGGATGGTCAAGCTATGAAACTGTACAATGCCTACCAATCGCATTGTTTTGGGACTAGGTGTCCCAATGATAGCATTGAGGGAAATTTCTGGAAATTCCTCCAAAAAAAATTCACCCGGATCATCCTCCGCCTGAGGTAACTCACCAATATTTGTATTAACGTCTTCCTGTATAGCTTCTATCAAGAACAACTTAGGAACACTACAGACATGCCCCCAAACCCATTTAGAATCACATGTATAACACAACCCTTTTTTCGCCTATCTTCCATCTGGGCTTGTGAAATTTTCTGAATAGGGACTAAGGGCTGAGGCTTCCCTTGAGTACCCCCCTCCTTGCTACCCTGATTAGCAGCCCATGACTGACCATGTGATTGTCTTGGTGGAACAGACAAATTCATCCAAGGGCCATTATACCCACTTCCCTAAGGGTATCCCCCAACAGAATTAATATTCCCCCCTGAATACGACTGATTATAAGAGGAACTATGCCAAGCAGGCCTACTGACTCTTCGATTAGCCTTAACACTTTCCTCTTGAATCCGAGCTAACGAATAAGCATCTATTAAGGTTTTGGGATTGAACATTCTAACAGGCAACCGAATTTCATCCCTTAACCCTCCAAGAAACATACTCAATTTATGAAAATCAGGCAAAGTATGCACCTTAGTGGCTAAGGTGTCAAATTGAGTTTTATAATCTTCTAAAGACCCAACTTGCTTAAGGTTGGTGAGGTTTTCCATGGGGTCATCGTAAGACCCATTGCCAAACCGAATCTTCATGGCCCGTAAAAATTCATCCCAAGAAGATAAACTACCACTAGACTTTAATTCTTGAAACCAAGATAAAGCCTTACCTTCCATGTGGAATGAGGATATAGACAATCTCTGTTTATCAGGTGTGCAATAGTAATCAAAAAATTGCCCCGCTCTAGAACTCCAAGTCTCCGGATCCTCCCCATCAAAGCAAGGAAAATCGAACTTCATAGACCTAGTCTGGAACCCATCACTGGAATGATTCCCTTCTTGACCTGAAGGCTCCCCTTCATAGAAACTCTGCCCCATAACATCTGGGCAAACACCTTTATCCTTCTGAGATTGTCGTTGTATAGCTCCCCACATCTCCTGGAGCTTCATATTGTTCGCATCGATCAATTTCTGCACCTGCTACAGCAGCTCCGTTTGACCAACTGTCTGAACCATCAACAATTGCGACTGCATCTGATCCATTCGGCTCCCAAGAGCTTTCATCTCCTTTGAAACCAGTCCTTCGTCTGCCATACCTGCAGATCTTGTTCTCATAAGCGTGAAAAGATCAGTGGGCTTTGATACCACTTGTAACAGTTGTCTTCAACTGTTATGAAAAATCAGTGTATAAAATGTAAAAAAGAAGAAGAATTGAGGAAGAAAAGAATGAACTTCTGAAATTGTATAGAATCAGCCAAATTCGAGAAGGCTACTCTCTAGGCACGTTCGAGAGTGCTAGTCTCCTTTGTTCAATGAACAACAATGATCCAAGATACCAATTACAAACGCTAACTACAGCTTATAAAGCTTCTTACAATTACTTACAACAAACTACTAGAATGCAGTTAACTAACTAACTATTCTTAACACGTGCGTAACTTAACTCAACCGGATTGCAGCTGACTAGCATAATCCACTCCACCAACTAAGAGACTCCACGTGTGCTGCCATTAAGCTCCCTTCACAAGCCTTCGCACCAACAGCTTCACTTCCAAACTAGCCGTAGAATAATGCACCCGTGACACTACTCCCTTCTTTTTTAAAATCATAGATGATTTAGTTTTGAAATTTTGTTAATATTAATGATGAAAAAAATAATGACCTTCCTAATATGTTGTTTACTTTATTTTGTTACTGTTTTGTATTGTACGTAAAGAATAAGATGGACAAGACTTGGATGACAAAGTCTAGGGGTATGAGGGAATATAGAGATGAGTGTAGATTGTTTGTTGACTTCACAGTTAGTAACCGTAGAATCCCCAATGGAAATATTTACTGTCCTTGTAAGTTATGTCGAAATAACCAGCACCACTTGCCCAATGTCGTACTTACCCTCTTGACATGGGGTAAATGAACAATGAATACATATACCACATGGTTTTGGCACAGTGAGAAGCATGTTCAGGGTCCTGTTGCAGTTTCTTACTTGAATCGCTCGGCCGCAGATGCGATTAGTGGAAGCACATAACAAGGTGGCCATATGCACACAATGTTGCGTGATGCATTCGGCATGCACGAAGTTAGAGAAGACAATTGTGAGCCTGAGGTCGTGGTTTATGGAGGTGAAGAAATTGGGTGGAATGAAGAATCATCTGAAGGGAACACTTAAAAGTACTACGACATGCTTAAAAAGTCGGAGAAGCCACTTCATGGGGGTACTAAACATAGCAAGCTGAGTGCTATTGTATATTTGTACAACTTGAAGTGCGTTGGCGGACTTAGCAACAAGATTTTTTCGGATTTGCTTGAGTTCATCATCCAATTGCTGCCTGCATGTGATGACACTTTGCCAGATAATACATATGAGGCGAAAAAGTTTCTTAGTGACATGGGGCTTGGGTATGAGAAGATTCATGTATGTCGTAATGATTGTATGTTATTCTAGAAAGACAATCAAGAATTAAAATCATGCATTGTCTGTGGAGAATCTAAGTAGAAGGATGAAATTCATTTGGATGAGGATGGTCAACCTATATCATCGAGAAAGAAACATCCGGTGAAAGTATTGTGGTGGTTTCCACTCATCCCCCAGCTATAGAGGCTTTTTATGTCGGAACATATTGTGCCCCACATGAGATGGCATGTAGAAGGCCTCACTAAAGACAGCGTGTTGAGGCATCCGGCCGACGGTGATGCATGGAAATCATTCGATCTATTACATCCAGAATTTTCGGCCGACAACAGGAACGTCAAACTTGGTTTAACCTCGGATAGATTTAATCTATTTGGGAACATGAGCACTTCCCATAGCACTTGGTCAGTAATGCTTGTTCCATACAACTTGTCTCCTTAGATGTGCATGAAACAAACATCATTCATATTATTCCTGATTATCCCGGGCCCAAGTTCACCTGGAATGGATATAGATGTCTACCTTCAGTCATTGATTGAGTTACAAGAACTATGGAATGTAGGGGTATGCACATTTGATGCCTCGAAGAAAAAATAATTTTGTGATGCGAGTGCAGTTGATGTGGACAATAAATGACTTCCTGACATACGCAAATTTGTCCGGATGGCTTAACAAGGTTGAGTATGCATGTCCTTGTTGTATGCATTCAACATGGTCTAAATGGTTAAAACAAGGCAAAAAACATTGTTATATGGGGCACAAACAATACTTGCCCATGGACCATCCATGGAGGCGAAACAAAAAAACATTTGAAGGAAACCAAGAATCAGAATGTGCCCCCCATGTGCAAAGTGGAGATGAAATCCTGGGACAATTAGAGGGTATGGTATTTGGGGATGAGAACGCGGACATGGCAAACAAGGATAAAAAGAAAAACAAAATGTATTTTTTTTAGGTTACCGTACTAAAAAAATAATTTATTGCAGCATAACCTTGATGTTATGCACATAGAGAAAAATGTGATGGACAACATTCTTGGCACAATTCTTGACATCCTAGGGAAGACAAAAGACGACCTTGCAGCCCGCACAGACTTGGTGGAAATGGGTTTGAGACATAAACTTCATCCATTCACGGCCGATGATGGTAAAACATATATGTGCGCAGCATGCCACACGATGTCCAGGAATGATAAAACACATTTTTTGAAAGTGATTCAAAATGTGAGGATGCGCGACGGATATGCCTCTAACGTTTCTCGTTGTGTAAGACTTAAAGAACGTACAATATCGGGCTTGAAAGTCATGACAGTCATGTACTGATGCAACAACTTCTCCCTATTGCATTGTGCGGATCACTGCCAGATAACGTGGTTAGACCTCTTGTTGAGATGTCTGCATTCTTCAAGGGCTTGTGCTCTACAAACTTAACACAAGAAGATATGAACCGACTAAAGGGTGACGTCTGTGTCACTTTGTGCAAGATGAAACAGATATTCCCCCCCGATTTTTTTACTAGCATGGTTCACGTGGTCGTGCATCTTGTTTGTGAATGCCGACTCGGGGGACTCGTATAGTATAGGTGGATGTATCCGGCTGAGAGATAAAATTTGTGCATGCTTAATAATTATTTTAATTTTTTCGATATTAGAATACAATTGCTAACTAGCACTGCTTGAATGTTGTTCCTATGTAGGAGCTTTAGAGGGTTCAAATCTAATGTGCCCAATGAAGCAGCTCCTGAGGGCTGTATTATGGAGGGCTATATAGCGACCGAGTTGGTGACGTTTTGTTCGAGGTATCTAGATAACGCACCAACATTTCACAACAAAATCCAAAGAAATCCCGATGGTTCAAAGGGGGAGGGAACACAAGTCATCCTCGACCGTATCATATCGACACATATTCACCGATATATTACGAAGAACTCTGATGAGTTCCTTCAGCTCCAGGCGTAAGTCGTGTTACATAAATATGCATGTTCAATTATGTTGCTGTGACGAACCCTTTTTTTTTTTTGTATAAAACATTTATAAAACATAACAGAGTCATTACAGTGGCACGACTATGTGTCGCTCAGCCAACATACGTACATGCTCCATATCATGTACCTGATATTCAGAGTAATATCTGACAGCGGAATAATCATAACACTAAAACTCATAACGGAAAGCGCATCTAAAAATACATGTGGTCCATACAAAAGAGCCATATATTTGTCTAATTGTTTAAAGCTTACAATTATCCACTAATACAAAAGAATGACTACACAAAAGAATATGTGACACCTATGTCACTAGCCATATACAAAATACTCCAAAAGAGTGAACTCCATAGTCCAACTCAATACGACTGTCGTGGTATGCTTCAATCGTAACATCCCAAATACGCAGCTACGAGGTCCTCCTCTAAGTCAGGTGTACCTGCAGTCAAAGGGACATCATCTATACAGTTGTGGGGGTTTGCCACATCCGTATAAGTGAAATGATGAGTTCACCGCCTCAGTACATAATACAAAGACCTCAGTGATATTAAACTAACTGAGTTTTCGTAAAGAACCAACTTTTTCTTTCTAGTCTCGCGTACACTATAACAGCTACCAATTTATAAACCTTTGTTTTGAAAACCCCCATAGCTGATATAGCAAACACCGACTATTAGAAAACATTTTAAACATACTATGTAGTTGGACCCATACGTAGAAGTTCCATTGGCTTAGAAGCAACTAAGTCCACATCCACCTACAAGAATACTTTATGTTGGTAGCTTAAATGCACAAAGATTTAACGTTACCAACTGTGATATCACCGTGCCTTAGGGCATTACAACTTCATGTCTATGGCACATAGTTGTCCATGCGATTACTAGAGTAAAACTCTGATATCCAGGCACTTCTTACTAATGTACCACGGCAATCCATTTACCTACTCTCAAGTCACACTGGTATCCCAACCAATAGCATCACATCCAAGTACACTAAGCTTAAAACATGCCATCTCGCTCTTTAGTACGAGCTTACTATCATTTTCCAAATATGGTTAACACCGAATCCTAGGGCAATCCAACTTCATGTCTATGGCACATAGTTGTCCATGCGGTTACTAGAGTAAAACTCTGATATCCAGGCACTTCTTACTGATGTACCACGACAATCCATCTACTTATTCCCAAAACACTGTATTACTCATACTAAACAATGACAATACCCTTGCACCTCCAAGCTTAATGTTCTTAAATCATGCAACTAGACGATAGAAGTATACATAAGTTCTTTGCCAATAAAACTCTTAGGCTTACAAATACGTCTAGTATAAAAATCACAATATTCTATATTATGAAAACATTACACAATTTAAACAATGATATGCATGCTCATGATTGTCTTTTCATTCCTTGTGAGGCTTTCCCTCATTTTCATTCTTATGAGGCTTACCCTCCCTTTCATTCTTATGTTCATGCTTTGTGCTTTACAATTCAAACTCTATACTCCTATTCTTTGCAAATCATGCTTTCTTTAAATACAATAAACCAATCAACATGTAATTTTATCATTTTACTTTGCATAATTTAAATCTCAACCACAGCTCACATTCAAACAGTTGAAATCATTTCAACACATTTCCATACATCATTTCATAACATCATTGATATTATTTGAACATAATTGAAACTACTCAAATCAACCAAAACAGATATATTCAACATACAGTTGGTTCGAATTTATAAAACACATATATTTTGCAATTCTAATATACATAAAAATAATAGTTTCTCAGTGAGTAAAATATCACCTGACTGCATGCACACCAACATTAACAAGTCCTAGGCTCAATCCACAAAGTGCCGTTGTACATAACATATTGCATCCATTTAGTTTCCATCCAATAATTATACTAATTTTCACTTTGAATCACTCAATGACTACTTTACCCATCAATTGCCTAAACTCAAACTTAACAGTATTCCTAAGCTTATAAATAAAACCTCCAATTTTATACAAATTACTAATATTAAAACCTAACCCCACAAATATTTATTTTATTTTTTTTACAAACTCATGGTTAATTTGGGGTTAATTATCACTATCACCACAATTAGCCCACAAATTAACAATCTAGTTTTTATATAATTAAAAACGTCAAATTAATCTAATCCATCAAATTAGGGTTTCCCTAAACTTAACCCCAATAACAATATTACTAACTCAATGGCCTTTACTAAGGGTTAATTTCATAAAATCCCACAAGAATCAAATACCTAAAAGTTAAGGCTTGAGGAAAAGCTTACCCAAATTCACCAAAATTCAACCCAAAGTTTGGGTAGCCTCAAGTAAGCTCCAATAAGCTCAAATACCTAAAGAATATAGAGGATTAAACTCATATTTAGGATTTTACCCAAAAATCACAAAATCATGAGTTTAGTGTTTTGCCTTAAAACAATCGGTAAGAACGTAGATCCAAGTGCAATGATCACATTTCTGAAAACGAATTGAAGATCCGACTGTTGGATCTTCATAGATCGCAATTTTTCTCCTTGAAGGACTAAGAGATGAGCTCTTACTCCCTTTTCTTTCTTCCTATTCTGGCCAGAAAAGAGGCAGAATTGCCTATTTTCTTTTCCTCTTGAGGGGCGCACAGACATGCGCCACCTCACCTTTTTTTTTTTTTTTTTTTCCCCAACTGAAGGGCCATCTGGCCCTTCATTACGAAATGGCCATTCAGCCATTTGCTTTATTGGTCGTACGGCCTTTCAAATGAAAGGTTGCGAGGCCCCCATTATTGTTATTATTATTATTTTTTAATAAAAGAGACTGCCTCTTTAGGTTGAAGGGTCGTACGGTCCTTCAACGTTTACAAAGGTGACATGCGCCTCATCTTTTTATTTATTTTATTTTTTTCTATATATTTTTTTTATTTCTTATTTCTTTTGTAATTCCTCATTCTATTTTTTTTTTCTTGGCTAGCAATTACGATTCCATAAGATTAAAATAAAACCACACCTAATAGACTTATTTTTATTTTATCTTAATAAACCCATTAAATATTTTCTCGAACATTACAGTTGTAGCCTTAGGGTGAATAATAATGCGACTAATTTCCAATTGTAGGATGCACATGGATATGCTTAGGTGATCACATAATATGGGGCGAACTACGGATGATCAGTTAGAAGCCTAACATCATGAACAGTTTTGCGATTGGTACCGTGAATATGTATGAATTATCATCATGTTTAACTATTAAATGTTGAACTTGTACATCATATAAACTAACCAAACTAACTTCATGTGTTTTACATTGTACGTAATATACTCGTAGGTCGATCAAGTGGATGATCGAGGTAGGAAGGAAATGGGTGACAAATTGGTGATGCATTGTAGAGGGTCGAAAGAGACAGTAATAAGATATAACAGATATGTTGTAAATGGCAAACTGTTTCGCACTCAAGCACATGATGCGGGAAAGTGGACTCAGAACGGCGGTGTGTGTGCCGACCGTTGATGGCGAAATGTACTACAGGAAGTTAACAGAAATAATTGAGGTCGAGTACTACGACAGGACCAAGTACGTCCTGTTCAAATGTGATTGGGCGGACACCACGAGGGATATAGGGTACAAGGTGAATGAGTATGGGCTAGTGCTTGTCAACTTCAAAAAACTTGTCCACACGAGAAAATTGATTACTGGTGAGCCGTACGTGCTAACTACACAAATTGACTAAGTTTTTTACGTTGAAGATGAATGGGGCCCAGGTTGGGCTTGCGCTGTAAGAACTAAACTCAGGAACGTATACGATGTTGGTCATGGTGAAGGCATGATGATGCATGTGCTACCTACCACGAGTGCGAGCCGCTCCTATTGACCAGTAATAATGACTATGATCTGCAGGATGACTTCGATCACATCCGACCCGACGTAGATCCAATCCTAGTGTAAGTGTTAAAAAAAAATTCTATTTGAAATTATTTATTTCTACATTGATTGGTGATTGTTAAATATGTGACTCATTTAAATACTGCGGTATATATGGTTGATATATAATGTATAAATACGTGATGTATTTCGCAGAGTACAATGAGTTATAGAATCCCAAGTGTGATGAATCGGTATAGGGGCCAAGGATTGGGATCTAGCGACCTTACACACACAGAGGCAAGGTACAGACCAATACTCGCAGAGGATCACTCAGGCTATCAGTACAACATGCAAGATAATACATTTGATCATCTGCCCCATATGCAACAAATGATGAGCCAGTTAGAGGTGTGTTCCCCTGGTCACGTGGCACGGCTATTCAACTACAACATATCGGGTTCTCATGACACCGAGACTCATCTTTCAGACTATAGCGAGACACAAGTTCCGGAGGGCCTGCATGATGTACAGCCCGCAAAGAGCCTGTATGATGCACAACCCGAGGATGAGCTTGCTACATATGTGCTGGGCCCGTATCAGATCCGGACGATAGGTAAGTACATATTTTTATAAATTTAAAGGATATATACGTATTTATTGTTTTGTATTATATAATAATTTTGAAATAATTAACATCGATATCTATTAATGTTATAGGTACTAATCCGGATGGCAGCACTTGCTTCAAAGTTCTAACTATTTCGAACCCGCACAAGGCATGGGAGATCCCTGCGGGGAAGAGGGTCGTGATGGATTATAATCCAGGCTGGCAACCCGTAGGATTTAGCGCCAATAAATTTAGACGGCAAACCGGGAAGCTAATAAGGAGCGTGAACTATGTGCATTTACGGGATGACTGGGTGCATGTACCAGCTCGTACGAAGGAGGATATATGGGAAGCCCTGATGGTAGGTGGACTTTTACATCTGATCAAGCTTTTTTTATTTTTTCTATTTATCAACTTCCAACTTGTGTAGGTGGACTTTTACATCCCGCTAAGTTACGATTTACAAAAAGTAAAACGGGATGCGTTTCGAGATATGGGCATAAAGCTCAAAAATTGGAGACACAACACAAAAGTTAAACTAGGCATTCAGCGAGGCGATGCTCCTGAGATGGTACGAGCAAGAGTAGGGGCAAGAAGACTCTCCAACTACCACCCTGACGACTTGGATGCGTTGTTGAATAAATGATGTGACGAGGAGTATCAGGTTAGTCATGAATTATATTACTATTTTGTCTAGTTTCATTAATTTCATTTAGTTGTGTTAGTGTTCACATAATAAGAATGTTAATTGTGTAAGAGTATGCTGACCATATGAAGCAATTACGAGCATTGCAAAATACTCCTCATTGCACGGGGACCAAAAGTTATGCAAGGTTGTCACACGAAGAAGTATGTGCACCACTTTATCCCGTACATATAACTGTAAACATTTTATATATATAAACATGTGTTATAATGTTTTATTCTTTTGGCTGGCTGTCAAGGATGGCACTCCTCCTACACGAGCACAATCGTACATAAAAACTCACACGAGAGGAAAGATGGAAGCTATTCAAATGATATAGTAAAAGATAGAAGTGTATGCTACTCACCTTTCATATATTGTTTTACTTATATGTGTGATAACTTATTTACGATGCACATTAGTTTTACGCACCAACATTTAATACAACATGCAGGAGAGGATGGTGATGCTAATGCCAACTGACTCTACCAAATCGTCAAGCATAACACAAGGAACAGTACGTTGGAGACATGACGACGTGTACGCCCAGGCGCTCGACAATAAGCCAGAGTACGCTGGCAGAGTTCGGCAGGTTTGGCCAAATATTTGGCCTGTGTGGGGGTCCATACACTCATACCATACACCATCACAGCCATGATCACAAAATCAAGGGCACACCGTCTTCCCGCAAGAAATGTTCACTTCTGAGATGGAGAGAGAACTCAAGGTTGAGCGAGCACGACACGCATCTGAGATGGAGAGAGCACTCGAGGATGAGAGGGCACGACAAGCTTCTGAGATCGAGAGAGCACTCGAGGGTGACCGGGCACGACACAAGTTACAAATGGGTGAAGTGTTGGCAGCATAATCTCAGATTATGTCCCGTTTTAGCCAAATGGAGTCATTGTGGCGCCAGTCAGTATCCGTGCTTGGAGTCTCTAATGATAACGCAGTGCCAGACAAAAATTCTGCACATCATATGAATGTATCATCTGTTGATAGTAGATCAGGTAATAATTAATTGATTTTTTTCGTGGTATGATTACGTTTGTTTAAATTCACACGTTACTCAATGCTTAGGACTTGATATGATTCGATAATATTGTTTGCTAATTATTTTTGTTTTATCATTCGCAGATCCTACGAAATATGTTGTGCAGTTACCCGATCATGAAAATCTTGTTGACGACTAATATTGGGTAACATTTAGGATTATTTTAATTGCAAATACGTACTTGCTTTTTTTATTCCGTTTTGTTATCAATCTATGACAAAGATTGATTGTATATTTTGTTTGTTGAAACCTTTGTTTTGATTGTTATGAATTTATGACATATGTTTATTGAAACTTTTGGAATGATTTTTTGGTATCAATCTATGACAAAGATTGATTGTATATTTTGTTTGTTGTAACTTTTAGTTTGATTGTTATGAATCTATGTCATATATATGTTTAATGAAACTTTTGAAATGATTATTTGGAAGTTGTGATTGTTGATTATTGATAAAAATTCAAATTGTTGCAATTGTGTTGATCATGGATTGATATAATTGTAGTAGAATACATAATTCAGATTGCAGAGTTTTGGATTGCAATTTTTTTATTTTAAAAAATGTCTTAATTAGTGGCTTGTCCAGATTGACACGCCACTATATATATTGTGGCATGTCGTTTTGACACGCCACTATATATAATAGTGGCGTGCCGAAAGGACACACCACTAAATTATGGCGTGTTAGTCAATGGCACGCCACAAAGTCAGAAATACTGACACCCTGATTAGTGGCCTTCTAGAAAGGCCATTAATCACACGTCACTATTGTTTAGTGGCCTTTCAGGATGCCTGAAAGGTTACTAAAAGTTAAGTCACAAATCACTTTAATTTTTGTAGTGACGTGACATTTAAGGCTAGCTATTTTTTATACGACCCGCAAACCCAACACAAAATTAGTAATTTAGGGTTGAGGGGTCTAAACCGTTTAATTAAATGGGTCAAGTTAGGATTAGCCTATATAGTATTATATTCATGTATTGACACGACCTGAACTTAATACGCAAACACAAATTGCCACTCCTAAAAAACTCTTTTTGGGTGGTGAAATGAGATCATTTTTTTCTAGTAATGATATTGAGTAAACTGTATACGACTGTCATACAATCAAGATGACGTGACAGTGAAAATTAATATTTTGATTAACAAGGACTTGTAAAAAAGAAAATCATTGATTGATTTTTACTGCAACATCATCCTAATTGTTTGGCAATCGTATAGTAGTCTAATAAATATCATTTCTCTTTCCTTTTTTTTTTTTTTTTTTTTTGGTAAAGTGAAATTGGATATTTTTTAGGATTAATTTTTTATCCAAATCGGATCAAATGAAATTCTTTCAACTAAGTCGATTAAACTGACACGTATCATTTGTAATAGCCAAGAAAAATAATTAGGAAATTATTTTAGTTGTTATCCCTCAACACTAAGGACGAGATTATACTTAATAAAATATTGAGAAAATAATGTTCAGTGTGCTGGTTTGCTATGTCGTTCATACTAGATAATAGACAAGTTGACCAGTGTTATCATCCGCAATTGGCGTTCGAATGAGTTATGTATGGGGTCAAGTTAGTAAGGTTCGTTAGCTTTAGCGTTCGGACGAGCTACGTACAAGGATTGGACAAAATGGTTCGTTCGCTATGGCATTCAGATGTGATAGCAGATGGGGGTTAGTTAGTGTTGCCCATCCATAGTTGGTTCGGACGAGCCTTCAACTGAAGTGTTGGCTGAGCTACACGTTCGGGGTCACGTTCGTACGAGTTATCATACGAACCTCTTTCTCGTTCATACAAGTTACTTACTCATCTGAACGAGATGCGATAATATAAATAGTTGAAACACGATTTTTCAGCTTATAAAAAACATTCTTCTCTCTCTCTCTCATCTTTCTCGTCTCTCTCACCCAGTCTTGATGGGTATTGTCCATAGTTGAGTTTTGGATCTTGGAGAAGGTTCCTACACCATTTTCAAGCTACGAGTTGGAAATCTATGGTGTTGGAGCTCTGTTTTATCCATTTAATCGAAGGTAAGAACATAAACCCTAGATTATCTACAAGATAGGTTAATTGTTTGGTATGATGCTTAATTTTGGAAATTATCTTAGGAGTTTTGTGTATATTAGTGTTCTACGCAATACTTGAGCTTCGAGTAGAAGATTCGTGGTGTAGAACTTCGAATTCCTTCGTTTGATCAAAGGTATGAGTTGAAACCCTAATTTTCTTGATTTGGGTTAAATTTGGGGGTTTTATTGCAAACCCTAGATTTGTCTAAAAATCGCATTTGTTTAAAAAAGTGTCACATGTGGTACTTGTCTTCAATAAAAAACCCAGTTGGTTCTTCCGTTTAGTTCAATCCATTTTTTTTACGATCGTCCATGTCGCCCCCCTTAAAATGGTGACACCTGTTTCGGTTGCTACATATTTAAGCCAAGTCATAATACCATTCTACATGCCCATGTATCAGAGTTGATACCTATGCTTTCAATGCCACGTAGGATGCAGAAAATAAAAATAAAAATAAAAAGATTACCTAAACATTTAAAAAAAAAAATTAAAACTTGAAAAATTGCGATGGGGTGGTCGGCCACCCCCATTTTGGCCAATGGGTGGCTCAAGCCACCCCTTATGGCCAGACAAGGGGTGACTCGGCCACCTTGGTTTGGCCTGGGGGTGGATAAACCCACCCCCAAGGGCCAACCCTCCAAAACACTTTTTTTTTTCCTTTGCCCTTTTGGGGGAGGCCAAACCATCCTCAAGGGCCATAGGGGTAGTCCGGCCCCCCTCAAACCAGCTAGTCTTAGGTGGTTGAACCCATTCCCAGGCCAAATGGGGGTTGCCGATTTGAGGACCCTAGATTTGACCTTAGTATAGAAATAAAACACAAAGAGCTATAGGAATACAAAACTATTTTTGTTTGTGTATGTATATACTAAGTATAAAGTAGAATTTGAAATTAGGGTGAGAATAAAATTCCTAACATGCTTCATTGGATGTATGCATTTGTACACTTTAAATTATATTGCTATGATGTTGTTTACTTGAGTGACTTTAAATGTTAAAATTGTTTGCAATATGATTTGTTTATTAGTATTGATGGATTCTTGTTAATAATTGATTGCAAAATGATTAGTTTTAGTTGGTTTTAAGTGTTATATAGTCTTTTAAAGGAGATTGATTTTAGTCTACGAAATGTAGGATAACTGTTTCTTTAAATACAGAATCATGCCTCCTAGACGCCGTCCTTTCAGCAACTTTAACCATGACCTGCGTCTCGAAGAAAATGGTGAGGAAGAGTTGCCACCGCCACCATACAATGATGGAATACACCCGACCTTAGTACAATTTATAGCTAATGCCATTAGACACCTTATTGAAGCAATATCAAGAATTCCACGACCTAACGAACGGGCCGAACCCATAGGTTGTTCATTACGTGATTTTGCTAGCTATCATTTTCGAACTTTTGAAAGAACTGAAGGGCCGAACGCCGCTGAAGCATGGCTCACAAACATAGATGTGTTGTTCAATACTCTCGGCTGTACAGACGAACATAAAGTTTGGTACATCGCACTGCAGCTGATGGGTGAAGCTGGGAGATGGTGGAATGCAAGGAAAGTGCTACTCGAGGACGAGACGGTGATCACTTGGGAGATGTTCAACGTGGAATACAACCAACGCTTTTTCCCTAGAGCTCAGAGGTAGCTTCGGGCAATAGAATTCCAGAATCTGGTTCAAGGTAATATGACCGTGGAACAATATTCTTTCGAATTCATGGAGTTAGTGAGGTTCGCAGCCAACCTCATTCCTGATAAAGAATCAAAGGCTGGACATTTCGAGAACGGTCTCAATCCACGAATCAAATAACGAGTCATATGCCTCGAGATTAAAGACTACGCTAGGTTAGTGGAAGTAGCGTCTCTTGCAGAGAGAGGAATCCGGGAATCTGCAGCAGCCTACGATCTGAAAAGGCAATTAAAGCAGCAAACATCGTATTCAGAAAAAAGGCGAGCAATAGAGAATGATTCCAAGCCAGCTTTTGGCAGAAGTTTTTCGCCCGCACTAGGAAATCAGAGACCCCCTTGTAATAGGTGTGGAAAACTGCATGGGGGAGAGTGTAAACAAATTTTATGAAAAGTGGGCTCAAATTCTTAAATATTTTGCAGTTTCTTAACGAATCATCAGGATCTTTTCCATTACAACTGAAATAGAAATGATATAGTTTATGGTCTAAATTAAATTTATAAATCTAATAATTATATATTGACACATCATTTAAAATTTTAAATAACGTAATTTTATATTTAATAACATGATATCACGTATATAATTAAATAAATAAAATAAAATAGGGAGAACTTCACTTATAATTCCTGAACTTTCACCTTTTTTGAAAGAATCTAAATTTTAAAACGTCTTAATTTAGGGTATCAATTTTTTAGAAAGTTTCAATCTCAGTTCCCCGTTAAAATTTTCTATTAAATGTTATCAAATTCAAAATACTCAAGCATTTATTTTTTTAAAAAAAATTTATAAAAATTTTCAAAGATTCAAGCATGAATATTTTTGCAAATTCTGTTAAATTCTAACAAATACCAAAATCTTAGCAATTTCTTTTTTTTTTTTTCTAAAAAAATGAAAGGGTATTTTGAAAATTTTGACAGAATTTAACAGAAAATTTTAATGGAGAACTGAAATTGAAACTTTTTAAAAAATGGATACCCTAAATTAAGACGTTTTAAAATTTAGGTACCTTCTTTCGAAAGAGATGAAAGTTCAAGAGTTATAAGTGATGTTCTCCTAATAAAATATTAACCTTAAATTACATTATTTTAATTTAACTTAAAATACAGAGAATCCGATAACCGGCGATTATATAAGCTTGTTTGACAAACCATATTAACTCTCTTTCTATTTCTTTTCATCTTAAAAAAATCAAATAAAAAACATTCTAACTATTTTACACTTTTTATATCACATCAATAATTTTTATTACTATTCAAATAAAAAAATCTACTACAAAACAAAACTTTTTCACTTTTCTATAAAATATTTTCAAATTTTATATCACATCAATCACTTTTTACTACTATTTAAACAAATATTTCACAATACAATTACTTATCAAACAAGCCCATAATTATTTATTTATTTGTGATTATATAGTCAAATATTTAATTAAATGCTAGTGGACCTGGTTAAAAGGGATGGTTTGAGAACTAAGCAAGTGTGTTAAAGATGAGTAGGTGGCACGTCTTTGGGATTATTGGTTGGCATGTACGTGAGAGTTGCTCACTTCAAGGGAACGGCACCAAACTCTTTTTTTGGTCTTGCCTTCGCCTTGAGATCATGTTATTTAATTAAGTAATTAAATATATTTATTATTAAAATTTACTAATTAACCATGTTAATCTTACAAGAGTTCATATATAATACTTATCATGTCAGTCACTACATAATTATTTTTTAATTAGATAATAAGAGACGAAATGGAAATATTACCCACGGTAGACTTTTATAAACTAATAAATCCAAATTATGATAGAAAATAATAACAACAATAATATATCTCATAAAAAACAAGTGGTTAATTAGGAAGTTTAGGGCTCGTTTTAATGCGCGATTATTTTTAAAAAGTTTCAAAATTGCGAATATTGAGAGAATATGTTTTTTGAATTATGTTTGGATGATTTAGAAAACCTGAGACAAAATTAAAAAAAAAAAACTTGAATAAAATCTGAGTAGAATTTAAATTCTAAAAACCAATATTTGAAAAGTATTTGAAAAATAATTGTATGCCCTTATACTCTAGAGGCATGACTATATCTACCAACTTAATGTATAATTTTTCAGTAATGATGAAAGTAGATATGTTTTGTGAGTTTTAAACTTTTAATACATTCTTTCAATAAAACAAAATTAGAATTGGTTTTATTATTATTTTTATAGTAATCCCTTTCAAAGAAAATCCAAAAGAAATTGAATCACCCCCCCCCCCCCACACACACACACACACAAAAGCAAAAAAACATAAAAATAAAAATAAAAATAAAAATAAAAATAAAAATAAAATAAAATAAAATGAGCATAGAATATGACATGTTGCTTTTGCATTTCCGAAATATAGATGAAAAAAAATTGAAAATTTGGTTAACATTATGTTAGCATAGACCACGTGATAAGGAATACTAATTGGTTTTCACTTTCAAAAAAAAAAAAAAAAAAAAAAAAGCTCTCAAAACACGTTTACGAAAATGAAACCAAACAAGCCTTAATTTCAAGTCAAATCCACTTTAAAATAAAATTAAAAAAAAAACATTTCAAGTCAAATCCAAAAGCTCCGAGGCTCCAACAAAACTATTTAAAATTACATCATGACCCCTATACGATTCTTATATTACGTGTTCCCCCTGCTTAGTCCTTAATACTCAAACCACCTCAACCATTTGAGCCAAGCTCGGTCAGAGAGATCCAGCGGACCCAGGAGCAGGTTCGCATTGCGCGACACATACAATTCAAGACAAGAAATCATCAAAGTCTTGTCAGTCTTTCTCTGTAAGTCTCTTCGGATCTGATCCACTTACGACCTCTCTGTTTTTGCTTGTTTGTGTTCTCTCTGTGTGTTATACCGTTTGTTCTTTTTGTGGATTTTCCGGATTTTTTGGAACTGGGTTTTGATGAGTAATTCTGGGTTTTTAAGATTCTGGTTGGATTTGTGAGTTTGGGTTGTCATAAAGTACTTTGGGAGAATTCTGTTCAGATAATTTTTTTTTTTCTATGATTTTAAATTCTCATTGTTTGGGTTTTAACGTCCAGGAGGCCGTGATCTTATGGCTTTTCATTGTTTTTTTGCAAGTTAATGTTGCTTTTGATTGACAAGAATTGTTGACTGGTTTGGTTGGTGCAAGTGGAAATTCGTAATGTGTTGGGAGAGAACCAGGAAGTACATGAATAATCAAATAATGTGTATGGTGTGCATTTTGCTTGAAATGTGGGAGCTTGTTAGTGTTATCTCCCCGAATATGCTGTGAGTCTCAATTCAGTTGAATTACAGAATTAGTGTTGATTTCGAACAATTGGGTTTGGTTATGTGGATCTTGTTTTGCCAATGTACTTGAAATAACGTTGGATTATATTTGCACAAATTTGAGGCTTTCCTAGAGCGTAGCAGCTTGGTAGTCAATGATCAGAGCCATATTGGTTGTTATAATCAAAACAAACCTATATTGGGTCGTCTTAGTTCCTGATCTATATCCTTGGAAGTTGGAATTTCAGTTAGTCTGATTTGGTTGATGCCTCTAATTAATGTTAATCAGGTTGTTGTTTCTCATAAATAAAGGTTATAGCCCTTCAATAATGCTGTTGGGATTGTAGGTTCTCATTCTTAAGATCTTCATATCATGGTTAGTTTTAATGTGTCTTCATTAATTGATTTGGCTGAGGATAATTTGTCAGGTAAATCGTTCATACTATTACAGCAACTCTACGTTGTTTCATAATTTATGCTAAAAGTCTGGGTATCCTTTGGAAACTTTAGATAAGTAGGCCCTTATTTGTTTTGTTGTGACTATATCATCAGGAAACATTAGGAACTATGGATAAAAGTGTTTAATATTTTACACTTATACCCTTTTATCATCCCTAAAAGAATTATGACTTTTTTTTTATCCCTTTGAAAGATCTGGTTGTCCCGGTTGATTACTATTTCAATGAATGCCTTAAGTGATGGTCTTTTGCGTTTAAAGTAATGGCCTATTAACAATGTCTCATGGTTGTGCTTCTATGAATCTTGATTTTTCTCTGTAATTTCACATATTGCAGGGTTTTAAGTGTAGGCTAAGTTGTGAAATACATTCCTATCTACTTATCTTCATCTATGTTTGGAGGTCTTGTGACAGCTTCTTCCAATAGTCCGCACTTACGGAAGTCTGGAAGCAGACCTGTTTTCTCTGATCTTGGTACAATTAAGTTACGAGTCTTTGAGTTATGAGCATTTCGTGGTTACATTTTTTTTTTGTTCTTTTCCTTGATAGTTGCTTCATTACATCTAATGCTTGTCGAATGTCTTTCAGGTACAGGTGAGCTGGAAAATGGTGTTGAAGAAGGTTTCTTGCATTCGATAGAGGCAAATGATATGAAGGGTGTGAGTACGCCAGTGAGCACTGCAGCAATCATGCCATCTCCTATTTTGTTATGGAGATTCAAGGTTCTATTAGTTTTGATATACTAAAATCTTTCTTAATTGTTTTTCATTTGACTATGATTTAAGATTTTGGATAGTTGGGAAATAATTCAAATTTAGAAAAAGATTTAATGTTCTAATTGTTAATGTCATAATTGCTCATGTTTTGAGAAAATTTCAAAAATAGAGATCATGGTTCCTTCCCTACTCTGTCTTTGGGGAATGTAATAATCATGATCAACTGCATTTTGGTTTTAAGCCTAAGATTTGTTTTATTATGTCCCTTTTTTTGTTGTTTTCTTTTCCATGTATTTAATATCTGTTACCAGATTCTGATTTAGACTATCTTCCAGGTACTGTTATTCTTTGTCTGGGGTTTCTGTTGTTGCAAGGTTAGTTCCATTTTTTGTATTTTATTACTGATGGGAGCAGCGGTGGCAATATCTTGTATTTCATGTTGTCAAGATGTTCTTATTGGCATATTTGAATATTGCAGATTGGATGGGCTTCTGTAATGAGAATGAGTGTTGACTTAAGGGATTTATTTCTATACGAGGCATTTTTGTATTACAATCCTCTTCTTCTTGTGGTTAGTTATGATTTTCTTATTGTGAATATACTCTCTTTTCCATATTCTTTCATTTTCTTTATCCTTGAAGTAACATATTTTATCCTAATTTGGTATTGCAGACTATGATGGTTTGGCTTTGGGGTATCAATTTATGGTTCTTTTTCCAAGCCAATGTCAATTATGCAAAAATTTTTGATCTTGATCAGAGTCATCTAACTCACAGAGAAATTTGGAAGGTACTAATTACAGCCAACGCAATGACTCTGTCATTGTTTGTTCATTACCAAATAATTTTTATTGAATTTTTCGTCTTCTCATATGATGCTGTAATGGCTTGCCTGAATTTCATTACCTAATAATTTTATTGATTTTTTTTAATTATATTTTTTTAAAAAAATACTAACTTTCGTGCATTGGTAGGTCTCTAAGATCAAATTCTCTTCCTCATTGGATATGATTCTTGAATTTGGATTTTTATAATTGTAGTTTTGGGTTTAGAACCCTCATTTTGTTGAAGAGGATGCCCAAATTAACATGGATCTTTCAACATGTCTCATGGTTTTATCAAAAAAAAAAAGAAGAAGTCTCATGGTTTTTCAATATGTCATCAATGGGATGTGGAAGTAGTTTTTACTTGTAATATGAGTTTGACGAAATGTCTCCTTTGGTTGGCAGAGAATTAGCTGTTTGTTTCCTTGTTTTTATTTCTATCACCAAAACACTTTTAGAACAAGAATTAGCCGAAAATTAAAATGGCTGTTATACGAGTACAAGGAAGAAATGTTGCAAGTTCTCCTGTGTTAAAGGTCCAACCATGAATTAGATTTTACATTTATAATAACTGATGAAGAGAGAAAAAAAATTGTCCAAGTAGTCGGAGAATCTTAGCTTTTTCTACTGATGTGATTTTGTGTTTCTCATTTCATAGAGGTGTTCGGGTTATGTGTGTATACAGGAAAGATATTTTGTATTTATCCTTTAAATTGTTAATATATACTTTCTACTTATTTTAAACCTTGTTAACTTGTATGTGTGTCTGTGTGTACGTACATATCATATGTATTAGTATTGTGAATATTTCTCCAGGTAACTCTGACCTTCCATTTGATATTTGCAGTGTGCTACATGGATGACCATCGTTGTGCCAACTAGCATGACAGCATATCTTTATCTTTATTCTCATGGAGAAGTATCTTTGGCTGCTTCACAACCAGTGTAATAGATGCATCCACTCATATACATTATTGACAAATTATTTTATTTAGATTATTTGATGCTGGTCGTTTCTTTTCACTGTATACACCTTATTGCAATATTTTGTTTATACTTTATGAGCTGCTTCTGATATGTCTGAATTCTCACCCCCAAACAAATTCGACACCAGATGGCTACATTCTTGGATTTACCTGGGCTAGAGATAAAACTTAGATAAATTTTATTCTTATGCCTGAGTGACACCCTTGGTTGCCAAAAGTATGTAGTTAGTATTTTTTTTAAGATGTTAAACATATTACCTCATCGAAACAGGACTTTCATTGATATTACAAAACATCTCACATGTTAGGTGTTCCCAGAGCAATTTATGTAAGGTTTTATTCTTTGTTCAAATATGTGTGCATTAAGGTGGATGAAGATAAGGGATATTTATATTGAAAACTTTTATTTGTGCTTTGATGTTTAAGCTTTAAGTTTGATGCATTTATAAGATTTCATACCCGACTTTGAAATTGTTTGTTTGGAGTCTGGCCAATTCCTACAACAGAAACAGAGTTTACTTGTTTGGATGACTGAACCTGCCAAGCATAAACGAGATATTCGTTGTGCATATGTTTTTTTGTTTTTTTTTTGTCCTGTTCAATTTGGTTTTAGTGCTCCTGCATTGTGCATAACAAGGAGTACTGTAATCTCATCGTAAGTAAATCATACTATATATTGCTTATCATCAGATATTCCCCATTGACAAAAAAGTGATCTCCTTATTTTGTTATAGGTTTGCTAGTATGTTAAAATTGCTACAACTGTGTTAACTTTGAATTGCACTTTACTGCAGGTGTTCTTATATTGTGCTGTTGCAATGATTTTGATATTCCCATTTGATATTTTTTATTTGTCATCCCGCTATTACTTGTTAAGGACTCTTTGGCGTATAGTTCTACCACTACAGGCAAGTGTTGTTTTGTTATATCATTTTTTTTTTTCTAGGAAACTTGTGTGTGTTTCTACTTACTGATGAATAGTTCCAATGCTTTTGTATGATATAGCACTCCAGACAAGAAAAAAAAAAAAGTATTTTCAAAACATTCTAAAGTGTCTTCTAAGTTCCGTTATTCGTTGACACTGCACATGGGATTATAACCTCTAAAGGGAAATAATTACAAAAATTAGGTTGCTCCTCACATGTTTTCTAGGATATGACAAGTCCTGCAGGCTTTTACTTTTTGACTTTTGTATTTTGTTAATTGGGTTAGTGATTTAAAAATGGTATGTACTGTCATTAAACTGCATTCCTGTGAATATAGCTAAAACTATCCGATTGCTTGCCTTCATTCTTTCATTGGTCAGTTAAGGAGGTGGCCACATGTGTCAATGCGGATATTCTTGATTGAAACCTAGACACAAACAAATACACTATAAACAGTATAATAACTAATCTGTTGAGATGAAAAGCCTGGCAGGACTTGATCCCACAACGTTAATGATGCCCAGTATGGAAACCTTGGTTTGTGTGGTCATTGGTATCAATGGTATGCACTACAAATATGGTTTTACTTATCACTGGGAGTGTAAGAGCCTTGGGAAGCACATTGACCCACAACCTACCTTAATTGTACATGGCACTATGGCACCACTAACCCAAAAGAATGGTGCATATGAGAGGAATATAGATTCTGGTCTGTTTTGGTAGTTAAACATTTTCTTGTTCATGTAGGCCTTAGTGTGCTGTATTGAATATTTGGTGTTTGTTTGGTAAATACAGGCAATATCATTTTCTGATTTTTTCTTAGCTGATATCTTGACCTCCATGGCAAAGGTATGCATTATCTTTTCTGATTTAACCTTTCTCCAGTTCAATTCCTATGTCTTACATTGTTTGATATTCAAGAATATCATAGATATTGTTTCAAATGGTATATGCTTTTTTTTATTAGTAATCCCATTTTATTAGAAGGCGCAAAAGAGCGCAACCCAAGTACACAATGATTATACAAGAGGGACACCCAATTAGGGAAAAGAGGAAGAACACAAATCTGGAAATTCTTGAAAATTAGAAAAATGAGAGCTGTTGAGAGCAACTATCTACCCATAAAGAGTTTTGAACACCAAATCTTTTAGCTCTATCACCGTTTTCTCACAATCTTCAAAATTCCATGTTAGAATATAGCACTTCCATATTAGGTTTCAGAGATTTTCCTTATTAATGTATTTACCATAGATGAGTGATTGTAATCAAATCCTACCTTTCTTGTTTCAGTCTGCCTACCTTATTTCCCTTATAAATAGGGTCATTTGTAATGTAAATCTATCAAACTCAATAAGCTCAAAATGTAGCCCTCAATGAGAATTCCCAGTGGATGTAGGCCTCTAAGGCCAAACCACCCCAAAATTATTGTGTCCTTTCTCTGTTGCTTCCGCTATTGTCGTCCATTTCTTATTTTTCACAAATTTCTACGTGGTATAAAAGCCACTTTCCTTTAGACTTGTTTTTTTCTTCGTTTCTAGTGTTCTTTCGGGCAGTGTCACCCTCCCAGCCAGTGGCGGACCCAACCTTGTAAATATGGGGGGGCCAAATTGAAAGAAATTTTGGGGGGACAAACTAAAAAATTAAACAAAATTTAGGGTAAAATTTTATATATATATATATATAGATTTTTTTTTTTTTGGAGGGGAAATTTTGGGGGTTGGGGGGGCCAAGGCCCCCCTAGCCCCCATATAGGTCCGCCAATGCTCCCAGCGTTCTTGCCGGCATCCCCCATAGTCTTCCAACCACTATCTCCATCGGATCCTATCGAGCATCCTATCGACTCTGAACATACCATTAGAAAGGTTGGAAGCTAATTTACACAACGCCACAATAATCAGCCCCAACAGAGGTCTCGCGTCCACATGCGACGCCTATAGCATTTTGCCATCCAACCTAGCCTTATCCGCCGCCACACGCCCCTTGTCGCCGTTGTCAGAGCTTTTCCAAGCCTTTGCCGAAACTAATTCTAAAAGTAATTTCAGAATTAGGTTCTCAAGGTGCATATCTATCGTTCTCTGGAAACCCCGACGACAAGAGACTTGTCACGCGTCTGCACACACCAACTCGTAATTTTGCCATATCGTCCACGCATTGCCTCTCCAGCGCTTCTGTTTCATGCACTCATGTGCAGTGCACATGCCATTTATAGGTTTGTTGACCCGTTCCGACTTGGATAACCTGTCTTTTGGCCCAAGTCGGGCCCTGTCTTTGATCCATAGTCAGTCCATTTTGGCCCCCAATACATACTGTCTTTGCCCATAGTCAGCCCAGTTTGGCCCGTAGAAGGCCCATTCTTTTGGCCCTTGTCAGCTCAGTATCACTACCCATTTTCGGTCCAGTTATTAGGCTGCGATCGCCAGCCCATCGATGTCAACCATTCGGACAGCTATCATTGGCAACTGCCCGGCCCATCGCCGACCACCCACAGACAAGCATCGTCGGCAGCCGCCCGGCCCAGCCCATTGCCATTGACGCCGTATCCGGCGGCCTTCCACCATATCTAGTAACCAACTGCTGCCGTGTACGACATCTCTCTGTGGTGTCCCGCCAGCATCACTAGATCTCCCTGTCGGTTTAATGCCCTAATTTTCCTTCATGTCGTACTTGATTATGGCCCCATCTGAGCTCACATCTAGCTTTTTGCTCCTGCCACACGATTCTCATCAATTTCATCAATGCATCTGAAGGCCGAGCTCACGATTAGATATTTGTCCTTCACGCACCAGATCCACTTCAAAAAAAAAAAAAAAGTCTTAAAAAAAGAAAAAGAAAAAAAAATGGTCCCTTTTTTTTTTTTTTCCCCTCTCTAATCTCAAGCTTACACCTTTAGTTTGAGGTTAATGTACTTTCCATAGATGAGTGATTGTAATTGTTTCACTCCACCTACCTCATTTGTTCTATAAATAAGTTTATTTGTATTGTAAATTTATCCAACTCAATAAGATCAAAATGTAGCCCTAAAGGGCAATTTTCAATGGTGGATGGAGGCCTCTAAGGCCGAACCATCCCAACATTATTGTGTCCTTTCTCTACTGCTTTCGCCATTGTCTTCCATTTTTTTTTTTTTTTATCACAAATTTCTACATTCTTAGCATTGTGCTCTCTCTAAATGCACCGCATCAAACATAGATGCACCATCTTCCAGACATCTATACAATGGTGGCTACCAAATTAGCCTCTCCAACTAGCCAACAACTCAACTACCCGTCGAGGCATGACCCATCTATATCAAAAAGTTTGAAAACCGATACCCTCAAAACTATAGCTACTTCGCAATGGAGCAGAAGATGGTCGATGGATTCCCCGCTTTTCTTGCACATGCAACACCAGCTCATCATTATGACATGCTTCTTCCTAAAGTTATCCAAAGTCAAAATCTTCCCTGACGCTGCTGTCCAAATAAAGAACAAAGTGACCATCTCCACCTCCCAATCACGCATTGCTCTGATGAAGATGATATTCCACTAAACGGTGTCATTAGAAAATAGCATATGATCCTCCTTAAAGCGAGCTATGTAAACAATGCCAGGAAAGATGCCTTCAAGGTCTGATCACCACACCATACATCTTCCTAGAACCTGATCTTAGACCCCTCTCCCGCCTCAAATCTCACTTATTATATGGTTTTTACTTATATAATTCATATACATATACATGTTCATACACAGATGCATATGTTTTTCCTAATTTAGTATTAGTGTAACTATGTTGTTACACTACCAATGTTTAACCTAGCCTTGGGAAGGTAGAATCAGGAAATATTTTGTATCTTTATTCAGATATATACTTCCCACAGTGCCTTTTTCATTGCTTGTAATTGTCACTTCTGTGCAGGTTTTCTCAGATTTGGAGCGTTCAGTATGTAGAATGGTCCATCGACAGGTTAATGTTCTGTTCTTGTGCTTGGTTTTGTGCATGTTATCATATTGACTCTAATCAGCTCTAATTTTATTTTTATTTTTATGAGATTGCCATCTTTTTGGCCCTAATTGAAAGTCAGGTTTTTCTTTGTTCTCTCTCGCTCGTTCAATTTGAAATGCTACACGTTAGATTTCCCCCCATTATATGTTATTATTTTATATCATGTACAGAATTGTCAGAACTTTTTGTTGGTATAACCAAATTGATTCACTTGAAGAAGTTGTTTTATCTTCACTTTGGTATAAATTGGAACATATTTCTAATTGACAGAGTGAATGGAGATGTTAGACTATACCATATAGCTGGGAATTGGGATAAGGCTAAGTATAGTTTGAGTATGAGTAGGAGAGAGAGTACATCAATGGAACCACTTAAGTGTTCTTCTAAATTTTTCTTGATATTTGTATGCTGCGTATGCATTCAGATAATTTTGAGAATTCAGTGAGAAAATTAGTACTGACTGATATATGATTGTGCCACAGTAATAGTGAGGTCAGTGATATGTGAAAACAAGAACATTGTTTGATGCTGAAATTCTCTGCCATTAGCTCCATTGAACCCAAGTAACCGACCCTTTTTACTGCTGAAATTTCTAATGGAGTGTGTGGTTTTTCCAATCATTTTAAAGTATGCCAATCAGTATTTGCACTTTTTTTTTTGGTTAAAAATGTTTCATATAAAATCGATGCTTCACTTCTCTCTTGTTAAGAGATATCATTTAAATGAAGCAGGTTGCCACTATAGCATGGTTTGAAGCTGATTCTGTTTGTGGCAGTCACTCTGTTGCAATCCCTGTGATTCTTGTTTTGCCTTACCTTTTTCGTTTCTTCCAATGTCTTCGGCAATACAAGGATACTGGGGAGAAAACAGCCGTTCTGAATGGTAAGATCTCTGGGTTATCTCATTTATGAAATCTTTATGTTATTTTTCATCCGATGTCTTTTGAAACATTGGGTGTCCATTAGACGGGCTCATTTATGTTTCAACTGCTGGGTTCCGCCATTTCCCTAACATATATTAATTCCTTGTCCATTCTATCATATCTAAAACTGTCATCTTTATTGTACAATTATGAGTTACTTACGGTTTTATTGCTTCAGGGTTATAGTGACTAAATTTGCTTATGGTTTCAGCTTTAAAATATTCGACGGCAGTACCAGTGATTTTTCTTTCAGCCCTTAAATATCATGTCTTCCCTGATAGGTGGACAAGCTTTTATCGGCCTCTCTGGCTTCTCTCTAGTGTTTTGAACTCTTTGTACTCATTCTACTGGGATGTGACCCGAGACTGGGACTTAAGGTATGTCAACTGTTAATACCTTGAAAATAGTACGTAATAAGCAAACTTCTCCCTTTGATTTTTCTTACTTTTTGTTTTTTTGAGTCACCTTATTTACACATTAATGCCATTTTCTTGGCATTGTTATTCTAAAAAAAAAAAAGGATTCCATAAACTTTTTTAGTCATATATTGTGTTACTTTATAACATGTAATCACATCAACCTCATGATCATTTGATTTCAAATTTGGTTATCACAAATGTTAATGTTGGAGGTTTTGGAACCAAATTGTAAATTACTTACAAAAAGAAAGCGTTGGAGTAAATTATAACTTGCTGGGTTATTTATTTGGCAACCATGATTTTTCAATAAAATTTGCAATTTCTATCTTATATGCTTGCTTGGTATTGTGCACTAAAGTTACACTGATGCAGGCCATATAAAGAACACAGACCATACTTTTTAGAACTTTTTACATCATGAATATTATTTTGTGAGTTAAATATCCTTCTCTTTGCCAGTGGCTTCACTCGGATATTCAAGTTCAGCAAACCTCATCTCTGCTCAAACCTGTTACATGGACGAAAATGGGTAAGGCTAAGCCTATTTTATTGTAGTATCTTAGTCACACAAGTGTTTTAATGACCTAAAAATGCCTGGCAAAAGAGCCAGTGTGAACTGGACACTCCTCTGTTACCTAAATTTCCTGAGCAGTAAATTGTTGGGCCAAACTATGTCTCTCCACTGCGAGCTTTATAAACCTTCAGAAACTTAATAAAGCTGATGCAAATGTTTCTTGACTAATTAGTAATACTAGCGCCTATGAAATCATTTTATGTATATGGATTGCAGGTTTATTTTTGGGTGATCGGAAGCAATCTCGTAATGCGTTGCACATGGACATACAAGCTGTCTGCACATCTTCGCCATAATTACCTAACCGTTTTTGGGATCACTGCCTTGGAGATTTTCCGCCGCTTTCAGTGGGTTTTCTTCCGTGTGGAAAATGAATTGAATAAGATGAACTCCAAGTCAAATATCCAGCTTTCAATGAATGACATCCCAAATGAGGAAGAGAAGAAATTGCTTGTATCTAGTGAGCACAGTGTATAGTGAATCAGACTGTCAATGTCTTGCTAGCAGCATCATTTGAGGTTTAGTAAAATATTTTGGCCACCAGGGTTCACCATTCCATTTGGGACTTCATTTTTATACGAAGATGTTAAAAATATTTCTTTGTTCATAAAAAAAAAAAAAAGGTTGTTCAATCATTAGATATTTGATAGATATATTGATTCAATTTATTACAGTATCTTTGTGTATTGTAGTACCTTTCTTGCTGGTGGATTTGATGATGACATATCAACTAAAGCTCCTAAGAAAAAGGTCCTCATGTTCATGTCCGAGTGCCTTTCAGTTTTTACGACTGAGTAATACAGACTTCTGCGTTCACATTGTGGCAAAATGGCCGCCTCCAAATCCTTTTTTGACTACATCTCCATATTTTCCCGTCCTGCCTGTCTATTTGGCTTGACAGTGGGGACCCCTTCTCATTTCTTAATTTTTTTTCTTATAATTTTTTTTAAAGGGAAAAAAAGAAAATGAAAAAGAAAAAAGTAAGACATGTTTCCTAGATGGACTATGTTTGGTTAACTGTGGATTGGAATTTGCCAAGTAGTGGATAAAGTGGCTCTAGATTATATCAAACATTATTATATTTATATTAATTGATGTAACGTATTTTAGATGACTTTTCATGTTAGTTACTAAAAAGAAAAATCTTTTAAAGTATGCTTTATATCGGCCAGTGTAAAACATATTTGAAGAGTAGCCTTCATTACAACCGTGCTACGGCTTCACTGCCATGGTCACCACCATTTTCCAGTTCCTTAACATAAAGACATGTTACATTATTATCGGAGGGCATGTACATTCCTATCGTATTGTCAAAAGATTCGTCCATGACATGAGACAAAAGGAACATGCAATTCTTTTGTTTACTTCGGAAAATGCCATTCAATTTCACCTCCAAGTACTTTCTTGCACTGTGTTAATCTAGACAAAATAGTATCCACCTCCAATTTCATGAATTGTTTCTGTCCAAACATAATCCAATGGCTCAAAATCAGTCTCGATTTCCCCCTAGCAGATCACCCAAATTGCATCTACTAAACTGATATATATCCAAAACCACCCCTAGAAGTGACAAAGCAGGAAGTACACGTGTCTGAAGCCCAGTTCGTCTCCCTACAAACCAGATAACATATAGACCCGGAACTCGGAAGCACCCACTCTTTGAAGCCTTGGGCATCCAAATGACTAAAAATTCTTTCTCACATCTCTCTGAAAACCCACCAAAACGGCCTAGATGTTAGCTGCCGGTGGGTATACTAACCAAAGCCGGCAGCCGGAGCCGGAGCCGGAGCCGGGCCGCGCAGAGACGACCATGCCGAGAGTGCTAATCATATTGTCTTCCGTGTTGGAGAAGCTGGTCGCTAGAAATGACCAGCTGGTGGAGTGCTTGAGCCAGCAGCTGGATGAGTTGAGCTTCTACAGCTCGGGTCTGGTTGGGAAGAGCTTGAATGCGTTTCATGGCGTGAGAGCACCGAGCATAAGCATTCCCAAGTACTTGGAGAGGCTATACAAGTACACGAGCTGTAGTCCATCTTGTTTTGTGGTTGGATATGTGTATATAGACAGGCTGCTTCACAGGCACCCTGACTCCCTCGTCATATCCCTGAATGTGCATAGATTACTGGTTACGAGCGTTATGGTTGCTTCCAAGATGCTAGATGATGTGTAAGCTCTCTCTCTCTCTCTCTCTCTGACATGCCTGCTTTATTCATCTTCCTTGGGCTGGTTTTCTTGATGTGGGTGTGGTTCATTAGTGAAAAATATGTGTACGTTGTCATGGGTTCTTGCCTGTTTGGTTTTTGGGGTAGTTTGAGTTACTTGTTTGAACCTTTTTTCTATGTAAATGTAACCATTAAAATCCAACTGAGATACCATAACTCTGTTCTGAATTGGGTTGACTTGATCACTTCGATTGGTATATTTATATCTGTTAAAATATTGATTAAATAATTAAATTTATCTCTTTCTATTAAACATAATTTAGCTTGACTAATCTCATGTATAAAGGCTATAGCAAAGCGTAGACATAGTGAAATTAACCACTTGCTCCTGTGGACATGGATACACTGTCAAATCACATAAATTCCGTGTTTTGTTCTCTCTTTCTCTTTACTTTTTACTAAATCGCATAGTCTCGACAATCACTTCAACTAAAGCAATATATTTTGTTGAAAAGATTATACGGCGGACATGTGCCTTGGGCGGCAAGATTGATCTATTTGATTAATCTGTTCTTCTCAAAAGAATAGGCAAGGATTGCTACAATACTAACATTCTTTCCCTTCCATTAATTGAACAATTACAGGCATTACAACAATGCATTTTATGCTCGGGTTGGAGGGGTAAGCAATGCTGAACTAAACAGGCTGGAACTGGAATTGCTGTTTCTATTGGATTTTAGAGTTACAGTGAGCTCTCGGGTTTTTGAGAGCTATTGCTTGCACTTGGAAAAAGAAATGTTATTCAATGGCATCGGGCAGAATATCGAAAAGGCAGTAATCCCCAGTGCAGCTGCTGTGGACGATTTGACTGAAATATCAATAGAAGATGCACAGATTTAGTTCTTCTTGATCACCTCAGATCTTCTTTCTTTTGGCTCAGAAAATTGTGAATTGTTGTTGGCCATGCAATCATGCATGGGCTGGTTTCTTTCTTTTTTGTATCTTATGATCATGTCACATGGGTGCTTCAACTATCTTTCTGCCACATTGAGAGGTTAATAATATTCTAACACTTTCTTAAACTCCCCTTTCACCCAAAACATTGAACATTAAATTGAAATGGGATAACTCATGGAGTCAGGATTACAATCCAAAATGTATATTCTGGTACCATGTTTTCTGTTTATCTAAAAAAGCTTAAACTGATGAGAAATGTGAATTTAATCATTTAAATAGAGTATTCTAACACATTCTCAATAAATGAGACTTGAAATGGGAATTAAGTGAATTACGTAAATAGAATTTAAATTCGGGACTTTTGTTCTGATATCATGTTAATTTTCTAATTATTCCAACACATAGCTTAAGGTAATAGAAAAATGGTGAATTTAATTATTTAATTAATATTCTAACACTTTTCTTTGCGAGCATTTAATTAATATATATTGAAAAACACTTAATTGAAGTTGAAAATAAATTGAGTCAAAGCTCGAACTTAGGGTGCATTTGAGATTGCGATTTCGTAGATAAAAAGTGCGATTTTAACCAAATCCCAGAAAATAAACTGTTTAGGAATTGGGTTTTTAAAAAATTGCGATTTGAAAAATGTAGAAAACTGCTTTTTCAAATCCCATGTAAGTGAGTGCTTTTTTTAAAATGCAGAATTTGTAAAGACTAACTTGCGATTTTAAAGGCCAAACTGCGAATTTGCCAAACACTTAACTGCATTTTTAAAAATCACTTTTTCAAATCGCAAATTTTAAAATTGCTATTTTTAAATCGCAATTTTTGAAATCGCAAACCCAAATAGACCCTTAGAGCTATTGCTTTGATACCATGTTAACTACTTATTTCAAAAGTTTATATTGATAAGAAAAAGTAAATTTAATTTATAAGAAAAAATGAATTTAATTATTTAATGAGTAATCAATTAATAAAGAGTAGTTAAGCAGAATTAATTCAAAACCATGTGTTTAAAAGGGTTTAGATTCCTTAAAAAAAAAAAAAATTTAAAAAATAAGGTTTCATAAAATCAAAAGCCTAAATTTTTTCCGAACTTAAAATCTATCTCATTGGGTCTTGGATTAACCATTAATGTGACTGGTCAGTGTTTTTCAGGAATCAGTCTTTTATTTTGTTTGTCAGAAATTTCTTGCAAATAAGAAATTTCTGTCCTATTTTTATTGAAGCAACGTGGAAATGCCCAGAACAAAATAAAGGAAGCATGAAAATAGCGTCACTATTGTTTATCTTCTTTGCTAAGTCTTGGAAGCTGCTTTCCACGTTCGAAATTCAACAAAAATGTTGGATAGTTTTTGTTTTTTTGTTTTTTTTTTTAAAATAAAAAAAAAATGCTAACGGGTCCGTTGAGCGCTACAAGGCCCGTATAGTAGCCTTGTGGACTTTTTCCAAATTTTTAGAGAAAAAAATTAAGTAATATTTTGAAGTGGATACGTAAACTTTTCCTAAATTTTTTTTTTGGGAAATGATATTTACATTTCTTGTGCACAACAACTATATTCACACAAGACACATTGGGGTGAGATTCACACACTGGACTCCACCCCAATATGTCTTGTGTGAGTGTAGTTGTTGTGAGGGTGATGTAACAGTGTAAGTATCATTTCCCTTTAGTGATGCCTTTTCTGATCCTACGTACACAGTATTATAGTATAGTGGGAGCCGTGTAGTATTTATGCTTCACTCGAACATGCATTAGTTTGATCATGTAATAAGTACCGGCTAAATAAGAAGTAGATAAAGCAATAGCAACGCTTACTATAAGATAGCAGCTCAATATTTGACCTTAGCTTTTAAATAGTAACTCATAAACTAGAACGAGTTGTATTAATTAGAGCATTTTTTCAAACTCATCCGAACCCATCCATTTGCCAAGCCAGCCTAGAAGCATGAATTTCCAAAAATTTGTTGCCCGCAAAGGGATAAGGAATGGGACTGACAGGGTGTAGGACAAGGAGAGGAACATTCGATGTAACTAGGGTCTGACATGCCTACAAAGAACTGGTACCTATACACATGCAACTTTGTCAAAGTAAGATCAGAGCCGGATGGCGGACTAAGTTCTAAGGTTAATTCAAACTTGGCCCCACCATAATCATCATTACTATCCAATAGATTTTTTTTATTTTTTTTTTTAAGGGGCCCACAGCATGGTTTTTTCAATCTAGAATCAGTTCATTGCTTACACAGTTACACTCCATCAGTCGCTTCTTCAGTCCACAGCCCATCTCACCTGCTGCCCTGCAGCACCTCAAGCATGCACGCACGGCTCAAGAAATGAAATGATAGAAGAGAAAAATAAAAAAAAGGAAAAAAAGGAAAAAAATCTGTAAAAGCTCTTAAACAAAGAACTAAAGAACGAACGAAAAAAAAAAAAAAAAAAGAACAAACGAACGAACGAAAAAAAAAAGCCTGCACTGCGCCACTGCTGGTGACTGCCGGGTGAGTACCGTGAGTTTTGTGGCTGTGGACCTGTGGTGGAAAAAGAAGCTGAAGTGAAAGTGTGAAAGTGTGAAACTCAGAAACTTTGAAGTGTGGAAGTTTAACATTTTTTTGAGGTATTTTTTTTAGTGTTCAATGAGTATGAAAAACTTTTTTCTCTTTTTTTTTAAAAAAATGTTAGTTTTGAGGTTTGGCTGATTTGCAGGTGTTGAAGTCTTGAAGAGCATAAGAAGGAAGAGGACAATAGGTTTTTCATTATTTTTGGGCATTGCTTCTCTATTATACTTGTGCTGATCTTGTGACTTTTGTCTACAAGGTAATTTCTCTATTCAAATTTTCAGAATATTTTTTGGTTTTGGGTTATATATGAAATTATCAATGATGTTAGTTTTGAAGTTTTTAGTTTTTCATATTATTATTTTTAGTTTAGTGTTATATAGACTCTTGTTTTTTTTGGCTTTTTTTTTTTAGTTTGTATGATTGTTACTTATTAGACTCTGATAATTTTTTGTTTTGTTTTGTTTTGTTTGATAGTTTGATTGTATCTTATGGGGTTGTAATTTAATTTGGAAAATTTAGGTTCATCAAGCATGTCAAAGTTTAAAACTATCGAGTCATTCTTCAAAAGAAAATAAGTTGATGTTCCAGAAAGTAATCCACCATTGAATTTTAATGCTGAAACTTCAAATCTCAAAGAATATCCTCTTAAATCTCAAAGGATTGAAGTTAAAGAACATCCTTATGAATCTCTAATTGTGGAAGCTCAAGAGATTCCTTTTAAATCCTCCACGCTTAATGTTAACGAAGTTGATGGTTTTTCTATAGAACGGGATCCAGGAAAACGTCCTCCGATGTGGGACTATCCAGTCAATCGACGTGATGAAATAAGAATGGCTTATTTGAAAGCACGTCCATATCAAATTTTGCGTCAAAGACTATCCATTTTCTGGACCTGAAAATCATCCCCGTCGTTTTCAAGCTTCATGGTTTACACAATTTTCATCTTGGCTTGAGTATTCTCCTACTACGGATGCCGCATATTGTCTACCATGTTATCTTTTTACAATGAAACCAGTTGGACGTCATGGATGGGATGTATTTATCATCAAGGGATTTAGAAATTGGAAAAAAGTTCACGATGGAAAGAAATGTGGATTTTTGACTCATATTGGAGAGGATCCTTGTTCACCCCATAATAATGCTGTGAAATCTTGTGAGGATTTAAAACAACAATCACAGCATATCGATAAATTATTGAATGCACAAAGTACTAAACAAATTCAAAATAATCGATTACGTGTAAAAACTTCTATTGATGTTGTTCGGTGGCTTGCATTTCAAGGATGTGCTTTTAGAGGTCATGATGAGACTCCTGATTCAAAAAATCGAGGTAATTTTCTTGAGATAATTAAAATTTTGGCATCATATAATGAAAAAGTTGCAACAGTTGTTTTGGAAAATGCTCATAAATCTGCAAAGTATACTTCTCATAGAATTCAAAAGGAGATTTTGCAAGTCATGGCAAGTAAAGTGCGAGATAAAATTCGTGAAGATATTGGAGACTCTAAATTTTGTATTATTGTTGATGAAGCACGAGATGAGTCTAAAAGAGAACAAATGGCTATTGTTTTGAGATTTGTTGACAAATATGGTTTTATACAAGAACGCTTCTTTGATCTTGTTCATGTTAAAGATACATCGGCATTGACTCTCAAGAATAAAATATCTGATGTTCTTTCTCATCATGGACTTGACATTCAAAATATTCGTAGACAAGGATATGATGGTGCTAGCAATATGCGTGGTGAATGGAAAGGATTGCAGGCATTATTTATTAACGATTGTCCTTATGCATACTATGTTCATTGTTTTACTCACCGATTGCAATTAGCATTAGTTGCTGCATCTAGAGAAGTGGTTTCTGTTCATGAGTTCTTCACAAATTTGAATTTCATTATCAATATGGTTGGTGCTTCATGTAAACGTCACGATCAACTACAACCTGCTCAAGCATAAAAAATTGCACATATGCGAGCTATTGGTGATCTTGAAACTGGAAAAGGAGCTAACCAAATTGGCACTTTAAAACGAGCTGGTGATACTCGTTGGGGTTCTCATTATAATTCTATTTGCAGCCTAATAAGTATGTTTGATGCTACTTGTTCAGTGCTTGAAATAATTAGAAGAGAAGGAGCTAATTACTCTCAACGGGGAGATGCTAATGCTGCTTATAAAATGATTACGTCCTTCGAATTCATTTTTATTTTACATTTGATGAAGGAAATTATGGGTATCACTGATGTTCTTTGTCAAGCTTTGCAGCAAAAATCTCAAGACATTTTGAATGCTATTAATTCAGTTTCTACTGCAAAAAAGCTTATCCAAAAGCTGAGAGATGATGATTGGGAGAAATTGCTTGAGAGCGTTGTCTCTTTCTCCAAGAAATTTGAAATTGACATCCCAGACTTGAGTGCTCGTTATATTGAAGGTCGATGTCGTAATCAACGGAATCACATTACACTGGAGCATCATTATCATTTTGACATATTCAATGCTGCTATAGACTTTCAACTGCAAGAGCTTAATTGTAGGTTTGGTAAAAGGGCAGTCAGACTTTTGACACTTAGCTCAGCTTTGGATCCAAAGGATGGTTATAAATCATTTAAAATTGATGATATATGTAGTCTTGCAGAGGTGTATTATCCTCTTGATTTTTCTGAGCAGGAGAAAATTAATTTGAGATTCCAGTTGAAGTATTTTGAGCTTGATGTGCATAATGATTTGAAGTTGCAAAATTTGTCTTCTGTTGCAGAATTATGTCAAGGATTGGTAGAGACAGGAAAATCAAAGACATACTATCTTATTGATAGATTGATTCGTCTTGTTTTGACTCTTCCAGTGTCTACAGCGACTACCGAACGAGCATTCTCAGCTATGAAAATTGTTAAAACAAGACTTCGCAACAAAATGGAAGATGAATTTCTTGCAAATAGTTTAGTTGTGTATATTGAAAGGGAAATTGCTGAGAGCTTCAATTTAGATTCGATACTTGATGATTTTGTTTCTCTAAAAGGACGTAAACTAGGTTTTTGAACACTTTATATTTCTGTCTTTTTGTACTAGTGCCAACATGTTTTTGTTGCTAATATATTAATTTTGGCACAGATTATAATGAATTTTTATAATGTACTTTTGTGATACATATTGTGTGACAAATTATTCAATTTCTATTTTAAATTATATTTATTGGCCCTGCAATGTTAGTTACCTGGGTCCGCCACTTTATTCAGAGGAATGCTAGCTTCAGAACCAGTTCTTTGGGAATTCAAGATGGGGGCAGTGCCTACTCCTGGAGTTTTCAGCTATTAAGTTGTGGCTGCCTCACAGTGTCTGCCTAGAGCATGCTTCTTATCAAGCTCTCACAGATGAATCAAGCAACAGAGCCTTTAACAAGAAAATGGCTCCATAACCAGGAGAAGACATGTTTAAATCTCCGCTGATTAAGGTTCAGGGAGTGGCATGAGAAAGAAAACCATAGTTATGCAATCAGAAACCCAACAAAGATGTTTGGCCTCACAAGACGGCAACTATTTTTGGTCGATGTTTGTAAAAGAAGATAAGCAGTATTAACAGTTACTTCTCCTTTTGTGAAATAACAAATACACTTGACATATCATTCATAACATAAGAGAAATTTTTTTTCTTCTTTGAAAACTTAGGTAAAAGATAAACAAAAAATTGCACGGTATGTTAATCTGCTATAGATTCCATGATAACAGCCAAGAGAATGTTGATTCAAGAATGTTCAGACTGTCTAGGTTTGCCAGATTCTCTAGTCTTAAGACAAACTACAAGTTCAGCCCTCTTCCCTTTCACTTTCTTAAACTTCCCTTTCACCCAATACATTGAACATTAAATTGAAATGGGATAACTCATGGAGTCAGGATTACAATCCAAGATGTATATTCTGGTACCATGTTTTTTGTTTATCTAAAAAGCATAAACCGATGAGAAATGTAGATTTAATCATCTAAATAGTATTCTACCACTTTCTCAATAAGCGACTTGAAATGGAAAGTAAATTACGGAGACAAAATTTAAATTCGAGACTTTTGTTTTGATACCATATTAATGCTCCGTTTGTTTCGGCGTAAAATGATTTCTGGAAAATGATTTCGGTGTTTGGTTGGAGGGAAAATAATAGTCAACCAGAAAATGATTTCCGTTTGACAAAAAATGCTTAGTAAATTTTGAAAAATGATTTACGCTTTTTAAAAGCGTAAATCATTTTTTAAAGACGGCAAATGCATTTGACCCTCTTTCAAACGACGCAGTCGACTTTCACGTTCAAGCAGTTGAGACCACCACCGGAATCTGGCTGGTGCCGAAATTTGACAACGTTCGGTCACTGTCGCTAGATTCCCGCTACTTTCACCGGAATCTAGTCAACCCAGATTTCGATGACCAGAATGGTTTGATTCTGGCCATCTAGCCGAGATCTTGCCAGAACGGCCAGATTTCGGCTAGCTGGCATGGATCTGGCCAAAACAGCCGAATTCCGGCCAGCTAGCAAGGATCTAGCCAAAACGGCTGGATTTGGCTAGAACGGATGGATACCGGACTACGAGCCGGGATTCGGCCGTTCTGTGCCAGATTCCACCCGTTCTGTGTCGAATTTCAGCCATCTTCGCCGGAATCCAGCCAACCCAAATTCCAACAAAACTGTCCAGATTTCAGTCTATATCCCGGAATCTAGCAACAGTAGCCGGAATCGAGTGAAAGTGGCCGAAATCTTGCCAGTCAGCGACGGAATCTCGTAACCAGTAATTTTTATATTATTTTACATTAATATTTCTATATTGTGAATTAATTTGATTGAATGAAAATATAAAAAATATTTGTGATTTTTCGTACGCGCCAAACACTGGAAAATGTTTTCAGCGAAAAATATTTTCCTAAAAAATGACTTCTCTAAAATCATTTTACAACGGAAACCATTTTACGTTGAAATAAATGAAGCATATTATTTTACTTCAATATTTCTATGTTGTGAATAAAAATTGATTTTTATAAGTTAATTTGATTGAATGAAAATATAAAAAAATATTTGTGATTTTTCGTTCACGCCAAACACCGAAAAATGTTTTCAGCGAAAAATATTTTCTTGAAAAATGACTTTCTTGAAATCATTTTACGACGAAAACCATTTTACGTTGAAACAAACGGAGCATAATTTACTAATTATTCCAACACATGGCTTAAGGTAATAGAAAAACGGTGAATTTAATTATTTAATTGATATTCTAACATGTTTCCTTGCGTGCATTTAATTAATATATATTGAAAAAAAAATTAATTGAATTAGAAAATAAACTGAGTCAAAGTTCGAACTTAGGGTGCGTTTGGGATTTGAGATTTTGTAGACAAAAAGTAAAATTTTAAATCAAATCGTAAAAAAATGAACTGTTTGGGAATTATGTAAAATTGTGATTTGAAAGCGTAGAAAACAGTTTTTTTTCAAATTGCAGGCAAGTGGATGCGTTTTTGAATATGCAAAATTTTAAAGACTAAGTTACAATTTTAAATGCCAAACTACGAATTTGCCAAACGTTTAACTGCATTTTTAAAAATCACTTTTTCAAATCGCTATTTTTAAATCGAATTTTTTGAAATCGCAAACCCAAATGAATCTTTTTAGCCATTGCTTTGATAACGTACATGTTAACTACTTATTTTAAAAGCTTAAATTGATAAGAAAAACTAAATTTAATTATTTAGTTAATAACTTAACAGATGAAATGAACAATAAATGAGAGCAAGCATTAATCAATTACGACTCAATTTCAAATGAAAAAATAAATAAATAAATAAAAAGAAAAGAACGAACGACCTCTGAAAAAGCGTATGCTTGATGAATGAACCATAGTCGATCTAGCCATTTTAAAGTTGGCCTTCTTCGGGTTTTTTTTTTTTTACCTTCTGCAAGACCCTCTACAAATACACTGAAATCTATATGAATACATACAATTGCATTTGCAGATGGGTAACTGATGACTCATTAAAGTATTCCAACAATACTGGAAAAATATAATATATTATATGTCTAGCTTTTATTTTGGACTGATATTTTCTTCAAAATGGGTTAGATGGAGTTCTTCCATCCTAGTATATAAATTAAAATGTCATGTGTTATTTTGCATGTGAAAAAAAAAAAAAAAAAATTAATTGTAAAGACGAAGGTGGAAGAAATTTTATTAAAAATGCACTTGCTTTAATTTTCACATGTTATTCATGTAAAGAAACACATGACATTTATTTATTTATTTTAATTGTAAAGACAAAGCTGAAAGAAATTTTATTAAAAATGCACTTGCTTTTTACATGTTATTCATGCAAAGAGACACATGACATTTTTATAGACTAAGTTGGAAGAAGTTATTTTAACCTAGTTTGGAAGAAAACTCGGGCGATACGAGAAGATCCCGGCATGTCGCAATTTGTTTTGAAGGGACAACGAGAAGTTAGAAAGATGTACATAATGCAAAGTGTCGAAATGGAAGTAGACCGTGAGTTTGGATGATGATTCGTCACAAAAATCAAAAAGAAAACCGCTGAATGTATTGAGGTGGTTTCTTTTGATTCTAAAGTTACAAAAGTTACTTATATCACAGAAGTCCGCTTCACAAATCAAATGGCACTATGATAAGCGCATAAAGGAGGCTTACACAAGCAGCAATGAACCGCCCAGAAAGAGGCATACATGAACTAAAAAAACTAGAATGAGATGAATCTTGTCAATCTATCCACCATTATCTAAATTGCCTCCTGACCACTAAGCTCTCAAGTAAGCCAAGTACAAAAGTCATAGAAATGTGTTCTCATTTTCATTCGATCAGTTATAAAAATTGGTTGTAACCCGACAGGCCTCCAGTGTTTATCCTTAACCTGTTAACAAATCAGACATTGTTCTACAATCAACTCTCTCTCTCTCTCTCTCTCTCTCTCTTCCGTACCACTCCATAAATCTTACTAAGATCATGATATATTTTTACAAGTCATAGAAAACTCATTTAGAGAAAGAGCTTCTAGAGAGAGCTTAGTGTGAGATGATTTCGCCGGAGGGGGGAGGCGTTACGCCTCCCCCTCCCAGCGCTGGTTTTCCCCCTAGCCTCTGTGGGCTAGGGTGGCTTTTGTCCCCCTGCCTTGTTTTCAATGGTGGTTTTTTCTCCCAGCTATTAGGGTTGTGGAGCTGTTGGTCCTCTCGATGCTAGATCCGGTGGAGGTTGTTGGTTTTTCTTTGTTTTTGTGGTTGTGTGTTGGTGCAAATAGGAGATTTTCTGGTCTAGATCCGTGGAGAACGGCGGGTGTTGGTGGTTTTCTAGTAGAGATGTTGTCAAAGCTAGATCTATAAGACTTAGCTAGAATTTCTTCGACAATGACCTTTTTGTTGCGATCGTCGACTTTCTCCAGTCATGGTGGTCATTTGACGAGTCCGTGTGGTTTGTTCCTGTTCGGCGCGTGACCAGCACGGACCGGGGTTTTCTCTCCCTAGTCTTGTGCGTGTGGGTCACCATTTGCTTCTCCGGTCTCGAAAGGTGACGATTTGGACTCCTAAAGGTCGTTCGACGCAAGGGGGGTTCCCGGAGGCTCCTATGGCGGTTTTTCCAGGGGTTTTCTGTTTGTATTTGATTGTATATTCTTATCTTTGGTCACAGTATACCATTTGGTAGCTGCTTTAAGCTAGATTTTTCCTAGCTTTGTGGGTAGAGATTCTTTATTTCTAGTTCACAAGGATGGCATTTAGGCTCTGTTTCACGCCTTTAGGTGTTTGTGGTTGTATTTGGTGCTCTTATTCTTGTATTGATTCTCTGGTTGTGTAACCCCTTTAGGGATTATTTCTCAGAAATGAAGAAGAAGACACTGTTTTTTTTTTTTAAAAAAAAAAAAAGGAAAAAAAGAAAGAAAGAAAGATCAATGGTTAACGTCCCAAGGTAAAGACTGGGGGTTAAAGTCACAATGCACTAATCAATCTCTAAAGACCAAAGGTTAAAGTCCTATGGCAAAGACCGACGGTTAGAGTACCAAGGCAGTGCTGATTCAGACCACAGGTTCAAATAAGACCAAAGATGGTTAGAGTCCACAGGCACTGATAAGTAATCACCAATAATAATAAGACAATGGTTTAAGTCTTTAAGGCAATAATTATTAATAAGACCAACGGTTAAAGTTCTAAGACAATGACTGAAGGTTTAAGTCCCAAAGCAAAAATGAATATAGGAGATTATGCATACATATAACTATCATTATATGATTGTATAGTGTACTTTTAAATGATGCAGTATTTCATTACATTATTGAGAACTGTTGACTAACTTAACCACAGTATGGAATTGTGGTGATAATCACAATCTTATACGAGTTTATACAAAATGGAAGGAATGAAGGAACTACTAATATTCATGTTTAAGGCTGAGATCTTTTAATATGTAATATTTTTATGTGTTGGTTTGTATTATGATAAAACAATGGTTAAATATTATTAAGTGCCGCATGTGGCATTATGTTATTGCTTTGTGTGTATTTATGATATTCTAACATGGTTCGTATTTTTAATATAATGAGGTAATTCAGTCAACTCTAAAGTGTTATGTTCCCAGTTGTTAAGAAAAAAAAAAAAAAAAATATATATATATATATATATATATATATATTCTGTTGTCAATTCTTAACTCTAATGATATCCTAATGTCACGTGAAAATCAAAATTTTTACTTACGCTTTTTTTGTAAAAAGCGGAGCGTTACATCCGACCTAGCCTATAAATAAAGATCATGTGTATTCTATCAATTTGGGCCTAAAGACACAATTAAGCATAAATTGGAAGATACCTATCTCTACTAAAATATTATTTAGAGTTTTAGTTGCTATTGAAGTTCTTGGATTCGCTTGAGCATATATGACTTAAGGGTAACTTTGAATCTTTTTTCACTTCGCATTTTAGCATAAATATTTGTTTTGTATGCTAACATTTATGCCTATTTTTTGTTGGTTTAAGTCGGTCCACCCAACCGTCACCATATGATAGAAATAAAAATTGTTGAATTTAATTTATTCATTCCTCTATAATTTTTATTTTCTTTCGCTTTTTTTTTTTTTTTTAATTTCTTCTTATTCTTTTCGAAGTTATTTTCTCAAAAAGATTTTTAAAATTAAATTATAGTAAACTAGCTCTTGATATCTTGTTTGGTAGTCGCTCCCAAACGCTAGCAAATGAAATGAAGATATCTTATTATCTTTATCACACAGGTAACAGGTAAGAAAACAAAACACCTGCTTCAAGGGTTGGCAATTGGACTCCGTCAAGCTGCTTTCATGCATCCAATGATCAAATCTACCTGTTGAACTTGACATAAAAATAAATATTTATGTCCCAATATAATTTGTAACCTTACAAATAGCGACGAGGCATAATTAACCTTTCATGAAATTATATAATATATATATATAATATTTGATTTGAATTCTCCTAGACTATATATATGGATGCTGCAACTTCCAAAACTTAAGCTAATCGGCCTCATACATATTCAACAATGGCTTTCTCAACTTTCACCTTGTCTCTCTATCTACTCTCCTTCGTCCTCCTCCTCCAAACAGTTTTTGGAGCAGATCCCATCTTCCATATATGTTCAACCTCAGACAACTTCACAAGCAATGATCCTTACGACATAAATTTGACAAAGCTCATGGGCTATCTTTCCTACAAAACCCCTCCCACAGGTTACAGTTTAAGCTCAATGGGCGAGAGCCAATATCAAGTATTTGGGCTTGCCCTCTGCCGTGGCGATGTCTCAGATGTCGACTGTGCCAGCTGTGTTACTGAGGCAAGTAAAAAAGTTCGAGATTACTGTTCTTATAATAAAAATGGAATTATATGGTACGAAAATTGTCTAGTAAAGTACGCCAAGAATAGTTTCTTTGGAAAGATCGACTATGAACATATTGTTTATGCTTGGGCGGTTCAAAATGTAAGTGATCCCTCGTCGTTTAATCCCAAGGTAAGAAAGTTGCTAAGAGAACTGGCCAAGCAAGCTTCCGAGAGCCCGAAGATGTACAAGACCGGAAGCTTGAAGATCGGAGAAGGGAGGACAATCTATGGGTTGACTCAATGCACCAGAGACATTTCTAGAAGTGATTGTAAAGCGTGTCTTAAGGATGAAATCAAGCGACAGCCAGCTTGCTGTGATGGGAAACAAGGAGGAAGGGTTATGAGTGGGAGTTGCTACTTCAGATATGAAGTTTACCCGTTTGTCAATGCTTAGTATGGAGGGACGGACGGTCACTCTAGCTCCCTACGTATCTCGTTGCATATATATGTATATATAGGGGACTGATCGTTGTGCAGGAGCTCTTCCCTATATATATATTATATTGTTAAGTAAATTGTTCCTTTTTTTTTTTTTTTTCTTTGAAAAACTTCACTTATAATGCTGGATTTTTCATCACTTTTAAAAAAAGGTACTCAAAATTTAAAAAGTGTCAATTTAGGGTATTCATCTTTTAATATTTTTTTCAATTTCAACAATCCGTTAGAATTTTCCGTTAAATCCTATCAAAATTCCCATGTTTATTTTTTTAAAAAAAAATTCAAAAATTCATGCATTAGTATTTTTGAAAATTCCTTCAAATTCTGACCAACACATAAATTCTAGCATTTTTTTCGTTTTTTTTTTTCCTAAAAAAATGGGTATTCTAGAATTTTTGATAGAATTTAATAGAAAGTTATAATAAAGAGTTGAAATTGATAAAAAAAAAATAATAATAATAATTATAAGATGGATACCATAAATTGATACTTTTTAAAATTTGGATACATTTTTTTAAAAAAAATAATGAAAGATCAGGAGTTATAAATGAAGTTCTTCCTTCTTCTTATTTTTTTTCTTTTTTTTGGGGGGGCAAGTATTTAATATTTATGCATGTTTTAAGTATATGTTGGAGTGGCTCTTATATGGGCGGTGTTGAATAAAAGTTTTTTTTTTTTTAATAGAATTGTTGCAAGAATATTTATGGTGTACGTTTAAGTCAATAATGGATCATAGTAGGCCAAGTATAACGTTACTGTATCCTCATCCATATCCCCAGTACTTGCTTCAATGGCATTGTCAATGATTGAATAATATTTATTAAAACTATAGCTGAAAGTTTTATAAAACATCCATCTTGTTTTATGTTTCATAAACCATGTTTTATGTTTGAACTCTTAAGAGGCTCTTTACTTAGATGACCTTAGGATCCCTGTCAATACTTTTGGTGCTAAATAGCAATAAACCAAAAAAAAAAAAAAAAAAAAATTAAAAAAAAAATAAAAAAAAATCATTACTTATTTAGTTATCAATTCACTCGCTTCGTCATTCCGATTAATTTTTTTGACTCACTCCGGCATTTCGGCTAACTTTTCTTATGGAATGCAATGTCATATCCAATAAATCGACAACATGGGTATACATTGCACAATCAACTTCACCAAGTCATATGTGTTTAGTCGTGAGTTGTCATTCCACCTAAAACTAATTGGTGTTAAGGGAGACAAACCTAAGTCTTTTATCGACCTTGAGATCATGCTCAACGGGTCTATTTTTAGAGTGGTCGTAGGGAGCAATATTGTGTCCCAACAATAATTGAAAATAATAGTCCAAGATTCCAATAACACCTAAAAGGGGGATTGAATATGTATTTGCCAAAATAACGCGAATTTTTTTAAAAAAAAAAAAAGAAAAAGAAAAAGAAAAAAATAAGCAATCACACAAACATTCACCAAATATAATTAAAATGATAAATCAATCAACATAAGTAATTTAGTAATGAAGTGATAACATTCTGAGAAATCTTTATAAGTAAAACCACTATAAGGCAGCAAAATTCAAGAAATCAATTAACTATTGAAGAATTAAAATACAAAAAGTTCACACTTACAAAACCTATGAAGTTGACACTCTCTTGCATTAAACAAGTGACCCACTTGTTTACTACCACAATTGTTCCTTAGAACACCTGAAAAAAATTTCTACTTGATCTCCCATACCGGAACTTTGATAAGCTTTAATTGCTGTTGATAAATAGGTATGGTTTTACTAAAAAGACTCTAAAAGATGAGCAATTGAAAGCACAAAAACCTAAACTTTCTCTCTTAACATATGAAGAAAAATGCCCTTTGTTCTTTGGAAATATTGCCTCAAATTCCTTGAAAAACCGTACTCTAAAAGCCCTTAAATAGGCTTGAAAAAGTAGCTCTAAATTCTGAAAGTCAATTTCTATCATATTGTAGATTTTTGATCCCGTTCAAACTAGTTATTGCCCTGTTCGAATTGGAGTATTTTTTAGCAATCCAACTTTTCAATCTTATTTTTAGAGTCCTTTTTGAAGCCTTAAACATTATAATTGGAAAATTTTCACCAAATACAAAATTGTATAATTTTGAATTATATTTAAGGTTAAATACCCTATTGGTACATGAGTTTTACACTTTTTTAAATTTAGTACTTGAGTTTTCATTTGTTTTATAGGTGATACTTGAGTTAGAGGTAAAAATCTGTTTGATACCTTTGTTACATTTTTCGTCCAAATATTAACGGTCGCCACGTGTCAACCGCTGCACTATATAAAAAATAAAAATCTTTAAAAATTAATTTAAAATAATAAAAAAATAATTTATTTTTTTTAAAAAAAAAAAGAAAAAAAGAAGAAGAAGAGGGGTGGCTCAAGTGAAATTGAAAAAATCTTCTTCAAATAATGTGGCATCATATTAAATTGACATGATACTATCCTACATCATTAAAGTAGAACAACACCAAGAATTCCCTCAATTTTTAGTATGTCAGCATCCATAGGCATAGAGTATCTGGTGAGCTCTAATCAGTTGTGACTTGGGTCGTGGGCCAATTCCTTCCAATTATCTTGCTTTCTGGAGGATCAGTTGGGCTCAAAGAAATCCAAAATCTGACCCACAAGCCCAATCTCCCTACCCACATGCTCGCCGCCTTTGGAAACTTCCTAGAACTTTCCCAGAGAACTTGGGAAATCCTATTCCGTTAAGGACAAGGTTATATATATTAACGCATATCTATAAAGAAACCCTAAAATTCCTTAGCGACGAATCTCAATCAATTTGTTAAGAGTTGAGACCGGCCTTCTTCTTTCCCTTTTCTCTTTAGAATTTGATGGCAAGCAACAACATAACCAGTATTCCAGTAGCATTTGACATCGAACCCGACGGCAGTTCCTCCTCGTCGGCAGATGATTTGTTGGTCAACATGCTCGTGGTGCATCCGGAACACCCAGAAGAGGAGGAGAGCATGAAAGCGTTCCGTGTGCCGCGCATGCTGTTATCCTCCGAGGAATCCTCAACCGACGTCATACCAAAGTTGCTTTCCCACACAAGCCTCCCGGAGGTGTTTCACCAGCATCCTTTATTCATCAAACATGTCTCGGAGTACGTTTGTTCGCTGCCTAGCAACACGCACACCGTGTATTTCTACCATGTGGTCGCGGACGCGGATCCAGAAGCGCGTCAGTACTTTTGGGATTACTTTTTTTCGACGGACAAGCTGAGTCGTAGGTACGATATAATTTACACGGCGTACATGTCAGAGCATTGGTTGGGATTTTCCAGCGGAAGGATATTGCCACTCAATTTGGACGATGAAGAGCAGCCACAGAACGAAAGGAATAGGCTGTCATTGGAATCTACAGTAGAAGCGCTAAAGGAGGTTCAAATTGATCAAGAGGTTGTTGAGTGTGCCATCTGCTTACAAGGCCTTTTGGTTGCTGCTAAGTTGCCATGCTCACACGTCTATCATCGAAGCTGCGTAGTTGAGTGGTTTGTTAAGAGCGATTCATGCCCCTTGTGTCGCCGCCTGGTTGTCTAATTCATTTGCAGGCAGAAAAATCTGGTGTGATTGGTTATCGATCCTAGTAGTTAGCTGTTAATTTGTTCTAGAGATATGGTGTAAATAATATTTTAAAAATTTGAGATTTGTTACTCCAAAACATATTACTCGACTTAATTTGACATGCATGCTGTTCTTGAATATGGTAGTTCTGTAACTTCTGTTTTGTCCAATCCTTCTCAAAATTGATAAACCAAGTTCAAAATTTCTTGATTTGGTGGAAGATAATTAGTTTAATATGCATCCACATAAAAAATACAAATTTTACCCACAATTTTCACGGCTTGTTTGAATTTGCAATTCGAAAGAGTGAGATTTTAGAATGTACGATTTAAAAAAATGATTTTTAAAAACGTTGTTAAGCGTTTGACAAAATTGGAATTTGACCTTAAGAATCACACGTTAGCCTTTAGAATTTCGCGTTTTCAAAAAAGCACCAATTTATTTAAAATAGCAAATTTTTTATGTTTTCAAATCACAATTCTCAAACGATTTATTTTCTCTAATTTGGTCTAAAATTACATTTTTTGTGTATAAAATCACAATCTCAAACATACCCAAATAGGACGTAGTACTAAATTATTCATGTGTCCTACGCACTATGCAGCACCACTTTGAAAAATCACACTAATCTCCTTTGACATGCATGATACCCAATTTGTAATTATCCTACCTAAAAGTAACCATCAATGATCAATCCTCTCAAATTAGCACTTTTAATTTGTCCATCTCATTACCATTTTTTACTAACTTGGATGAAAAATGCGTCACGTGATCACAAGTGATTGAAATTGTTTATTATATTTCATATAAAATGTGTGAAAATACAATTATACTCTTTAGATTAAAAAAACAAAAAAACTTCAATAACCATACAATTATATATACTCTTTAGCCGTTGAGCTGTGAAGATTCATGGTTAGGATGTAGGTCGCTCGCCTATAGCATTGTTGAGTCTCGAGACTTATAGAGCCCTACGACTAGGTTGTAGGTCTTTTGTTATAGAGTTGTGGACACCTCTAACTTGAGAGTGGGTCTCTCTCTTTTTAATGGTCGTGGAGGTTGATCTAACCACAACACTTTTTTCTAAGGTTTTTTTTAAAAAAATAATAAATTAAGTGATTTGTTCACGTGATACATTTTTTTTTGTTTAAATTAAGGGATAATTGTACCGTGGTCCCTGTGGTATGTCATAATTATTTTTCACTCTCTATGATTTAAAAAGTTCATGGAGATCCTCGTAGTATGCAATAATTACAAATCGATCCCTGGCGTCAAATTCTGTTAAAATTTTTAACAGGAGAAATGATCCCTAAACTCATTTCTCACAACAGCCTCACAACAAGCTGACGTGGCTGGTAATATTTTATTATTTTTTTACAAAAAGAAATGAAAATAAAACAAAAAAATAAAAAAAAAAAAAAAAAAAAAAAAAAAAAAAAAAAAAAAATAATAAAATATTACCAGCCAAGTCAGCTTGTTGTGGGGCTGTTGTGAGAAATGAGTGTATAAATCATTTCTCTTATAACAGATTCCGTCAAATGCCACGTCAGCGACACGTGTCGCCAATAAGATGGTGACACGTGTCCATTTTAATAAAAAAATATAAATTTATTAAAAAATAAATAAAAATACTTATTTTTTTAAAAAAAAAGAAAAAAAAGAAAGGGTGGTAGGGCCACCCCTAGCCACTGGGGGTGGTCGCGCGCCACCCCCAGTGGCCGCAGGGGGTGGCCCAACCTTCAGCTTTTTTTTTTTTTGAATTTTAATTTTTTTTTAAAAAAAAAATGTATTTTTATTTATTTTTTAATAAATTTTAATTTTTTTATTAAGATAAACACGTGTCACCATCTTATTGGCGACATGTGTCGCTGACGTGGCATTTGACGGAATCTGTTAAAAATTTTAACAGAATTTGACGTCAGGGATCGATTTGTAATTATTGCATACTACGAGGATCTCCCATGAACTTTTTAAACCATAGGGAGTAAAAAATAATAATGACATACCACAGGGACCAACGGTGCAATTATCCCTTAAATTAATACAAAATGGAACCACGTGGAGCGAATTGAAAGGGCTGAGTAACTTGAGGGGTTGATTGTTACTTTCTAAAACTTAGTGGGCGTGATTATAAATTAAATTAAGTTATAGGGATAAGTTTATTTTTCCAAACAATTTGTACAATAGAAAAAGAAAAGAATATTATTAACACAAAAAGAAAAAGGAAAATCTGGTAGAAAAACACTACTCTCTTTTTGATCATAGACGCAAAGTACAACTCGATCTCTTTCTGTCTGCAAAATCAAACAGTGCTAAAGCGATGGACCTGAGAATTTGAAGCGCTCTCTTTTTTGGACTGTGCGGCTTTTTGAAACGACGACGTTTGTTTCTTCGTGTTGATTGGTATGGGTTCGGCCATGGCAGATTCATCGAAAGAAGAGCTGGTCCAGCTGATCAAGCGCTTCGGGGCTTATCTCACCGTCAAAATTTCCAATCTCCTTCCGATCTCCCTTCAGAACCTGGTTCGTACCTCTATTCCCTTTTCTGCCAATATCAATTTCGAAACTTTCTTGAAGTTCATGGTGGATCTGGTACTCATTTCGCGCCAAGAATCCATAGCTCTTGTCAAAATTTATGTCGTAATCTGATGGTGTTTGCTAGTTTATTCTCTAGTTTCGATTTTCTCTTTGATTTATGCCGAGTTTGGTGCTTGTTTGAATGTTAATTCGGGTTTAGATTATTGGAAAAGATTGATATTTAAACAAACAGCGGTTAAAATTATAGCGATTTCTGATGACGAAATTTAATATTTTGTTGTCGTAAATTGCTCAAACAAGGGCACGCAAATACAATTTTACTTGGTTTGATTAAATTTTGTATGATTTTAGCGAATAAAATAAAGCTTTAGGCATTGGCTATCAAGGTGGAATTTGAGTTAGTGCAGCCTAATCTCCATTACTCGAAGTTGGAATTCGATTTAGTAAAAGAAAAAGCCTCCCCCTTAACAAAAAAACAAAAAAAAATTATATAGTTGAGCGGCCTCATATGTTTCTTTGTAGTAACAATCTAAGTTAATCTTTTTACCTCACTTTCAAAGATGTTTTGATTGTTGGCATGTAAAGGTGAATTATTTTGCGCCTAGTGGGAATGCTGGCATTTGTTAACATGTGAGCAAAGTGTTATTTGAATCAATTGAATGAGCTATCAAAATGCTATCTTTCTTAACATCATTAGTACTAGGTGGCTTGAGGGTCATGCTGTTCTCGCACATTTGCGCCCCTAGCTCTTTTTAGGGTTGGGTGGCTGGGAATTCTTTCATTGATTATGGGAGTAAACATTGTGCTATCAAAAGTAGCTAAGGTGGTTATTGCATAAATCAATATGCTAAATACCGCATCAAGTCCCCCATAGCCATGTCCGTTATGGGGATTGTGCTGATAGAAATTTGTTTAGAATATCCTGTCAAGGGTTATATGTTTTTCCTATCACGACTCAGGGAAACCACTAGCCAACATTTGCGGCATCTCTCCAAAAGAACTAGTTAAGTTACAATTGGAGCTCCCTAGAATCATTTGATAAAGCCCAGTTTCACCTATTTTTTATTTTATTTTTAATAAGTAATTAAGATCATTAAAAACGTAAGGCGTCTCCAGGTACACAAGGAGTATACTAGAGAAGCCACCTAACTAGTAGGAGCAAAAATGACAAGAAACTCATGAAAACGAATCACCAAATGAGAGACAAAAGCAGCTGTCCAAAGATATAGGGGGTTGAAAATAAAGACTTAATCCCCTCCAAAGTTACCTCTCCTAGTAAAGCCCAATCTCACATAGTAATGAACTAATATGAGACTTAGCATCCATGTGCACCTTTATAATCCACTCACTCAATATGGACAATCTAGCCACCCAATATGGGACTAACATTCTAGGGCGTCTCAATCCCCTCACTCAAATCCTTGACGTCATTGCCCGGGCCCATGTTATGCAATACCCCAACGCCACATGGTATTACTAGGTTGCTCTGATATTATTTGCTATGATTCAAGGAAAGTGTTAGCCATATTTGTATTATCACTCCAAAAGAACTAGTCAAGTTACAATTGTAGCTCCCTAGAATCACTTATAAACATTGGTTTTAAGTGATTATAGTCTTTATAAAGACCAATTTTATTGTATTTGTTGAGGACATGCGTTTTTGGGGAAAAATTGTGTAATTTGATAATTTTTTGTATTTCTTCGGTGTACTTTTCTGTATTGGTAAATTGCACTCCGATAGTCATACTAGATTTGAGGTGGGTGACGGCTTCAAAATTAGATTTTGGCATGACGTGTGGCATGGGGATCAAGCCCCCAAGATAGCTTTTCTAGACTTGTTTAGTATTGCATGCTTTGAGCTGTTGTGACAAACCATTTGGAGCTTTCTAGTACCTCTCATCAGTGGAATGTTAAATTTTCTGAGAGCGGTTCACGATTGGGAGGTGGATTTCTTTACCTCATTTTTTAATTTGTTGCATTCCTTCATATTGAGACAAGGTGGTGAAGACAAGCTTTGTTGGGTTCCTTCCAATAGAGGGTTATTCAACGTCAGATCATACCACAATGTCCTTATTCCCCATGATATTACTCATTTTCATTGGAAGAGTATTTTGTGGAATAAGGTTCCATTGAGAGTGACTTTTTTTACTTGGTCAGCCATATTAGGGAAGATCCTTACCATGGATAATCTAAGGAAGCGACATGTCATTGTGATTGATTGGTGCTGCACGTGTAAGAAGAATGGGGAGATAGTGGATCGTCCTCTACTTTATTGTGAGATTGCATGTGCTCTTTGGAATACTATCTTCAGCAATGTTGGGCTAGTTTGAGTTATGCCTAGTTGGGTGGTAGGCCTCTACGGTTGCTGGAGAGCGCTGGGTGGTAGGCCTCAATTGATGCAATATGGAGCTTTAAGGACCGTGAGAGGACATTGATGGAATTAAAGGCTTTATTCTTTACAATACTTTATCATTGTGCTGCTGCTTTTGACCTTAATATTTCTAGCTTTCATATTTTCTAGATCTTTTTTTTTTTTTTTGTTCTTCTAGTTAGGTGTCTCTCTTGTATACTTCATGTGTATTTGGGTTGTACCTTTGTGCTTTTTAATGAATTTGTAATTACTTATAAAATAAAAAAGACCAGTTTCGCTTAGTACCCATGAATAATCCACTCACTCAATATAGGCAATCCACTCATCCAATATGGAACTAACATTCTGGGCATCACAATTTCACTAGTGAAACTATAAATAGTGAATAGATAAAGAAACAAAATGGACTAATTAAAGAAGTTTAATTTTTAATAATTTGGTGAGTAGCTATACAAACTATGGTCAACAGCTACCTTATTTTTTGTTTGGAGAACATCTGAATTATGATGTCTTGTCCTCGGTGTAAAAATTGCTCAGTGTTGTGATGGATAAGTTTCTGAACAGAAACGTGTCATTGATATAGAGAGGGGTTTCTTGCTTCTTCAGATTCATGATTGACAGAACAAGGATAATTTGGCTATTAAACCGTGCTCCTCTATGTGAGTTCTCATTGATATATATAGAAGGATACAAGAGAGGTTGAATAACAATACATGACTGCATCTCATTCCTATACAATAGGATTAGAATTCTTATCTAACTTATCTCTTATCTATCTATCATAGAGTTTGAATTCTAATATAACTGAACCTTATCTAGCTTAACACTAGAGTTTGAGTAGAAGTCGATTTCCTAGGTAGTATCCTTAATACCCTCCCGCAAGATCAACGGGGAAGATTGCACGTTGAGCTTGTAACATAGGTGCTAAAAACGTTGGGAGACCAGTGGTTTAGTAAGAACATCAGCAAGTTGATCCGAACTAGGAATGAACCAGATTTCCAAGGATTTATCAGCTACCCGATCACGAACAAAGTGAAAATCGATCTCCACATGCTTTGTACGAGCATGAAAAACCGGATTAACCGACATGTATGTAGCCCCAATATTATCACACCAAAGTGTTGGTGGAGAACGTAAACTGATTCCAAGTTCTTGAAGTAAAGCACGAATCCATAGGAGTTCGGCAGTAGTATTTGCAACGGCTTTATACTCTGCTTCTGTTGAGGACCTAGAGACTGTAGGTTGTTTGCGTGAGCTCCAAGACACCAAGTTAGAGCCAAGAAAAACACAATATGCACCTGTGGATCGGCGATCATCTGGATATCCAGCCCAGTCAGCATCCGAGTATGCTTGCAACTGAAGAGAAGAAGTACGGCTAATAAGAAGTCCATGAGAAATCGTGTGTTTCAAGTACCGAAGGATTCTTTTAACTGCTTGCCAATGAGGTTGAAGAGGGCGGTGCATAAACTGGCACACTCTATTTACTGCAAACCCTAAATCTGGTCTGGTTAGAGAGAGATACTGTAATGACCCTACAGTGCTGCGATATAGGGTTGGATCTTCCATTGGATCACCAGAGAAGGCAGAGAGACTTGAAGAAGACGCCATTGGAGAAGAGATAGGCTTGGCTTCATGCATATTTGTTTTCTTCAAGAGATCCAATATATATCGTTTCTGAGAGAGAAGAAGACCCGCTTCAACTCTATTGACTTCAACACCTAAAAAATAGTGAAGATCACCTAATTCTTTTACGGCAAAATCAACACTGAGAAGCTTCAAAAGTTCTGTAATTGCAGCTGGATCTGATGCTGTGATGATTATGTCATCGACATAAATCAGAAGAAAGATAGTTACTGTCTTGGTGCGATAAATGAAGAGAGAGGTGTCAGCCTTAGAACCCACAAAACCAATCTGAAGTAACTTATTGCTGAGGCGAGAAAACCATGCGCGGGGGGCTTGTTTTAAGCCATAAATCGCCTTTTGAAGCTTGCACACATGATTAGGAAAGCTGGGATGAAGAAAACCAGGTGGTTGCACCATGTATACATCCTCGGATAGAAAACCATGCAAGAAAGCATTCTGAATATCAATCTGCTTGAGTGACCAACCTGCTGAAAAGGCAAGAGAAAGAACTGTCCGAATGGTTGTTGGCTTGACAACAGGACTATAGGTCTCTCCAAAATCAACACCGGCCTGTTGATGAAAGCCCTTAGCAACTAGACGTGCTTTATGACGTTCTATGGACCCATCAGCTTTCCGCTTAAGCTTGAATACCCACTTACAGCCTACAAGATTCTGAGAAGAGGATTTTCAATATAGCTCTGTTAGGGAAGTGGCTATGGCGCTATGCCTTTGAGAGAGAGGCTTGGTGGAAATCTATTGTGGATGCAAAGTTCGGATCTACTTGGGAGGGCTGGTGTTCTTTAGACCCCCATGGGTCTCATGGAGTGGGGTTATGGAAGAATATTAGGAAGGGGTGGAGGTTGTTTTGCAGCTATACTAGACTTATTTTGGGAAATGGATCTAGGGTCCGTTTTTGGGATGATGTATGGTGTGGTGAGGTGCCTCTCAAGGATGCTTTCCCAGTTTTGTACGACATTGCGTGTGACAAGGACGCACATGTTGCAGATCATTTGGTTGTGGTAAGTGGAGTCTATCAGTGGGATATTAGCTTCTTCCGAGCGGCCCATGATTGGGAGGTGGATGTTTTGGCTTCTTTTTTCTCTTTGCTGTATTCAACTAGAGTGAATTGTGATGGGGAAGATCAGCTCCGGTGGTATCCTTCTCATAAAGGGAAATTTGATGTTAGATCTTTCTACAAGGCTCTTGTTTGCAAAGAGGCTATCCATTTTCCTTGGAAAAGTATTTGGCGGACCAAGGTTCCCTTGAAAGTGGCTTTCTTTGCTTGGACGGCAGCACAAGGGAAGATCCTCACCTTGGACAACCTCAGGAAGAAGCATGTCATAGTGATTGATAGATGTTGCATGTGCAAAACGAATGGGGAATCGGTGGATCACCTTCTTCTCCATTGCGAGGTTGCACGCGCTCTCTGGAATGCCTTTTTTAGTCGCTTCAGTTTGTCTTGGGTTATGCCTCTGCGAGTGGTAGATTTATTTGCTTGTTGGTGGACGGGTGGTCGTTCCCAGAGTGCAGCTGCGTGGAAGATGGTCCCTTGTTGCATCTTGTGGTGCTTGTGGAGGGAACGCAATGACAGGCAGTTTGAGGACAAAGAAAGATCTATTGAGGAACTCATTTCCTTTTTCTTTCATTCCTTGTATTCTTGGGTGGCGGCGTTCCTCGCACCTATACCTCTTAGTTTTAATGATTTCCTTGTTCTGTTTTCTTTTTCTTCCTAGTTGCTTTCTTGTATACTTCCTGTGTACTTGATTGCGCTTTGCGCTTTTTAATGATATCTCTCTTACTTATCAAAAAAAGATTCTGAGAAGGCTGCTTAGCAACAAGAGACTAGGTTTGGTTTTGAAGGAGAGCATTAAATTCAACCTGCATAGCATGTCTCCATTCCGGAACTTTTACTGCATTGGAGAAGCAAGTTGGTTCAACAAGAGCTGAATGTGTTTCTGCCACTAAACCTTGTGGAACAGGGTATCGGATGGTGCCATCTGTAAGTTGCCTTTGCTGAAAAATGTGATTCATTGACCTTGTACGCATGGGATGTACCCGAACAGGAGAACTATCTGTGTGGGAGTTGGAATTAGGCAGGCTAATCTCAGCAGAGGTAGGGGAAGGAGAGCTGGAAAAAGAATTAGAAGAAGAGACAACTGCTGGAATTTGTAGCTAAGAAGTGACAGGAGCTGTTGGAAGTAAAGGAGGAAGAACCGGTGCCTGAACTGGAGAAGGGGAAGGAGAAACAGGAGAGACAGCAGCAAAAGGAAATTGATCTTCATGGAAGATGACATCGCGGGAGATGTATACCCGGCCAGAATCAAGGTGGAGACATTTATAGCCTTTGTGATGTTGACTATACCCAAGAAAGAGACACTCTTTGGAACGTGGGGAAAACTTATGAGAATTATAGGGTCTTAAGTTTGGAAAGCAAGCACAGCCGAACACCTTAAGAAACTTATAATCTGGAATTTGATTAAAAAGTTTCTCAAAAGGTGATTTATTTTGTAACAAAGGTGTTGGCAAGCGATTAATAAGATAGCATGAAGTGAGACAAGCCTCATCCCAAAATTTTTGAGGGAGATGGCTTTCAGCCAAGAGAGCTAGCGTAGTGTCAATAAGATGCCTATGTTTTCTTTCGACACATCCTTGTTGTTGATGTGTATGAGGACACGAGATACGATGAGTTATGCCATGAGTTTGAAAATAAGAAAGAAGTGTGCGATATTCGCCACCCCAATCAGATTGAACGCTTATTATTTTGGAATTGAGTAGACGTTCAGCCATGGTTTGAAATCGGAGAAAGGTTGGCATAACATCAGATTTAGCTTGAATTGGATAGACCCAAGTGTAACGACTATAAGCATCAATAAAGGACACATAAAACCGATTTCCATTAATTGAAAGAGTTGGGGAAGGTCCCCATACATCGGAATAAACTAATTCTAAAGGTTTACAAATGCTGGAAGTAGAAGAAGAAAACGGCAATTGATGACCCTTAGCTTGTGGACAGATCTTGCAAGGGGTGAATGCCTTATCGGAATGAACTGGAAGCTGAAACTGAGAAATAATGCGGTGGACTGTTCGAAATGCAGGGTGACCTAAGCGCTTGTGCCAAGAAGCAGATGATGTACGATCACCAACAAGTGCTTGATTTATTGGTGGAGAACTAGACGAGGGAAGAAGATGATAGAGACCATCTTTAGTGCGCCCTTGATGGAGGATGATCCCGGTTTGAGAGTCCTTAATGACAAAGTAAGATGAGTGAAATTCAAAAAAGACAGAATTATCAAGGGCAAATTGTCTAACCGAAAGGAGATTTTTACATATTGAGGGAACCCGAAGGAGTTGATTAAGAACAAAAGTACGACGAGAAAGATTTAAAGAAGCCGAACCAATATGAGAGATAGGCAAACCTGTTCCATCACCCACACGGATTTGATCCTGTCCATGATAGTCCTCATGAGATACATTGAGATGCTGCAGCGTATTTGTCATATGATGAGTAGCCCCAGTGTCGGGGTACCAAGATTCCTCAGCTGGTAGAGCCGGAGATGTATAGTAGGCATGTGGAGAGAGCTGCTGTTGTGGTGGCTGAGTCTGTTCAGAGAAGGACATATCTTGTCGATGGTAGCAGCGAATAGCAGAGTGACCAGGTTTGCCACAAATCTGACATGAAGGCCGAGTGGAAGAAGCCGCATCTTGAGAGAAGTAAGAACTACGGCCGCGGTTGCTGGAGTAAGACCCATGGCCTCTGTTGTAAGGACGACCACCACGTCCGCGAAATCCACGTCCCCGAGAAGGTGAGCCGCGGGTGGTGAAGTTTGCAGCCGGGGGAAGAGTATCAACAGCTGGAAGTTGCTGGTCCAGGCGCATTTCATGGGCGAGAAGGTGACCATAGAGTTCATCAATGGACAAGGGATCGACTCGGGTTGTGACAGACGTCACAAAGGGATCATATTCTGACCCGAGACCCTTGAGAAGAAAAGATACGCTCTCAAAATGATTGAGAGGCTGACCGGCGGCTGCAAGAGTGTCGCTTAACGTCTTGATAGTCTGGAAGTACTCAGTGATTGAGTTGGAGCCCTTCTTGACAGTGGCGAGTTGAAAGTAAATCTGCATGACACGTGCACGAGCTTGAGAAGCAAACATGGTGAGAAGCGTGTTCCAGAGAGCAGCAGCCGAGACACGTCCAACAACATGGACGACGTAGGGCTCGGACAGTGTAGAGATAAGGATGCTCAGGATCATCTGATCACGCTGAGTCCAGGTAAGGAAGTCAGGGTTGACTATGGTGGCAGGAGCACCGGCAGTTGAGTTGGGATTGGGAATAGTTTGTGCAGGAGGTAGCGAGGAGCCATCAAGAAAGCCATAGGCATCTTGGCCCTTGATATATGCGAGAATCTGAGTTTTCCAGGCATTGAAATTGCCTTTGGAGAGTTTAATACTAAGGTTGTGATTCATATTTGGGACGGTGAAGACAACTGTGGGTTGGGTAGGTGGCGGGGGAGGCTGGGAAGCGTTGGAGGTTGCCAAAGCAGAGGACTCGGCGTCTGAATTGGCCATGGATCACGACGTTGGTCGGTGAGATGGCTCTGATACCATGACAGAACAAGGATAATTTGGCTATTAAACCGTGCTCCTCTATGTGAGTTCTCATTGATATATATAGAAGGATACAAGAGAGGTTGAATAACAATACATGACTGCATCTCATTCCTATACAATAGGATTAGAATTCTTATCTAACTTATCTCTTATCTATCTATCATAGAGTTTGAATTCTAATATAACTGAACCTTATCTAGCTTAACACTAGAGTTTGAGTAGAAGTCGATTTCCTAGGTAGTATCCTTAATAATGATTGGGGTTCACAGTCTAATGAGGCTCTTCAATTGCTTGCTATCTTAATATTGTCTTCTAGAGAAAAATGCCAAGCACTATTACTTGTAGCTCTTTTGAACCAGATGATGTATCTAGTTGGACTTTATATTGTCCTCTGCTTTGTAAAATTCTGTTGAGTTTTCAAGAGGATTTTTGTAGTTTATATTACTGCTTAGCATCACCTCTGAGTAGTAGTTCCTGAGAACAATGGGTTATTCGCGCTTGAGAACATAGTTCCTGGAAGGAAGACTGGAGTTTAAGAACAAAGTTTACTTTCTTTTAGCTGGAAAACTTTTATTTTTGTGAAAACTGTAATTATTTGTGCTCCAATCTTCATGTTTGTAAGGTATCTATTATTACAGGATGCTACAAATGTCTGAGTTGAATGTTAAAAGCTTCAAAAACTCAAGATTCTGACCTTCCTCAAGCGTTTGTTTTTTGTTCCCAGAATGGTCTTTTCCTCTTAGAGTGCGATGTTTTCCTGAATTAAGCTAATGATTGTAAGGCTATGCAAAAGCCACTACCAGCAAGGATAGAAGCAGTGGCTCATGAAAATATCTGGTAGTCCTTCCAAAAATGAGGGGAGAATTGAATTCTGATGGACATATAAGCCTATATTAAATGCTATCAAAAGTATATGGGTTGCTTGATCAAAAATGGAAAGAGAGCAATGATGTTTGAGAGAGAGAGAGAGAGAGAGAGAGAGAGACCAACTATGTTTAAAAGAAAGAACAACAGTTTCTATGGGCCTTATTTCTAACTCGTGTTATACAGATTCAATCAATTAGTTTTTATCTATGATTGGGAATTTATCCCATGCACTGAATTTTTATCTGGGATCATTTGGGATTTCTAAGAACTTTCAAATTGGTAGCAGAATTCACGATCCTTCGGGGCTATTGCGGGGCTTGCTGTTGCAATAGTTTTCACTTGGAGGCTTTTGAGATCACCTAGTCAACCTCAGAGAAGGCAACCCAAACGACAGGCTGGAACACCTAGTGGTTCTGGTGTCAGTACCCATTCAAATGCAAATTTGGTAGCTCCCGGAGTTCCTTCATCCTTGGAGGATTCAAGAGCACATAATGTTGTTGATGAGTTCTTTCAGCCGGTGAAGGTTGGTGTTGAATTATTTGCACGACATTTGAATTATATAGTGCTTTAATTTGACTTGGTATAATCTAACATTGCTTTTTCCCCCTTTTCAGCCAACTCTGGGGCAAATTGTAAGGCAGAAATTGAGTGAAGGAAGAAAGGTAATTAGCAGATACTCAATGATAGTCTTATAAGCTAAGCAAGATTATCTTGTTTTGCTTATTATGTTCTTTTTATTTACTGAAGGTCTTAAGGAAGTAGGAATAGTTCTCAAACATCTACAAATTGAACTAAAATCTATGATTAATGGATACTTTGCTGTTCTTTGTCAATGTGAACATAGGTGATTCCTCTATTTTGAATCAGGATCTTTAAAAACCTTCATCAATTTGCCAGTTTAATGGCCATGCAGGACAGAATTACCTGCCTCTAGCTTTACCGATCAATTATACTAGGCAGACTATTCACGGATCTTATTTGGGTCAAGTGTTCTGAAATAAATTTGTAAATATAGGTCATGTATAATGTGTGGTCAGTATTCAAATTATCACCGGTTGCTGATAAGCATTTCGCAGTCTCCAGTGTCTGATTCTTATTGGATTGACAATAATCTTGTACTTGTGTGCGCTTCTAAAAAATTTAAGGGAGGAAAATGAAGAATCATATCCAGAAAACTGCATAATATCTAGCATATATATATATATATATATATTATATATATATATATATATATATATATATATTTTCTTAAATGCTAAATGAACAAACTTTAGAGTCAGTGCACCAAGTAACAAGTTGTAACAGGATAGTTTTGATGAGTTTTTGATATCTCTGTTCTGGGTCTGGGTTTAGTAACTTGTTGAAATTGTTAAAGTAGTTCAAGGGCTGTTCTACTTTTGAATGAGAAATATAAAGTTCTGCAATATGTGGAGCACAAAATTGTCTTCTGAGTAAAATAATAACAAATACTTGAAAAATATAACTAAGAAACATGACAATAGAATAAATACTTCCTGTGTACATGGGAACACCTTACGCTTTTATTGATATCTTGATTAATAATTAATAAAACCAATAGAATGATTTCTGAAAGATATGTTTCTGAATTACTTTGGCTTAAAAGAGTGTGTACAATTTGAAACATACATGAAACTTAATGTGGGATTCAAGTATCAACACAATAAATTTCCCAGCGTTGATTGATAAGAAGTCTTGAATTTATTGATGCCCTCATTTCTTTTTATATCAGCTAAAGCTTTCTCTTGAAATGTAATTACATTTGTAAGTTCGGCTGCTCCTCTTGTTCTTGATGTCCGAAGCTTTCTTTGCTGTCATATGACCGTCATTTTATCTAGAGGTCAACTGGCTCAAGTTCAGTTTTTTTGGTCCTTTAAGTGATTGGGAGCCTGCATTCCACTCCCTGATTGCTGTGGCTCTAAGCTTTTCACTGCATGTTGTGAAGAATAACTTCCAGAGTTTAACTTCATGAAATCATGGTTTGATTTCCACTTTTAGTTGTGGTCTAGGCTATAATGTATAACCCGCCGGATTTGCTACTATTTAATATTTCTGAAAGAAATAGTGCAATTAAAGTTTGTTTTTCTTATTCCCTTTGTATGACCTGTTATATCTGTAGGTAACATGTCGTTTGGTTGGAGTAATTCTCGAGGAAAGCAGTCCAGAGGAGATTCAGGTGGTGAAACTCTGTTTTTAATAAATTCTTGTAAAAGCAATCTGGAAAAGGATTGACATTGTTTACTATGTTCATGGCAGAAACAAGCAACTGTGAGGTCCTCTGTGCTGGAAGTACTGTTGGAAATTACGAAATTTTGTGATCTTTACCTCATGGAAAGAGTTTTGGATGATGAAAGTGAAGTGCGTGCAGACTTTGTTAACTCTTATTTTGTGACAGTTAATCAATACTATATTTTTGCTGAAGTGTGTTGTGTCATGTAATGTGCTAAACAGTTAACAGTGACAGTAAGCAACTTCTTAAGTGCTTAACTGTATATATTACTGTGCTCTTGCTCTTGTACTTTCTGCATGTTTGCCATGTTCAACATTTTTAACTTATTTTTGTAGCATGGAAGCCATAACATGGAATCAATATTTTCTTAAATACGAAATATTCAAAATCAACTGTTCCATTTTATAATTGGTTGAGGTTAAATATTTTTGGCTTGCTTCCCCTGCGCTTAGATGTTTATGTTCTTGTAATATATTTAATTTATGAGTATTTTATCTTAATCCTGTAAATTTGTCCCATCAATAAATTCAAGGATGGATATGTTGGCATATGAGCGTTGGAGATTTATAATTTGTGGATGTTACGTACTAAGATCTCTAAACTGTTATTTTGTATCAGCATAGTGCTAACAGCTAGTGTCTTAACATAATATGCACTCTGCAGACTGCTCTATATTAGCGTTTTCTTGCTGCTGTATTGTAGTTTGTTAAATATTAAAAAGTTTCCCTTGTCATTTATGGGATGAACTTTTGTCTGCAGAAAAAAGTTCTGCAAGCTTTGGAAGATGCTGGGGTTTTCACATCTGGTGGTTTGGTCAAAGACAAGGTAAAAGAAAATGTGCACATTGAATTTATAGACCTTGAAAGTATTTTAAATCTTATTCTAATGATTGTGGACTTACTGGACATGCATCGTGTCTTGTGTATGGATGCATATGCACACACCATGTACCTAGGCATCTATGCACATAAGCAATCTGTCTACCATGATAACAAAAATAGGCCTTCAGCCTTCTGCAAAGAAGTGGGACACACCTCACGAATATAATAACAAAACTCCCCCTCATTGTACATGTTTAGCTCCTTTATTTTATTTTTTTATGTATGACCTTGGCTGAAATGGGAATCCCTTATGAAGCTTCACACTTGGAAACTAATCAGCAGTTGATGTCCTTGGATCTTAAGGTTGTCTTCTTCCAGATAGCCTAAAGAACAATTTATTATAATAACATCACAAAATTTGGGAGGATTTTATGATCCTTTGGCAGACCAAAGTTCTTTTCTCTCTCTCTCTCTCTCTTGGTTGGCCCCTAAGTAAGATTCTTACCATGGAGAACCTTAGGAAGCGGCATGTTATTGTGGTCAATAGGTGTTGTATGTGCAAGAGAGATGGGGAGTCTGTGAACCATCTTCTTATCCACTATGAGGTTGTTTGCGCCTTATGGAATGATTTTTCAGTCGCTTTGGGATGTCTTGGGTTATGCCTAGTCAGTTGGTTGATTTGTTTGTTTCCTGGTGGATTGGTGGTAGCACTCCGAGTGTTGTCGTACGGAAGATGATGCCCTCTTGCCTTTTGTAGTGCCTTTGGGGAGAAAGAAATTATCGAAATTTCGAGAACCACGAGAGGAAATTGGAGGAGCCTAATTCTTCTCTTTCTCTCTCTCTCTCTCTCTCTCTACTTGAACAATTGTATTTGTAGCTCCTTGATGATTAGTTTTAATGATTTTTTTGTTCTTTTTTTCTCCTTCTAGATAGACTTTTCTCTTGAATATTTCATGTGTATCTCGGTTGCGGTTTGCGCTTTTAATAATATTTCGATTACTTATTAAAAAAAAAAATCACAAAATTAGATTCAAGAACAAGGGCATTGTGACTAGCCCTTGACCAAGAATGACGATAATTAGTGAGAGGACCATAGGCATGCACAACCAGTGATATTATTGCCATTATTGCAATAAAACAACTGTCGACATTAGAGCACTAGTAACAATTTTCCTTAAATTTAGAAAGGTAAACTATTTTTTGCTTCCAGAGAAAGCTTTTTTATATTAAAATAATGAGGGAAGTAAAAGTGCTACCCTAGATTTAGGGTAACAGTTTTGGTTCCTTTGGTTTAAGGAACACTAAAGGAGTCTGTTGCAGGTTTTTTTTTTTTTTTTTTAAAGAGTTTTTCCTACATTTAAGAAAGTGAATGAGATTTGGAGAGACTGTTGCTAGTGTTCTTATTATGGGCACAAATAATGAAAAAACAACAAAAGATGGTCAATTCTGAGTTTTTGATAAGTAAAGCAAAGAACTCAAAATTCTTTCAGTAGAATAATAGGGAAGAAATGTGTTGACACAGTCTCGTAGATAAAGATTTCACTCTGGTACCCGATCTTGCCATTTAGCTTGTCAATCCTATTGGCTAGGAGAACTTATAAGGAGATCAAAAGCTGCAATGATTATCCTTGTTCTGGTTGCAAGCATAAACTTTGTCATCTGTACCCTGCTAGAGAACTCTGAATTATAAATAAAAAGAACTCTGGATATGAATGGATTATATCTGCTTTGTGATTAGTGTTCACCAATTCAGATTACCTATTTTTATTTTTTGTTTTTTCATATTTGTTAAAATGTCATAATTCATGTGAAATGCGTATACAGGTTCTTTTCTGTAGTACAGAGAATGGGCGGACATCTTTTGTACGGCAATTGGAACCAGATTGGCATATTGACTCAAACCCTGAAATCGTTACTCAGTTAGCTGTATATTATCACCACTCATCATTTTTGGATAGATGTTATAATGTGTTGATATTAATATATTTACCCATCCTAATGCATTCCTTCTGAATTTTATTCTTATTTGTTACAGAGATTCATCAAATACCAACTTCACATATCTCCTACCAGACCCGAACGCACCGCTCCGAACGTATTTAGTGCCCCAACCTTGGAACAGTTCTTTGGATGTGTTTGACTCTGAAGCCAGTAAAAAGATGCAAGTATAGTCTTAAACTCTTTACTCTAGGTTGTCTTTTCTCCCTTTTGGATTTTATTCATACCTCGAGTTTCTGCTCGTTACAGCTAGATGTTCTTTGGATTCTCTCAGTACCGTTATTCAGACGAAAACCGGTATTTCTCCAATGTTTTAAGGGAGAAAAGCTTTCTTTGTTTGAAATTTGTGTAATAGATTTGGTCACATCCAAACTTGGTCATGAGAGATTTCATCAAATGTTTGGTGTTTGTGTTCTATTACAAATAAATTTTGGCATTCCGTGACATTATTTTGCAATATTTCAGTTTGTTTGTCATTGTAAGCCGGTTGCTGTAGATTTCTTGAGTGCATTGGATGAGTTTCAGAGTACGGCTGGCGTCTTGTGCGCACAAGATGCAAGCTGGGATGACACATCAATAATTGAGAACACGTGACACTCCGAGCTTGTGCGTACAGGCACAAATTCATTTGCCTTTAAATTGTGAATTGAGTGGCCCAAATTATGAAAAAAGGAAAATGATGGGAATATATCCTTCTTGAATATGGACCCTCCCATTCTAAATTCACAATAAATGGATTTTAAAATGTGGTTGATTTTGTGAAAATTGCCTTGACCTTTCTAATTATCTTCCATAAAACAGCAGTCCACATCAACATGAAGGACATAAGTGATGAAGTTTATGTGGTAATCCGGATGAGTGGAATTAATATGAAGTTCTAAAAATGAAGTTTGATGTAGCCATCTGGGAGTCTTTAATGACTATAGTTATTTTCAGTGACTCTCTCGACAATCACTCTCAAATTCTGGTAGGTAATTATGAGAGACTACTTATAGATCCTATTTGACCGGATAAGTGATTGTGCAGAAAGAAGAAATTAACTTTAAGAGCTACTTCAATCTAACTATATATAATTTTTTTTTTAAAAAAAAAAAAAAAGAGTCCGTCCTCCCTGTCATAAATAATATACATAAGATTCTTTCAATTTCACTTGAAATAGAGAGAAGTCATTTCACGATTCGTCCTGCCTGTCATAAATAATATACATAAGATTTTTTTAATTTCACTTGAAATAGAGAGAAGTCATTTTACGATTGAGATTTTATTTTGTTTCATTTAATAATGTATATGATGTTAGATAGTAAAAATGTTGATTAATTATAAATTTTAAATAATAAGACATCGTATACACAGTTAGATAAAATAAAACCCTAAGATGGCTCCTTCCTCTGTTGCATACAATCTGATCAAATGAATCCCCTCCAATCAATTGATTAGAAGTATTTTCATTTGTCTCTTTTTGTCTTTTTATATAATTAATGTAATCAAGGATTTCAAATGGCATTTGACTCTCTTTTATTCTCTCTTTCCCATATTCGCCCCAAAAATATAAAAAGAATCGATAAATCTTAAATCATTTAAATTATTATTTTGAATTTAAGATTTACAATTTTATTATTTATCAATATTAAATATTTTTTTTTTCAATACATTAAAATAACATATTAAAAATGATAGTTAAAATTTTGAAATATAACTATAGAATTACATTAAAAAATTATATAACAAATGGACTAAAATTAGAGCTGATTTAACAACCATTTAACATTTTTTTAAAAAAAAACCAGATTATTAGGCGCCGTCACACACGCGAGTAGAGAAGCCGTGAAGCTCTTGAGGCAAAACCAGTCTGCTGTGTGGTTTCAAATGGAGACCGTCTGTCCAGTCGACGCTCAGTTCGGCGATGAAATCTCTGCTCTTCTCAATCCTCCTTCTCCTCTCCAAGTTCAGGCAATCTCTCTCTCTCTCTCTCTCTTAAAAACTTCGACATAAGAAGAGCTGAATTCTGTTTTCCTATAAACCTTGCTCTTTTATTTTTGCTCTGTTTGTGTGCCGAGAAAAATGCAATTAATCTAATCGTAAATGGAGAATCACTCGGTAAAAATAAAAAATTTGAGTATTGTATATATTTCCAGTTTCTTTCATTCCGAAATTATACAAAAAATAAAATAATAATAACGGAGAGACAGAACTCAGTTAAACGGAGCCAAAAGGTAAAATTTTGGCTAATTTACTGGATTTTTAATTATTTTCTCAAGTCCTAAATGCTTGAATAATTTTACTAATTACTCTTTCTTTTGTTGTTTAAATGAATTTCTGTTATTCAGGAGTATTTCGATGATCTTATATCGACGAGGCAATGCCGTGGTATCAAAGTGAAACAGAACGGAGAGTTTGGAAAGGGTATATATATGTTTTTTTTTTTTGGTTTCATATATATTTTTATGTTTTTACTTTATCTCATTTGCACTTAAGACAGTTATGTAATGCAGCTGTTTGAATCAGTAGTACACGTGCTTGCCTGTCTTGTAATTGTTTTGAACTGGATTGGTTTAATGTGCATTACCTATTGGTTAAGGTGTATTATTGATGAATTTTATGTTATTGTTTGTTCTAAGAAGCATAGCCTTTTGTTATTATTGTTTGTTCTAAGACGCATAGCCTTTTGTTAAATTGATAAGATTGCTGAGTTTTAAAAATTAATTTGAGTGTGTATTAAAATTCATTGATGAAGAAGAATGTGTATACAATCAACACAAAAAAACGGCCGCTGATTGATGAAGAAGAATGTTCCTAAATTTTATTAAGTTTTGCTCCTCAAATAGGAATGAAAAGTTGAAAGTAGTATGCTTCGTGTGTGCAATGTTAGCCTACAGTGATTTTGTTTTGGAATTTCAGGTGTAACTTGTTTTGTTTATGGTTGTATGTTAATTTCTTTAGGAAGTCCCAGAAGTGTTAGCATTAGCAGACTTTGAAAAGCTTGCTTTTAATTTTTGTCATTGTTGCTGTAATGGCTATTTTTTATTTTTGATATGCATTCTAAGGTTTTTCTTGCCAAATCTGATGAACTGCAGGTGTCTATGCTGACATGGACTTCAAGGAAGGGGAGCTTGTTTTGAAAGACCAGATGCTTGTGGGTGCTCAACATTATTCAAACAAGGTTTTGTGTATATGATTCTCATTTTGCTAATTTTTTTATAACTTCTATTTTTTCCCTAATGGATGGCACATTTCTGATATTCCTTTTCACACTGCAGATTGACTGTTTAGTATGTAGCTTCTGTTTTCGTTTTATTGGCTCGATAGAACTTCAAATTGGAAGGAGGCTTTATTTGCAAGATCTAGGAGTTTCTGTGGATCATGGATCTGATATGGAAACCTTTAAACACATATCAAGTGATTGCTATGGAACTGATTCCTATGACGGAAAATACAATTCCAGTTTGAAAAACTTTGACAACTTGGGAAACTGTGCTTCTGGCAGTTCCAAAGAGATGTTTAGCGTCGCTAGAGAAGTTGTTGAATCATTAATGAATGGTGAATTGGTGTTGCCTTACTCCAAAGAGTTCTCCTTGCCTCCAGCTGTTCCATGTCCTGGCGGATGTGGAGAATCTTACTACTGCAGGTAACACAGTCCTTGCATGATGAGATTTTCTTGTTAATTCATGTTTTAGCAATAACTATCTTAAATATAAGCATAAAAATGAATGCTTGAAGGGCTTGTAAGAATTTGAAGATATTTTTTTCTTAAACAACACTTGTTAGATATAGTGATTCCTTGATGCTTAGTGTCTGCTTCTACAGTAACCAATAATCTCTACATAGAATTTTTTTCCTTTTAAATTGTTATGATATCAACAAGACCATATATCAAAGACATGAGGGAGTACTTTGTCTAGCACTGGCATCAAGTGTTTGACATAGCCAAAAAAGACCAGAAAAAGAAATTCTGGTATGTAATAGTTACCATGCTATTATATGCGCAACTTGCTCTTTGTTGAGTTACACAACATGGCTAAAAGGCACAAGGAGGAGCAATCTTGTTTCATTACTGGAGTGCTAAACTTACTGGTGCAAAACTAAACTGCAAATAAACCTGATTTTACATACTAAAGAAAAAGGAGAAGCGAATAAACCTATTGTTGACCATGTGAAAGTATTCTGAGAGTGAATGCATGTTAATGCTCATTTTTCTCTTTAGCTTTCGAATATGAATTAATAAATTGTGATAATGTTGCCAATATTTGTAGCAAATCATGTGCAGAGGCTGATTGGGAATTGTCTCATTCCTTACTTTGCACTGGGGAGAGGTCAGAATCATTATGCAGGGAGGCACTTATAAAATTTATACAACATGCTAATGGTAGGGATCTAACATTGTAGGTTATATAGCCACCAACTATATCATTTTCAAACTCTATTTATTTTGTTTCTGTGCTCTCTCCCTAAAAGGTTTTTCTTTTGGTTCCCCAGAAACAAATGATATTTTCCTCCTTGCTGGAAAGGTATGTTTGTAATTATTGCAGGTATTGTTTTCGATCTTCCTATTTCTTTCATTTTGCGCGGTTCTCATACCAGCATTGCAAAAAGTACCTACTCTAACTACTTCATGTATGCCACTTTTCCAAGAATAATGGTGATAGGGAGATGTCAAAATCATAACCTGATATGTCAGATTCTATTTTCAGGTTATCTCTTCCACCATATTAAGGTATAGGAAGCTGAAAGCAACTCATCTCAAAGAACAAAAGAAGTCTGCTACACCTAATATTTCAGACTGCTTGGATATATCTGTACTCTTAAAGGCATGGAAGCCAATATCAATGGGACACAAAAGAAGGTAGTTATGCATCAATGCTGCATTTCTATATTATGTTCTAATTTTCAACACATTGTATCTTTGGACAACTGCGTTTGTTTCTCCTTTGGTGATTAGTTATCATAATTTTCTTATTCTTTTTTCCCTTGCTAGCTAGGTGGCTTCTCTTGCATATTTCATGTGTACCTGGGAGCACCTTACGCTTGTAATGATGTTTCGAATGCTTATCGAAAAAATGAATATTATGTTCTGAAAGCAAAATCTGTAGTACTGTCACATTGTGCATTTGGGCAACAGTGAACAATGTTTTAAATGACGGAATATCATAATCCCTCTTGGGGGGAATACTTGATGGTGGCCCAAGGAACTTGCAGTTTCTACAGTATGTACAATATGTCTTGTGATGCGCAGTTTTTATTGCATGGTAGTTCAATATTTACCTTTTTCTGTGTGGAGCTGAGACGCTCCAGGACATCAATTAGTACTTAAAGACTCTTGCTCTCTTTTCAAATTACTCAAATTTAATCAGATTGTATGAAAAGATTGAAGGCTTCCATTGAAAAAAAATAAAATAAATCCTACACTTAAACATTGTCAAGGTTTTTGAGCTTGCATTGACTTTTGGCAGTAGTTTTGGGTGTTCATTGAGGTAAAAATTTCTTAAATTCTCTTGCGCAAAGCTCATTCTTGACTGTACATTTAACTTTTTTGTGACATCAAACTTGCAATAAACATGCTTTTAATGGTATTGTTTGATGTCTTGGTAATGTTTTGGCAAAAAATTAGATGTTCTTTTGAATATTTTATGTTTGATTGGTTGACAGCATGGACTGATATTTTGGGTTGTCAGAGAGACCAAATTGTTCTAAGAATTAGTTCTGTTTTCTTTGGCATACTCCTTTTCTATCTTCTTTCTTCTTCTTTTCTTTACTTCTTCTTCTTCTTCTTCTTCTTCTTCTTTTATTATTTTTTTATTTTTTTGGTATTGTATTGTTAAGACTGTGTGATATACTTTTATAGTTTGAAGTAGATTAGAAGAATCACTCAGATCTGTATATAGGTGGTGGGACTGCGTTGCATTGCCAGATGATGTTGATTGTTCTGATGAAGCTGCTTTCAGGATGCAGATAAGAGAGCTAGCATTCACGGTAAAACTTCTTGAATAGATGGTGCATGTTACGTTTAAACATAATCAATTTATGTTGAATGATTTGGTAGCTTCCAAATACAATAGCTCACCTAGCACACCAAATGAAGAGAGGAAAATTAAAAACAATAACTTGATAGATTATTGGAGTTTTTCACTCTATGTATTCTTGCCAGAAAAACATTTTGGGCAGTAGATGTTTTACTTTCACATTATGATTATGGGGGCTGTGTGGATAGGGGGGGCTGCATAATTATTCCCCAGTTTCCAGCTATCATATGGGAGCTTAAACTTTTTCTTTCGTTTCAAGTTTTTTGGCTTGTTCCATCACTTGGCCTGAAATATCTACTTTATCAACACGAGCTCAACGTATTGATTAGGCTTTATTTCATGAAATGCACCTTCAATAACTCCATTTTACAGTTGGGAGTATTCCAGTTTGTTCCAGATATTATGATGCATTCTCTTTGATGGTAATATATTTTGCATCAATATTCTGCTGCTATGCCAAATCCTAAGAATTCAATTCGAATCCTTTCAGTCACTGCAACTTCTCAAGGCAGCCATCTTTGACAAGGAATGCGAGCCATGTATCCTTCCAAATGAGAAATCTATTGAGTTTTGTTTTTCATTGTAATTATGCTTCTTAATGTTCAGGGCTCCAATCGATTCTTTGATATTGTCTAATTCAAGTTTGCTTTACCCAACTCCCTTTTTGATAAAAAGGCAGAAAGCCATGATCCAACATTCATTAGTTTTGACACTCATAAGTTGAAGCCTTAACTCGACCAAGTGTTTTCCCTGGAGATCTATGGGCATATCATTGGCATGTTTGAGCTGAATAATCTGTAAGAGTCATGCTCTCTCAAGGCTTTTCCTCTTTATAATTCCAGTCATCTAATATGTAGAGCATCTGCAATAAAATCAATGGTTAGCCATTGCTCCATTGCTTCTTAGAGCATATGTGTTTCTTATTTTGGAATCATGCAGCCTGCCATTGTGTAACATTATGTTCAATTCTTTAATATTTCAGTGATTTGGTTGTAGCATCCCCAGTGGAAGATTACTTTTTATACATTGATGATCTTCCATATCCTGAAAAGGTTAGAATTTATGACCTTGTATCTGGTTTTTTTTTTTTTTTTTTTTTTTAAAAAAAATTATTTTTTTTTTTAAATATCAAATCAAAAGTTTTATACCATTGCCTTATCATTGATGACAGCAAGAAGCTGAGAAAATTACGCGACCTTTTCTTGATGCTCTTGGAGATGACTATTCAGTTTGTTGCCAGGGTAGGATGAATTCTAGTGTAGAATCTTTGTCCATATGTGAGAAAAATTCATGATTTTCTCTTTCTTGTAATTCTTATTATTTTTGTCAATTCTTTCTCATCTAGTGCAGAACTATCTCATGGGTAGTCTGAATGTGGTATTCTTTAAGAGCTATTGCAAATTTGCAATATCATATACTTTTTTAAGAGTTTTCAACCAGAACTATTCCATCTTCTGAATGTTGCTTGGCTGGTGGCTTTGAAGTTGGTTTTTACCACTCCTGGGTTTTGGTGGTAGTCCTAACATGTTTCCTTCAACATTTAGCAATAGACCAAAAAAGAAAGAAGGATTATTTGTTCTCTTTCAAAGTGTGCGACTGAAACAGGAGAAGTGCAAAGCATTGTGCTGTATTCTTTGTCAAATTGAAACCCTGTAAAGCATTTACATGCAACGTCTTACTTCTGTAATGCATTACAACCTGTCTGATCTGGTTTTCTGCAATCTATATAAGCTCCTAGTTTAGGTTTATGATTATTCTAATATCATAATTGCCAGTCTATGGTCTTTTTTGTATCTGAATCAAATAAGATGAGCAAAAGCTACTCGATATCTTAAGATTCTGGTGCTTGTAGTTTTCAATATAGATCTTGTCATAAGGTTTTCTAGTTTTTACTGCTCTGTTGTTTTTTTCCTCTCTCATCTGTCTGTTGCAATAGTGGTTGTCTTATTTACTGAATTGTGTTACTATTGCACTTGGTGCACCTTTTTATATACTCCTCTTCCGTTGAAATCTTCTTTGGGCAAGTTGTGTCAATTGCATATTGGAAAGATTGCATCTTACCTTCTTTCTTCTTCTTCTTTTTTGTGGGGGGCGCTCAAGTATGATGACTAACATTGTTTGCTCTCATTTTAGGAACTGCTTTTTTCCCTTTGCAAAGTTGTATGAACCATTCCTGTCATCCTAATGCGAAAGCATTCAAAAGAGAAGAGGTATGTGAGCTAGAAGTTATTTTTGTAGCTTTTAATAGTCTGAGAATTTAAAAAAACAACGATTAGCAACATGTGGTGTTAATGAATTTTGGCCTTGTGTACACTTATTGGCTGGAGATCGGTACGTCTAGAATTAGGAAACCTAATTGGAGTGAGTATATGATTATAGCATGTATACAGTAATAATAGATATGGTGGTTTATATTGTGGGAGGACAATTGGTTTCCCTGTCATGATTTTGTGCCCTTTTCATTCATGTTTGTTCTCTACTGGAGGACCGGGATGGCCAAGCAGCAATAATTTCACTTAAGCCCATCTGCAAGGGAGAAGAGGTAATCCGTTTACACAAATCACGCTAATATTCTTCTTACTCCGACAACTGGTTGAGATTACCCAAAATGGAAGCTCCCAGCCTCCCCCACATGAGCTCTCATGAAGCACTATTTAACATTTTCAAGCATTTTCAGGTTACCATTTCGTATGTAGATGAGGACCTTCCATTTGAAGAGAGGGAGGCATTACTTGCTGATTATGGTTTCAAATGCAAGTGTCCCAAGTGCTTAACTGAGGAGCCATGACCAAAACGTTTCCATATTTCAGTAGCCATAAGACCTGTACAATACGCCTTTTGACAGAACATTACTCGCAACAAATTAAGTCACCAAGAAGATAATTGGATTTTTTTTTTTTTTTTTTTTTTTTTTTCTCTATTCAAAGTGGGGAACGGGGAAAGGATCAAGAAGATCATTGGCTTGTTTACACTAACTTATTGCTTTTATTTTTATTTTTTATTTTTCTTATAATATTCAACTTTTCAGAGTTTTGGTTTAGAAGAATTCTAGACAGTTATTATTCTGATTAATTCTATTTTCTTTTTCTTGCTTTTCATATTTATTTTTCAACTCTGATGTATAATGTTGATCTGTGAAAATTGAATGCTTACTACTTTCGTGGTTAAACAGTTCTCTCCAAATGTATGCGGTGATTCAGAAGATTGCACGGTCAACTTCGACAATGAATACCTGCAAGATAGAGAGGGAATAAGATCGGAGACTTGTTGTGAAGTCATGTTGGGAACAACTTTGATGCTTAAGTTAGTATCGGATAGGTTGCATGTTTCTCTGACTAAGAATTAGAAGAGGTGAAATAGAAATAATGGTATGGGTAAGAGTAGCCACTAGATGCTCTTAGGGCATCAGTATACAATTTTTATTTTTATTTTTATTTTTTTTTGTTCCTGTTCAATGTGGGAGAGGGGAAATGGGGAAATTCAACATTAGAGGAACACGAATAGGGTGGACAACCTAGCAAAAGCTTGTAAACAACCTAAAGATGGTGCAAGAAGCAAAGGACAAAGACTAGTCGGGAAGGGAATGGGTTTAATGCCATCATGAAAACAGAAGCGTCCACGAAAACTGCGAAGGAGCATAGTAACTGAGCATGCATTGAAGGAGGTTGAAACGGAGCCAAAAAGAAAGTCTCCACTGTAGAATAATACGTAGGAAGACTAAATCTAAAACCCACTCAATACAACAACATAAATACATAAAAATAATAAAAAGGCCCAAAAACAACAGCGGTGGCGGTGGGCGAGACTGAAGCAGGCAGAGGGATGGTACTGGCTAGCGTGTAACACCCATGTGCCGATGAGTGAGATCCACGCACAAGCACATGTGCGTTAGACGGTGGATCAACGAGCGGTGATAGGGAGCTGGGAGGTCGAATAAGACAGTGTACGAGTGCATTAAAGGCTGGGACTAACATAGGAGAGTAGAAGCTGCAAAAGGAGGAGCAACCAAACCGAAAAATAAACACAACGGAGGAGGAGAAAAGAAAAGAAGGGAAAGGAGGGAGTGAGGGATAGAGAGCCATCCCTCCATCCCTCCTTCCCTAAAGGCCACACCAACTGTGGAGGAAAGCCTCACAAAGGAGAGGGAGAGAGAGAGAGAGAGAGAGAGAGAGAGGCCAAAAAATCAACAGTAGGAAAAAAATCGGTATACATGTTTGAAATGGTTAAGGTATAATGCCTTTCTTAAAAGGATTCAATTTCGTTGAATGGTTGGGGCATTCGTTTTAGAGCCCACGTTTCTTTTTTCCTTTTTTTTTTTTTTTTTTTGTGAAGATGAAAAAGCATGACTTCTGTTGCCTAAGAAATCACCTTGATAAGTCTCCATATAGGTAACTTCTTTTCTTTTTCCTTTCTCTTTTATTTTTTATTTTTTCCGTGATCCGCCATAGAGTTAACTTAAACTTCAAAAAATAATTCTCCTGTTTGAGGTGAATTTTCTTTTTTTTTTCTTTCATGCATTTTTCTTTTTTAACAAAATTATAGCTTTCATATCTATGTAATAGGAAAAGGTAGCCCCACATTGTTAACACCATACCACATAGTTAAGAAATGGAACAAGATAAAATCAGCGAAGTGTTTAGATAGTTAAAACTTTTAAATTAAGATATAGCAAATGCCTAAATACATAGTATTAGAGCATCTGTACTGAACTCTTTAAATTTTTTCAAATTTTAGCTAAAAAATATACTTTTGCTATTTTAATTACTACTTTTAACAAACTTCCTACATCAAACTCTCTAAATATTTCTCTATTTCAACTAGATGTTAATTTTTTATTGGTTTTAAACAACCATTCCTAATTCCTAACAAATGAAGAGGGAGAGGAAAAGTGAAAAGTAAAGTTAAAAGAAAAAAATAATTAAATATTCAATAGCTCATAAAATTTGAGCCAAATTTGGAGTGAAATTCTAAGAGCCAAAATAAAAAAAAAAAAATCTAGAGTTTGTTGAAGTAGTCTTTTTGAGTTTTTCACCAAATTTTGGTGAAAAATTAAAAATGGAGACCTCATTAGGAATGCTCTTAAATGGTCAGTAGTTTCCTTTTTTAATATACCAGTTTGTTAGCGTAAAACTATGCATATATAAAAGTGAAATGCTCCATGTACTTCAACTTTTACAAATGAAGCTTTACTAACTGATGTGGAACATATTCATTGGAGATGATCAAAACAATTAATAAAAAAAAAAATTACGAATACCAATGAATAAGCTCCACGTCATCTTAGTAGTACCCATCTCTTGATAAAAAAATTAGTACCTCTAGCATTTTTCTATATAAAAAGACATTGATATCTATGAGATGAATTTGCATTTTGTAGTACCAAGTTAACCATAAAAATTTCACCATACCATATCCACGGGGGAGTTGGTTGCCAGAACGCACACGCATTCAGAGACCAATTCCTCCCGCTCTAAGTTAGAAACTATTGTGTGGAATGGCATTTGCTCATGCTTGCCTAAGCACCCAAGGATTCTGCTACCATGGTAACCCTAGCCTTCAATCATAATGACAAAATAAATTTTGAAAGCACAAAGCCACAAGCTGATAAAATCCAATAAATAAATGCTTACATCCATAGGATCCAACTCTAACTCTATACATGATGCTCACCAATATTTGCGTCCACTAACTGAGGTAGTAAAAATTGAAACTCTTACCGCCCTATTAGAAGTTAAACAACGTCCACATGAACCATCTCTTCCTCGAGCCCTTCCACATCAACATTCTCATTATCACCCTCATACTGCAAGCGAAATCAAACTGCTCATATCAGATGCCAAGTGAATACATACTAGAGCTTAAGTTTAATGCTGACAAGGTATTGAAAGAACAAGGGCACCAAATACTAAATTGAAATAAGCAAAGTGGAAATAATTCTAATGCCAAAGGTCAGATTGAACAAAAAGAACAAACCATGGAATAATTATTTTGACGGATTGGAGGTGGCGGGGGAAGTGGAAATGGCACACCCATTATCTCATATGAGGGTTCTTTCTCAATTCCTGTAGCAGCAGTTTCAAACACAGTTTTGTCCTCTAATTCAATTTCAACCTCTTCGTCTACCGCATGAGCAGCCATGCTGGTTGATGGTACTACTACAGGTGCCGACTCCAAACTCTTCATCTGCATAGTTAAATACACAAGAATGATAATGAGGGTGCATTAACTCACACAAACAAGCAGAGAGGATTTGTCCCACACTTTGGCCCAGATTAGAACAATATTGAAATTAGGATTTTTTTTTTTTATTTCTTTTGCTGTGGAAAACGGCATACCCCCAGCACCCCCTACCCATCCAAAAAGTGTAATCCTGTAAAGGGTACTAACCCGCTATATCCACAGAGAGGTAAGTCATGAGTATAGCGGATCAGAACCCAATCATTGAGCAAGGAGAACAAGAGCATTTACCACTTATCCGCCTGCTGTGGTGGTATCCTGAAGTTAAATCTAGCAACATGTGCTAAATAAATTATGCCCAACCATTTGAAAGGAATCATTTCATTTATAAAGGTCTCCTGTGCCATATATGGGGGTTAAAGTGTAAGCCTTAAACACTGCTCATCATAATTAATTGCTGGTGGGTTCACCGAACCATCCTATATACAAACCAATCAAAGTTCCACAGAAAATGAAAAGGGTGCACCTTATCTGCAGTGTGGATGCTACGAGATAAAGTCTTTCCTCGTGCTAAAGGCCTAGAACTGTCAATTCCATCGTTCATCACCTTGTTCATTGACTCAATTTCATTGCCTTCATTTGATTGAGTAGGTTGCACATTCCACCGAGATAGTTTCTTGAATCTGATTCTTTTGTCCAGAAGTCTTCCTTTCGTTGAATCAGCTGGTTCACCAAAAGCATGTCAGCATCGAGACAAAAAGAGTAAACATGGTCTACCTCATGCCATTGAATGGTACAAGTATCAGTAATAACAATGGCAAATTATCTGGCCAAAAAAACATAGCAAAGATTTTAAAACAAACTCTCAAGATCTAAGTGAAAATAACACACTAGCAGACCCAAAAAAAGATACATTAAAGAACATTATATTGTAAACTTTTCCTCTAAAACAGACTGACGTTATACAAATAAACATGGGGTGGGACAACATGATACACATGGACAAATCAGCTTCCATTTTATATGAGAGGTCTGTACAAAACATTTAGCAAAGCAGTTTCCTCTTAAAAAATTTCCACACTTTCTTTTCCTATGTTTAGGGAAGTAGGCATAAGTATGATAAGTTGAAAAAGAACTGTTGGCATATACCAAATGCTGGAAACGAGATGTAAGACATGCTAGCCCCACAGCCTAGAAAAGGACTATACAAAAGGCAAACATCAAGACGACGAATGAACTTCAGCACATCACATTCATGAACTCTAAAAAGATTAATGGACCACAGGTAGAGTTGTATACCAAGTTCCATGTTGGAAATAAGTCAATTTCAACGGGGAACATAATCCTGTTGGTGCCATTGAATGAGGCAGCATATGAATTTTGAAGTAATATTGATAAGCTATAATATGAACAAATTTGCAACATCTGGCATTTTCAACTTGTTTCTGAAGAAGTTCACCCCTATATTGACTTTGTCATTTGCTCGGTGCCCCGGGGGTGTTGTGAGATGGATAAGAAATTTTGAGTGGAGTCGAAGTCTTTTGCTTTCTCTGTTTTGGCTGGAGCGTCGGTGCTGAGAGTGGAGAAGAGGAAAAAATTTCTGGGAGTGGTCATATTGAATTCTCAGAGCTCCGAATGGCTTGTGTCGATATTGGAAGTGTTGTTGGGTTTACCGGAAGAGCAAGAAATTGTAAAGTCGTTCAAAAAGGGATCGAAGCTTTTGATTGCTCGAAGAGGTGGGAACAAAGATGGGCGCTTTTTAGAGGTTTCTTCATTCGGGTTGGGTGGTCAAAAAGGGTTCATTGTTATCCCCGAGGGTCGTGGAGGGTGGGGTTGGATCAAATTTTCTGATGAGCTGAGAAAGGTTGTTGATTTTCTCTCTGGCCCGGTGGGTAGTGGGAGTGGTTCCTCTTCTTCTTCAGAGAAGAAGGAAGTGAAGGCTGTTCAGCCGAGTTTGGGTTTGGCTTCGAAGTGGACGGGACCCTCTTTTGCGGAGGTGTTGAGGTCAATTCTGGCCATTACTGCGAAGGAGTTGCCATCGTGGGTGGCGGTCATTCCAGGTCAAGGGCTTCGTTGCCAGAGCCTTGTGAGCTTGATCTTCTTCCGACGGTGTGGCATGCAGAGTCTGTACAGAGAACAACAGTGGATTGCTTCTCGGTGGAGTCGCATCAGCTCAACCTGTTGGACAAAGACCGTCCTCTTCATCCGCAGGGTAAGAAGCGTCCCTCTTGTTCAAATTTGAAAATCAAACATTCGAGGTTGCAAACGTGGCGTAAGTTGGGTACCGGGTTTTTTTTGGCTTTGGGTTGGGCCGTAAGGAATCTTCTGGAACGTTTTGTCGGGTCGAGGCTAAGTCGTAAATCTTCTGGCTTCCACGTGACTCGTCTCATGCCGAAAGCTCAAGTCTCCCATCCATCGAGTTCGTCGCCGGAGACGACGTTGAAGGTGTCATTTGGGCTAATTCTAGTTCGACCTCCTCTTGGGGGTTTGGAGGTTGCTGTGTCGGTAGCCACAAAGGGCGCGGGTCCGGCGATCTCGATATATGTTGGGGATTCCATTAGGTCAGAGCCCTCGTCGTTGGCAGTTACAGGGATGACGTCATTTATGCCTTCCACCGGGGTTGAGTCGAGCAATGTCCATACGGTGCTTTCAAGTCAAACTCCAGCCTCTAAAGAATCTTCTGAGGGTATGGGTATGGTGTCATCGGTTTCTTTTGGGTTCTGTCATCCTCCTCTGCCGGCACCGAAGTTGTTGCTTTGGGTGGCTCCGGCAGCTTCTCTAGGTTTTGTCTCCTTGTTGGTTGGTTCTGAGTTGAACTCTTCTCCGGTATCCTCCTCCTCTCAAGTCCCTGTGGATCCTTCTGTGCAAGCCCACGCAGCTTCTTTACATGTCTCTGCAGATCCAGTAGAAGAGAAGAAGTTTGCTGAAGATCCTAGTCGGATTTCAGAGTTATCCACTGGTTCGACTTTGGGAGAGAAAGTCCGAGATGCAGTCTATTGGTGGAGGAAGGAGATATCAAAGCTTCAAGAGAAGAAGGATCAGCCTATTGTTTGCGATCAGAATTGGGAGGAGGATTGTTGGAGAATCAAGGCAGAGCTCTAGGGAAGATCTTCGAGGTGTATCTGTTGGTGACTAAAGAACAGAGACAGAAGCATTGGGAGATTTGGGGTGAGATGATTGAGAACAAGAAACAAGAGAGTAAGAGGGAGCTTCGGAATTTACAAAGTTCCGTAAATTACGGAGACATCAAAGCTTCTTTGAGGTGTAGGAGAGACAAGGCCAATAGGTCGTAGGGTTGGTTGCTTTGAGGGTTTTTTTGTGGGTTGTTCTCAGGTTTTCTTTGTTTTTTGGGTGCTGTTTGGTTTCTTTTGCGGGTAGTATTTTAGTTGGTTCTTTGTTTTCTAGGTTTTGTCTTGGGGGCTGTTTCCTAGGTTTTTATTTTGGGTTTTTCGGGTAAGTTGTGGTTCTCCTGTGTATACTTCCTGTGTACGTAGGGATGCTTTACGCTTTCTTTTCAATAAAATCTACTTACTAATCAAAAAAAAAAAAACTTATAGGATGCTTCTATCATGTATTGGCTTCTGGACAACAATTGTTTTTTTTTTATAAGTAAAATTTTATAGAAAAGCGTAAGGCGCCCCTACGTACACAGGAAGTATACACAAGAGAGCCAAAGCTGACCCGAAAAAACCGAACAAAAACCCACAGAAAGCCCCCACGACAAAACCTAAAAACTTGAATAACACCCAAAAGACAACCCCACAAAAGAACCCAAGCAACGCACCCAAAAAAACCAAGAAAAACCTAGAAACTGAAGAATCACAAGCGAACAACCCACAAGAACCCCCAAAGCATACAACCCTACGACCTAATGGCCTTGACTTTCCTACACCTCGAAGAAGCTTTAATGTCACCGTAATTGACGGAACTTTGTAGATTCCGAAGCTCACTCTTACTTTCGTGTTTCTTACGCTCTATCATCTTGCCCCATATTTCAATGAGCCTCTGTCTCTGTTCCTCAGTCACCCCCGGATACATCTCAGAGATACTCTCCCAAAGCTCTGCCTCCTTCTTCCAAGCCTCCTTCTCCCAATTCTGGTCGCAAACAAAAGGCGGATCCTTCACCTCTGAAGGCTCTGAAACCTTCTTCAAAGGGAGCTCCCTCTCCGGCATCAACTTCTCAGCCGAAGAGATCTTGCCCAATTCAGTCGTTCCAGCGGATAACGGAGGGGCAACACCAGACTCTGGTACCCGACTAGGAGCCTCCAAACCTTTAGAAAACTTCTTCTCTTCTACTGGAACTGCAGGTGTTTGCGCAGACTTCTTCTTTTCTACTGGTGTCGCAGGGGCTTGAGAGGACAAGGAGGAGGAAGGATCCAACCCAGACCCGACCAGCAAGGTGACAGAACCCGGAGGAGCGAACCCAGAACTTCTAGGCAGTGGGTCAGCAGCAAACCCAGGACCATCGGAAGAATCAGACCCAGCAATAGTCACCGGAGGACTCACCGAATCGCAGGGGCAACTAGAATCACCGGAGGTACCACTTCCGGAACCAGCAAAGGGGGGGAGGTGAAAGGAACAGGCGGCTTAACAGGGGCCGCCTGAGCAACCAAAACACCAACACTTGAGCTACTAGGCTGAGGAGCCGGAGCCGGAAGAGAATCCAGAACCACCGACGCCGGAGAAAGGGGAGAAACCCGGGGCTCCTGCAAGCTACTTAACCCAATCCCGGAAGAAGACAAGGCCATAACCAACCCAGAACCTGCCGGCGACGAGAACTCCGGCCGAGAAGAGCGCCCAAAAACGGTCGTCAACACCTGACCCGCAAACTCAGAGGTATCCGATTGGAGTGAGGCTCTGAGTTTGGGTTTATTCAATAATCGACCCAAACGGACCCTTCTACGCTTGGGGCCCCATCCTGACCCAGCAGAACGGCCCAGAAATTTCCAGACAGTCCGGCCCATAATTTTCCAGACAGTCCGGCCCAAAGCCAAATTTAAACTAACAAGCATCCGGATCCACTCATGCAGATTCAAATTCAAATTAGAAGAGTATACGCCTCGTGCAGAGTGAGAATCGAGTCTTCTTCTTACCCAGCGGACGGATACTCAAGCCTTTATCCAACGGATCAAACGGCAATCCTCGTGAAATGGATTTATCCGTTAGTTTGTGCGGATTCTCCTCCAGCTCAAAGCAGTTGACCGCCACACGCCCATTGTCGACCACCCTACACCACGACACCGGCAACAAGTCCAACCCACGCAGATCGACATCCGTACCCCATAACCCAGAAGCAAACCCATGTTTGACGTGGGGGACAGCATCCCCCCGAACCACAGCCGCATAGGAAGGATGAGACCCACCCAACCGACTGGACGAGCCACCCAAACAAACCGAAGGAAACGCCTCAGAGTCTGGCAGTCGGTCCTTAGGACCTAGGAAGGAGATCATCTTCCGCAGCTCACCCGCAACCCAAGCCCAGCCCCCACCTTTACGGCCTTCAGGGAGCCAGATAGCCCCTTTCCGACCCCCTTCAGCGAAAACAACCACCTCTAAGTAGCGGCCGGACTTATTCTCACCCCCACGAACCATCAAAACATTCACGTCCTCCCTGAAGTACTTGACAAGATCCCTCACATAAGCATTCAAGGCCTCTTCGATGGTAGCCAATAGCCAAGCAGAAGCTTGGAAACCCAAGAATAAAAACCCGCAGAACCCCTTTCTCCTCTCCTCCAAACGCAAGTTTGCCGCTTCAGACTTGGCCGAAAAGGAGAAACGCTTAATTAGCTTCCACGGAGAAGCACCGCTCCATTCTAGCAAACCGAAGACTCAAACGTCCATCGCCGGAGGAGAGTGCCACCCAAACTCAAAACCCGACTATGAAATAATCATAACACAACAGTTAATCTTACTCATTGGTTATATGACAAGGACCTATATGTATAGCATTAGCCTTGCATCTGGACAACAATTGTTGGAATCACCTTTTAGACCAACACCAGCATGAACACTTCCCCACCTTTTTTTTGCTCCAAGAAAGATCAGAAAAAATATGCATAAACATGGCCAATCTAGTAAATTTGCAAAACACCTAACACAGTGAGTTCAGAAGAACTTTTTATACCAAATCTACTATCACCAAACACTATAACAAGGCCTGAAAGCTCTATGAAGCACAGCAAAACATAATCAGGGGATAAAAAATTAAATGCTATAAATTCCATCGACTCCAAAAATTCTATGCATGAAGAAATGTTAATCAAATCCACCTCGATTTTTTCCTTCAAAAGGATCCAAATTAACACCCAGCCTTTTCTTGTTGGGAGAAGCATCGTTCTGCAGCTCATTATGTGGATTGATTATAGTAAAACCAACAGGTTCTCCGTCGCTTAGAATATTTATGGAATCCTCTTCATTGGCACCATTTTTAGTAGTATCTGAACCAAGCTGATCTCCCAACTTCTGAATTCGGGCTTGTGATCTACAAATTTCAAAAACTCAACTAAATAACAACAATAGGACTCCAAAACATGAATCAGACAAAAATTAGACTGTTTTAATGCGAAGAATGGATGCAGAATAGGAGAAATAATGTAAAACATATATTTACCTTTTCAGTTCGTCTTGAAGCTGTGAATAACGATTATGTGCCTTCGCAAACTTCTTGATTTTTGAGGTGATCCTGAATATTCCAAAATATCAGGGAAAAGAAAAAGTAAGAGAGGGATCATGAATTGGCAAGGAACTCAATCACTAAGTCTGCAACTACCTTTTACATTCCTCTTTCTCTTCGTGTAATTGAGCCTCCAGCTCCTGAATTCTAGAAGTAAGAATATCCGCTTCTTGGACCCTCTCTTCCAGGTCAACCTTTAAACAACACACATCAAATGTCAAAAAATACTCCTCAATTTTTAATCAATTTTCTTATGGGCTAGCTGAGTTGTTCCTGTGTATACTTCCTGTGTACTTAGGAGCGCCTTATACTTTTTTAATGAAATTTTCTTACTTATCAAAAAAAAAAAATTAATCAAAAGAAGAAAAATAATAATAGCAACAGAAAATAATCTGATTCTTAAGATAGAGAGGGTGGCTGGGGGGAGGAGGGTGTTCTTGTCACAACCCCAACCCAAACCCACAAAATGACGAGGACAACGTGATCATCTTCCAATCTAAAACAGTTTAGTAGCCTGAATAATTCTATCTTGCAAATATAGATGAAGCATAATATCCTTTAATATATTTTCTGTAACACTCAAGTCCTATATTGGGAAGAGATGAGTAACTCACATAGAATGAATGGTTTATAAAGACGCTCATGAGTACTAAGTCATACATTACTTATTTATTAGGCGAAACTAAGCTTCATAATTAATTCTAAGAAAGCTTCAAATTGACTAGCTAGTTCTTTTAGGGTGATAGTACAGATGTGGCTACTACCATTCCCTCGGTCGTTACATTTTCCATCACAATGTTAGTTTAGAAGGATGCTAATATAATAGAGCAACTATGATAATCAAAGCCATTCCTTCACAACTAACTGAAACATGAACCACTTTAAATATCATAATTTGAATAGATTATAATAATTAAATTTGTGTAACAAATTAACTCCCAGTAAACATAAATGGAAAAAAAAAATCACATATGCAGTATGACATTTTCAAATAATAAACACACATGCATTCATATACATGCTTCATGCTTGTATGCATGTAGTTGACCAATAAGCAACTGCAACAAGGATGAAACTGACCCTTAGTTGAAATCTGTGACGATCAAGAATTTTAGTATCGGACTGCACTTTCTTTAACTGCACATGGTTCACAAAAATCAAAACAGAAATTTTTTAGTAAAGTAAGAAAGATTCTAAACAAATTCAATATGAAATTAATTGACAAAATTCTTCAGACCTGCTCCTCAAGAACATCCCTGGAATCAGTGGATGCAATTTTTCCTTCTTTAACTCCATCTTCAGTTCCCTCTGAGGTTCCCAAACTTCCAGAAAAGTCACCTTCGCCATCAAAGTGCTGTTTTTTCCTATGTTTTCTATCATTCTAAAATCAATCTACAAACATATTTTGAACTGAAACATATGCATACTAATATGAGGATGGAAGATTGATAGTAAAAGGAAAAATCTGTAGTATTTTGTGAAGATTGAATGGGAATGAATTACTCCAAAAAGATAATCCAAATTGTCTTATTTGTTATGAGTAAAATAATAGAGGGCATATCGTGTGGTTACAGTTCAGCTAAAGAGTAGTGGCAGAACTCCCAATACTATCTTCCACATTCTATCCCATTGGGGTCCATGATGCCATCAAGTACATAGCACATCAAACCCATAATCTAAATAATGCTGTAACTTATTTTAAACAGTTAGTAGAGTTACTAATAAAACTTCATTAAAATAACAAAAAAAGAATTACCCTAGTACATGAGAGGTACACAAAAGAAATGCGAAAAAAGGGGAGACCTAAAATTATGAATGTCTTAAAAATCCAGAACGAAATAAAAGATAATATACTAGCAGACGACAATTACTCAAACAGCAACCTTAGAAATACAATCTTCAAAATAGTCTCTAATAATTCCATGTGTTCTAAGTCCTAGCATCCCATCCGTTTTCATAAAATCCGTTTTCATATATTCTAAGATGGATGCAGCTTAAGTAAAACTTGACTTCAATGTAAACCTCTCTCTCTCTCTCTCTCTATCTCACACACACACGCGAGAGAGAGAGAGAGAGATGAATAAATATATATATATACACACCTTTTGTGATTACATTTACAAATGCAACAATTTTACCTATCATTCATTAACCCATTAAGGCAACAATAAAAGCTTCATGTTAAATTAATTGATGCCAACCAAACCCTATATATACACGTATGGGAGTTCATGCTAACTTACCGTTTCCTCTCAAGAGACCTTGAAGAGCTATAATCTGCAAATTCAAGTTCCGCCAGAGTAAATTTAACCAATTGGAAGTGAAAGATAAGATAAATATTGACAGCTTAATAGTAAATTCATAACTAGAAGAGAAAGGCAGAAGGAATAAATGACAAAAACTGAAGAGCTCTACCATTTATAATATGATATATCAAAAGCCACAGACAGACATGCAAGCAAAGAACAAATATAGAAAAGAAAAAAACTCTGGAAATGAGGAAAGTGAGGAGTGTAAAGGACATTATGTCTAACCACGAAGTGTATGTCGGCCTCTTGCATCTCTCACTGGTGAATACCTTCGTGGTGGAGAACGCCTTCTCTCAAGCTTAGCCCTCAAGTCACTACCTTGATAGTCCCGCCTACCTGCAATAAGAAAGAGAATAATTACCAGTACAACAGTACCAAGTCTATATCAATTAATCTTTCATAAAAAGCAAGTAGAAGGCTCTTGATTGTTAATGAGACTAAGCTTACCACATGGAATAACATGAGAAACATTATAATGAACATTATTAGTGCCTTTGTGCCAGTTCCCAAAGGGCCATATAATGAATAGATGTAATAAAACCCATGTTTCAGCTTATAACATTGAGATAACCTCCGATATCATAGTAGCATTGGATAAAGGAGATTGATATCCCCGTCTTCTTGTTGATCAGTAAGATATATAATACAACCAGATAATGAGGCTAAGGTTACCATTACAAGGAACAACGTGAGAAACACAATAATTAATTCCTCCTTGCCAGTCCAAAAAGGGCCACAGAAACCCATGTTGATAAGATAAAACCCAACGAGAAGATACTTCATTGAGATGACCTTCATCGTGTCAAAGTAGCATTCAATAAACACGAGCTGACATCCCTCCTTGCTCAGAAATAATATATACAAGAGATTTCTCCATACTGCCGTAAGACATTATAATAATAATCCATCCATAAGCAATAGCAGTTGCTTTCTGATATATCTCCAGTTAAAATGCATCCCTGCTCGACTCAAGAAATCCCATTGTGATGTCATTCAAGCAGAAGTAACAATTGAACTCAATACAATAAGCCTCTCGACCAAGTAACTGCAACAAACATTTGAACATTTAACCAGCCCTTTTGCAGATAATATGGAAGAAAATATATCTGATCCTTTAAGAAATAATTTGCTGGCCCGTATATGCATAATAACCATGATAAATCTCACCATGAGACTACCACAATATGTGTTACAACCAACCAACCAACCAACCAACCAGAACAATCCATTCTGAAGAAGGCCACTAACCGTGTCAGTTACCGTGAACTTTCCATCTTTAATGAAACGCCCCAAACTGCTGATAGTACAATATGTCTCTCAATAAAAAACTTCGATAGGGTCTTCTCAAATACTGTTACCTTACATGTAAGTAAGCCCTCTTGCTCTGGCTTATGCAGAATCAATTAACAAATATAAATAGGGATTTGATTCTTGTACAACACCAATACAACAACTGTACAACAACCCCTCGCATGAGGGTGGGCCTCAGTATGTGGGACCCACCCTCATGTGAGGGATTGTTGTACAATTGTTGTATTGGTGTTGTAAATCTAACATTTTCCATATAAATATTTACATTCAAATATCCAGGCCCACCAAATTTTTAGACATGAAAGGAACCGCATAATATCAGCATACTTAACCATAAAAAACCGCCTAATATCAGAAGACATTACATGCATAACTACATGCTTACATACACAAAGAACCGCAGAATATCAGCATATTTAACCATCGAAAAACTCGCATTAAGAGCAAACAAACTGGTCACATCACTCTAATACGTATTACACTCAATAACACATTATAATATTAGCCAATCCTTGTCCTCTTAAACTATCACATTTTAGTTTGGACGCGCGAATCAAACCCTAATACATTAAAATACATATGAAAAAAATCTAATTAAGAAAACAAAATTTGCACAATGATACTAGTACATTACAGTTGCAATAATAACAATCCAAAACAAACAAATTTAAATTAACCTCAAATGCTAACAATTAAAAAGCAATTAATTACTACAAATGAAGAAACAAAATATATATACCACCACTATAGGATCCGGAGAATCCCCGGAGCTCCGAGTCGCCGTGCGCAAACGAGCAACTGTGGCGCGAACAGCGACCTTTCTGGTACAAAACGCATAGCTTTGTCTTGAATAGCTTCCTCTCAACCATTGTGATAGTAACATATACTCCGAAATCAGAGAATTAGAGGGGCGAAAATGAAAACGAAGTGCAAAACCGATCGGATTCTTCGTAATTATGAGAAATTCCCGGGCTGATGTGAATAAATATGAAATGATTCAACACCTATCGGAGAAAAGTAGCCCTAGATTGTGAGTAGGGGATGCTAAAGCAAAACGAATCGTTTAGAGTTGGGAAAGCGATAAATGACGGAGAGGACGAACCTTGAAAGACTGCGTGACGAGAAAGCTTGAATTGAGTAAAGTCGTAAAGAGAATCTGAGAATGTGTCACAAAAGCTCCAGTTTCTGGTAAAATAGTGCAGGTATTGGTTGGCTAGCAGCTCAACCCAACCTTTTAAACCTTTTTTTTTTTTTCTAATAATATAAATATTACTATTTTTTTTTTTTATAAGTAAACGATATATTATTAAAAGAAAAACCAGTTAAAGTATGTTTACAACGTCAAAATAAAAGGATATCATACCAAAAATATCACAATAGTTAATAGTTATGAATAATGCTATCATTCATATCGATTTTATTATTTTTATTTTTTATTTTCTAATTTAATGTGTTTTAAATGATATTTTATATTAGTCATTTAAAATATTCAAAACACTTTATTTTAACCAACATAAACTTAGGCCTCGTTTGATTTACGGAACGAGTATTAAAGATAATAGTTATTACTTGAAATGAAATAAAGTGGAAATGAATAGTTATTCTTACTCTTTAGTTTGGTAGCAACAAATATACTTTAATTTGGAAAAAATTACAATTTAACTCCCCAAATTACCACCCGTTTTGCGGATAGCTCCCTAAACTGCCAACACTTCGACTCCGACCTACCAAATCCTTTGAAAAAGGCTCCAATTGACGAAATATCTCCATATTACCCCTGCCACGTGTCATTTTTCAATTAAAAAAAAAACTAAAAAAACTAAATTTTATTATTATTTTTTTTAAAAAAAAAAATATGGGTTTTTGGGGTGGCTGCCGAGCCACCCCCTTGGGGAGGGGGGTGGCCGCGCGCCACCCCTGGGGCCGGGTGTGGCCGTGCGTCTACCCCTGGTGGCCGCGCGCCACCCATTGAGCCCTAGGGGTGGTTTTCGGACCACCCCAAAATCCATTTGGGGTGGCCCGAAAAGCCACTCCTAAGGCTCGGTAGGTGGCGCGTGGCCGCTCCTGGCCACCAGGGGTAGCCGCGCGGGCCACCCCTAGAGGTGGCGCCAACCCCCTCCCTAAGGAGCCACCCCAAAAACCCATATTTCTTATTTTTTAAAAAATAAAAATAAAAATTTAGTTTTTTTTTTTTTTTTTTAATTGAAAAATGACACGTGGCAGGGGTAATATTGAGATATTTCGCCAAATGGGTCATTTTTCAAAGGATTTGGTAGTTTGGTAAGCCGAAGTCGGAGTGTTGGCAGTTTATGGGGCTATCCGCAAAACAGGTAGTAATTTGGGGGGCTAAACTGTAATTTTCCCTTTAATTTGAATCAAATCAAAATTACTAAAAAATTTCTATATTACTTATTTTATTTTATTTAAAAAAAACGTGAAACTAATGGTGGCCGACCACCCATTGGCCACCCCCAAATGCGTCGGGGGTGGTCGCACCACCACTGGAACGCCTCAAGTGTCCACCACAAGGCATTCCTTACCACCCCAGCTCCATCTTTGGCTAGCCGACCACCCATTGGAGTGGTCGGCTAGCCACATATGTGTTTCTTTTTTAAAAAAAAAATGAAAGAAAATTAAAAAATAATGAGTGATTTTTTAATTTTTTTTTTAAAAAAATATGTAGTCTATTCCTTTGAGAATAACTCTTCTTCTAATTTTTTAGAGGAATAAGTATTCATTTTCGTGATGAAATAATTATCCCAATGAGAATAACTATTCAAAGAATAGACTCCTACCACCCATTGAAAAAAAAAAATCAAAAAAAAATAAAAAATCAAAAAAGAGTCATAAAAGAAAAATTGAAAAAAAGAGAAGGGGTGGGTTCAGAACCTACCAAAGGCCAAACCCTAAACATTTTTCTTTTATTTTTTATTTTTTTCTTTTTTGGCATTATGGAGTGGCCAAACCCATCCCCAGACCAAATGGAGATGGCCGAACCACCCCAAAGCTCTTGGGGGTGGTTTAGTCACCCCTAACCGGTTATGGGGTAGCTCAACCATCCCCTTAGCTAAAATGGGGGTGGCTGGTCACTCTCATTGGCCAAAATTTGGCCCAAAGGGAAGGCTCGAGCCACCCTTACCACCCATTGACTTCCTTGAGCCTTTCACACTATGAGAAACGTTAGTACAGAATTATCATTTTCAAAACAACATATGGAAGATAGAGAGAAAGTCTCAAACATCGTACGTAAAGTGATTTTAAGTTTGCAATGGGGGAATTTATAGGGTAAAAGATGCTTGTACGATTGTTCAATTCTATCTTGTTGTTCTTAAAATAAGTATCAATAAACATTAAACGACTTCGGGTTTGTTTGATAAACAACAAAACATTACAAGGTAGTGGAGAATACTATTCCTATTATTTTTTTTATTTTTTCACATTTTCCAATAACAATTTACATCAAAACATTCTCACTTTTTCACTTTTTATATCACATCAATAATTTTTTTTTTATTATTTAAATAAAAAAATTCACTACAATACAAAATTTTTTCATTTTTCTATACAAATTCTTTTTACTTTATATCACATCATCACTTTTACTAATTTCAAAACTAACAACCCACTACACTGTATTGTTTTGTTCTTTGCCAAACAAACCCGAAGGTCTTACTAAAAATGTATTTTTAAACCAAATATTTTCTAAAAGCCAATACCTACATTGCATGAAAGAAAAGAAATACTCTCCAATTACTTCATAATTTTATAAAAGGAAAACTACAAAAAAGCTCTCAAAACTATCGGCCGTTTTTAAAGTAATCCCTTGAACTACCAAAATGAGCACTATGGCCCTCCCAAATTGTCAAAGAGTACCCAAAAAGGCTAATTTTGACGAAATATTCTTATAATACCACTGCCACGTGTCATATATTCAATTAAAAAAAAAATTAAAAAATTTAAAATATTCAAAAAAAATAGTCATCAAAGAAAAACGGAAAAGAAAAAAAAAGAGGAGAGATGATTCAGCTACCTCCAAAGACCAAACTCTAAATAGGAGTGGCCTGCCGCTCCCATTGGCCAAAATTTGGCCCAAAAAGCCACCCCTTCATATATATATTAGTTTTTTTTTTAATATTTCTTTAATTTTTAAATTTTATTATATTTTAATTGAATATATGATTCGTGGTAAGGGAAATGATATTTTTGACACTTTATGACAGTTTGCGGGGTCTTAATATTAGTGTCGGAAGTTCCAGAGCTAATTTAAAAATAGCTAATAATTTAGAAGGCTTTTTTATAGTTTTACCTTTTACCAAATATAACCCCAAGGGCCAGGGGACTTTTTTCTTTTTTTGTCTGGAAAATTAACTGCACTGCCCGGACACGTGTCATACACAAACCCAAACCCAGAGCTCAGAGATACTTTTATGACTCGCCTGACTCACCTGGTCAGCCCAATCAACTCGGCCTGTTCATTCCGCTTCTCCTATTTCGGCTTTACCACTAGACTGTCTCTCCGTCGTGCCCAAAACACCCTCATTCTCGCACCCCTCACACACTTCTCACCCCCGCGAATCCCCAAATTTACCTTTTCTGCCACCTGCCCCGACCGCCCCAAACCTTACGCTTCCCCTTCCGCGATGGATCCCCAGGCGCCGGCCGCCGAAGGCGAGGACTTCGTCCACATCGAGAACCCTAGCGCCGATGAGAGCCTGAGCGAGAGCATTGTGAATGTCGAGGAGCCTCCGAGAGATGAGGAATACGACGAAGACGTTTCGACAAGCAACGAGGCCGAGAGCTCGGAGTCGAGGAAGGTACTCCCCGAGGAGCTCTCGAGGAGCGTGATGGTTCTCACGTGTGAATCGGCCGCCGACGGTGGCGTCTGCGACGTGTACTTGGTTGGCACCGCTCACGTGTCTCAGGTAATGAATCGCTTGTGTTTTGTGCTGGATTTAGTCTCTGTTTGGCTGGCGAGAAAATTCCTTAATTGGTTTCTGTTTGGCTGGTGAGAAAATTCTGATGACATAATGCATTGGATGGAACTTCCAATGATTTTTTTTTTTTATCAAACATAGAAATCATTAAACGAGGGAAAGACTCCCTTGGTCAACACTTACACAGTTGTGAACTAGGTCCGGTAACGACTCAATCCAAACTTGAAAAAGACATTGAGTTACTGCCATACGGGCTAAACTATGGGCCACAGAATTACATTCACGCCTTACAAATAAAACTTTCCAGGAAGAAAAAGATTGCAGAATTTCACGAGTGTCGTCGATGATACTGGCATAACTCGCCGAACAAGCACCCGCAGAGTTGATTGCCTGCACTATCACCTGTGCATCCCCCTCCAAAAGAATCTTCCGGAACTTCCAATGATTGAATCAACGTATTGTGAGATTTCATTAGCCTAATTGTTATGGGCCTAAATCATGGTTAATGTATGTAATTAGTAGTTGTAGAATTAATGCGTTTAGTAGTTGTGAGTTACGTAATTGGGGTTGATTGTTTATGGGCAGTTATTGTTAGTTGGCAGTTGTAGGGAAAGTCAAGTGTTAGTGGGTCTCAACCGTAGAAGTTATCCTATGTTGTGGGTAATAGGTAGTTATTTCCAGCATTCAGTATTGTATTTAAAGCTTGTTAGTATTCTAATGAAAGGATGAGAAGTATTTGCATCTAAATCCATGAGGTTATAACCGTGTGCTAGAGGATGACTTGGCCCCCTTGAAGTGCCAAAGTTGTTTCTTTATTGCTTTTATTTACCTACTATTATTCTCAATTATATATGCCCATATCAATTGGTATTAGAGCCGCGTTCCTGCGACAATGACAGAAGGTACACGTGGTTGCAGGCCTAATCTACCCATTAGAAGAATAAATCTTGACCAAATGCAAGAATGAATGGAGAAGGAGCTTTGCTATTAGTGTGATGAGAGATATCAGCCAGGCCATAGGTGCAATAGGCCTAAACTTTATTTGTTGGAAGAATGGGAGTTGGAGGAGAAAGATGAGAAGATGGAAGAGGACTTAGAAACTAAACCTCTTCTTTAGGTTTTCACCGGTGCAAGTCTAGATGCTCATCTTTTGGCATCACCCATTTGCATTCGCTTTCTACCATTAGAAGACGACCTCGAAGAAACTAGATTTGGAGTTGAAGCCTAGAGGGAAGTGCCTATTAACCAAATTCATGCATTGCCTTTTTAGGATAGTGCAAGTGTCTTGGACACGTTTTGGCGAAAATTGCCTTGGGATGAAAAGTTGGCAAACTATGGAAACAAGAATGGGAACCCGTGGAATGGTTAATAGCGTGGGCTGGGCTGAATTTGGTTAAGAATGGGTCCATTCACACTACACCTTGTGGGCTAGGTGCTTTGAAGGGGTGGAGTTTGTTATGGGCCTAATCATTGTTAATGTATTTAATCAGTAGTTGTAGAATTAATGTGCTTAGTAGTTGTGAGTTATGTAATTGGGGTTGATTGTTTATGGGTAGTTATTGTTAGTGGGCAATTGTCTTAGGGAAAGTCAAGTGTTAGTGGGTCTTAACTGTAGAAGTTATCCTATGTTATGGGTAGTGGGTAGTTATTTCCAGCATTCGGTATTGTATTCAAAGCTTGTTAGCATTCTAATGAAAAGAAGAGAAGTATTTGCATATAAACCTGTGAGGTTATAGCCGTGTGCTAGAGGAAGACTTGGCCTCTTGAAGTGCCAAAGTTGTTTCTTTATTGCTTTTATTTACCAATTATTATTCTCAAATATCTATACCCATATCATTTTTTTTTATTGTCAATTTTTTTTGATAAGTAAATAAATTTATTGAAAGCGTAAGGCGCCCCTTAGTACACTGGAAGTATACAAAAGGAAATACCTAACTAGAAAAAGAAAAACGAACAAGAAAATCAGAATAGCTAATCGACGTGGGTGACAAAAAGGCCACCATCCACAAATACAGCGTATGAAAAAACGAAGCTAAAATATCCTCCATAGAATTCTCCTGACCTTCGAAACACCTAAGACTTATTTCCTTCCAAACACACCAGAAAATGCAGATAGACACCATCTTCCAAACCGCAGCACTCCTTGGCCTTCCAGACTTCCACCAACAAGCAAATAAATCGATAATGGATTGCTTTCCTTCGTATTGTGATGTCTTTTGTTAGAATTTTTTTTTATAGATAAATTTCTTTTGTTAGAATTAGATTGTTGTCTATTACACACATATAAATATAAATATAAAAAATTATACAAACACACGCGCATATATGTGTGTGTAACTATTTACGTTTGTTACTATATATATTTATCTATATGCATGTATACATGTTAGAAGTGATGGAGAAGAAATAAGATCCTCTACATTTATGTGTGCCAATGGAAAGATGAACAATCTAAGCAATGCAATTATAAATAAAGACGTACCTCTTGATAAGGGATCTCTTGCTTTGGATGTACTCAAAAGTCAAAAGGACTAGATTGTCAAATGGTTTTTTTTTTATAAGTAAAATGGTGAAATTGAGAAAGTATAATTAATTATCCTTTACTGATCTCAAACTATCGTGGAAGAATCAAATTTCAACTTCAGTTGTAGTAGAAACTTGCATGTAAGATTACATTGGGGCAGGTTGTTTTTATAATATTTTAGGTATGGTTCTTAATATCAGGAAACTGATTGATAGCTATGCTGAATTGGGCCTCTGTGGGTTGCAGGAATCATGCAGAGAAGTAGAAGCTGTAATCAGTTTTCTGAAGCCACAGGTGCTTTCCCTATTGAAACTCATAAAAACACTTTGTTTCATGGGTGGGTCATTTGCAGGGTTGCTACCTGCATTAAAATTGTTTTTGTAGTCTTGTATAATCTTGAAGATTTAGTCGAAGTTGGTGTACATTTCCAAATATGTGTTTATTGACTGCAGGTTGTTTTCCTAGAACTATGCTCAAGCCGTGTCGCAGTGCTTACCCCTCAGAATATAAAGGTTTGTGTCTTATATCTTTTATAGATTTCTCGTGCTTTTTTCTAACATATTTTTCCTACTTATAGATTTGACTTGTGCTTGTTCTCTCTCTCTCTCTCTCTCTCTCTCTCTCTCTCTCTCTCTCTCTCTCTCCACCCCCCATGCCCTCTCCCTTTTTTCTCTGTCATGCTCCAGACCCCCACCAAACCCACTAGAACAGTGAGTAATTGTATTTATGATCTTTTTGTAATACCCTTTTCAACGTTCTATTGTGGTAGATCTGTTGTTTTTATATATGGTACTACTACTTTTGAAACTAAGAACAAACTACCTAGTAATTTTCAGTATTTTCTTTTTCCCATTTTCAGTTGTTATGCCGTTAGCCAGTGAGTGTGCACGTGTGTGTGTGTGGGTGTGCACAACAAATGTGAACAATCTTGCTTTGCTAGGCAATGGTCACATTTGGGCTTCATGGCCTTGATTACATCTCTATTTTTGCTTGCATATATTGTTAAACCAATATATCTTTTAGATCTTTAATTCACGTGGAGCAACACAAGAGACAACTTGGTATTTCTCTAGTGGCTATTTATATTTCTTCCACATTATGCACTCATTGTTACTTCTACAGGTACCAACTATGGGACAAATGGTAGAGATGTGGAAGAAACAGCATAATGTATTTGGAATACTTTACAGCTGGTTCCTTGCTAAGGCACGTTTCTATGTCTTCAACTTGCATCTCTGGCACCCATATATCATATATGTGTGTGTGTGTGTGTAACTTGCATCTCTATCACCATGCGTTTTGCACTTGCCTCTGTAAACCTTTCATAACTTTATATGCGGGATGTTCCTTAAATTGTTCATGCTCTAATCTTGTTCTTGATTTTCTATTAGGTTGCTAGTAAGCTTGACGTTTTTCCTGGTTCTGAGTTTCGTGTGGGATATGAAGAAGCAATGAAATACGGTGGCAGGGTGATTCTTGGGGACCGCCCTGTGCAGGTAAGATATTATTTTTCTTTAAGAATTTGTTGATTGGAATCGGTCCATGGATCATGTCTCTGCTTCAACCCGTCTATACTACGCCTGCCTGATTTTTTTTTTCTTCAACCCCCCCCCCCCTTCCTTTTTTGGTGTATTTTGATTATTTATCAACCCAACATCCCCACCCCATCACCACTCGACCCATCTGTATTGAACTCCTGTTATTTCCCTGCCACATTCCACATTGGGATGAAGAGATATGTATTCTGAAGTGTTTTGAGATGAGATGGGCTAATTTAGTTTACAAGCACATTGCTCTGCATTTCCTATTGCCAAGAATGTTTTGGTTCTCTCTCTGAGATAGAACAAAAGGTCATAAAATCCATTAAAGCTGGTCATGAGATTTAACCCTGTTATAAGCTTTTAGTTTCAAATGATTATTTGCGTTATTTATAACTGGTGAACTCCCTGTTTCTATTTCTTCCTCAATGTTCTGTTTCTATCCACCTAAATTTGCTATCATTTGGCCTATTGGAGTGAGGACCCTATCTTGTGGATAAATTCGCTTGTGTGTTGAATGTCTTTTGATGGCTAACTTCCACTTTTGTTTTTTCAAAATATACTGGTAGTTTTAAAATTTTTAATTTTAATTGAATATATATATATATATATATATATATTTGTGGCGATTCTTTTGTCCGAGCTATTTGAATCTTCAGCAATATAAGAATCGTCTATCTTTAATCTAATGCACTTTCATGTCAAAACTTGATTGACACCTTCCCACTCTCTTTCTTTCTTAATGTAAGGTCTCTTTTAAGTATAACTTTGACTTTGACTGAAGCAGATTACATTACGGAGGACTTGGGATAAAATGCCATTGTGGCATAAGATAAAACTTGTATACTCCTTACTTTTTCAAGCAGTATTTTTACCAAGCCCTGAGGATCTTAACAAAATGGTAAGCTTTCCTTTATTAATTTTTTGTCATCATTAGGAGGTTATCTTATATTCATACTTTATCGCCATTGGTAGGAGTACCAAATGGTTTCTACTTGTATGAATTTAGAAAAGGGACATCCATTTTTATGTTGCTGAATTTAGTTAATTGTAATTTTCCTTTGCATATCTTCAGTTGAAGGAAATGGATGATGTTGACATGCTGACTCTTGTGATTCAAGAGATGAGCAAGGAGTTCCCTACTCTAATGGAGACCCTTGTACATGAGCGGGATCAGTTAGTATCTTTTGCCTTATATATGTTATAAAATCTAGTCTTATGTCAAAAGATGATTCCATATCATTAAATTGTGTTTTTTCCAAGTTAGACTTTATTAAGTGAGGTGGAAGAAAAAGTCAAAGCTATTGTGAACAACTTCATTGTTTCCCCCTCCATGATAAGTATATTTTTTAGAAGTTTTGCACGGGTCCGAGGTTTACCTGACAGGGGTGGATACACGAAGTGGCTCTGCCTTGAAGGGGTTCCTCGTAAAAAAAGAGAGAGTATACCTTGGAGAAGTGCTGAGTGCATAGGTAACATGTGGCTTGAGATATTGCAAATTTTCTTGTCCACGACTGTGGCTTTGCAACTTTGCAGTTTGCACCTACTCTGAATTTCAGGCCTATTATCTATTTTGTCTTTTTTTTCCCCCCCCTTCTTTATGGGCTTTGCGTTTTATGGTTGATTCTGTATTTGTTCTTGTTGCATGTAATTATGTAATGGAGAGATTCACATCACAAAGATAGTATATAGGAATGATTAGAAGGATTGGTATAATAGAAAACAGATACCGATGTTAAAGTATTGACAATGGCTCCCAGGCTACCGATGTTATTCCGTGAAACCCCATCGTAAATAGTCTCAACCGTTGGACCCAACCACCTCCGCCAATCCCACCCACGCCAGGGAATTCCCATCACCCACCACACCAAACCATCATGCCACCATCCAACCTTTGCCGCCATCCAACGCCAACCTACTATCACACGCAACCACCCAACACCCCGAATCCACCCTGTGCCTTCAGCCTGCCGCCCAAACAACACCATAGCAGCAGACCCACTTTGCTCAACGACCCATGGTGCGTGAACGAGAGAGAGAAGCCAGTGCTTGGTCCTTCCACATCAACCACCAATGCGCTGTCCCTCCACCCTCGTAGTCTCATCGGCCACCAGTTCCTACCGGGAAACCATCTCTGATTGCTTGGTAGCACTTGAGGAAGTCCACACTCCATAAGAACTTTTTAGCCTTTCAGCCTTGGGTATTTTGTTGGTCTTGAGAAACACAAATAAACGAGAGTTCTTTGTGTTCTCTTGGTCAGCGGTCAGACACAAATAAAGAGAACAGGTCACCTCTGTCTGTTGTGCTTAAGTGTTTGTTTGGTTTTAATTGTGGACCAAAGTAAATAGTGATTGCAAGACTATGACGGCCAAGTCTTATGCCAGCGCTAAGGCCATTCAATTGCCTACATGTCAAACGGAGGCTGTTGGACTATTTTTCGAAGGTTGGGCTTGGACCTGCAATTTTTATTAAGCATATGTTTTTTTCGACCTTTCAACATTTCAAAACTTGATTCCAAGTTTTTTCCAATCAGGGGAGAATGATGCAAAAGGCACTCCAATTGGGTTGTGTAGTGTGCGAAGGCGATTTATCCCATTGTGGGGATCTCGTTGTGTGAGGGTCATAAGCATAAGCTTTTGGCCTTTTTGACCTATCTTGAAGAGGAACTCTGGATCGAGGCGATGGTTGCCCCTACTAAACGTAGCACGAAATCGAGAAGGAGCTAAAGAATTTGGGGTGCTTAGTTAATTACGATGCTAGAGGTGAGTGCTCTAGTTGTGGTAAAGGCAAGGTGGTGGGTGGGGGGGGGGGATACTTCCAGTGTTTTTATGAAGCCAAGGATTCTTTTCTGGAATGTGAGAGGGTTGTACGAGGGGAAAAAATGTATGAGGGTTAGGAATTTGTCAGAGATTGGAAGGACAACTTTGTTTGCTTTCAAGAATTTAAGCTTGATGCTATGTCATGTAGAATTGTGTGCAATTTTTGGGGTTGTAGTCATGTGGAATGGCCAAGGGGTATCGTGATCATGTGGGATAAAAGGGTGGGGGAGAAGGTAGCTGAGTGTGTGGGTGATTACACCCTGGCTATTTCCTTCAGGAACGTTGCCGATCATTCCACTTGGGCCTTAATAGGTGTTTATGGCCCTAATTCTGATAGGGATAGAAGGCTTTTATGGGATGAATTGGCTGGCTTGCATAGTTGTTGGAACTTGCCTTGGTGTATTCGAGGTGATTTTAATGTCACTCGCTTCCCCAGTGAAAGATTAGGTGCGGCTCGTCTATCTTCTACCATGATGGAGTTCTCTGATTTTATTTATGATCAGGGACTGATAGAGCTTCCTCTTGTTGGTGGTGCCTTTACATGGTCGACTACACATGATCTCCATGTGTGGTCCAAGATTGATATATTCCTTGTCTCTCCGGATTGGGAGGCTGTGTTTCCCAGAAGAGATTCCTCCGCTTGTGTTCGGATCATTTTCCTATCCTTCTTGATTGTGGTGATGTTCTAAGGGGAGTAGGCCTTTCAAATTTGAAAACATGTGGCTAAAGGTGGAAGGTTTTGTGGGCTTGGTGAAATAGTGGTGGGAGTCTTATCTTTTCCAAGGTACGCAAAGTTTTGTCTTAGCTCGCAAGCTCAAGGCTTTGAAAATTTATTTGAAAAAATAGAATGAGGCGGTGTTTGGCAATGTACTAAGGAAAAAGAGGAATCTTCTAGAAGAATTATTGGTTTTGATGTTATTGAAGAAGGAAGAGCCTTAGGCGTGGAGGAGAAAATTAAGAAGGCAGAAGTTGTAAGCGAGCTAGAAAGTTCTACTCTTATGGAGGAGGCAAGTTGGAGACAAAAATCTAGGATGTTGTGGTTAAAGGAGGGGTATAAGTGCTCTAAATTTTTCACACCATTGCAAACTTTAATAGAGGGAATAACTCCATAGACTCTTTATTGATTGGCGGTAGACTTTCTACCAATCAGGCAAAGATCAACAACCACATTGGCCAGTTCTATCAAAAATTATATATCGAATAGTGTAGTTAGAGGCCGTTAGTGGATGGTCTTTCCTTTGACTCCATTTTGGAGTTTGAGGCTTGTTGGTTGGAGAGAGATTTTGGAGAGGAGGAGGTGAGGAAGGTTGTGACAGCTATGATTGGTGACAAGGCGTCAGGCCCTAACGATTTCTCTATGGCGTTCTTTCAAGCTTGCTAGGATTTGCTGAGAGTGGATATCATGAAGGTTTTTAGTGACTTCCACGCTAGAGGTAAGTTTGAGAAGAGCCTCAATGCTTCATTTATTACGCTCATTCCGAAGATTCCAGGTGCTATCAACCTCAAGGACTTTCGCCCGATTAGTCTTGTGGGGGTATCTACAAAATTATTGCTAAGATCTTAGCTATAACAGGCTTAGGATGGTAATGGAGAAGATCATCTCCAAGTCCCAGAGTACCTTCATAAGAGATAGGCAGATTCTTGACATGGTTCTTATTGCCAATGAATACCTTGATAGTAGGCTAATATCTGGCAAGTTGGGCGTCATTTGTAAATGGATTTGAGAAAGCGTATGATCATGCGAATTAGGATTTTTTGTTGTATATTTTAAGGCGGTGTGGCTTTGGAGGAAACTGGCGCTCGTGGGTTGATACAAGGGGATTCTTTTTCCCCCTTGCTGTTTGTTTTTGTGTTGGAAGCTATGGGTAGAGTGTTATCTACTGTGATTAATCGGGGGCTGCTGGATGGTTTCTCAGTGGGCAGTGCTGCTTTTTCTCATCTTTTGTTTGTTGATGATGCTTTGATGTTTTATGATGCTCTTCCTGCTTATTTGCGTCATTTGTAGAGGTTATTCCTGTGCTTTGAAGTTGCATTGGGCTTAAAGGTAAATTTTGCCAAGCCAAAATTGCTTCCTGTGGGGAATGTTACACAGGTGGGAAGGTTAGCCTAAATTCTAGGGTGTGGGGTCTCCACTCTGCTGGTCAAGTATCTTGGTTTACCATTGGGGTCTCCTACAAGGCTAAGTATATCTGGGACGACGTTATTGAGAAGTTGGAATATCGGTTGGCTAGTTGGAAATTGTTGTATTTGTCCAAGGGTGGCAGGGTTACCCTAATCAAGAGTACTATTGTTAATCTGCATACGTATTACATGTCTCTTTTCCTTGTTCCAACGAATGTTGCTAACCGCATGGAGAAGATCTAACATGATTTCTTGTGGGGTAGGTTAGGTGAAGAGTTTAAATTTTACTTGGTGAGTTGGTCAAAGGTTTGTTCACCAATCTTTGAGGGAGGGTTGGGTATTAGAAATTTGATGGTGTTTAATCACGCCTCTTAGATAAATGGTTATGGCGCTATGGGCTTGAGAGAGGGGCTTGCTGGAGAATAACAATGGACACTAAATATGGCAGTTTATGGGGAGGGTGATGTTCTCTTGAGCCTACATGAGCCTTTGGGGTAGAGTTGTAGAAGAATATCAGGAAAGGATGGGAACAAATTTCTAGCTTTACTAGATTTGAGGTGGGGATTCCAAGATCAGCTTTTGGCATGACCAATGGTGTGGGGAAGCGGCTCAAAAGGTAGCTTTTCAAATTTTATACGCTCTCACTTGTGCAAAGGTGGCCGCAATATTTAGAGTTTTTGGGCGGCTCCAACCAGTGGAATGTGAGCTTTGCTAGAGTGGTGCATGGTTGGGAGGTAGATGTCTTTGCTTCTTTTCTCCAAGTGTTGGATTCAGTTAGAGTGAGAAGAGGATGTGAAGATCAACTGTGGTGGGCTCCATCCAAAAAATGATTGTTCAAGGTCAAATCCTTCTATTGCTCTCTGGCTTCTCCTGAAGGAATCCTCTTCCCCTAGAAGAGTGTATGGCGGACTCAGGCTCCTTCGAGGGTAGTTTTTTTTTGTGTGGTTAGTGGCTCTAGGTAAGACATTCACCTTGGATAATCTCAAGAGGTGACACATCATCGTGATGGAGAGATGTTGCATGTGCAAGAGGAATGAGGAGTCTGTGGACCATCTTCTTCTTCATTGCGATGTGGCTTCCGCCATTTGGAGTGCTTTTTTTAGTCGTTTTGGGATGTCCTGGGTTATGCCTAGACGTGTTGGTGATATGTATGACTGTTGGTGGTCCTTTGGCAAGCCAAAGAGTGCTGTAGTGTGGAAATGGTGCCTACATGCCTCTTTTGGTGTTTGTGAAGGGAAATGAATGATAGAAAGTAGAAACTTTGAAGACAGGGAGTGGACATTGGGAAAAAATTTTATCCTTGTTCTACGAAACATTGTATCTATGGATTGTGGCATATAGTGAGTTGTTTGTTTTGCTCTTTCTAGTTAGGTGATTCATTTGGTATACTTCTTATATACTTAGAGGTGCTTTACGCTTTCAATGAAATTGGTTTATTATTTATCAAAAAAAAAAGTGTTTTATTTAATTTTAAGAGTCAATGGTTTTGTCTTCTTTAATTCAATAAATAGACGATTGTCTTTGGTAATTCAAAACAAAAAAAAAATTAAATACATAGATGATTGTCCTAGAGTATTTTAGGCAATTTAATAAATGGCCATTGCCCTAGATTATGTTAGGTATGTTAATAAAATTATGGTGCGGAAGTCAATAAATAGGTGTTGCCCTAGGTTTTAGTATGTTAGTCTATTTAAGTGTCTCTTGTACTCCAATGAAGACATATTTGAATGGAATAAAATGATGAGAAAGTGGTTTTCTCTCTCCTCTTTATCTTCTCCCCTATTCTCTCTCTTTCTCTCCCCAGCGTCTCTCTCTCCTCTCTCTTTCACTAGCTTCTTCTCTCTTCTCTAGCTTTTTTCTCCTCTCTTTACCCTAATTTCTCTGTGTATTTTTGTGACTATTGTTTGTCCCACATCAGTTGGAGATTCTCTTTAACCAATGAAGTCTTTAGTTTTGGAAGACTTTACCTAATAAATAAAGTCTTTAATTCTTCTCTAGGTTATTTTAGTCAGCTTGTTTATTCTCTATGTCCTCAAAATAAATGTTTCCTAAAATTGTAGTGAAGTACCACTTTTTATAAGTGGTGATACAGTTCCCACTAGTTTGAGAAAGCTCATTGTAAGGAAAGCTTGTATAATCGAGGGCATACATGGATTTTCATTTGCTTCCTTTTGTTTTCCACCTTTCACCTGTTCTTTATTCCTGGTTAGTGTCTTTGGTTCCATTTGTTGCTCCAGCTGTCTAGAACCATCGAACCATACCATGCAGAGCCTAGAAATTGAAATTGAACTAGGTTACAAGTAGTGAGTTGTTTCCCATATATGTTTACATTCTGCTGCTTTCTTTCAAATCTGGTTCAAGATTATATAAATTAACAAAGAAGAGAACATGATGTTTCTTTAACACCATCTGATTGTTATCAGTTTGATTGGCTTTAGCTGACACATTTTCACACGGTTTAGATGATAAATAGCTCCTCCGGCCAGCATGTAATGTATTGAATAGCCATACGTACATTATGTACAGTGGACACTATTGGCTCAAAAGCAAACATTTCAGTAAAGATCACTTTGAGCGTCTCCAATTATCAATATCTAAAACAGACCGGGAACAATCGAAACTATCCAGGGAAAGAACACCTTGAGCACATTCTCCTTTTTTTGCTTGTATTTGTTATATAGGGTGATGAAACTGAGGTAAGTGCTGTCACAGAAATTTATCTTATAGAAGTTATAGGGTGAGGACTAGTCATGGCAGGAGAAATGGTTTCCAATCAATAGTGCACAATTAGATTGGTACAATACATATTTGCCTGCTTTTATTTTAGGAATCCATGGTTCTACTGCATTTATTTTTCGTTGTATTAATATTTGGCATATTTCTGTAAGATATTCTTGGTTTTATATTATTAATTTTCTTGTGTTTCTAGGTATATGTCTGCCACATTACTGAAAATTGCTAGTGGGCATAGTTCAGTTGTCGCAGTTGTTGGAAAGGGGCATCTGCAAGGAATTAAGAAGCATTGGAAGCAGCCTGTTGTGGTTGGGGAATTTATTGTTTTTAATTTTTCTTACCTTCAAGAAAATCTATTTATTTCTGTCATATAATACACCTTTAAAAATTAAAACCAGCCCATAAACACTGAAATTCATGTTGGAAATGTTTATAGAGGCACCATTCAGTTAATTCCCATTCGTAGATCCCTTCATCCTTGAAATCATGTTTATAGAGACACCATTCATTTAATTCCCCTTTGTTGCCAAAAATGTGTTTGTTCTTTCATATTCATCTTACGTTTAGTTGAAGTGGGAAATTCTGCTTCACGCTTTGAATTAGATTTTCCATATATGTCGTTTGAGTACAAATCTTGAGAACATATCTACGTTTTTGCAGGTGAAGGATCTTATGCTAATTCCTTCGCAAAAACCAGGTATTTCTGCCGTGAAGGTCCTGGCATCTCTTGGTGTTGCAGTTGCCGGGGTGGCCATAATATCGGGCATCTATCTTTCGAAGAAGAAATAGCTCCACTATAGTTGCTTCCTTGCAGACATGGTTGGAAGTGGGAAAAGTGCCTCGGCATGAGATGTGGAAGGCTAGCATTTAGGCAGTGATCCTTAATTATGAAGAAATCCTGATGGAGTGCACTAGAAATATATGATCAAAGCTCCCTTCACCTTAGTTGGCTGATCTCACTTTCTTCATGTAAAGTATACCCCGGAAAATTGTCTTGATGACATAGTGAGGAATTTTTTATTTTTCACAGCCAAAACTCTTTCAGAATCTCTGAAAATCATTCAATTTCCAAATGATGAATAAGAAACATATATTATTTATATGCCTCCAAGGGATCTCTGTACACATGTAATTAATTTCAAAGCTCAGGGATTTACCATTTTGGTTGCTTTCCAATGTTCCTCTTGAAGTCTTTTATGATTTTAGATGACCTTTTTCATTATACTTCATTCTTTTGAATAATGATGATTGATGGCCTTATCATTTTAGAACTGCTTATATGAATGGAGCCAATGGATGCTTTTGTTAAGTAGAATTAACCTAATTGCAATGTAAAAGAGAACAATGCCTTGATTCAAGTTAAGAGTCAGTTTTCCAGTTTTACTTCGTTTCAAACAGATATCCTAAACCTTTTACATACATCATTATTGTAAAGTAAAGCACGACAGCTATGAAACTGAAAAATAAAAAGGAAGACCTTAGGCCATGCTAGGAGGTGGTGTAGTTGGAAATGAGATTTTTGCATTCTGCCTCCGTGGGTCGGAAGAGTCGGGAAAACTTTCGACTCTTTTTTGATGGAGGCTATTTTTGGCCCCGCCTCTACCTCTAAAATGTCAGAGGCTGAATTAGGTGAAAGCGTCGAAGATGGCTGGAAACAATACGATCTCGTATCTGTTTTTGTCCTCTCCTTTTTGCCTTGTTCATACCCTTCCTCCTCACCGCCGCCCCCTCCTCTCATGCAACCTGACCTGATCTCCCCATCCCCCTCTCCCCCCAACCACCATCAACCTCCCCATGTTTCTCACACTCTTCCCTTCCTGATCTGTTATGTTCTTGAAACCAACTTGTAGGAAAACACAAGCTACTTAACATTCCCATGGACTTGAAGCACTTTAGGATTGCATCCTAGTTCTCCATCAAATTGGAAAAAGAATCTTGGATCAGTCTCGGCCCTAATGCTCAGGTGCAACTGTGCTGACGAGCCTTTCTTGTTGTTCCCTTCTATACCAAACCAGCAGGCACCAGCCCTCGGGAATATAACTAGCATTTGTCTTCACACAAATATCCCAATTCCACAAAAAATGTTTAGAGCACGTTTGAGATTGTGTTAAGAAATATAGCTTTTAAAGTCAAATAATTTTTTTTTAGCAAAAGCTTCATTTTAAAACTTTTGCCAAAAGTATGTTTTGACCATTTTTAGAGTAAAAGAGTCAACTATGAATTTTAAGAGCTAGCACTAATAACCGTTCTTATTTAATTTTTTTAAAATTTAAGGAACAAAATTACTTTTTGCTACTGTATCCAAATACACTTCACAATAGCTTTCTTTATCTTTCTTTATATCATTAAAATATCATTTATTTATAAAATACAAGTTTCCTACCGACTCTCACATTTTTTATAAAATCCCAACACAATCCACAATGAAAGGCAAAAAGATGAGAGATAAGAGAAATATAATGTATAGGGAAGCTAAAGTACCCAATACAGTAGCATTGTAGCATTCCCAATGTTTAGGAAAGCAATAAGGAACCTTTTGTAGTTTTTTTTTACTTTATTATTTTTTGAGATTTTCCTTATATTCAAAGAATGTAAGAGACTATAGAGAAACTGTTATTAGTCCTTTAAATAGTACTTTGTACGTCGTGGGTTGTCACCAAGTCTTACTAGGTCATAAAATATCAGTATACTAGTTAAAAAAAAAAAAAAAAAAAAAAAAAAAATTCAGCACCGGCCAAATTTGTGTGAGCAGCACATTACATGCCGCAAAGACCATGTTAAGTGCATGAAAATTGTCATAATAATAGAAGAGAAGAGAAGAGAATTTGCGTTATCCCAATGTAATGTTAGCAAGATTAATGTTTGAGTGTTCAGATAAATTAAAAATTAAATAAGATATTGGAGAAAATTAAATAGATGAGAGTGCTCATTTTCTCATTTTCTTTTTGACGTCGCAAATAAAGATATTTTTGGTTATCTCAAAAGAAAAGCTTTTAAATCTATGATTGCTGCTTGGCCGTATCAAAACCCTTAACCCACCTGTTAAATTCTTCACCCCTTTCATCTGGGCTCTAATAGCCCAATTTCGTTGATCTTCATTTTTGTTCCAAATATGATCTCCTCCTCGAAAATTGTTTTATTTTGTTGAATACAACTTTGTATTTTGGGCTTTTTTGAAACCTTTTTTGTGAAATTATATGTTTATAACTTCGATCTGTATACCCCTTATACAATTCTAACAATTTTTTTTTCCAACTAATTATGCTACACATGAATCTTAATATCCAATGATTGTTTAAATGATCATCAAAGTTGCCAGGTTCCCTAGCTTGGAAGAGATACGCGAATGCACGGGTTTTGCTCTAAATGAAGAATACACCACCGAGCAACTGTTAAAGACGAAGATGAGTTAGTCAATATTATACCTCCCCATAAGTGGTGGCAAGCTATTTTTCTTATGTAACTATCACCGTAAAGTGTGTTCATTCAATGTTGTATCTCTGATTTCATGAAAAAAAAAATGTGGCTTTGATTTTGTTTGTAACATGGTTAGAAATCCCCTGAGTAAGGTTTTTTTTAACTCTTTTGCTTCTGTACATAGACCTTCTTTGTTAAAACTTTTTTTTTTTCTCAGTCCAAGCAAAAACATTAACAAATAACATAAAAACAAAATACTTACAAAACAGTATTCGACAATACTTTTTAGACCGGTGACTAATGGATCAGCATCTCTTGTTAGTGAGAAATGCAACATGCTACTTAAACTAACATGCGCAGCGAAAAACGAATAAGACAGGATTCAGGCTTACCTCTAGCTATATTTGCTCAAGCTTTTCCACGATCCATCTGAAGAACAAGAAAAGATTATTTGAGGGATCTTCTAATCTATCCCTATGACTGTATTGCCGTACTGATGGTGTACACAGACACTCTATTTATAGGCTAGGTTAGGGACCCTCAAATGGTAAACACCGTATTGTTTCCTTCCATCAAGGAAACAATATTGTTAATTGATTTTTAAAATCAATTAACCGATTCCATATTTACGGTAATCTAAATTAATAGAAATAACCATAATACTGATTCCATATTTACGGTAATCTAAATTAATAGAAATAATCATAATACCGTATATGTTTATTAAAAAATAATAAACATAGCAAACACCGTAAAATGTGATATAAAGGCCACATAAGGGAATAATATCTAACATTCTCCCACTTGGCCTTTATGACATATGACCTTATGGTATTAGATTCTTTAGTTTGTCCAATCACTTATGGAATCCTCCCACTCAGATAAGAAATGTTTCACACGAATCATGGCGGTAAAACCATTATAAAATTAGGTCGTCCCTTTCATGTATCACAATGTAAAACACTCATTATATGAGTACCTTATGGATAATCAAGCTTTATGAATGAACTTCCTATAAGTCATTCGGGTCCAACTTTATTTATCCTCATGGATAAAATAATAAATGTGCACAAAATCTTTATTATAATAACTTTATGTCTATAGACCAAAAGAGACAAACCAAGCAAAAATTGAATTAATGAGTTTCATATACTCCGCATGACTTTATTCTTTCTTTACCGGTAAACTTTAAGTCATAGGATCCGCAATCATTAATTCAGTACTTATATGCTCAATAGACCCTTTATGTCTCTTAATGTTATCTCTCGTACTGAGATACTTGATGTCGATTTACTTCTGCTTCTACTCTTTATTCTTATAAAAGAAGATTATAGTAGAATTACCGCAGAGTATCTTTATGGTCTAACTGTAAAATCGACAATATTGAGACTTTCAACAAAATGTCTCAACCATCATGCCTGTGTACTAAATTCATAGCACGCTAGAATTTTAGCTTTCTTGGTAGACGTAACAACTATAGTCTGCATACTGCATCTTTAAGATATATCTCTCAATAAAAAGATATATACCCTAAAGTAGACTTTCTACTATCTACACAATCAGCAAAACTCAAATCTAAACAACTAACCACCTTCAAGTGAAAAGTGTATCCTTAGGTTAAGTTATACTTCTTGGTTCCTTGCATATACTGCAAGACTTTATTTGCAACACTTTATTGACTCAATATACTTATTGTCAGTCATATGGTTATGTATAATGTAGACGCTTAAAACTTTTCATCTGCCCTTATTCCAATACTTTTGGGACATTAATCTGTATTTAATTGGTCCCTCTTAATTGCTACTGAAGGTACATAATCCTTCATTCTAAATCTTCCCAAAACTTTTTCAATGTAGGCCTTCCGAGACAATGTTAATATTCTTTATGTCTCTGTGAATCTCTATGTCAAAAGACAAGAGGTTTCACCCAAATCCTTCATTTCAAAGTTTTGTGAAATGAACTTTATGTAGCAAACCTAAATCACCACTTGTAAAAATAATATCCACATATAGGACTATAAAGATTACTGTACTCCCACTGACCTTAAGGTATATATACTAATTAACAAGGTTTTTTCAATAAACAATAAAATAATAGCCTTGTAAAAAGTATATCACCGATGAGAGATCTATCACAGCCCATAAATAGAATTCTTTAATTTGCAAGCTTTCTGACTGTTATTTATAAAACTCTTTTAATTGTTTCATGTAAACCTCTTACTTGAGATCCATATTCTCGAAAGTTGTTCTCACATCCATTTGATGTAGCTCTAGGTCAAAATGAGCTACTAATGCTATGATTATCTTGGTGAACCATTCTTAGAAACTGGAGAGAATGTTTCATGATAATCAATGCCTTCTTTATGAGTAAAATCATTGGCTACGAGTCTAGCTTGACTTTTGAGCCATAGATTTATCTCTTACTTCATGGCATTGAATCACTATGTGGAGTTTTCTCCACTCATAGCATGTGAAAACAATTTTGGATCATCTTTATGTCCAATGTCAACATCAGACTCTGGGAGATATACAACATGATCACTAAGAATTGTTGATCTCCTTATTCTATAGGTTTTTTTCTTAATTCTACTTCCTCTGCATTTTGCAATGGGAGAATAGATTTTGAACCTGTTCTGTATGAGTTGGTTGTTCTAGAAGTGATTGTGGCTCAGGATAATCAATCTGATTTTCCTGAATACAATCAATCATCCTCTATGAGGAGGAGATTTGGCCAACTCTAGTGCTTCCTCAAATTCCAATTTATGTGAATGAACACTCCCACTAGGTTTCGCATCCTCTAGAAATTTTACAATCAACAACTCTAGGATTATATGAAGGATAATAAAACATTAAAACCCTTTAAAGTTTACTAGATAGCTTATAAAAGATCCGCTGGTTGTCCTTGAATCTAATTTTCTAAGGCGAGGATTATAAATCATCTCTTTAGCAAGGCAACCTCATATGTGTAAATAATTTAAACTAAGCTTCCATTTATTTCATACTTTAAAAGGTGTCTTAAGGACAACCTTAGATGGAATCCTGTTTAACATATACACAACGGTCTTCAAAGCTTTACTCTATAAGGGTAATAGCAGATTAGTATTACTAATCATTTCCCCTTTTGTGTGTACCTACCTTAATACTCTATGCCTATATTAGATCTTATGATCTTCATATTGTTTCTTTTCTTCTTCCTTATAGGTATTGAAAACATTCAATACCTCAGCTTTAATATTTAGAAGATAGAGATACATAAACTTTATATGGTCATCACTAAAAGAGATAAAAATATCTCTGACCATTTAGGCAATGAGTATGAAAAGGTCAACACCTTTCAATGTACATGATTTCAAGAATCTCAAAAGGCTCTCGTTGGCACACCTCTAATGGTCTTGTTGGTATGTTTTCCCTTATGCAGTCTACACAAGCACCAAAGTCAATAAATTACCGACTTTTATTTTATGTATGGAGATATATTTCAATCTCCAAAGCCATAACAAGAGTATTTTTAAATTCTCAAAGACTCTACTTTACGTCAACATCAGTATGCAGAAATAAACAAATAATTTTGTTTCAAAAATTGGGATATAGGTCAATTTTAAATTGACTTTAATTAAACCCCAACCAATATTCCACCAAAAAATAAGAAAAATTTCAAGTTTAAAATAAAATTGAAATTTTTAACAAGCCAAACTAGAAAATAAATTTCTAAAAGATTATGGAATATAAATCATTTTAAAGGTAAAAAAATATAACTGAATTTCAAAATTAACCTATAGATCCCAACAACCTCAAATTATAAACACGTGTTATTCATTTTAAAAAGGACTCTGCATTTGTGTTGACAACGTGGATTGTTAAATCGTAATCAATCCACAACATATTTGAATGAGTCACTAAAAGAGATTCACGACATACTAGATATATGAGATTATCTTTATTTTAAGTCATTTCTTATACTTCATGCAATCTTTTTTTATATGCCCTTAATTTGACTTATTGCATGAGAAATAGAAATCTTGATTGCCATAATACTTTATTGGCACCTTATTCTCATACTTTAAGTGTTGGACATGATTGCATTTATCGGTCATTTCCTTGACATGAGTAACCATGTAAACCCTTTATGAATTCTCTCATATCCTTGAACACACATGGTTAGAAGTTCACTTACTAACCATTTATCTTTATGTGTGTTAAAAGATAAAATTCTACACTTAGAAAAGAGAATTCAAAAAATGAAATAGACCAACAATGACTCAAAAAATCTCCATCTTTGGGGACTTAAGCTAAGCTATAATATCCTTCATTCCCATAATGAGATTATAAACACTTTAAAAATTGTAAAAGGTTCGTCTTTAAAGCTTTTTCTATTAAGGTGCTGGCCAAGTTTTGTTTGAACTTACTAAATGTTCATAAACAACCTTTATAAAACTTTGGCTCTAAAACATTCAAGAATAAATCCCTGGTGACTTTAGTGACATGAGATTTCATGAACATCTAACTTAAGTGATTAAATCACTCCCACCGTTCATACTTTATAATCTCACGTGGCGTACTTAATTCCGCGGGAGTAGGTGGTTTGTCCACACGAAGCACCAAATTTTTAACACCCCAAATGAAAAAAGCATATTAATATTTTTCAGTCAGAAAAAATATTACCTTAAAGTATTGGAATATAAAACTACCAAAAGTAGAGTAACATGAATAACTGCAATGACCAAGAAAATAAATACTTTAATGCTATGAATTAACTTTATTTTAAATTAGCCAATGCCAATTTAAATAGTAAATTTCAACTTACCTTTGGGGAAAGGTTGCATCACGCATGAAATTTACTCTTTATTAATAAGACTAAAGCAAATTTAAATATTAATAAATAAAATTCTCCTTACCTGTGGGCAACCGAGAGAAATTTTACTTTTAATACTAAATTTGTTATCTTATTCTAATTAAGTCATAAAAATAAAAACTTCCCTGTGGGGATAAGTAATTAAATTTATGAATTAATTACAAGACGATGTTAACTTTATTTTAAATTAGCCAATGCCAATTTAAATAGTAAATTTCAACCTACCTGTGGGCAAAGGTTGCATCATGCATGAAATTTACTCTTTATCAATAAAACTAATAAATTTAAATATTGATAAATAAAATTCTCCGTACCAGTGGGCAACCGAGAGAAAATTTTACTTTCAATACTAAATTTGTTATTTTATTCTAATTAAGTCATAAAAATAAAAAACTTCCCTGTAGGGATAAGTAATTAAATTTATGAATTAATTACAAGACGATGTTAATTTTTCTATATGAAGTTCATGTGTATGATCTTTATGCAATTATTATAAAATCGAGATGCTGTGGCTCTCCCAAAATCATAATAATCACTCTGCAGTTTATGAACATCTAACAAAATTTTTTATGATGTTCTTATGTGTAATCCTGATGTAATTATTATTAAAAATCGGGATGCTGTGGCTCCCCAAAATCATAATGATAATTACGTGTGTGTAATCCTAATGCAATTATCATCCAAATTTGGGATGCTGTGGCTCCCCAAAATCATTATGATAATTGCGACTTCATTAACATCTAACAACTTTATAGATGCTCCCTTAATAGCCCCAGGAATATAACAAACAAATACCTAAATGGGGTAAACAACATTTCCCAAGGTGCAACCAGGTGAGTTCCCAGGAAAGTGAGGGGGGTCACTTGGACACACTTAAATCCCAAGACTTTCCTAGCCAGAACTTTTCTAGACATTGCATTCTTGGATATTACTGTAAACACACCAGCGTATATGGTATTGTTAATTATTCTTAGGTCTAGGCATCAAGCAATTTATATTTAAACAATATAAATTTAACAATTAAAAAATATTCCTCAATTTATGTATTAAAGAAACAATAATTTTAATACAGATCAATGCAAATCATAAGAGAAATAAAATTGCAACATGAGGACATAATAAAATACATGGCTCAATGGTTTAGTAAATGGCCTTAGTCGTTTACACTTGGTCAACCCAAGTTCTAAACCCCACATGAGCCTACTATTTTTAATTTTATTTAAAAGCTACTGTAATGGGCTACTATATTGGGTTGGGCTTTTGGGTCACAAGACTCCAAATGGGCTACTGTATTGGGCAATTAGGTCAACCCACTTAATCGGGTCGGGCCTCTGGGTCTATGTATAGTGCTGGCCCAAATTGGGTCAGCCCACTTAAATGACCCAAAACTGCATGGGTTTTAAAAAACCATACCCGAAAATATATCCAATCCAGAAACTTTAATGGGTCGAAACCCTACCCGGTCACAAACCAACCCGACCCGTAATGTTCTAGATGGGTTGAAAACCCTAAAAATTGGAACCCTAGCCGCCACCTCTTTATGAAAATACCCATATCAAAATTACGGCAACTCAAAAATAGGCAGTATATCACAATACACAGAATAGTGATAATAATAATAAAAAAATTGCCATATCAAATTTATGAGTTTTCAAACGTATGTGAATAACAAATTTAATTGTATTCACAAAACATCTACTGGATTGAACAAAAATATGTTCACAAAACTATGATTTAACAACCGAACGTGAACAATAAAAAACAGACTATGTTCACAGAAATTATGGATTCAACAAAAACTTATTGCTAAGCAAAATAACATAGAAGTTGGCTCTGATACCACATGTTAGAAATATTCAACATGTTACTTAAACTAACATGCGCAGCGAAAAACGAATAAGACAGGATTCAGGCTTACCTCTAGCCATATTTGCTCAAGCTTTTCCACGATCCATCTGAAGAACAAGAAAAGATTATTTGAGGGATCTTCTAACCTATGCCTATGACTGTATTGCCGTACTGATGGTGTACACAGGCACTCTATTTATAAGCTAGGTTAGGGACCCTCAAATGGTAAACACTGTATTGTTTCCTTCCATCAAGGAAACAATATTGTTAATTGATTTTTAAAATCAATTAACCGATTCCATATTTACGGTAATCTAAATTAATAGAAATAACCATAATACCGATTCCATATTTACGGTAATCTAAATTAATAGAAATAATCATAATACCATATATGTTTATTAAAAAATAATAAACATAGCAAACACCGTAAAATGTGATATAAAGGCCACATAAGGGAATAATATCTAACAGAAGAAAGAAAGAAGTAAGAAGATTTTAGTCGTTTCTAGTTATACCCGACGCAGCAAAAAGAGAAGAAGAAGATCGAGGAGAAGAAAAGAAAAGAAGAAGAACAAGATTTTATTCGTTTTGGTTATACATGATCCAAGAAGAAGATTGAAGAAGAATGAAAAAAAAAAGGAAAGAAAAAAAAAAAAAAGAAAAAAAAAAAAGAAATTATTTGTTTTAGGTTATACCTGACCCTTTATTTGCTTTGGGTTATACCCGACCAAAAAAAAAAAAAAAGAAAAAAAGAAAAGAAAAAAGAAAAAAAGGAAAAGGAAAAAGAAGAAGAAGAAAAATAAAATTAAAAGAAACCAAGTTGTCCATCTTTTCGCATTTGAGGTATTACCTAAAATCCATGGCTATTTTAGCCCACAATTGACTCTTTTTTTCTAGGCCCATAGATGACCCATTATGTGTTGGCCTTTGAGATATTACCTAAAACCTCGCTGCTCATACACATTTAGCCCACAGTTGGCTCTTTTCTCTTAGCCTATAGATGACCCATTATGTGTTTGGCCTTTGAGGTATTACCTAAAACCTCGCTACCCGGGCCCATTTAGCCCACAGTTGGCTCTCTTTTTGGCTTATCCTTAGCCATATTTTGTAGATTCTTGGCATATTGTTGTTAAAGGTCTAACTCCAGTCACCACTGCTACCATCTCCAGCAAGTTTCCATTCTTCACCACTGCCAGCCATCTTTAGAGAAAGAAGAAGTATCCAGAATCTTTTACCTTGAGTTTGTGGGGGGATGTTAAAGAATATATTTCCCATATTGAAATATATTATATTGATAGTGTACGGTACTTCCCTTGAATATATTTCCTATATTGAAAGGAAATATATTATATTGATATTGTACATTACTTCCCTTTTATAAGGTTAATTGTAATTAGGTTTGCTGGTAATCAAATCAAATTACAACTCTTACCTATTTCAATTTTCTTATAAATAGGAGTCTCATGTATTTTGAAAATATAAAGCAATAAGAGGCAACAATGTAGCCATTTGGGCTTTACCCTGTGGACGTAAGTTATAGATCAAACCACGTAAAATTCTCTTATCTTTATTTTATTATTTCCGCTTTTGTTTTTATTTATTTTTTCCATTCGATTATATTTTCTTTCAAAAGTTACTTATAAGCATTCTTACCAAATAGCTTGATTATGAAGCAACCATCAATTACCAAACGACAGTGTCATTTGAACTCCTAAACAACTCTAATGTGAATAATTTTTTTTTTTTTTAAAAAAAAAAATAGAATTCTCCTCCTCCTCCCTCTTTTTCTTTTTCTTCTTTCTGTTCTTGTAGAGGTTAGGAGCTTCTTCCTCCTCCTCCTCCTTATTCTTCTTCTTCTACGGGAACCTCGTGCGCAGTCCTGTGTAGTAGCGCAGGAGAGCTCCTCTCTCTCTCTCTCTCTCCCTAAAAATAGTTTAACTAAAATATATAACTAAAATTTTCACCACAAAAATTAAAGTTATTTGAAAAGTAAAAATGAAAAAAAATGAAATAAAATAAATTATTGTTATTTACTGTTTAAGCTGTGCTAATCTAAATTCAGCGCCGTTTTATACAGTTAGTACTAAACTAAACGATACTAAATCCCTGTTTTTTTGTTGTACGTAAAAAACAAAGATAACAAGATAACAACTAAGGATAACCACTGCAACCCACGTCCTTTACATTTCTCTAGGACTTCATGACTCATGTTCTTCTACGTGGAATGTTATCATTCGTTCCCCTTGAAGAGGGACCTTGTCCGGGAGGTTGTTGGTCTAAAAACTGCTATTGTTAGTTCAACGGGATGAGTGGTTCTTCCTCTTTATATTCATTCTTGCCCCCCACTATTTCTGCATCAGTCTCTTCGTAATCATCATGCATCTCTTTTAATGTACGAGCTTCAAATTCAATAAACAATACTTGGGTGTTTTGGCATTGATGTCCCGGTGTAAACTTGTCGTTACACCCGAAGCACAAGCCTTTCTCTCTTCGTTTATGCATCTCTTCCCATGAGAGCTCCTTAGCATCGCCATATGAATACATCCTTGCAACAGGATTCATGCTTGATACATGATAAACAATTGAACACGTTATAATTATACTACGTATGGTCTATTGAAGTTATTAACCATTTTTTGGTAGGATTAGCGCTGTCCTGATAGACCTGTAGTATATAATTGGTACCCCGCGTGTTGCTGAATGTATACTGCCTATCATTAGCAGCCTGACTGAGTTCGTGCGACCTCAGTAGCCCACGGCGCTAATGACATTCGTTCATAGTGACGACCAATCAACCATATGGTTGCGCCAGTCACATTATAAAGCCATTGCAGCATTACAAAAAAAAAAAAGTGTTTCGCGAAACTTTTTATATATACATACATATATATATTAGAGTCATTTACGAGAAACGACACTAAAATATATGTTTACGTTGCTTCTATAATAACGACGTTAAAATTAAAATATATTTTGCAACGCTTTTAAAGTAATGACGTTACTTTAAAATATTTTGTGTTGTTTCTACAGTAACAAAATTAGTGTAAATTTTTTTTTGCGTCACTTCTATAGGGAAATGATGTTAATTTTTTTAAAAAAAATTGCAGACTAATGCACTAGGATCGATTGAATGTTCGATTGATCTTACAATCCTATCACGATCAATCGGACTAATGCACTAGGATCGATGGTGCACAAGGATTGTTTGGATGGTCTTATCACAATCGGTCAGACCAATGCAAAAGGATCATTCGGATGGTCTTACCATAGTATATGATATAAATTTTATATATATGTTATATTAGAACAAACTATATAATTCATCCTTGATGAGGTTTGACAACAAAACCAGCAGCTACTCTTTGAAGTTTGACACCCTCACATAGTCAATCGGACTAATGCAATTTGATTTATAGATCATTTGATCGTATCACAATAGATTGGACCGATGCACTAGGATAAATTAGATATTCAATCAAACCTTCAATTGTGTCAAGTTTGATCGATCATTTGATCGTATCACGATTAATTTGACTTATGCAATATGATCGATCCATTAATCTTATCATGATTGATCGGACTAATTGACAAGGATCGATAGATAATACAAAATCCATAAAGTTCGACCAGTCATTTGATCGTATCACAATCGTTTTTTTTTTTTTTTTTAATATTTCCTATTTTTCTTCATTTTTATGTTTTTTTTTTTTTTTAATTTTTTATGTAGGGTCAGGAGCGGCGACCCATAATGTCGCTGCTATTTAGCTATTATCAGTGGTGACAATTAAATGTCGCCTCTAATATCTTCTCACAAAAGTTAATAATACTTTTATTATTATTATTATTTTTTTTTTGCGTCAACTATTAGTGGTGACAAAAATGTATCACCTTCAATTGTGTCAAGTTTGATCGTATCACGATCAATTTGACTAATGCAATATGATCAATCGATTAATCTTATCATAATTGATCGGACTAATTGACAAGGATAGATAATACAAAATCCATAGAGTTTGACCAGTCATTTGATCGTATCACAATCGTGTTTTTTTTTTTTTTATTATTATGTAGGGTCAAAAGCGGCAACCCATAAATCATAATGTCGCCGCTATTGAGCTATTATCAGTGGCGATGTTTAAATGTTGCCGCTAATATCTTCTCACAAAAGCTAATAATACTTTTATTATTAATTATTAATTTTTATTAATTTTTTTTGCATCAACTAGCGGCGACAAAAATGTCACTGCTAATAGTAGATTATTAGCGGTGACTTTTATCAGTCGCCGCTAATGTCTTCCTACAACAGCCCGCACATGGTAAGAAATTCCCGCCAAATTATTAGCGGCGACATATTAGCGTCCACCGAAAATTTGACGCTAACATTAATGTTTTTTTTTTTTTTTTTTTTTTTTTCTTTTCTATTAGCGTCCAGTATGTGTCACCGCTAATAGTAGATTATTACCGGCCACTTTAGTGTTGCCGCTAAAAGGTTAGATGCTAGTAAAGCAAATTCTTGTAGTGTGTAACTTCCATAACTAAGAGTTTTGTCTCTTAAGGTTAGCTATAAATAACCCATGAAATGGAAGTTAAATCGATTATTATTCAATCCATCATTTCAGTATTCGAAATTCTGAATCTCTTAATAATTCTCCCGTCTTTCTCACTCAAATAGCATTTAGGTTGTGGGCATATGTGTTTTGTTCTTGTAATAATAAAACACCATCGTTTGAGTTCTTTCAATTCTGGATGTGAGAGCTAGACATTACATTACAGTGTAGAACACTTACAAAAAATCTTGATTTATGAGTTCTCAAGAAAAGGTCCACATCATAGAATTCTATGTTCTAGCGTTAATGTTTTTTCGACTCGTTTTTTGACGAAAAATGGATTCAGTGAGTGATTCGTAATTATAGTTTACCACAAGGATCCTCCATGAAATTTTTGTACCACAGAGAGTAATTTGTAATTTATGCCAATCTCAATGACTAATGATGCAATTATCCCTTAAAATTAAACCAATTTGATTCAACATAAAAATATATATATATATATATAATATATATATATATATATAATATTAGATGGAGTCCTTTTATCAATTACAATATATTAATGCAGTTAAATTCAAAATAAAAAATAAATATATTAATACAGTTATAGGGTCACCATTCACCAAAGAATAAAGAATAATAATAAAAAAAAGTTGAACGAAAATGCCGTGATTTGTCACCTAGTCTTATACGGTTATAAATACAGTTGAGAAAATACAGCATCCACCAAATTTGTATGAGCAGCATGTAACATGCTTAATAGCATGAATATTGTCTAATAATAATAGCATGAATATTGTCATAATAATAGGCCTAAAAGAGACTCTTAACCCAAGAGCATGTTGAGCGTTCATATAAACTTTTAAGAAAATAAAATATTGGAGGAAATTAAACAAAAATAAAGCAACGATCTAGATCTTGCACGTGGAACACACAAGCGAACCTTCTAAACAAGAACTAAGGCATTGATCTCTTCTCTATGTCTCTCGTTGCCTCTATCTCGAGGTTGTCTAATCTCTATATGGTATTCCTTTCCGTTGTTGGCTTGTTTGGTAACTCAGACCCGACAAGGTTTTTGTTAAGAAATGTAACTTACGAAAAATCCCTAATTATATATTCTTTTACCTTTATCCTTTATACATTGATTTCAAACATATCTATTACTTTCATGCTGAAATTATAATACTATCATCGCCTTAATGTGTTTAGAACTTCCTTGGAGGACTTTTACTAGTTGACTTAGGGTTTTTATTACCCGTATTTAGAAAAAAAAAAAAAAAAAAAAACTAATCATCATAATCAAGATCCGAAAATGAGCAATTATATGGTTAATATAGTAAAGTACTCGAGTTTTTTCATGGCACCTTACTTTTTACTAGGGGTGTATAACTAGTTGCAATTGCAATTATTTGGTCATAACCGCAATTGTAATCGGGGTACCCGGTTATTCCCATTTAATAACCGGTTGCTATTTTTACATAACCGGTTTTTATATATTGTTGAATTTTTTAATTTTTTTTTAATCCAATATTTAGCCATTCAATATACAATGCAAAATACTAAATACTAAATACCACCCTCTCTCTCTTTCTCTGTTCAATCACTGCAATCTCTCACACTCTCTAGAACTCACGGGTAAATTAACAGTGATTTTAGATTTTAAAATTTCTTTTATTATTATTATTATTATTATTATTATTATTATTATTATTATTTTGTGTTGTACTTCGCTAAATAGATTTTTATGATCTCTGAGATTCTCACTGTTGTTGTTTTTTCTGGTTTGATTTTGGTTGAATTACAGGGAAGATCAAGATCGGAATCAACGGTATATGATTGTATAGTTATGGGAAGATCACTGTTGTTGTTTTTTTTGGTTTGATTTTGAATGATTAGATCTTTTCATTTAGATCTGATCGTTTCTTGTCTTTTTGTTTTTGAATGTTATATATATATATTACCGTTTATCCGGTTATTAACCGATTTTTTAAAATGCTATAACCGGTAACCGCAACCGGGTATCCGGTTATCCTGTTGTGGTTATTTTCAGTTTTTTGATTTTTCCGGTTAGCGGTTATTAGCGGTTACCGGTTATTTCCAGTTAATAACCGCCCTGCTTGTACACTCCTACTATTTATCACTCTTTGATCTTTAATTAGAGAATATGGTCTCTTCTTGTTAGGAAATATCTTGTTTGGCTGCCTACAAAGTGAAACAAAGTACGAGAGCAAGGACTACTATGGGCCTAGGAACCACCCGAAATAAAAGTGGACCTTGTTGCGACCCATTAAAAAGTGAAAGAATAAAAAGAACACGTGGTGCAGATTAAGTGTTACAACCTTAGTAGGTAGCTTTACTGCTTCATGAAGATTCAAAACTTATGTACGTTATTTAGTGTCACATTGAAAAGAAAACTAGAGAGAAATTTTTGTCTTTTCAATTTTTTAATTGAATTTTTTGACAATATCTTTTGGAAAAGGATTTTCATATGCGAAGAGAAGTATAAGGATTTTGGTGTCATGGATTGTCCTAAAGGAAATCGGTTCGTCACATCATCATCTTCGAGTTCAGCGAAGTCTTTGACTCTTCGGCAATGCAAGTAAGCGCTGATCTTGCATTACACGGTGTCCTATTAATTGATTTCCGAATGAGTCAGATCATTTAATTTTCAATTTTCTAGTAGTGCTTGGTTGTGTTTGCAGGCTATTTGTTTTGTAAGAAAATCGTGAAAACAAAAAAAGAAATAAAATATACTCTTTTCTTTACATAACCCATATTTGTAATGCTTGTTGGTTGTAGGAGATTCCAAATCCATGGACAGAGAGTTTGGAGTTTATTTATTCAATGACATTGAAGAAGAGCAAGAAGAAATTAGACTCACTCTTTATGGATCAAATTGATATGTAACATAGTATCATAGATCACTTTTTTCATTATATATATATATATATATATTTTTTTTTTTTTAATTATGATGACCTTATCATTTTTAGAACTACTAATTATGTGAATGGAGCCAATTGATGGATGCCTTTTATCACTAGAATTAGTATCGAAGCGCGAAATGTGGTAATACCAAGTTATTGTCTTCAACTTTCAAATTGTGATAAGTAACCTCGTAGGCATGCAGGTTTTAAATGCTTTTAGTTCATTCATTCTTGATTTCTTTCCCTTAAAACTTAATACAAGAAGAACTTTGATATTTCTGTTGCTCCGTGCATTGGGTAAGCATAAAGAAGAATATTTTCTTGCCTTGATAATGGTTAAATTTTTATCGGAAAGGGCTAAAGTATGAATAAGAAATATATTAAAATAAAAGTCAAAGCCTGAGTATAAAATATAATAAGATTAAAGATTAATGTTAAGTGAACAGAAACCGACTGAGAACCCAAATTATTATCCATCAAGTGTTAACAAAAAAAAAAAAAGGAAACAAAATAATTTTGATAATATATTTCAATGTCAACTCAAACATGCACCTAAATGTAATCCGATGATTTTTAGATCTCGAAAATCATTTATGTTTGAATTACTAAATTTCAAAGCAATTTATTTTACGATATACAAAATCAAAGAATCAATCAGAAATTCATTTTCAATTTTGTTGCGAAGCCTAGTTTGACAATATTCATGATTGAAAATGCTTATTCTACATTTGCGGTAAAAACGAGAAGAGTAAGCCTGCTTTGATGCCCTTATCACATTAAAAATTGTTTTACATTACTCTTGAAGGCTATTGCTTATGCATAATTTTTTTTACTAACATATTTGAGTGGTTGCTCATAATAGATTTGGGTTATTTAAAGATTAGGTATAAAATGATTTTTATTATAATAAGGCTTGGGGCGTAGCCTCTTTTGTTTTTTTTTTTTTAGCAGGAACCAAACTTGATTATTTTGGCCCAAATATATGAAATTAACTATTTATATACTATAATTAGAAGAAAAAAAAACTCAAAAGAGAGGGTGGGTCGGAGCTATTATTAGCTCTCTCGTCCCTCCATCTTTAGTTGTTAAATAAAAATATGATATCCAACATTACTTTTTATCTTATGCATCCCTATGTGGTGCAAGCTGAGCCATACACGCGTATATCATAGTCCAAATTAATTAGAATATATATATATATATATATATATATAGTCCAAATTGACCTCAAATTATGGCTTTGACTTTTGCTTTGCCCCAAGTTATTTTGTGAAAAAAAATGCTAAGCAACGTTAATTAAAATCAAGAAAAAGAGAATTAAATCCACCCAAAAAAATCTTTTTTTTTTTTTTTCATAACGTTATTGAAAAATTGTTAGGGTCGGTTTGAGTTTAAGATTTCAAAAAGTGCGATTTAAGATAACGATTTTAAAAAGTGCATTTTGAAAAAATAATTTTTTCAAATGCAGTTAAGCGTTTGACAAAATTGCAGTTTTGCTTTTAAAATTGCAAATTGACCTTTAAAATTCTGCATTTTCAAAAAATGACCATCTTACGGTCTTACCTACAAATTGAAAAAATAGATTTTCTGTATGAGGATTGATTCCTATACTACACAAGTACAACAACTTCACAATACCCCCATGTGAGGGGGTGTTGTAAAGTTGTTGTACTTGTGTTGTACAAATATCATTTTTCTTTCTGTATTTTCAAATTGCAATTTTTTAAAGAGGAATGATCCATACACTCATTTCTCACAACAGTCTCACAACAAGCTGACGTGGCTGGTAATATTTTATTATTTTTTTTGTTTTTTTTCTTTTCTTTTTGTAAAAAAATAATAAAATATTATCAGCCACATCAGCTTGTTGTGGGGCTGTTGTGAGAAATGAGTGTATGAATCATTTCTCTTTTTTAAAAGGAAAATGTTATATTTATAACACCAACACAACAAGTGCACAACACCCTCTCACATGAGGGTGAGACCCAATATGTAGGCCCACCCTCATGTAAGGGGGTGTTGTGCACTTGTTGTGATGATGTAGTGCATAAATCAAATCCCTTGGTTTAAAATCAAATATTGTTTACTTGTGTTGTACAAATATTATTTTTCTTTCTGTATTTTCAAATCGTAATTTTTTAAAAGTAAAATGTTAGATTTACAACACCAACACAACAAGTGCACAACACCCCCTCACATGAAGGTGAGACCCAATATGTGAGGCCCACCCTCATGTAAGGGGGTGTTGTGCACTTATTGTAATGATGTAGTGCATAAATCAAATCCCTTAATTTAAAATCAAATATTGTTTACGAAATTGCAATTTCAAGCTTATCAGCTCAATCTTGTGTCTTATAACAGAATGAGAAGCAGTGAGATGATTTGAAATTATCGTTTATAGAATTTGTACATATCACAAACACAAACACTGTAACATCCCTTTTAAATGATTATTGTTCTTTCTTTCTTTCTTTCTTTTTTGTATTTCTAAAATTTGTTCACAAATCTGACCTGACAATTGAAGAAATATAAACGGAATGATCTATTTGAATTTAAAAGAAAACAACTTTTGTTAATTACAATAAAAAAAAAATGAAGAGCAAATTTGAAAGTGGACTAAAACTCAGTTAATAATTTGATATTTTCTCCGCTTTTAGATATGGTGCTATTAATTAAATGATAAAATTTATCATATTCTATTCGCTTAAACTTTTTGGATAATTGATGATTTAACATAGTATCAGAGTCAGAGTTTTAAATTTGAATATTGACTCTACAATTAATCCCATACTGAGGGCCGGGAAACTGAGAAAGTGTTAAAGTATTAATTAAAAGGACATGATTGGGAAACAACTCCAGCACAACTTGGATACAACCCTCACTCACAATGGGGTGGGGCCTACGTGTGTGGGTTCCACCCCATTGTGAGTGGGGTTGTGTTCAAGTTGTACAAAGGGGTTGTGCTTTTAGCATTTCTCATTAATTAAATAATTAAATTTATTAGGTAGAGTTTTAAAGTATTAATTAAATAATTAAATTTACTATTGGCCAATGTGCGGGGCCCACCTGCTCAAGCATGATTCTAACGAAGCCTTGACCTTCTCTCAATTGGCTATAATTCTGACAAGAGTGGTGCTAGGGATACTAGAGCGTTTACTACTAGTCATTTTACAAACTAATATGACAGTTCACTTCATAATTGATGAAATAATTAAGAAAAAAAAAATCTTACTTTCAAATTTAATTAGAATAGGAAATGGAGATCAGCTATTTTATGGTCAAGATTTTATTTTGTTACATGTAACAGTGTAAATGATGTCATGCAATGAATATATTGACACGTTATTTAAAAATTTTAAGAAAAAATACACTTACCGCCTCAACACTCTACCAAAAATTATTAATGTCCTTTAAGATCAGCAAAAAGATAAAAGTTACCTTAAAATTTTTACAATAAGACAAAATGCCTTTATAAATTCAAAAGAGGTTGAAGCCACCCCTTGGCAAAGTGATGTTCAAGAAAACTAATCAAACAGTCAGTTTCAAATTACAATTTAAGCCACTATTGGAATTCAGATCTACTATGAATCATTAAGGAAGATCATTTCTAATTTCTATGCCATATAAGAGCACTAAGCAGATTTTCAACCATTTTTCATATATTTAAGAAACATTATTACTTTTTACTTTCCTATAAAAAAAGTCCCATAATAAATTTCTTACCTTTCCCTATATCAATTAAATATTATTTTTTTACTCTTATTTTATTCTTTTTCTCTGTTTCCTACTTTTTCTCTCTTCCCTATATCAATTAATTATACTTCATTTTTATTAAAATAATACATAGGAAATGAATAGTAGACATTTATACATTGAGAATTATTATTCATTCTCAACCCCCTCATCTAAGTATAAGACATTTGCTGTGGGAGGTTTTTTTTTTTGTTTTTCATGAAATTTTTCTTAAATATAGAGAAGGTAATCAATATAAGGTAACTGCTACTAGTGCTTTAACAGATTCCATATGTTTCACCTGAAAGATTGTTTTGTACTAAGACTGCCAAGATCAGACACTAATGCAATTTGTAGGTTCATAAAGGAGTTGTTTGAAGAACAATCAACTTATTTGCTGTGCTATCTTCGGCAATTCAATTAAGTAACGCTATAGAATACAGATCGAACATCGAAAGCAGAGCATTGATCTGAAATTGAAGTACAGATCGAGCACGTTCAAATTGCAAATGACTGTCTACATTCAGTTCAGTAAACCTTGAAAACCCAGAAGCTATTCCGGATCAGATCTATTGTTTCGGTGCATAGAGACCTTTTCCCCTGTGGCAAAGCTAACTACAGTTCGTTGTCTTCTTTGCTATTTGCTACCAAGAGTTGGCACTTCCATCAACTAGATGTCAATAACGTTTTTCTTCATGGTGACTTAGACAAAGAAGTATATATGAACTTGCATCTGATGTTCCATAGCAAGGGGAGTCTAAGGTTTCCAAGCTCACCAAATCTCAATATGGACTGAAAGTATGAAACAAGCATCACCTTCAGTGATCATTGTTTTGTCCAATCAGAAGCTGAGTACTCATTATTCACAAGGCTGCAAGAATCATGTTTTATAACAGAATAGTGGGGCAAATTTTTTTGAGTTAGTAAAAAAGAATAGATGTGATATTAAAATGAGTTTGTTTAGAAAAATGAAAAAAATTTGTATTGTAGTGAATTTTTTTATTTGAATAGTAATAAAAAATTATTGATGGAATATAAAAAATGAAAAAAGTTCAATGTTTTTACGTTGATTGTATATGAAAAATGTAAAAATTTGGAAAAAAAAAAGAGTTAGAATGCACGAATTCTGCATTGTTTGTGTAACTGGCCGAACATACCCGTACGTTGATGACATAGTTATAGCAAGTAATGACTCTGTGGTAGTTTAGATCCCTGGTCTGAAAGCAGCTTGTTAATGCTCAGGCATTTTTGTTTTTGTGTTCAGGACATCACCTTCTCAAACTCTCTCAAGCAATTCTTGCATCCGGGTCAATAAGGTAGCTGTTCTTCAATTCTGTCAACCACACCAAAGTGAGGTAAGATATTACTGTGTAATCTCTCATTCCTCCTGTTTACTTCTTATTGAAAGTGCATATGCTACTTTATTATCTGGTCTCCTTTTGTATTCTACTAGTAAATCATATGTAGACATCAATAGAAATCTTCCCTTTAGTGCTTATAGCTGAAAAAAGCAATTGGTTTCTGATTTTGCATTAGAACTACACCAATACATTTTCCTGAACCATCACACTCAGTGATGAATGGTTGAGAAAAATCTTGTAGTATTAGGACTGGTGGATTTGTAATTTCCTTCTTTAGCTCTTCAAAAGCTGCTTCTACTTCTTCCTCCAAAAGGAATGAATTCTTCTTCAACAACTGTGTCAAGGAAGCTGCAATCTTGCCATAACCAGTTACTAATTTCCTGTAATAACCAGTGAATCCTAGAAACCCCCTCAAGGCCATTCCACCACCATTGCTTTTAACTTCTTAGAATCTGACTTCACTCATTCCTCTGAAATCATGTCCCAAGTAATCAATTTCACAGCAATCAAATCTACACTTAATCCTTTTAGCATAAAGTTGATTACATCTTAGAACCTCCAATGTCAACCTTAAGTGTTGCAGGATTGTTTTACACCACTACAGGATTTCTTTTCCCAATTGTGTTGCATATTGGCTAGACAAATAGCTTTCAATGGAGCAAATGTCTACCAAATTTTAGCACATTACTAGTCTATCATCATTTCAATCTCCTCTAAAATAAAAATCTCAATCTCTACTTAAATAAAAAGAATTCTCAAACACAAGTACATATAAAATTGAATAAAAAGACAATTAATTACTCTTTTCAAGATTGGCATGACTAACTATTCCTAAGTAAAAAATATATGTGGTGTTTCCGGGATTAAATGGCATTGAAATAGCCATTCATCAGGATAGCCACACTGATAAATATAGCGCCCAAGCCATTACACCGAGAGGAACTATTTATCCCCCAGAATTGGTAATGGGCGCAAGCTGAACTCATCTGTCATATTGAGCATCAAAGTGGGAAGTTCTATACAATTTAAACCCAAATTATGACCTAATTTCAAAACAAATAAAGAAAAAAAAAAGAGAAGATAAAGAGTGAGAATTGATTGGGGACCAAGTGCTCAGTGGAAGGAGAAGTCGTTTATGAAATAGGCTCACGGCGAGACCTTGTAGGGTCTCGTCCACTGCCCAGAACACATCCAAGTGTTTTAATCTCATCATAGCATAAATGTCCCTCAAATGTTTTAACAATTAACAGTAAATAAAAAAGAATATTGAAATTGAAAAATTAGGGCTTCAGTGTGTGTAACAATCAGATCATTGACATTAAAATCTCACTGAAATCCGCTAAGATAATTAAAAAATTATCATCATAAGCCCCCAAATTTAACTCATACACCAACCTGCACAATAACAAAATTACCCAACAGATATTTAGAAGCTTATAGAAGAGAAAAAGGAAGATTGGTATGTTGGAAAAATCCTTTTTCCTTCCTCTAAATCCATTGCAAGAGAGAAATAGAAGAAGAAAAACAATGCTTTCCCAAAAAAAAAAACCCCAAATTTTGATGCAATCAATAGTTCAAAACCCTAGATATTCTTGGCCTACCTAAGAAGAACAATCAACCAAAAAGCTGAAAAGGGAATTAGAGTGATTGTGAAGAATAAGTGCTCAGACAGCCAAGGGTTTGTCAATCAGATTCAGGGTGTAAAACCCAGATCAGAAACTCTAGTCCACAATTAGCATCATCACCGCACTCTCCATTTGGAGAAAATAAACAAACAAAGCGAGAGAAACAGAGACCCAGAACTAAGAAAATCCTAGGAACAATGAGATGGAGATGTTAAAGAGGCAGAGCAAGAAGAAAGATGACGATGGGTGTGCATCTTTGTGTCGTATTTATAGGGAGTGGCAGTCGTTTGGTTGGTGTGGAAATTAGGGTTTCAGAAAGTGTTTTGGGTTAGGGTTGCCGTGTTGGGTTTTTGACTGTGGTTCGTAGCTAAAGGCGGCTGAGCCTGATTGGAGATTGATATGAGGCTCCAATGTATGTGGGCTGGACCTAGAAATTAAAGGGTTGTGAACCCTACCAAACCCAGCCCATTTTGGCCCAAGTAATCACATTGCCATGTAAAAATGTGAATATACTAAGGGTCAGAGGCTCTTTGTCTTTTGAGATAATTGTACCACTAGTCCTTAGAGTTGACCTAAATTACAAATTATTCCCCGTGATTTAAAAAGTTCATGGAAAGCCATTGTGGTAAATTATAATTACAAATCACTCTCTGAACCCATTTTCCATCCACCAACTTAACAGAGTCCGTTAGTAGATTACAATACGAATGATATTTAGAGGTTGTCTTACTATTGATATGACGTGGCAAACTAACGGATTATGTTAACTTGGTGACGAAAAATGGATTTAGGGAGTGATTCGTAATTATAGTTTACCACAAAGACCATCCATAAACTTTTTGTATCACATGGAGTGATTTGTAATTTAGGCCAACCCCAGGGACCAATAGTGCAATTATCCCTCATCTTTATTGCCCAAACGATTGTCTATATGTGAATAAATTCTTAAAAATAAAAATCAAACAAATAATTAATAATTACTCAGGATCCTTCAGGGTTTACAATTTCAAAAAGTAAAATTTGAAAATAACGATTTTAAGCGTTTGACCTTTAAACCATAATTTAGCTTTTAAAATTATACGTTACAAAAAAACATCATATTACCTGCGATTTGAAAACACAATTTTTTTTTCTCTATTTTCAAATCGCAATTTTTAAAAAACGTAATTCCAAACAATTCATTTTTTGCAATTTGATTTAAAATCTTATATTTTGTCTACGATATCATAATGCCAAACGCATCCTAAGAGAGTACTCACATAATATCTGCCAAATTTACGTAGAAAAACCATGGACTATTGATCAAGGATTAATGTGAGCCATCCCCAACATGTCTCACCACAAGATTTTTGTCGGCTTGGGCTGATTAATGTGTTCATCTTTTTTTCTTGGGAAAAACTAATAACGTTACAACCTCATCTTACGGTGTGGGCTTAGTATGTAACTTGACCCAATGTTTCGGGCTTAAATGTACGAGCTTATAATATTGGGCCTAATTAAGTTTAGGATTAACAAACCGAGCCCACTCAAGCCTGGTACGAGTAGTAAATTTCAATTCTTTAAGGTTGGCGTGAATACAAGGAAAATGCCACCATTTTGTAAAGTTTTAGACTATGACCATGAAAAAAATAAATCCAAAAGAAAATGACATTTTAATATGAACTTCACCTTATATATAGTTGTAATAAGAGCTAGTACTTGCATTATTTGCATAATATAATTTGGTTAAAATACACAAACTGAAAGTTTTTGTGTTGAAGTAATGTTTTATTTTTTATTTTTTATTTTTTAGTTCCTAAGCAAATAGGAAAAGGGTTACAAAGAATAAAAAGTTGAAAAACTGCAAGCCCAGACAAGAAACTCAAAACAAAAATACAATACGAAAAATACATATAAAAAAAAAAAAGAAAAAAAAAAGGAAAAGTACACATATCCCCCTCAAACTACCATTCAATTGTCAATCTACCCCCAAAACTACCAATTGTGTCAATAACCCCCCTCAAACTACAAAAAAATGTCAATGTCTCCCCCTAAGACCAACAAAAAGACAAAAATGACCATAAATTTATTTGAATAAGACAAAAATGTCCTTATAATTTTTTTTTAAAAAAAAAACTAAAACTAAATTGTTTTAAAAAAATAATAAAAAAAACTAAAAAAATTATTTTTCTAAAAAAAAAATAAAAATAACGAAAAATAAAGTTTTTTTTTTTTTAAAAAAAAAGAAGCAAACGAAAAAAAATAACTGAAAATTATAAAAACATTTTTTTTTTTAAAAAAAAACAAACGAAAAAGAAAAAAGAAAAACAAGTTTTTTTATAAAATTAAAAAATGAAAAAGAATAATTTGTTTTTTAAAAGAAAAGCAAACGAAAAAATAATTGAAAAGTATATTTTTTTTGTGTAAATTTTTGTTATTTTATATTTTTTAATAATGTTTTTTAGTTTTTTTATTTTATTTTAATAATTTTATGAAGGGTATTTTTGTCATTAGGGGGACATTGACATTTTTTGGTAGTTTAAGGGCGCATTTGACACAATTGGTAGTTTGGAGGGTACATTAACAATGAGATGGTAGTTTGAGGATGTTATACGTACTTTTTCCAAGAAAAAATGAGCCTAAAAAAAAAAAAATACAAGATCTTCTCCATTTCAAAAGAAATGGAAAAGAGCCGGTTAGGCAAAAAGTGAGAAGCAAAATTGTCTCAAAATTAATATTGAGAAAATTTTGCCTCTCCTTTAACACAAACCAGTTCCTCTTCATTTCAAATGGAGAGGATCCTTTTCCGTTTGAGTTTAATACAACCTGAGTTTAACCCCTTTTTTAACTCAAAGTCACCCCAACAAAAATAAAAACATAAAAAATAACTCCAGCTCAACTTTAATTTCCTTTGTTCAAGGCTTTGGATTTTTGCATTTCCTCTTCAAAAAGTACAAATTTGTCGGTAGAGAGAGAGAGAGATGATGGTTATTAGGGGTGGGCAAAACCGTGCAAAACCGCACCAATCCGCATGAACCGCCCCGCCCCTAACGGTTTTTAGGTTGATATTTGTGGGCACGGTTTGGATTTTTGCCAAACCGTGCAGGGCGAGGCGGGGCGCGGGTTTAGGATTTTTCCATCACCGGATCCCTGCCTTGCCCCGCCCCGTCCCACACCTTATAAACATAAAACACGTAAAAATAAAAGAACTCTAAACCCCTTGTTCGGAGAGGCGGCAACTCCGGTTGTCCCTCATGAATCACCCTTTCTTCATCTTCATTAGTAATACTAGCTTTGGATTCTTTGGCTCTGAGGATTGGAGGAGGACAGGCCTGGATGACGACTGAGATTTGCGAAAAGATCAAAAGAAGATGAAAGGAAAAGAAGAGATGAAACTTGAAAGTTTGAAACGTGAAACACACTGAAACCTTAAGGCTGAAACTTTGAAAGGAAAAGAAAGAGACGAAGTAGTAAATGGGTAAAATATTGATTATTGAGGCTTAATTTTGAGGGGTAAAACAATAAATGGGGTGGGCTGGAAAAATCTAGAAGACTAGAAGTAGAAGCCACTTGGCAGATAGAGAGAGATTATTTTTCAAAGTGTTTGATATCAAGTTACAGCTGTGAACAACTTAAAAATTCCAAACGTTGTGTTTGGCTATTTGATAATAAAGGGTTGCTTTGATAAATCATAAATCATTAAAATTTAAAGGGTGAAAATAAGTAAAGGGTGGAAATAAGTAAAGGCTGGCAGGCTGCAACCCACGTGGGTGATCATTAAAGGCTAGCAAATGACAAAAATGCAACTCCAAAAAAAAAAGTAAAAAACCCTTTCCATTTTTCTTCATCTTCTTCTTTTCTTCTACGCTGCATAGTGCCAGCCCGCCATAGCCTCCATTTTTCTCCTCTCTTCACAATGCGTTGATGACTAAACTTCACCTCTTTATCTTCTTTCTTCAACGCCAACGACAATTACCCCTTGTTCCGGAACTTCTTTCTTCAAGCCGGTATGTTTCGGCTCCGAGTCATGTGCCAATAAAATTTTCGTTGTCGGCTTTGCACTCCGGTAGGGACATGGCAGTGGTTGGCACCCGCGCGCCCCCCCCGCAAACCCGCGCCTCCCCCGCCCCGCCTATACCCGCATCACACGGATTCCACTTATAACATGCGGTTCACGGGTCTAATTTGGCCAACCCGCAAAGGTGCGGGGCGGGGCAAAAAAGGGCGGAAAACCGCCCCGCCCTGTGCACACCCCTAATGGTTATCCGAATTTTATTTTATTTTTTTCTTTTTGAAATTGACGCGTGATCAGATAATGATTTATATGACCCTATTAAAAAAAAATATTTATATTAAATAATAATTATTTCAATTATTATTCCACACTAACTTTATAACTTCTCAATAAAATCTATCAATCATCCAAACATCTGTTTTTGCCTCAGAATTTGTGCACTAAATAATAGTTGAATTTTGATTTCAAACACCCAAACGTACCATAAACCTCTCAAATTAAACAATCGCTAAAGTTGAGACAATTAATTCTTGCTTACTTTATTCATCAAACCAATGAGTTTATATGTAGGATGGATCCGGCTTCCATTCGGTAGTCATGGGTGCTGTAGTGGAAAATGGTATTTAAAAAAATTTGCAAAACTTAAACTTAATAATAAACAAATTTATTAAAACTTAAAAATTATAAAAATAATAATAATTAAAAACCAAAAATATAAAAACCTAAAAAAACAAAAGGGGTGGCCGGCCACCCCATTATTGACTAAGGGGGTGGCTGGAGCCACCCCCTTGGCCGATCTAGGGTGGATTGTCCACCCCAGTCGGCTTTGGGGGTGGTCCAGCCACCTCCCTAAAAAAAAAGTTAGGGTTTTGGAGGGTGGCCGGACCACCTCCAAAAGGCCTTGGGGGTGGCTCGGCCACCCTCAGATCGGCCGTATGGGGTGGTCGAAACCACCCCTAGGCCTTTAGGGGTGGTTTGGCCGCCCCCAAAACCCAAGCCTTTTTTTGTTTTTTGTTTTTTGACCTTTTGGAGGTGGCTAGACCACCCCAAAGGGCCTGAGAGTGGTTTCGACCTCCCCATACGGTCGATATGGGGTGGCTCAAGGCCTTTGGGGGTGGTCCGGCCACCCCCCAAAACCCTAACACTTTTGGCCTTTTGGGGGTGGCCGGACCACCCCCAAAGCCGACTGGGGTGGCCGGCCACCCCCTTGGGCAACGCCGGCCACCCTTTTCATTTTTTTAGGTTTTTATATTTTTTGTTTTTAATTATTATTATTTTTATAATTTTTAAGTTTTAATAAATTTTTTATTATTAAGTTTAAGTTTTGCAAATTTTTTTAAGTGGAAAACAATACAGTTTTGTAGAAAACGGTACTGTTTTCCATTACAGCACCCTTGCGGTAGTTTAAACTACCGTATGAAAGCCGGATCCATGTAGGATTACAAAAAAAAGTGATAAAGATAAACTACTCTTAAATGATTAACCTATCACTAACACTTAACAACTACTAGTAAAGATAATGATAAATCGTATCACAAACACTTACTAATAAAGATAATGTTAAAAGATAACAAAATACAAATTATATACTAAGGAGATAATTCTCTTATTCACCTAATGCTTCATCTCTTAGAGATTTGATACATTTTATAATTGTTATATAATTCCAAGTCTCCAACAATTTTTTTTTTTTTTTTTAAATCAGCCATTGGATATGTAGGACCCACATGTAGGATAATAGATCTAATAGCTAGTTTTTTTTTTTTTTTTTTTCCTAAAAAAAAATAAAAATTGTTAGAGTTGTAAAAGAGTTATATAAAATTTGTAACCTAATGTATATATATATAGAGAAATGATCCCTACACTCATTTCTCACAACAACCCCACAACAAGCTGACATGGCTGGTAGTATTTTATTATTTTTTACAAAAAGAAAACAAAAAGAAAACAAAAAAAGTAATAAAATATTACCAGCCACATCAGCTTGTTATGAAGCTGTTGTGAGAAATGAGTGTAGGGATCATTTCTCATATATATATATATATATATAAAGTCACGTAACAGAAAATCAAGCTCAGAGAGGTGCAATATTCTTGAACTAAATAATAGAAGGATTTGAACTTATTGGTGCCGTAAAATCTGGCAATTGAAAAGTAAGTGTAGTGTTAGTGTTGTTTCTTATGTCAAATATTAATTATTTATTTCAAAAGTTTAAGCCGAGAGGAAATGCTTGATTTAATTATTTAATTAATATTTTAACACTCTTTTTTGCCTTCTCCCGTGTAAGCTCAAACTCCAATATGTAAAATATTTAATTGAAATACGAGGTGAATGATAGAAAATGCTTAATTGATTTAATTAATATTCCAATTTTCTTCTAGGGTGTATAGGCTCAAATTTTTTCTTATTAAGTGTTGGTACAGTTTCCGGTACGGTGACGTGTTGCCTTGTGATTCGTTGCCTTTCTTGATCTTCGCTCTCCTCGTAATCTGCAAAATAATAAACGGCTCGTCAACTCGTGGGGGTGCCGACCATACCCCCACTCCGATGCCTAAGTCAGTTCAAGCTATTTATTTTCTGGAGAGTATCAATAATCTCAGAGCTTAGAAAATATGCCTGTGAAAAATAGCTGACGTAGTAGTCTTATTTATAGACTCACAGTTCACTGTTATGAAACTACTGGAGTGCTTGGAGCATAATCTAATTAGAAGTCCGAGTCCTAGATCACATAGTCTTTAATCTTATCTTCATAGAATTCAAATTGGATAGTAGAGTCCAAACTGGATATGACACTCTCTTTAGCTAATGTCATTCTATTAGGTACCTTATCCATATTTGATGGGATAGAAGTCTATCTTGATATATTTGGGATATGCAGCTTTTTGGAGATAATGGATGGTCTTGTACTTAAGTCTAATCTGGCTGGGTCAACCCGATGGGCTCAGCCCCCGATACCACCTTAGACCCACGTGTCTTTGGAGCTGATTATTTCTCCAACACAAGATCAATATATGAAATATTTAATTGAAATGAAATGCGATCAATGATGAAAACAATATTTAAATTTTTGCTTTAATACTTTAATTTACTATTTATCTTAAAAGTTTTAATTTAATCATTTAATTAATATTTTAACACTATTAACATTTATTGTGTAGATATGATAGCTCTTTTGTTTGGTAGCTCGTGATGCTACTTCAATAGTAACAAATTTTTTCAACATAAATTATATATATTAGCCTGAATCAAGATGACATAATGATTTAGTGGGGAATCTGGGGATATAAATATATATATATGTGTGTGTGTAGAAACTTTTATTTCAGATTGGTGGACCATTTTGGGAGGCTGCTGCTGGGGATGACGAGATGGGAGAGTGTTGATTGTGTCGAGGACTATACAGATAGACCAGATCCTACTTCCAACATAACGACGACACTAGAAAACGGAGCTGTGATTTAACGATTAGAGAGAACTTCATTTGAGGGTGCTGAATATTTATTTTTTTTAAAGAAAATATTTAAATTTTAAAATGTTTCAATTTAGGAAATTTATTTTTCGGAAAGTTTCAATTAGAGGTCATCCGTTAGAATTTTTCGTTAAATCCTATCAAACTTTTCAAAATACCCCAAAAAAAATTGCTAATATTTAGGAGTTCGTTAGAATTTAATGACGGTACGTATTTACAAAAATATTCATGCCTAAATCTTTAAAAATTTTATAATTTTTTTTAAGAAAAACAAATACAGTGGTATTTTAAGAATTTTTATAGGATTTAACGGTAAATCCTAATGAATGACCCCTTAGCTAATTGAGACTTTTCAAAAATTAAATACCCTAAATTAAAATATTTTTAAGTTCAAGTACATTCCCTCACAAAAGGTGAAAGTTCGGTACCATTGATGTTATCCCTGACATTTATTTTGTATTACAAATTAATTTGTTATAAAATTCTAAGTTGTGGTCTTTTTGTCAATATGATCATATATACCATTGTAACTCCCGCTGATTTGCTACGCCTAATCATTATATATAGAGAGAGACTAGAGAGAGAGAGAGAGGACAAGAGCATTGTTATGTAGCTAGTTACCGTTAACTTGTGCTTTGAAGCTTCTTTTAATTAACAACTTTGTGATGCTTTTGGAGAATCACACATCGTTTAGACTACGTACGTTGTATCTTCTAAAAGACAACGTACGTTTTGCGTAGATGAGTGAAACGTTACGGTGAGACCATTTTGGTTTGGTTAAATTGGTTTGATGTGAGAGCCCCAAATACAAAATCAACATGCAGAACCATAAGAGTAATCAAACTGAATGTATTATATATTTTATGGGTCCAAATCAGAAAATTTTATCAGGCACGGTGATGAGGAAATTAATGCAGATTAGTATGCAAATTCCTAGCCTCTATAAAAGATCTTAGGAGCAGCTGTGGAGTAATTAAGTACTTCAATTAATCAAATATTAGCTGAAAGCAGTAATTAATATAAGTTCCATGGGGTTCGTTAGCCAGTGCTTTTGTTTGGTTGTGATGGTCACATTGGGAGCTTTGGCTTCTCAATTAGCCGCAGCTCGCAGCCTCCAAGATGCATCAATGCTTGAGAGGCACGAGGAGTGGATGGCGAGCTATGGACGTGTGTATAAGGACATTAACGAGAAGCAGGAACGCTACAAGATATTTGAGGAAAATGTGGCGCTTATTGAATCTTCTAACAGAGATCCAAACAAACCTTACAAGCTGAGTGTTAACCAATTTGCAGATCTCACGAATGAAGAGTTCAAAGCCTCCCGGAATAGATTCAAGGGTCATATTTGTTCCACAAAGTCCTCTTCTTTCAAATATGGAAATGTCTCCGCAGTTCCGTCTACAATGGACTGGAGAATGAAAGGAGCCGTGACACCTGTCAAGGACCAAGGACAATGCGGTAAGTATATATATATATATATCAATATTTCTTTTTAATTAATTAGCAAACACTAGTTACTAGCTGTTAGCGTAAACAAACTTATTATGCTAAATAAATACGCGATCGAAATAAAAGAAAGGTTTAGAGTTACTTTTAGCCATCTTTGTTCAAGCGTTTCCAACTACTTTTGAAAAACAAAATAATAAGAGGTATTTTCTGACCAATGCTTACTGAATGTCATACCGATGAAGTATGCATGCTATTTATTTATAAGTTAGATCAAGGACCTTCAAAATTGGTATACACTGTAATTGTTCATCCCATCAAGAAATAATTAATTAATTAAATTGATTTGATATCAATTTACAAAGTAATGCCGATGCCAATTAATTTGATTTGATTCCATTAGGTAATTTAATACAATTAAAATATCATATTATATGCTATCTATTATTAAATATAATAAATCATATATACATGTTGGCATATAGGCCATATTAGAAGACAAAATCTTACACTAGCTAGATGGACAAAATGTGATCTAGATGATTTAACTCTATATAATTATTATTTGTCAAACACTGTAGGTTGTTGCTGGGCATTTTCAGCAGTAGCAGCGACAGAAGGTATTACCAAGCTAACAACTGGTAAATTAATCTCTTTATCCGAGCAAGAGTTGGTTGATTGTGACACCAGTGGCGTGGACCAAGGCTGTGAAGGAGGTTTGATGGACAAGGCCTTCACATTCATCCAACATAATCACGGCCTCGCATCAGAAGCTAACTATCCTTACAAGGGTGTTGACGGAACCTGCAACACTAAAAAACAAGCCATCCATGCGGCCGAGATAAACGGCTTTGAAGATGTGCCTGCCAACAATGAAGAGGCCCTTCTCAACGCTGTTGCTCACCAGCCGGTTTCTGTTGCCATTGATGCCGGGGGGTCTGACTTTCAATTCTATTCAAAGGGTGTCTTTATCGGTGCCTGTGGCACGCAATTGGACCATGGAGTTACTGCTGTTGGGTACGGGACTAGCGAAGATGGGACTAAATATTGGCTGGTGAAGAACTCGTGGGGCACACAATGGGGCGAAGAAGGGTACATACGGATGCAAAGAGATGTTGATGCAAAGGAAGGCCTCTGTGGCATAGCTATGGAAGCCTCTTACCCCACTGCATGAAGTGAATCTGAATTAATCAGAACAAATTGTCACATTTAATATGTAATATAATATGCATGTGTCTGCTTGTTTAATTCTCATCTTCCTCCAACGTTCTTAGTCTTGATTGATTTATATAATCGTGACAGGTACCTGTGTATTTCTCATTTATACAAGAAATATTATTGAGAAAGTAAAAATATTAGTCATGTTAATATCAGATCTGCATCCATGACCAAAAAATAATGGAAAATAGCAATGCAAGAAACTCTCCTTGACAAAAAACGACGGAAAGTAGCAATACATTCTTCTTCTTCTTCCTCTTCATCTGGTTGAGCAGTTTCTTGGCCTTTTCCTGGCCTTACCATGAGAACAACTTCTAATTTCTCAGGTTTCAATCTCTCTTCATCTTGAACACATATGATCAAGAGTTGGTTTATTGACTAATTAGACCTTAGCTCTGATATCATGTTAAATAATTATTTGTCCCAAAAATTTAAGTTTATAGGAAGAGATAAATTTAATCACTTAACCACACTTTAACAGACTTCAACTGTAACTAAATGATAATCTTCAACTGTAACTTAGATTTTTAAGCTTTTGGGTTAAATATAAAAAAGCCCCCCAAACTACCATCCGTTCTCCGGATGGCCCCCCGAACTACCAGTGCTTGCAGTCCGGCCCCTCAAACTACCATTTGCTTATTTTTTGGCCCCATCCGTCACTTTGTGCCGTCTAAATAGATGGAAATCGAGTCATGTGCACAACACATGACTTTTTTAGCTCAAAAACTCAAAAATACCTATCTTCCTAACGCTGAAATTCTCATCATGCCCTTCGAAACAAGACAGCAAATTATTGAAATAAATAGACAAAATAAATATAGTTATTACGATAATGCCATTCGGTAATAACCTATGCGATTTGGGCATGTTTTACTTTGGTTTTTTTTCTAGTGTTCACGATCGTGGAGAGCTTCAGAGTGTACTCTGTGGATTGTGCCGAAGGAGGGTGGAGAGCTTCAGAGTCATCCAGGGTCAGCGTGAAGGCCAGCAGCCACTAGGTCATGGACAACATGGCCTCAGGACTGATAGGTATGGTGTCACCACTGGGTTTGTTGCTACTTCCCACTGGCGAACCAAACAAGGCGCTGCTCTTCAAATGGAGCTCATTAGGTATGCTTGGAGCCTTGCTTGGACATGATAGCCGTTAAATTCAGATCGCTGCCGTTGGTGCTTCAGCTTCTGCTGACATTAAAACTTGACCATTGTTTTCATTTGCAAATTCTTAGTTCAATGTGTAATGTATGAGATATAAATTACAAAGGTAATCTCTTGAAGCAAGCCGGTAGATGAGATTTACCTGTATAAGTCTCCTAGGGATAAACGATCCCATTGTCGTCAAAGTAAAAAAAAAAGCTGCATGCTGCTGAAGAACACTCATGTTATAGTGTTTATAGCCAGGTGTTCTAGTTGGATAGTATGTATCAGGAGCAACCAATGCTCTGGCCAGATCTATTTTCCATACATACCACAATGTACGTACCATTTGAAATGTAAAACATTAGCTCTTTTATCTTTCACAGATAGCTCTACCCAAAAAGAAGATAAATATGATGATATGATTAATTAGAGTTCATTTTGGTGTGGTGGAAGACTAAAAAAAAAAAAATAGGACATGCAGTAAGAAAGGAAGTCACAAAGCTTACATGGCTTTGGATGTGAGACTTCCAAGTCATCTCGGTTTTCTTTCTTTTCTCTCTTCTTTCTTGTGGCTTGCTTTGTTATAAGTAGCCTTACATACAAACAAATTTTGGTGGTACCTGCTGGTGTCGAAGTGGCATAGGGAGAGGTGGACACAACCGCAAACAAACAAGGCCCACCTATGTTGCGGTGGCAAGAGCGCAAAATGCCACCTATTCTATGTAAGAAATAGTTGTGGCAAGCCTTGAGAATTGCATGCAACACCAGGGAAATAGAAAATGACAAGAGGGATCATAGGGAATGAAGCTCTATTTTTAAGCATGAAAACAGAGGTGAACAGAGTAGTAGGGTGCAAAGGTCTCAAAATGTGAAAGACTACTCTAAATCTTGTTAAATTTTGATTCACCTTTCTATAGGGCTTTGAATGAACGTGAAAAGCAGACTATGTCACGGGCAAGTAGATTTCTTATTTTTTCGTCACACTTGTTTACAACCACAAGAAAAAAAAATACGACATATCAGCTATTGTAAATACATTCTAGGTTTAACAATCCATCGGCATTTTCGGGTAATCAATACCTATGTGGGAAGCCATTGAATCGAAATTGTAATAGTATGGTGGAAAGGAATAGGAGGAAAAGGCTAATTCTGTTGATTGTTGTGGCTGCTTGAGTAATGATCACTTTTGGACGGTTGATTTAGTTGAAGATTTGAGTGGTGGTGCGGAGAAGAGGCTAGAAGAAGGAAATGAAGGAAGATGCAGGAAAGCACTAGAAGCAACTAGAGTAAACTGATAGTGCGCACATGGATTGATGAGTGTTTAGTACACTAGTATTTGAGTTAGGCTTAAATGTGTAAGTACACGTGTTGTTCTGTTAGCTATAATTCTGGTATGCAGTTAGTAGTATCCATTTCTTTTGGGAGCTTGGGTTGGGCTCGAATCAACGTAACCTAACGTCTTCTTCTTCAATAACAAACGTATTATCCATTTCCATTCTCCATTCTTCCATTTTATCAATTCTTTCCACCATTTCCTTTCGTTCATTATCAGAAAAGCTACTTAGAAAATAAAGAACACTACAGCTTGTGGGGCTTGCCTACTAGCATTATGTTGTTGTTTCTACATTTTCAGCTTCTTGAGGTGGTGCAAGAGGCTCAAGGAAAGAGCGTCTGGGGAGAAGAAAGGAGTCCAGGATGAACAAGTGCATGAGCAAGTGGAGGCCGTGGAAATAGCACAGATAATGGGGGTTCGAAGCTTGTAATGATCAACAACAAAATCACATTGGTGGAGACAATTGAGGCAACTAGGCAGTTCGATGAAGAGAACGTGCTGAGCAGGACACAATATGGGTTGGTCTTCAAGGCCAGCTACAGTGATGGAATGGTGCTCTCAATCAGGAGACTCCCAGATGGGGCACTGGACGAGAACATGTTCAGAAAAGAAGCAGAGTCTCTAGGCAAAGTGACCTCAAGACCAAGAAAGTATAAGCATAAAATCACTACTTGTCCTAAAAGCTTAAGCTGATAGGAAGAGGTAAATTTAATCACTTAATCAATATTTTAATACTCCCCCTCACTTGTGGGTTCAAACTTCCTTTTAATAGGTGTGGCCAAACACGTAGAATATTTAATTGAAATAAGAGATAAATGATGGAGTCAAGGTTCGAACTTAGGACCTTTGACTCTGATACCATGAAGAAAGAAATTGTGGAGAGAAATTTTGTATATTTCTATGTGTCTAAACTGTACAATAGAGGGCCTATTTATATGCGAAGGAGGCCAAACAATAATGGAAAGACAATAAATACAAAGAATCAAATCAGAATAAGCATAAAATCATATTATTCTAACACTATCAACCAAAATATGCGATGAACCCAAACACATTAAACGGAGATAAACTAGAACAAGCCCAATTGTGCTGGAAGAATCATAGATCAAGCATTTTAACAAAGAAGAGAAGAAAAAACTCTGAAGCCATGCGTACGTGCACCTGAAAACAAAAACCATGCTTCCTTCTATTAACCTCCAGGTACCTAACAATATTAAAAACAAAATGGCAAAGGGATTAGAAGAGATGAAGAGAAAAAGAGAAGAATTAAAGGGGCGGGGAAGGAAGAAAAAATGGGGGCAAAAGGAAAGTAAAAAGGGGGGAAAAGAAAAGAAAGAAAGAAATGGGAGGCAGTTGGTGGGCATAATGCCGAGGAGATTTAGTGACGTGTCTCATTAACACACCACAATATAGTGAAGTGTCATATTAACATGTCGCAATTTAGAGGCGTGTCAAATTTGACACCTCACTAATTTAGTGACGTGTCAAATTTGAAACGTCACTAAAAATTTAAATTTCAAATATTAGTTTAAAAAAATTTATATCGACTTAATATTTAGTGACGTGTCAAATTTGAAACATCATTAAAAATTTAAATTTCAAATATCTTTTTTATTCTAAAATTATATCGACTTAACATTTAATGAGATGTCAAATTTGACATGTCATTATTTAGTGACATGTTAATCTTGGCAGGCCACTAAATTGTGGCGTGTCAATGACACATTACTAAATTGTGGCTTGTCAATAAGACGTGTCACAAATCTAGTGGCGTGTCAGATTTAACACGCTACTAATTATTTTAGTGAGGTGTTACTTTTTAACACGTCACAAATTAGTGACATGTCAAAAAATACATTATTGTTAACACGTCACTAATTGCAGAGTTCTTTGTAGTGAGTAGGGGTCCAGATCCTTTTTCTCAGCGCTGACATGAGAGGTTTGAGGAAACTAGACAAGCAAATAAGAAAATATTAAAGAATATATATATATCTTATTGTTTTAAGGCCAATCAAGCACATATTTCATTTGCATGCGCTATCAACCAGTACTCCCCTCCCATCTCTCATGCATGCTAGCGAACTAACTAGCGAGAATGCAACATACGTGAACTTTTTCAAAATTGTTCAAATTCTACGTGTTAAAGCCTAAAAGCTCTCTCTTTCTCCTTATAGTACTCTGAGAGTGGAAAATGGGCAAAGGCAAATTAGGCCAATCATGTCTTTGAAGATGAAGGTGGTGGTGGAGAACTTGACAGGAACTCTGTTCTACATCCAGGTGGGAAATGATGCCACTCTCGCTGATCTAAAGAGGGAAATCGAGGCCCAGCAGAAGCTCCCTTATGACCGTCTGATCCTCATCCTTGACAAGGATCGTCTTAGCCCTCTGATGATTGATGGTGGAGATGGGGTTTCACTGATGGATTGTGGGGTCCAAGATGGGTCCCATATTTACCTCTTTTTCAATCCCCTCGATGATGGGTCCTCCCATCATTTCGTCTTCACTTCCCCTGATTCTCTCTCGGGATAGACCCACCTCCCTTGCCAAACAAAATGGAACAAGGAAATGGAAATTGCCTAATTTGTTTGCTTCTTCTCCATTTTTATTTATTTTTAATCTTGATTATATAGATAACAATGGCTTGTCAGTACGAAAAGAGTGGAGTGTAACAGAACCATTAGTTACAAGAACATATAAGCTGAAAAGACTAGTTACAATGACCGGTTTCTTCCTTTATTTATTTATTTTTTCCCTAACATAGAATACTAGGATTGGAACGGGATTCACTGCTATTTGTTGACCGAATTGCAGCCTGTATGAGCATCAAATGAGAGAGACCCTCAATAGAGTCTACCTACCCAAGCAACTTAAGGTGCGAGGCTCACTTGCTCGAATGAGTAGACCTATTAGAGGCCTCTTTCAATTGCAGAAAATTCTGGTTCACTATGATTTCTTTTTTCAATCTCTTTCTTAATGGTAATTTAATAAAAATATAATACAAGACCTATTTCCATCTTTAATTCTTGATTGTAATTTAATAAAAACATAGCTGGCTGCATTAAGCAAGCTAGAAGAAGTTTGCACCACTAGACTCAGCCAACTTGATGGAGGCTCATCCCTTAGAAGATTCATCGTCTTGAGGAACACGATTATTTCAGAAAATTCGCGTATTCCGTACTAGGTTAGATGGCGAAAGTCTTCTTCTAACTCTATCCCAAAACAGAAAAGTGACATTCTTTTGATGGGTGTACCCTCAACTATATGAATTTTCTCTTTTAGGCTACGCACAGTTTCTGCTGTGTCTACCTCCATGTTAAACTGCCTGCCTGAACATTTCACAGTAATTTGGATTCTTCTACAATGGTTTAATGGAGGTAACATAAGCATGGATTTGATAGTGAGGTCAATTTTTGTACCTTCAATGACAATTGGATAGTCTTCCATGTCAAGTCCATCCACCAACTCCCATTCAGACACTGAGAGAGTTTGTGAAGCCATAGGGATACCAAAGAGTTGTTCTATCTTTCTTTTGATATCAAGAACTGGCTCATTAAATTAATCATTGTTCTATCTTTCTTTTAAATTAATCATTGTTAAATTAATGATTAATTTAATAAAGTAAATTCTTGATTATCTTTTTTTAAAATAAATTTAACAATGATTAATTTAAAATGGTTAATTGAGAGAGTGATAGATCTTGGAATCAGCATTTTGTAAAGAATCATACACAAATTGTCAAATTTATGACTTCATTCATGCTAAATGGCATGAAAACGTTGTTCTTAAGGCCCGGAGCTCCTCCACATGTGACTCTGCTATATAAGTTAACAAATTAAAGCCAGGGTTTACTTTAGAAAAATGCTATAAAGGAAGGTGTTTATTCTTTTACAATTTTTTATTTTCTCAAAGTTCACGGGCTTTTAAAATTATTGTTGAATCAAAATATAATAGTTATTTACTTCTTTTCAATCCCCTTGATGATGGGTCCTCCCATCATTTCGTCTTCACTTCGCCTGATTCTCTCTCCGGGTAGACCCACTTCCCTTGCCAAACAAAAATGGAAGGAGGAAATGGAAATTGCCTAATTTGTTTGCTGCTTCTCCTTTTTTTTTTTTTTTAATAAAAAAAAAATCTTGATTATATGGATAACAATGGCTTGTCAGTACGAAGAGAGTGGAGTGTAACAGAACCATTAGTTACAAGAACATATAAGCTAAAAAGACTAGTTAAAATGATCGGTTTCTTTCTTTATTTTTATTTGTTTTCCCTAACATAGAATACTAGGATTGGATCGGGATTCGCTGCTTTTTGTTGACCGAATTGCAGCCTGTACGAGCATCAAATGAGAAAGACCCTCGATAGGGCCTACCTACCTAGGCAACTGAAGGTGCGAGGCTCACTTGCTTGAACGGATAGGCCTATCAAAGGCTTCTCTTAATTGCAGAGAATTCCGGTTCACTATGATTCAGTTTGTGTTACTAATTATCTCTATTTCAATCTCCAACTTAATTGTAATTTAATAAAAATATAATACAAGAACTATTTCCATCTTTAATTCTTGATTATTGATACTCCTTAATTAGTCTTTATCCTGGTTTACATCTCAAATATTTCCACTTCGACTAATTGTCCCTTTAAACACATAGAGAGGGTCCCCATTTTCAACACCATGCCCTCGGAGGCTGCAATTGTCACGCATGATCCTCTGCTTGTGTATGAACAAATAATCATCAATGGGAAGTATTTTTCTGCTCAATAACAACTGCCTCAAGTCATTAACAGTGCATGAGTCCTTCATTTCTAAAGGAATGCTGGCTGCATTAAGCAAGCTAGAAGAAGTTTGCACCACTAGACTCAGCAAACTTGATGAGGGCTCATCCCTTAGACGATTCATCGTCTTGAGGAACACGATTATTTCAGAAAATTCGCACATTCCGTACTCGGTTAGATGGCGAAAGTCTTCTTCTAACTCTATCTCAAAACAGAAAAGTGACATTCTTTTGATGGGTGTACCATCCACTATATGAATTTTCTCTTTTAGGCTACGCACAATTTCTGCTGTGTCTACCTCCATGTTAAACTGCCTGCCTGAAAATTTCACAGTAATTTGGATTCTTCTACAATGGTTTAATGGAGGTAACATAAGGATGGATTTGATAGTGAGGTCAATGTTTGTACCTTCAGTGACAATTGGATAGTCTTCCATGTCAAGTCCATCCACCAACTCCCATCCAGACACTGAGAGAGTTTGTGAAGCCACATGGATACCAAAGAGTTGTTCTATCTTTCTTTTGATATCAAGAACTGGCTCTTGCAGACCCACTTCTATGACAAATTTGCGTGTTCCTGTAACAATGATTACCTTCATTGTGTCACTGAGATGAATCCTACTTAATTACTATGTCTGTGGGAATCACAAAGAAAAGAAGAACTAAGACTAGACTACTGTTTTAGGGAAAGTTATCTCTATATGAAGGGATTTTTAACTTTTAGAGTCATGTCAGAAGATTGAGTGTTTCCCATGATTTGTATGTTAAATTCATTCTGATAGCATTATTGTTTGCCATCACCCTGATTTCATGCATAATCCACTTGCAAAATTAGCAGCAAAACTTCTCTCTCTCTCTCTCTCACACACACACACACACACACACACACACACACACACACACACACACACACACACACATACGTGCTTACACCAGGCACGCAGGGGCGAAACTAGGTTTTGTTGTGTGGGGGACGGTACTATGATCTTCACAAAGAGAATGAGGCACAAACGTTTGGCGTTTCGTCTTCATCAGCGTAATTCAAGTCCGGTTGGGGCATGGCCGTGTGGGGAACTGGTTCTACCGCAAAGGCGGGGGATGTGCTCGCAAGTTAACTGTAGTGCGAGAGGTTCATGGTGAATCGTCGTTCATCGTTCTCTCTCTCACACCGTTTCTTGCTCGTTTGGTTCTTTGAGATGGGTTTAGATAGAAAGTTTAAGATTTGAAAAGTAAAAGAGGAAAATTGGAAAATAAAATGTCATAGCCATTAATTCACTGCTTTGCTCCTTCTTGGTCAGTGTGAACAAAAAAAATAATTAAAAAAAAAAAAAAAAGGAGTGTGAAATCCCAAATCAAATCAAATTACAAGTCCCACCCTTTCACTTGTAATAAACTTACATTTCATTTTAACTATTTAATACCCTTTGCCTTGAAAAAAATCAAACCACGCCCATGTTTTCAATTCAAAATGAAAAAGGATACGACATCTTTTGTTTTTTTCCTTTCCAAAAGCCTGCCTTTCAATCTGTTCCAATGTTTCCTGTGAAGGGGGCCGAATACATAAATATTGCAAACCTTCCATGTCAAAATGCTATCTAAATAAAATTATTAAAAAAAATTGGGGGGACGAATACCCTCTACCTACGTCCACCCCTGCAGGCACGCATATGTGCGACAAGAATTTAGGACGTTTGCCCTGATTCCATGTTAAGTCGTCAATTGTCACAGCTTAAACTAATAAGAAACTATAAATTTAATTATTATTCTAAGAAAACTGGACTGCAATTTTAGTCCATACAACCGGCTACCAAAGCCCAAGTGGGAGGCAACTTGTTTAAAGATACTATGGCAGTTGTCTTATTAAGCTTTGAAGATAAATTTGGAGCTGTTTATGGGAATTTCAGGATTTAAAAACAGATGCTTATTAGGTTTGATTTCAGTTTCTAGGCAATTATATGGCCCACAATCATTAACGGTGGTATGCTTGACATTGCTTCAGCCTTTGGCGTGTTGTAAATGAAGTATATTTCTCCAAAACAATCACAAACATGTCCCCATGATAACCTGTCATTGCCAACCAAGCAATGAAATAGGGTTGGGAAGGTTGGAAAGATCCCCCTGTTTAGATTAGCTTCCTCTTCCCCTGTTTGCGTTTGCTTAAAAAAATTAAAAAAAGAAAATTAAAAAAAAATCAATAAATAAAAAGTAGGGTGGGGAATGAGGACCCTTAGATGCTAGCTAGCTCTGGAGTATTTGCATAAATAACCACCATGCCAACATGTCCCCATGTGACTTGCCTTCCCAACAGGGACGGAGCCAGAAGTTCTTATGGGCAGGGGCCGGTGGTAAAAAAAAATTATTGGTAGGGGCCAATAGGCTAAATTTTTAGTTTTTTAGCTTATATTTTTCTTTTTTGAGATTTTTTTTTTTAACCTAAGAATTTTTTTTTTCAAGGAAATTGGGGGGGCCATGGCCCCTGCCAGCCCCCCCCTCCCTCCGTCTCTGCTTCCCAACGAGAGCATGTCATTGCCAACCAAGCAATGAAGAAGGGTTGTGAATGGCCTTGTAATTTAACTAATTAAGTTAAGATAACCCTACTTTGGGTAATCTTACTCTTACCTTAATATTGGAATTAGGAAGGCTTCAATTCAATGATGATGATCATTGATCGCAATTGACCTTCCTATTTTTGTTCTGATTTTGATAGGAAAACATTTAGATTTTCCTTCATGTTGATTAGTCAACCCTAAAGTTGAAGCCTATGAGTTTTAAGTTGAACCCTATGAGTTTGGACTGTGTTATATTAGCCATATGTTAAATCATCACTTATCTCAAAAACTTAAACTAATAGGAAAAAATAAACCTAAGCCTCTTGGTCCAAGAAGTGGCGTGAAGCGTCACTCATCTTTTTCAAATATATAAAAAAATAAAAAAATAAATTGCATACAAAAAGTTAAGGGTAAATGTATGATAAATCCTTGAATAAACACGTGATGTGAATTCGCTCCCTCACATTTTAATTTTGAAAATTAGATGCTTGGGTTTTCGATTATTTGCAATAAATCATTCTGTGAATTTGTCATCCAAGTTTACTATAAACTGTTAATGCCAAGTCAACATTTTTTTTTAAACAAAAAAAAATAATATTTTTGTCATTTTATTCAAAGTTAAAATAAAAAAAATACGTTTTAAAAATAAAACCTAAAAAAATAAAAATAAAACCTACTGCTTCTTCTTCTTTTCTAATGGCGTTAGGAAATAGAGATATTGTTTATAGAAAAATCCTAAAAAAGCATTTAAAAAAATAAACTGTTAATGCCAAGTCAACATTTTTTTTTAAACAAAAAAAAATAATATTTTTGTGATTTTATTCAAAGTTAAAATAAAAAAAAATACGTTTTAAAAATAAAACCTAAAAAAATAAAAATAAAACCCACTGCTTCATCTTCTTCTCTAATGGCGTTAGGAAATAGAGATATTGTTTATAGAAAAATCCTAAAAAAGCCTTTAAAAAAAAGAAAAGAAAAAAGAAAAGCCTCATTATAGATCAAAAAATTTAAAAAAATAAAAATAAAAATAAATAAAAAATTAACTTTACTTTTTAAATTACTTAATCCAATTTCAAATAGCGAGGGAAAGTGTACATTTCTTAACGCACTTCCAAACAGAAGATAAGCCATCCCTACATTTCTCGAGCACCAGAAATCTTGCTGCTTCTTCATTCATGAGACCAAATTGCAAATTAGATTAAACTTTGGGGGGTAAAGTCGAAAAACTGTAAGCCCAAACAAGAAACTCAAAACAAAAATACAATACAAAAAATACATATATATATATATATATATATATATATATATATATATATATATATATATATATATATATATAAAAAAAAGCTCAAAATAAAAAAAAATGAGCTAAAAAAATAATAATAATAATAATACAAGATCCTCTAAATCTTTGTAGAAAGACTAAAAAAAGAAGCTGATCCTCTCCATTTCAAATGAAATGGAAAGAAGCCAGTTAAGAAAAAAATGAGAGGCAAAATTGTCTCAAAATTAATATTGAAACAATTTTGCCCCTCCTTTAACACCAACCGGTTTCTCTCAATTTCATTTGAAATGGAAATGATTATTTTCTATAAATTAGAGTAGTTCGAGAAACTCTAATGGCATGTTTGGATGGAAGTTAAAAAATAATTTTATTTACTACAATCTCAGGATTTAACACAACTTGAATTCAACCCATTTTTCCACCCCAAATCACCCCAAAATTAAAAAATAAAAAATAACTCCAGCTCAACTTTAATTTCCTCTGTCCAAGGGGTTGGAATTTTGCATTTCCTCTTCAAAAAGTACAAGTTTGTCGGCAGAGAGAGAGAGAGATATGATGGTGACCAGAATTTTATTTATTTATTTTTCTTTTTAAAATTGACGCGTGATCAGATAATTATTTATATGACCCTATTCAAAAAATTAATTAATTAATTATATTATTCATATTAAATAATAATTTTTTCAATCATTATTCTACACCAATTTTCATAATTTTAATAAATTTTATGAATCATCCAAACATCATTTTTTGCTTCAGAATTTGTACGCTAAATAATAGTTGAATTCTGATTTCAAACACCCAAACGTACCATAAACCTCTCAAATTAAATAACCGCTAAAGTTGAGACAATTAATTCTTTCTTATTTTATTCATCAAACCAATGAGTTTATATGTAGGATTACAAAGAAATGTGATAAAGATAAACTACTATCAAATTTGTATCCTATTGCTAACACTTAACAACTACTAGGAAAAATAATGATAAATTGTATCACAAACACTTACTAATAAAGATAAAGATAAAAGATAACAAAATACAAATTAAATACTAAGGAGATAATTCTCTTATTCACCTAATGCCCCATCTCTTAGAGATATGATACGTTTACAACTTCTATACAACTCCAACAATTTTTTTTATTCTTTTTAAAAAATTAACCATTAAATATATAGAACTCACATATAGGAAAAGAAATTTAATGGCTACTTTCCAAAAATAAAATAAAATAGAGTTATTATAGTTGTAAAAAAAGTTGTAAACATATATATATATATATATATATATATATAATATATATATATATATATATTAAGCCACGTAACAGAAAAGTAAGTGTGCTAGTGTTGTTTCTTATGTCAAATATTAATTATTTATTTCAAAAGGTTAAGCCGGGAGGAAATGCTTGATTTAATTATTTAATTAATATTTTAACACTCTCTTTCGCCTTATCGCGTATAGGTTCAAACTCCAATATATAGAATATTTAATTGAAATGCGAGATGAATTACAAATTTTGTTACAAAATTCTAAAAGTTGTGATCTTTTTGTCAATAGGATCATACCATATATTGTAACTCCCGCTGATTTGCTAGGCCTATATATATATATATAGTGGACAAGAGCTTGTTACGTAGCTAATTAACGTTAGCTTGTGCTTAGAAGCTTCTTTTAATTAACAACTTTGTGATGCTTTTGGAGAATCACACATCGTTTAGACCACGTTGTATCTTCTAAAAGACAACGTACGTTTTGCGTAGATGAGTGAAACGTTACGTTGAGACCATTTTGGTTTGGTTAAATTGGTTTGATGTGAGAGCCCCAAATACAAAATCAACATGCAGAACCATAAGAGTAATCAAACTGAAAGTATTATATATTTTATGGGTCCAAATCAGAAAATCTTATCAGGCACGGTGATGAGGAAATTAATGCAGATTAGTATGCAAATTCCTAGCGTCTATAAAGATCTTAGGAGCAGCTGTGGAGTAATTAAGTACTTCAATTAATCAAATATTAGCTGAAAGCAGTAATTTATATAAGTTCCATGGGGTTCGTTAGCCAGTGCTTTTGTTTGGTTGTGATGGTCACATTGGGAGCTTTGGCTTCTCAATTAGCCGCAGCTCGCAGCCTCCAAGATGCATCAATGCGTGAGAGGCATGAGGAGTGGATGGCAAGCCATGGACGTGTGTATAAGGACGTTAACGAGAAGCTGAAACGCTACAAGATATTCGAGGAAAATGTGGCGCTTATTGAATCTTCTAACAGAGATCCAAACAAACCTTACAAGCTGAGTGTTAACCAATTTGCAGATCTCACAAATGAAGAGTTCAAAGCCTCACGGAATAGATTCAAGGGCCATATTTGTTCCACAAAGTCTTCTTCTTTCAAATATGGAAATGTCTCCGCAGTGCCGTCCACCATGGACTGGAGAGTGAAAGGAGCCGTGACACCTGTCAAGGACCAAGGACAATGCGGTAAGTATATATATATATATATCAATATTTCTTTTTAATTAATTAGCAAACACTAGCTACTAGCTGTTAGCATAAACAAACTTATTATGCTAAACAAATATATATGCAGCAGGAAATAAAAGAAAGGATTTAGGGTTAATTCCAACCATTTTTGTTCGAGCGTTTCTAATTACTTCTGAAAAACAAAATAATAAGAGGTATCTTTTGACATATGCCTACTGAATGGCATACTGATGGAGTACACATGCTTTTTATTTATAGGATAGGTCAGGGACCCTCAAAATTGATATACACCGTAATTGTTCCTCCCATCAAGAAATAATTAATTAATTAAATTGATTTGATATCAATTTACAAATTAATGACAATGCCAATTAATTTGATTTTATTCCATTAGGTAATTTAATACCATGCATATTGTACACCGTATATGCTATTTATTATTAAATATAATAAATCATATATATATATAGGCCATATTTAAAGGATAAAATCTTACACTAGCTAGATGGACAAAATATGATCTAGATGATTTAACTCTATATAATTATTATTTGTCAAACACTGTAGGTTGTTGCTGGGCATTTTCAGCAGTAGCAGCGACGGAAGGTATTACCAAGCTAACAACTGGAAAATTAATCTCTTTATCCGAGCAAGAGTTGGTTGATTGTGACACCAGTGGCGTGGACCAAGGCTGTGAAGGAGGTTTGATGGACAACGCCTTCACATTCATCCAACATAATCACGGCCTCGCATCAGAAGCTAACTATCCTTACAAGGGTGTTGACGGAACCTGCAACACTAAAAAACAAGCCATCCATGCGGCCGAGATAAACGGCTTTGAAGATGTGCCTGCCAACAATGAAGAGGCCCTTCTCAACGCTGTTGCTCACCAGCCGGTTTCTGTTGCCATTGATGCCGGGGGGTCTGACTTTCAATTCTATTCAAAGGGTGTCTTTATCGGTGCCTGTGGCACGCAATTGGACCATGGAGTTACTGCTGTTGGGTACGGGACTAGCGACGATGGGACTAAATATTGGCTGGTGAAGAACTCGTGGGGCACACAATGGGGCGAAGAAGGGTACATACGGATGCAAAGAGATGTTGATGCAAAGGAAGGCCTCTGTGGCATAGCTATGGAAGCCTCTTACCCCACTGCATAAAGTGAATCTGAATTAATCAGAACAAATTGTCACATTTACTATGTAATATAATACGCATGTGTCTGCTTGTTTAATTCTCATCTTCCTCCAACGTTCTTAGTCTTGATTGATTTATATAATCGTGACAGGTACCTGTGTATTTCTCATTTATACAAGAAATATTATTGAGAAAGTAAAAATATTAGTCATGTTAATATCAGATCTGCATCCATGACCAAAAAATAATGGAAAATAGCAATGCAAGAAACTCACGTTGCCAAAAAACGACGGAAAGTAGCAATACATTCTTCTTCTTCTTCCTCTTCATCTAGTTGAGCAGTTTCTTGGCCTTTTCCTTACCATGAGAACAACTTCTGATTTCTCAGGTTTCAATCTCTCTTCATCTTGAACACATATGATCAAGAGTTGGTTTATTGACTAATTAGACCTTAGCTCTGATATCATGTTAAATAATTATTTGTCCAAAAAATTTAAGTTTATAGGAAGAGATAAATTTAATCACTTAACCACACTTTAACAGACTTCAACTGTAACTAAATGATAATCTTCAACTGTAACTTAGATTTTTAAGCTTTTGGGTTAAATACAAAAAAGCCCCCCAAACTACCACCCGTTCTCCGGATGGCCCCCCGAACTACCAGTGCTTGTAGTCCGGCCTCTCAAACTACCATTTGCTTATTTTTTGGCCCCATCCGTTACTTTGTGCCGTCTAAATAGATGGAAATCAAGTCATGTGCACAGCACATGACTTTTTTAGCTCAAAAACTCAAAAATACCCATCTTCCTAACGCTGAAATTCTCATCATGCCCTTCGAAACAAGACAACAAATTATTGAAATAAATAGACAAAATAAATATAGTTATTACGATAATGCCATTCGATAATAACCTATGCGATTTGGGCATGTTTTACTTTGGTTTTTTTCTAGTGTTCACGATCGTGGAGAGCTTCAGAGTGTGCCGACTGTGTGGATTGTGCCAAAGGAGGGTGGAGAGCTTCAGAGTCATCCAGGGTCAGCGTGAAGGCCAGCAGCCACTAGGTGATGGACAACATGGCCTCAGGACTGATAGGTATGGTGTCACCACTGGGTTTGGTGCTACTTCCCACTGGCGAACCAAACAAGGCTCTGCTCTTCAAATGGAGCTCATTAGGTATGCTTGGAGCCTTGCTTGGACATGATAGCCGTTAAATTCAGATCGCTGCCGTTGGTGCTTCAGCTTCTGCTGACATTGACCATTGTTTTCATTTGCAAATTCTTAGTTCAATGTGTAATGTATGAGATATAAATTACAAAGGTAATCTCTTGAAGCAAGCCGGTAGATGAGATTTACCAGTATAAGTCTCCTAGGGATAAACGATCCAATTGTCGTCAAAGTCAAAAAAAAGCTGCATGCTGCTGAAGAACACTCATGTTATAGTGTTTATGGCCAGGTGTTCTAGTTGGATAGTATGTATCAGGAGCAACCAATGCTCTGGCCAGATCTATTTTCCATACATACCATAATGTACGTACCATTTGAAATGTAAAACATTAGCTCTTTTATCTTTCAAAGATAGCTCTACCCAAAAAGAAGATAAATATGATGATATGATTAATTAGAGTTCATTTTGGTGTGGTGGAAGACTAAAAAAAAAAAAAGGACATGCAGTAAGAAAGGAAGTCACAAAGCTTACATGGCTTTGGAAGTGAGACTTCCAAGTCATCTCGGTTTTCTTTCTTTTCTCTCTTCTTTCTTGTGGCTTGCTGTGTTATAAGTAGCCTTACATATAAACAAATTTTGATGGTACCTGCTGGTGTCGAAGTGGCATAGGGAGAGGTGGACACAACCGCAAACAAACAAGGCCCACCTATGTTGCGGTGGCAAGAGCGCAAAATGCCACCTATTCTATGTAAGAAACAGTTGTGGCAAGCCTTGAGAATTGCATGCAACACCAGGGAAATAGAAAACGACATGAGGGATCATAAGGAATGAAGCTCTGTTTTTAAGCATGAAAACAGAGGTGAACAGAGTAGTTGGGTGAAAAGTGAAAAGGTCTCAAAATGTGAAAGACTACTCTAAATCTTGTTAAATTTTGATTCACCTTTCTATAGGGCTTTGCATGAACGTGAAAAGCAACAGCGTATGTCACGGGCAAGTAGATTTCTTATTTTTTCGTCACACTTCTTTACAACCACAAGAAAAAAAATACGACATATCAGTTATTGTAAATACATTCTAGGTTTAACAATCCATCGGCATTTTCGGGTAATCAATACCTATGTGGGAAGCCATTGAATCGAAATTGTAATAGTATGGTGGAGAGGAATAGGAGGAAAAGGCTGATTCTGTTGATTGTTGTGGCTGCTTGAGTAATGATCACTTTTGGACGGTTGATTTAGTTGAAGATTTGAGTGGTGGTGCTGAGAAGAGGCTAGAAGAAGGAAATGAAGGAAGATGCAGGAAAGCACTAGAAGCAACTAGAGTAAACTGATAATGCGCACATGGATTGATGAGTGTTTAGTGCACTAGTATTTGAGTTAGGCTTAAACGTGTAAGTACACGTGTTGTTCTGTTAGCTATAATTCTGGTATGCAGTTAGTAGTATCCATTTCTTTTGGGAGCTTGTGTTGGGCTCGAATCAACGTAACCTAACGTCTTCTCCTTCAATAACAAACGTATTATCCATTTCCATTCTCCATTCTTCCATTTTATCAATTCTTTCCACCATTTCCTTTCGTTCATTATCAGAAAAGTTACTTAGAAATTAAAGAACACTACAGCTTGTGGGGCTTGCCTACTAGCATTGTGTTGTTGTTTCTACATTTTTAGCTTCTTGAGGTGGCGCAAGAGGCTCAAGGAAAGAGCGTCTGGGGAGAAGAAAAGGAGTCCAGGACGAACAAGTGCATGAGCAAATGGAGGCCGTGGAAATAGCACAGATAATGGGGGTCCGAAGCTTGTAATGATCAACAACAAAATCACACTGGCGGAGACAATTGAGGCAACTAGGCAGTTCGATGAAGAGAACGTCCTGAGCAGGACACAATATGGGTTGGTCTTCAAGGCCAGCTACAGTGATGGAATGGTGCTCTCAATCAGGAGACTCCCAGATGGGGCACTGGACGAGAACATTTTCAGAAAAGAAGTAGAGTCTCTAGGCAAAGTGACCTCAAGACCAAGAAAGTATAAGCATAAAATCACTACTTGTCCTAAAAGCTTAAGCTGATAGGAAGAGGCAAATTTAATTACTTAGAGCATTCCTAGCAGCTTCCATTCCCTTTCCCTTCATTTTTCCTAAATGTAGGGAATAAAACTACTTTTTGCTTCCCTATCAAAAAACACCCCACAGCAGCTTCCCTTCATTTTTCCCTATATCATTAAAATATTATTTTGTTACTTTTACTTTAATTAAAAGTAAGAAAAGAAAGAGATAAAGTAAGAGAGAGATTATATTTTTAGAATAAACAATTGAATGAGAGGTGAACAGATAATTGTAGGGAAGCTGCTGTGGGATAGTTTTTTTGACTTTCTTAAAATTTTCCCTAAAATTTAGGGAACAGATCCCTTGTAGGGAAGCTGCTAGTAATGCTCTTAATCAATACTTTAATACTCCCCCTCACTTGTGGGCTCAAACTTCTTTTTAATAGGTGTGGCCAAACATGTAGAATATTTAATTGAAATAAGAGGTAAATGATGGAGTCAAGGTTCGAACTTAGAACCTTTGACTCTGATACCATGAAGAAAGAAATCGTGGAGAGAAATTTTGTATATTGCTATGTGTCTAAACTGTACAATAGAGGGCCTATTTATATGCGAAGGAGGCCAAACAATAATGGAAAGACAATAAATACAAAGAATCAAATCAAAATAAGCATAAAATCATAGTATTCTAACACTATCAACCAAAATATGCGATGAACCCAAACACATTAAACAGAGATAAACTAGAACAAGCACAATTGTGCTGGAAGAATCATAGATCAAGCATTTTAACAAAGAAGCTAGAGAAGAAAAAACTCTGAAGCCATGCGTACGTGCACCTGAAAACAAAAACCCTGCTTCCTTCTCTTAACCTCCAGGTACCTAACAATATTAAAAACAAAATGGCGAAGGGATTAGAAGAGATGAAGAGAAAAAGAGAAGAATTAAAGGGGCGGGGGAGGAAGAAAAAATGGGGGCAAAAGGAAAGTAAAATGGGGGGAAAAGAAAAGAAAGAAAGAAATGGGAGGCAGTTGGTGGGCATAATGCCGAGGAGATTTAGTGACGTGTCAAATTTGACACGTCACTAAATTAGTGACGTGTCTCATTAACACACCACAATATAGTGAAGTGTCATATTAACATGTCGCAATTTAGAGGCGTGTCAAATTTGACACCTCACTAATTTAGTGATGTGTCAAATTTGAAACATCACTAAAAATTTAAATTTCAAATATTAGTTTAAAAAAATTTATATCGACTTAATATTTAGTGATGTGTCAAATTTGAAACATCATTAAAAATTTAAATTTCAAATATCTTTTTTATTTTAAAATTATATCGACTTAACATTTAATGAGATGTCAAATTTGACATGTCATTATTTAGTGACATGTTAATCTTGGCAGGCCACTAAATTGTGGCGTGTCAATGACACATTACTAAATTGTGGCTTGTCAATAAGACGTGTCACAAATCTAGTGGCGTGTCAGATTTAACACGCTACTAATTATTTTAGTGAGGTGTTACTTTTGAACACGTCACAAATTAGTGACATGTCAAAAAATACATTACTGTTAACACGTCACTAATTGTAGAGTTCTTTGTAGTGAGTAGGGGTCCATATCCTTTTTCTCAGCGCTGACATGAGAGGTTTGAGGAAAATAGACAAGCAAATAAGAAAATATTAAAGAATATATATATATAATATATATAAAAATATATATATATATATATATATATATCTTATTGTTTTAAGGCCAATCAAGCACATATTTCATTTGCATGCGCTATCAACCAGTACTCCCCCTCCCCATCTCTCATGCATGCTAGCAAACTAACTAGCGAGAATGCAGCATACATGAACTTTTTCAAAATTATTCAAATTCTACGTGTTAAAGCCTAAAAGCTCTCTCTTTCTCCTTATAGTACTCTGAGAGTGGAAAATGGGCAAAGGAAATTAAGCCAATCATGTCTTTGAAGATGAAGGTGGTGGTGGAGAATTTAACAGGAACTCTGTTCTACATCCAGGTGGGAAATGATGCCACTCTCGCTGATCTAAAGAGGGAAATCGAGGCCCAGCAGAAGCTCCCTTATGACCGTCTATCCTCATCCTTGACAAGGATCGTCTTAGCCCTCTGATGATGATGGTGGAGATGGGGTTTCACTGATGGATTGTGGGGTCCAAGATGGGTCCCATATTTACCTCTTTTTCAATCCCCTCGATGATGGGTCCTCCCATCATTTCGTCTTCACTTCCCCTGATTCTCTCTCGGGATAGACCCACCTCCCTTGCCAAACAAAATGGAACAAGGAAATGGAAATTGCATAATTTGTTTGCTTCTTCTCCATTTTTATTTTTTTTAATCTTGATTATATAGATAACAATGACTTGTCAATACGAAAGAGTGGAGTGTAACAGAACCATTAGTTACAAGAACATATAAGCTGAAAAGACTAGTTACAATGACCGGTTTCTTCCTTTATTTATTTATTTTTTCCCTAACATAGAATACTAGGATTGGAACGGGATTCGCTGCTATTTGTTGACCGAATTGCAGCCTGTATGAGCATCAAATGAGAGAGACCCTCAATAGAGCCTACCTACCCAAGCAACTTAAGGTGCGAGGCTCACTTGCTCGAATGAGTAGACCTATTAGAGGCCTCTTTCAATTACAGAAAATTCTGGTTCACTATGATTTCTTTTTTCAATCTCTTTCTTAATGGTAATTTAATAAAAATATAATACAAGACCTATCTCCATCTTTAATTCTTGATTGTAATTTAATAAAAACATAGCTGGCTGCATTAAGCAAGCTAGAAGAAGTTTGCACCACTAGACTCAGCCAACTTGATGGAGGCTCATCCCCTAGAAGATTCATCGTCTTGAGGAACACGATTATTTCAGAAAATTCGCGTATTCCGTACTAGGTTAGATGGCGAAAGTCTTCTTCTAACTCTATCCCAAAACAGAAAAGTGACATTCTTTTGATGGGTGTACCATCAACTATATGAATTTTCTTTTTTACGCTACGCACAGTTTCTGCTGTGTCTACCTCCATGTTAAACTGCCTGCCTGAACATTTCACAGTAATTTGGATTCTTCTACAATGGTTTAATGGAGGTAACATAAGCATGGATTTGATAGTGAGGTCAATTTTTGTACCTTCAATGACAATTGGATAGTCGTCCATGTCAAGTCCATCCACCAACTCCCATCCAGACACTGAGAGAGTTTGTGAAGCCACAGGGATACCAAAGAGTTGTTCTATCTTTCTTTTGATATCAAGAACTGGCTCATTAAATTAATCATTGTTCTATCTTTCTTTTAAATTAATCATTGTTAAATTAATGATTAATTTAATAAAGTAAATTCTTGATTATCTTTTTTAAAAATAAATTTAACAATGATTAATTTAAAATGGTTAATTGAGAGAGTGATAGATCTTGGAATCAGCATTTTGTAAAGAATCATACACAAATTGTCAAATTTATGACTTCATTCATGCTAAATGGCGTGAAAACGTTGTTCTTAAGGCCCGGAGCTCCTCCACATGTGACTCTGCTATATAAGTTAACAAATTAAAGCCAGGGTTTACTTTAGAAAAATGCTATAAAGGAAGGTGTTTATTCTTTTACAATTTTTTATTTTCTCAAAGTTCACGGGCTTTTAAAATTACTGTTGAATCAAAATATAATAGTTATTTACTTCTTTTCAATCCCCTTGATGATGGGTCCTCCCATCATTTCGTCTTCACTTCGCCTGATTCTCTCTCTGGGTAGACCCACTTCCCTTGCCAAACAAAAATGGAAGAAGGAAATGGAAATTGCCTAATTTGTTTGCTGCTTCTCCTTTTTTTTCTTTTTTTTTTTAATAAAAAAAAAATCTTGATTATATGGATAACAATGGCTTGTCAGTACGAAGAGAGTGGAGTGTAATAGAACCATTAGTTACTAGAACATATAAGCTAAAAAAGACTAGTTAAAATGACCGGTTACTTTCTTTATTTTTATTTGTTTTCCCTAACATAGAATACTAGGATTGGATCGGGATTCGCTGCTATTTGTTGACCGAATTGCAGCCTATACGAGCATCAAATGAGAAAGACCCTCGATAGGGCCTACCTACCTAGGCAACTGAAGGTGTGAGGCTCACTTGCTTGAACGGGCAGACCTATCAAAGGCTTCTCTTAATTGCAGAGAATTCCGGTTCACTATGATTCAGTTTTTGTTACTAATTATCTCTCTTTCAATCTCCTACTTAATTGTAATTTAATAAAAATATAATACAAGACCTATTTCCATCTTTAATTCTTGATTATTGATACTCCTTAATTAGTCTTTATCCTGGTTTACATCTCAAATATTTCCACTTCGACTAATAGTCCCTTTAAACACATAGAGAGGGTCCTCATTTTCAACACCATGCTCCCGGAGGCTGCAATTGTCACTCATGATCCTCTGCTTGTGTATGAACAAATAATCATCAATGGGAAGTATTTTTCTGCTCAATAACAACTGCCTCAAGTCATTAACAGTGCATGAGTCCTTTATTTCCAAAGGAATGCTGGCTGCATTAAGCAAGCTAGAAGAAGTTTGCACCACTAGACTCAGCAAACTTGATGAGGGCTCATCCCTTAGACGATTCATCGTCTTGAGGAACACAATTATTTCAGAAAATTCATGTATTCCGTACTCGGTTAGATGGCGAAAGTCTTCTTCTAACTCTATCTCAAAACAGAAAAGTGACATTCTTTTGATGGGTGTACCATCCACTATATGAATTTTCTCTTTTAGGCTACGCACAGTTTCTGCTGTGTCTACATCCATGTTAAACTGCCTGCCTGAAATTTCATAGTAATTTGGATTCTTCTACAATGGTTTAATGGAGGTAACATAAGGATGGATTTGATAGTGAGGTCAATGTTTGTACCTTCAGTGACAATTGGATAGTCTTCCATGTCAAGTCCATCCACCAACTCCCATCCAGACACTGAGAGAGTTTGTGAAGCCACATGGATACCAAAGAGTTGTTCTATCTTTCTTTTGATATCAAGAACTGGCTCTTGGAGACCCACTTCTATGACAAATTTGCGTGTTCCTGTAACAATGATTACCTTCATTGTGTCACTGAGATGAAGCCTACTTAATTACTATGTCTGTGGGAATCACAAAGAAAAGAAGAACTAAGACTAGACTACTGTTTTAGGGAAAGTTATCTCTATATGAAGGGATTTTTAACTTTTAGAGTCATGTCAGAAGATTGAGTGTTTCCCATGATTTGTATGTTAAATTCATTCCGATAGCATTATTGTTTGCCATCACCCTGATTTCATGCATAATCCACTTGCAAAATTAGCAGCAAAACTTCTCTCTCTCTCTCTCTCTCTCACACACACACACACACACACACACACAAACACAAACACATATACGTGCTTACACCAGGCACGCAGGGGTGAAACTAGGTTTTGTTGTGTGGGGGGACGGTACTATGATCTTCACAAAGAGAATGAGGCACAAACGTTTGGCGTTTCGTCTTCATCAGCGTAATTCAGTCCGGTTGGGGCATGGCCATGTGGGGAACTGGTTCTACCGCAAAGGCGGGGGATGTGCTCGCAAGTTAACTGTAGTGCGAGAGGTTCATGGTGAATCGTCGTTCATCGTTCTCTCTCTCACACCGTTTCTTGCTCGTTTGGTTCTTTAAGATGGGTTTAGATAGAAAGTTTAAGATTTGAAAAGTAAAAGAGGAAAATTGGAAAATAAATGTCATAGCCATTAATTCACTACTTTGCTCCTTCTTGGTTAGTGTGAAAAAAAAAAGTAAGAAAAAAAAAAAAGGGTGTGAAATCCCAAATCAAATCAAATTACAAGTCCCACCCTTTCACTTGTAATAAACTTACATTTCATTTTAACTATTTAATACTCTTTTCCTTGAAAAAAATCAAACCACGCTCATGTTTTCAGTTCAAAATGAAAAAGGATAAGACATCTTTTGTTTTTTTCCTTTCCAAAAGCCCGCCTTTCAGTCTGTTCCAATGTTTTCTGTGAAGGGGGCCGAATACATAAATATTGCAAACCTTCCATGTCAAAATGCTATCTAAATAAAATTATTAAAAAAAATTGGGGGGACGAATACCCTCTACCTACATCCACCCCTGCAGGCACGCATATGTGCGACAAGAATTTAGGACGTTTGCCCTGATTTAAGTCGTCAAATGTCACAACTTAAACTAATAAGAAACTATAAATTTAATTATTTAATTATTATTCTAACAAAACTGGACTGCAATTTTAGTCCATACAACCGGCTACCAAAGCCCAAGTGGGAGGCAACTTGTTTAAAGATACTATGGCAGTTGTCTTATTAAGCTTTGAAGATAAATTTGGAGCTGTTTATGGGAATTTCAGGATTTAAAAACAGATGCTTATCAGGTTTGATTTTAGTTTCTAGGCAATTATATGGCCCACAATCATTAACGGTGGTATGCTTGACATTGCTTCAGCCTTTGGCGTGTTGTAAATAAGTATATTTCTCCAAAACAATCACAAACATGTCCCCATGATAACTTGTCATTGCCAACCAAGCAATGAAATAGGGTTGGGATGGTTGGAAAGATCCCCCTGTTTAGATTAGCTTCCTCTTCCCCTGTTTGCGTTTGCTTAAAAAAATTAAAAAAAGAAAATTAAAAAAAATCAATAAATAAAAAGTAGGGTGGGGAATGAGGACCCTTAGATGCTAGCTAGCTCTGGAGTATTTGCATAAATAACCACCATGCCAACATGTCCCCATGTGACTTGCCTTCCCAACGAGGGCATGTCATTGCCAACCAAGCAATGAAGAAGAGTTGTGAATGGCCTTGTAATTTAACTAATTAAGCTAAGATAACCCTACTTTGGGTAATCTTACTCTTACCTTAATATAGGAATTAGGAAGGCTTCAATTCAATGATGATGATCATTGATCGCAATTACCTTCCTATTTTTGTTCTGATTTTGATAGGAAAACATTTAGATTTTCCTTCATGTTGATTAGTCAACCCTAAAGTTGAAGCCTATGAGTTTTAAGTTGAACTCTATGAGTTTGGCATGTGTTATATTAGCCATATGTTAAATCATCACTTATTTCAAAAACTTAAACTAATGGGAAAAAATAAACCTAAGCCTCTTGGTCCAAGAAGTGGCGTGAAGCGTCACTCATCTTTTTCAAATATATAAAAAAATAAATAAATAAATTGCATACAAAAAGTTAAGGGTAAATGTATGATAAATCCTTGAATAAACGCGTGATGTGAATTCGCTCCCTCACATTTTAATTTTGAAAATTAGATGCTTGGGTTTTCGATTATTTGCAATAAATCATTCCGTGAGTTTGTCATCCAAGTTTACTATAAACTGTTAATGCCAAGTCAACATTTTTTTTTAAACAAAAAAATATATATATATATTTTTGTGATTTTATTCAAAGTTAAAATAAAAAAAAATACGTTTTAAAAATAAAACCTAAAAAAATAAAAATAAAACCCACTGCTTCATCTTCTTCTCTAATGGCGTTAGGAAATAGAGATATTGTTTATAGAAAAATCCTAAAAAAGCATTTAAAAAAAAAAAGAAAGAAAAAGAAAAGCCTCATTATAGATCAAAAAATTTAAAAAATAAAAATAAATCAAAAATTAACTTTACTTTTTAAATTACTTAATCCAATTTCAAATAGCGAGGGAAAGTGTATATTTCTTAACGCACTTCCAAACAGAAGATAAGCCATCCCTACATTTCTCGAGCACCATAAATCTTGCCGCTTCTTCATTCATGAGACCAAATTGCAAATTAGATTAAACTTTGGGGGGTAAAGTCGAAAAACTGTAAGCCCAAACAAGAAACTCAAAACAAAAATACAATACAAAAAATACATATATATATATAAAAAAAGCTCAAAATAAAAAAAAATGAGCTAAAAAAATAATAATAATAATAATACAAGATCCTCTAAATCTTTGTAGAAAGACTAAAAAAAGAAGCTGATCCTCTCCATTTCAAATGAAATGGAAAGAAGCCAGTTAGGCAAAAAATGAGATGCAAAATTGTCTCAAAATTAATATTGAAACAATTTTGCCCCTCCTTTAACACCAACCGGTTCCACTCAATTTCATTTGAAATGGAAATGATCATTTTCTATAAATTAGAGTAGTTCGAGAAACTCTATTGGCATGTTTGGATGGAAGTTAAAAAATAATTTTATTTACTACAATCTCAGGATTTAACACAACCTGAATTCAACCCATTTTTCCACCCCAAATCACCCCAAAATTAAAAAATAAAAAATAACTCAAGCTCAACTTTAATTTCCTCTGTCCAAGGGGTTGGAATTTTGCATTTCCTTTTCAAAAAGTACAAGTTTGTCGGCACATAGAGAGAGATATGATGGTGACCAGAATTTTATTTATTTATTTTTCTTTTTAAAATTGACGCGTGATCAGATAATTATTTATATGACCCTATTCAAAAAAGTAATTAATTAATTATATTATTCATATTAAATAATAATTTTTTCAATCATTATTCTACACCAATTTTCATAATTTCAATAAATTTTATGGATCATCCAAACATCTTTTTTTCCTTCAGAATTTATACGCTAAATAATAGTTGAATTCTGATTTCAAACACTCAAATGTACCATACACCTCTCAAATTAAATAACCGCTAAAGTTGAGACAATTAATTCTTTCTTATTTTATTCATCAAACCAATGAGTTTATATGTAGGATTACAAAGAAATGTGATAAAGATAAATTACTATCAAATTTGTATCCTATTGCTAACACTTAACAACTACTAGGAAAAATAATGATAAATTGTATCACAAACACTTACTAATAAAGATAAAGATAAAAGATAACAAAATATAAATTAAATACTAAGGAGATAATTCTCTTATTCACCTAATGCCCCATCTCTTAGAAATATGATACGTTTACAACTTCTAGACAACTCCAACAATTTTTTTTATTCTTTTTAAAAAAATTAACCATTAAATATATAGAACTCACATATAGGAAAAGAAATTTAATGGCTACTTTCCAAAAATAAAATAAAATAGAGTTATTATAGTTGTAAAAAAAGTTGTAAACACACACACATATATATATATATATATATATATATATATATATTAAGCCACGTAACAGAAAAGTAAGTGTGCTAGTGTTGTTTCTTATGTCAAATATTAATTATTTATTTCAAAAGGTTAAGCCGGGAGGAAATGCTTGATTTAATTATTTAATTAATATTTTAACACTCTCTTTCGCCTTATCGCGTATAGGTTCAAACTCCAATATATAGAATATTTAATTGAAATGCGAGATGAATTACAAATTTTGTTACAAAATTCTAAAAGTTGTGATCTTTTTGTCAATAGGATCATACCATATATTGTAACTCCCGCTGATTTGCTAGGCCTATATATATATATATAGTGGACAAGAGCTTGTTACGTAGCTAATTAACGTTAGCTTGTGCTTAGAAGCTTCTTTTAATTAACAACTTTGTGATGCTTTTGGAGAATCACACATCGTTTAGACCACGTTGTATCTTCTAAAAGACAACGTACGTTTTGCGTAGATGAGTGAAACGTTACGTTGAGACCATTTTGGTTTGGTTAAATTGGTTTGATGTGAGAGCCCCAAATACAAAATCAACATGCAGAACCATAAGAGTAATCAAACTGAAAGTATTATATATTTTATGGGTCCAAATCAGAAAATTTTATCAGGCACGGTGATGAGGAAATTAATGCAGATTAGTATGCAAATTCCTAGCGTCTATAAAGATCTTAGGAGCAGCTGTGGAGTAATTAAGTACTTCAATTAATCAAATATTAGCTGAAAGCAGTAATTAATATAAGTTCCATGGGGTTCGTTAGCCAGTGCTTTTGTTTGGTTGTGATGGTCACATTGGGAGCTTTGGCTTCTCAATTAGCCGCAGCTCGCAGCCTCCAAGATGCATCAATGCGTGAGAGGCATGAGGAGTGGATGGCAAGCCATGGACGTGTGTATAAGGACGTTAACGAGAAGCTGAAACGCTACAAGATATTCGAGGAAAATGTGGCGCTTATTGAATCTTCTAACAGAGATCCAAACAAACCTTACAAGCTGAGTGTTAACCAATTTGCAGATCTCACAAATGAAGAGTTCAAAGCCTCACGGAATAGATTCAAGGGCCATATTTGTTCCACAAAGTCTTCTTCTTTCAAATATGGAAATGTCTCCGCAGTGCCGTCCACCATGGACTGGAGAGTGAAAGGAGCCGTGACACCTGTCAAGGACCAAGGACAATGCGGTAAGTATATATATATATCAATATTTCTTTTTAATTAATTAGCAAACACTAGCTACTAGCTGTTAGCATAAACAAACTTATTATGCTAAACAAATATATATGCAGCAGGAAATAAAAGAAAGGATTTAGGGTTAATTTCAACCATTTTTGTTTGAGCGTTTCTAATTACTTCTGAAAAACAAAATAATAAGAGGTATCTTCTGACATATGCCTACTGAATGACATACTGATGGAGTACACATGCTTTTTATTTATAGGATAGGTCAGGGATCCTCAAAATTGGTATACACCGTAATTGTTCCTCTCATCAAGAAATAATTAATTAATTAAATTGATTTGACATAAAACAATTTGAAAAGGGGTAGAGGATCCCTTACCTCACAACTAAGGCAAATTCCTTGACAGCTAGCTAGTCACCTGAGTATAGGTTCCAACCAATTAATACTACATACTCATCACTAGAAAATACCCAGACACTATTACAGTTCGTCTTGCTAGCCTATTGAGAATGGATTCCCGAGGTATGTTCGACGACATTAAACGTATAATAATTAAACTATTAAATAGGAAATAACATATTTTCATTATTAGAAATAGGATTCAATAAAGATAAATATCAAAAGAAATATTTTTCTGTTGGAGTCGTATAATTTAATGAAGTTTCATGTTGTTAATAAAATAAGAAAAGAGGTTGCATGCGCTGTGAAGACCGACCTCATTATATATACATATAAATTACCAAAATATCATAGATTGTTAAAGTAACTCCATAAAATATATAATAGGACTAATCAACACCAGTCCATTTACTCTTGTATACACGTGTCAACTTATATTAAAATATAGCATTAACACATGCTAACAACAATAATTTTGATAAACTTAGGTATCAAAAATTATAATATACTCAAAATAAGTTATTAGAGGCACACTGTGGCCATCGCGGCCAGAAAAGAAAAGCAAGAAAATTTATTAAGGGCAGCCCCTCGTCTACGTACGGGTAGTAGAGGGAAGAAGATAAGATACATACCTGTAAAGAGAAGAAAAAGAGAACAATACAAATAAAAAAAAAAAAGATGACCACACAAAAGCAAGTCAATAACAAGGCTAAGAAAATAAAAAATTTAAGTGAGGTCTGCAGATCAGATGAAGGAGAAAGGAAAGGACAAACAATAAATAATCAAGGACAAGGGACCTACTACGGTTAGACATAAAAAGGAGAAGGAAAAGAATGGGCCATGATGCTACTATTAATAGAGAAACAACAAAAGGAGAGAAAAAGAAAAGAAAACAACCATGTCTGTCACGACTAGTGCAAAGAAATAAAGAAACAAAAACACAAGGGACAAAATATATATGCTACGGCTAAACCAAGAAGAGAGGACGAAAAAGAAAAGACAAGGATCAAGAAGATCACCTTTATGCAGTAATCCACGAGAGGTGGAAGTGGAGAAAATCATAAAATTTGTGAGAGAGAAAGAGAGAGACGGTTGAGAGGAAAGTATTTCTGAGGTGACGAGGGAATGACGGCCAAAAGGTGTATTTATAGGAGTAGGTTTCACTCTTTGGCTGCAAGGTTTTATGTATTAAAAACAGGAATTTTAATAATAATAAAAATTAGATATCTCGTATTTTAAAAAAAATAAAATCTGGTCATCCTCTTTTTATAAGTAAGACTAGATTGGGTTTTCTTCTTCTTTTGTTTTTTTTTTTTTTAAGATAAACATAAAATATAAAAGTGGAATTTAAATTTATATAAATTTATTACATTTAAAGGCAAGTATTTAATAAAATATAGAAGCGGTTATTTGATAAAACATAAAATTATATATATAAAATCAGGTGTTTATTATTTTTGTCCAGTCATCCATTCTCATAGGTGATAAAAGACTTTTTTACCCTCGAAAGGGGGTTGGGGTTATTAATTACAACTAACTTCTAAGAGGCAAGCAAGCAAAATAAGGAAGCATTCTACTTTTGTTAATTAATTAAGGAAAAATTACACCATTGGTCCCTATGGTTAGCCTAATTTATAAATCGCTCTCTCTAGTATCAAAATTAATTTAGAAATTCTTGTGGTTGGCTTCATTTACAAATCGCTCTTTGGAGTCAAATTCCGTAAAAAAATTTAACAGATTTCATTATGCGCCACATCAGCGTATATAAGATGGTGATACATATCGATAATAATAAAAAATAAATAAATCTATTAAAAGTCATTATCTAAAATAGAAAGACTAAAAATCCATTGTAAATGCTGTAAGTGTCTAGGCTCACACTACAAATAAAAGGACAATTATAGACGGTTTTTTTCTAGACGGTTTCTAAAACCGTCTAGAATTAAAATTTTATAGACGGTTTTTAAACAACCGTCTCTAAATAAATAAATATGGACGGTTTGAGTAAACCGTCCATAAATTTACAGACAGTTTGAAAATAACCGTCTGTAAATTTACATTTCCAGACGGTTTTGATCAAACTGTCGATAAATTTATAGACGGTTTGGAGAAAACCGTCTGGAATTATTGATATTAAAAAAAAATAGTGACAAATATCGCTTGGATTGAAAAAAATTAATTAATTATGGACGGTTTGAAAAAAACCGTCCAAAAATATAAATTTTCCGACGGTTTTTTCCAAACCGTCTCTAAATTTAAAGATGGTTTGTTTCAAACCGTCTGAAAATTCATTAGTTTTCAAATGGCACGGATAGGCACCTAACTTTTCAGCTGTAGATCGACATACTATCAACGGCTTAAACGCGTCTAAAGAAAATGACGCGGATTGAGAAGCATGTCAAAATGACGCATATTCCCCAAGCAAAGAAAGCCTACAGCACTACAGCCCCTCTGATCGAACCCCACGTTGCAAATGTGAACCCCAGCCCTCATGAACCCCAGCCGGCCAAATGACAACCTTGAGGGTGAAGCAAAATGCTATTCTCCGACACTTCAATCTAAAGGGCGGGGTCTTTCCTTTTTGGGTTCGTTGATTCACACGGGCGACGAGATCTCGACGGAACGGTGGGATCGGGACAACGGGAGAGAGTGCCGGAGATGGGGTGCCGGATCTGGCGAGGCCGTCTGGGTTTCCAGCCAGATCTGGCGAAGTCGTCTGGGTTTCCGGCCGAAACCCACACTCGGTATCTCTCTCTGGCCGCATACAGAGAGAGATCCGGCCGGAATACGTGGTATTCCGGCCAATTCTCTCTTCCTTTATCTTTCTTTGTCGCCAGCCGGTGTTCGTGGGTGACGGATCTTTCTTCCTCTCTCTCTCTCTTTCTCCGTGGCCGTCCGGATCTCTCTTCCTCTTTCCTTCTCTGTCGTCGGCCGACGTATGAACCGATCCAATATCAAAAAACTAATTCAGAATTTCAGATCATATTAATTAGTTTTAATATCAAAAAACTAATTAATATAAAAAATAATCGAAATAGAAAGAAAAAAAGAAAAAGAAAAAAAAAAAGAGTAAGTCTGGACGGTTTTGGGCCAAACCGTCCAGAATTGTTTCTAGACAGTTTGGGTCAAACCGTCTGGAATTCCGGACGGTTTTGCCCAAACCGTCTAGAAATTTATTTAGCGACTCTATATACTGGACTGTTTAAAACCGTCCAGAAAAAACCGTCTGGAATTGATTCCAGACGGTTTTTTTTTTGAATTTTTGGACGGTTTAAAACCGTCTAGAATTTGCTTTTTTTTTTTTGTAGTGTCACCAAGTTGAAGAACAAGTTTGAAGTGGGTGGATCAACTCATAATTTTTCAAGGTTCTTAGAAAAATAAAAGACCTTAGCTATTAAATTGTTAAAGTTCATCCAATCCAATTACTTTTCGTAGCTTCATCAACCATAAGTTACTACCAAAAAAAAAAAAAAAAAAAAAAAAAAAAAAAAAAAACTGATTTTTAATGACCTACATTTAGTAACGTTTTTGGTGGTTTGACACGTCACAAACTACTAGTGGCATGTAATTAGTGGCGTTTTTGACAAGCCACTAATTAGTTCGTTACTAATTCTCATTTAGTGGCATGTCAGGAATTGTCACGCCACTAATTTAATGGCGTGTCAATTTTTAACACCTCACTAAATTCCAATATTAAAATAATAATAATAATAAAATTAAATTTTAGTGTTGTGTTTTTTTAGTGTCAACACGTCACTAAAATTGTATATTCAAAAAAAAAAAAAAAGCCGGATCAAAGATGGTGGGCTCCTATTTTTGGGATTACCAACACTTATTTGCATATTACCGACACCTAAAAGGCTTGTCTTCACTGCCACCAATCAAGCACCATCGTGAGATATACATAGGGATGTAAATAAGCCAGTCCGTTCGACAGCCCGCTCGATACCCGCTCGGTTTAGCCCGATCCGAACTCGAGCTCGATACTGTAGAAACTCGATCGTTACTGTTGAAACCCGCTCGATTAGTAAGTGATACATACCCGACTCGCTCGACAAAACTCGATAGGGGCTCGCGAGCTCAACTCGTTTAAAGCTCGACCGGATCGCTCGTCCGACTCGTTAGTTCGACTCGTTAGCTCGTTCATATCTTACATATATATTAGTAAATAGTAAACATAGTATAATATATATAGTATTACTTATTAATTATAATACTTTAATAACAATATTTAGTATGTTAAATTAACATATTAAGTTATTAATAGTTATTATATAACAATATAACAATATTAAATAGTTAGCATATATATATAAACACATATATCACATCACACATGGTTAACAATAGTTATATATTATACGTATATTATAGTTACTTAGGTATATAGAATATATTAGACTTACTATTTGTTCACATTATACATATACCATTGTTTATACTCTGTAGTTATATTTAATAACATATTATTAATTTGTTACTTATAAACTATAGTTATGTAATATATTTTATAATATGCCTTATATACTTACATATTATATATTTATGTTATTAATAAATGCATAGAGGTTGTTCATAAACTTGGGCTTGAATTCTGCTTTGATCACTCATTGAAAAATTTAATAGTTTACATCGAGCTCTAGTTGAGCCGAGCTTATCCAGTAACCCGGCTTGGCTCGAATGTCATTTTCAATGAACTCGAGCTTGAGCTCGAGCTCGCCCGAGTTTTAAACGAGCCGAGCTTGAACATGTAATTTATTGCTCGGCTCGAATTCGAGCTCGACTATTTAGGCTCGACTCATAAACGAGCCAGTCTTAAAATCTTCAAAATCGACTCGACTCGGCTCGATTACATCCCTAGATATACAATCAAACAAAGAAATCAAATTTCAGCTTTATTCATCAAAAGACCATAAATTCACCAATACCCACTTCGCTCGAAAATTGAAAGCCACCGAAAGATGCAATAGCAGCAGGACAGTTCGAAGCAGATAAAATTTATTAAAAATAAAAAACAGGTATTCTTACATGCTATCTGAAGAAAGAAATTGTGGAGAGAAATTCAGTATATTTTTATGTGTCTAAACTGTACAATAGAGGGCCTATTTATATGCGAAGGAGGCCAAACAATAATGGAAAGATAATAAATACAAAAAATTAAATCAGAATAAGCATAAAATTAGAGTATTCTAACATCCCCCTCAAACTCAAAATAATGAAGTCAACTTGAGTTTGGAAACAAAATCACGTAGTCGACCAGGGGATGAAACTTCGTGAAAATATAGGCAAGTTGATCGTTAGAGGAGACAGATTGGAGATGTAGGGTGCCTTGCTGAAAGTGGTGCCAAATGAAGTGACAATCAATTTCAATATGCTTGGTGCGCTTATGGAAGACATCATTATGAGCAATCTGGATAGCGCTTCGATTATCACAATAAAGAGGGGAACTAGTTGTCTGAGGAGCACCCATATCTGTCAAAAGCCATCGTAACCACAAAAGTTCAGATGTAGTATTGGCAAGGGCACGGTACTCAGCCTCAGTACTAGATCGGGCAACAACAGTCTGCTTATTACTACGCCAAGAAATGAGAGAGGTGCCGAGTAAGAAACAATAACCGGTGGTGGAGTAACGGTTGATAGGATTACCGACCCAATCAGCATCAGAATAAGAGTGGAGCTCAAGAGATGAGCACGAAGAAAAGTGAAGGCCATGAAACAAAGTCCCCTTGACATAGCGTAAGATATGAAGAACTGCAGCATAGTGAGTAGAGCGAGGTGCACTCATAAACTAGTTAACTAAGTGAACCGCATAGGAAATGTCTGGGCGGCCAGCAGTGAGATAAATGAGACTACCGCCTAGTTGTCTATACAGAGTAGCATCTAGAAGAGATTCACCATCAGTAACAAGAAGCCGAATATTAGGTTCAAGTGGAGAAGTGCATGTTTTGCTGTCAATCAAGCCTGCTTTATAAAGCAAGTTAGACGCATATTTAGCCTGAGAGAGATAATATCCATCTAAACCTGAAGTAACCACAAGACCAAGAAAGTATAAGCATAAAACCACCACTTGTCCTAAAATCCTAAGCTGATAGGAAGAAGTAAATTTAATCACTTAATTAATACTTTAACACTTCCCATCACGTGTGGACTCAGACTTCATTTTAATAGGTATGACCCACTATATGAAATATTTAATTAAAATGGGAGGTAAATGACGGAGTCAAAGTTAGAACTCAGGACCTTTGGTTCGGATACCATGAAGAAAGAAATTGTGGAGAGAAATTATGTATATTTCTATGTGTCTAAATTGTACAATAGAGGGCATATTTATATTCGAAGGAGGCCAAACAATAATGGAAAGACAATAAATACAAAGAATCAAATCAGAGTAAGCATAAAATCAGAGTATTCTAACACTATCAACCAAAATATGCAATGAATCCAAACAGATTAAACAGAGATAAACTAGAAAAGGCACAATTCTGCTGGAAGAATCATAGATCAAGCATTTTAACAAAGAAGAGAAGAAGAAAAGAAGAGAAAAAAAAACTCTAAAGCCATGCGTACATGCACCTGAAAACAAAAACGCTGCTTCCTTCTCTTAACCTCTAGGTACCTAACAATATAAAAAACAAAATGGCAAAGGGATTAGAAGAGAAGAAGAGAAGAAGAAAAGGGGCGGGGGAGGAGGAAAAAATGGGGGGAAAAGGAAAGTAAATAGGGAAAAAAAAAAAAGAAGAAAGAAAGAAATGGGATGCAGCTGGTGTGTGTATTCTTGAGGAGATTTAGTGATGTGTCACATTTGACAGTCACTAAATTAGTGACGTGTCTCATTAACACGCCACAATTTAGTGGTGCGTCATATTGACACGCCGCAATTTAGAGGTGTGTCAAATTTGACACCTCACTAATTTAGTGACGTATCAAATTTGAAACGTCACTAAAAATTTAAATTTCAGATATTAGTTTAAAAAAAAAATTATATCAACTTAATATTTAGTAACATGTCAAATTTGACACCTCACTAACTTAGTGACGTGTCAAATTAGAAACGTCACTAAAAATTTAAATTACAAATATCTTTTTTCAAAAAAATTATTTCAACTTAACATTTAGTGAGGTGTCAAATTTGACACGTCACTTTTTAGTAACATGTCAATCTTGGCAGGCCACTAAATTATGGCATGTCAGATTGACACGCCACTAAATTTGTGACGTGTCAAAATGACACCACTAAATTGTGGCGTGTCAATAAGACACGTCACAAATTTAGTGAAGTGTTACTTTTTAACCTGTCACAAATTAGTGATGTGTCAAAAAATACATTACTGTTGACGCGTCACTAATTGCTAAGTTCTTTGTAGTGAGTAAGGTTCTAGATCCTTTTTCTCAGCGCTGACATGAGAGGTTTGAGGAATATATATATATATATATATATATATATATATATATATATATATATATATATATATATATATATATATATATATATATATATATATCTTATTGTTTTAAGGCCAATCAAGCGCATATTTCATTTGCATTCGCTATCAACCAGTACTCCCCCCCATCTCTCATGCATGCTAGCGAACTAACTAGCAAGAATGCAGCATACGTGAACTATTCAAATGTTGTTCAAATTCTACGTGTTAAAGCCTAAAAACTCTCTCTTTCTCCTTATAGTACTCTGAGAGTGGAAAATGGGCAAAGGCAAATTAAGCCAATCATGTCTTTGAAGATGAAGGTGGTGGTGGAGAACTTGACAGGAACTCTCTTCTACATCCAGGTGGGAAATGACGCCACGCTCGCTGATCTAAAGAGGGAAATCGAGGCCCAGCAGAAGCTCCCTTGTGACCGTCTGATCCTCATCCTTGACAAGGATCGTCTTAGCCCTCTTATGACTGATGGTGGAGATGGGGTTTCACTGATGGATTGTGGGGTCCAAGATGGGTCCCATATTTACCTCTTTTTCAATCCCCTTGATGATGGGTCCTCCCATCATTTCGTCTTCACTCCGCCTGATTCTCTCTCCAGGTAGACCCACTTCCCTTGCCAAACAAAAATGGAAGAAGGAAATGGAAATTGCCTAATTTGTTTGCTTCTTCTCCTTTTTTTTTTTTAAATAATAAAAAAAAAATCTTGATTATATGGATAACAATGGCTTGTCAGTACGAAGAGAGTGGAGTGTAACAGAACCATTAGTTACAGGAACATATAAACTAAAAAGACTAGTTAAAATGACCAGTTTCTTTCTTTATTTTTATTTTTTTCCCCTAACATAGAATACTAGGATTAGATTGGGATTCGCTGCTATTTGTTGACCGAATTGCAGCCTGTATGAGCATCAAATGAGAAAGACCCTCGATAGGGTCAACCTACCTAGGCAACTAAAGGTGCGAGGCTCACTTGCTTGAACAGATAGACCTATGAAAGGCTTCTCTTAATTGCAGAGAATTCCGGTTCACTGTGATTCAGTTTGTGTTACTAATTATCTCTCTTTCAATCTCCTACTTAATTGTAATTTAATAAAAATATAATACAAGACCTATTTTCATCTTTAATTCTTGATTATTGATACTCCTTAATTAGTCTTTATCCTGGTTAACATCTCAAATATTTCCACTTTGACTAATAGTCCCTTTAAACACATAGAGAGGGTCCCCATTTTCAACACCATGCCCTCGAAGGCTGCAATTGTCACGCATGATCCTCTGCTTGTGTATGAACAAATAATCATCAATGGGAAGTATTTTTCTGCTCAATAACAACTGCCTCAAGTCATTGACAGTGCATGAGTCCTTCATTTCCAAAGGAATGCTAGCTGCATTAAGCAAGCTAGAAGAAGTTTGCACCACTAGATTCAGCCAACTTGATGAAGGCTCATCCCTTAGACGATTTGTTGTCTGAGGAACACGATTATTTCAAAAAATTCGTGTATTCCGTACTCGGTTAGATGGCGAAAGTCTTCTTCTAACTCTATCCCAGAACAGAAAAGTAACATTCTTTTGATGGGTGTGCCATCAACTATATGAATTTTCTCTTTTAGGCTTCGCACAGTTTCTGCTGTGTCTACCTCCATGTTAAACTGCCTGCCAGAAAATTTCACAGTAATTTGGATTCTTCTATAATGGTTTAATGGAGGTAACATAAGCATGGATTTGATAGTGAGGTCAATTTTTGTACCTTCAGTGACAATTGGATAGTCTTCCATGTCAAGTCCATCCACCAACTCCCATCCAGACACTGAGAGAGTTTGTGAAGCCACAGGGATACCAAAGAGTTGTTCTATCTTTCTTTTGATATCAAGAACTGGCTCTTGGAGACCCACTTCTATGACAAATTTGCCAGTTCCTGTAACAATGAATACCTTCATTGTGTCACTGAGATGAAGCCTACTTAATTACTATGTCTGTGGGAATCACAAAGAAAAGAAGAACTAAGACTAGACTACTGTTTTAGGGAAAGTTAGCTCTATATGAAGGGATTTTTAACTTTTAGAGTCATATCAAAAGAATGAGTGTTTCCCATGATTTGTATGTTAAATTCATTCTGATAGCATTATTGTTTGCCATCACCCTGATTTCATGCAGAATCCACTTGCAAAATTAGCAACAAAACTTCTCTCTCTCTCTCTCTCTCTCTCACACACACACACACATACGTGCTTACACCAGTCACTCACATGTGCGACAAGAATTCAGGACATTTGCCCTGATTCCATGTTAAGTCATCAATTATCGCAGCTTAAGCTGATAAGAAACGATAAATTTAATTATTTAATTACTATTTTAACAAAACGGGACTGCAATTTTAGTCCATACAACCAGATACCAAAGCCCAAGTGGGAGGCAAATTTTTTAAAGATACTATGGCAGCAGCTGTCTTACTAAGCTTTGAAGATAAATTTTGAGCTTTTTATGGGAATTTCAGGATTGAAAAACAGATGCTTATCAGGTTTGATTTCAGTTTCTAGGCAATTATATGGCCTACAATCATTAATGATGGGATGCTTGACATTGCTTCAGCGTTTGGAGTGTCCAAAACAATCACAAACATGTCCCCATGATAACCTGTCATTGCCAACCAAGCAATGAAGTAGGGTTGGGAAGGTGGGAAAGATCCCCTTGTTTCGATTAGCTTCCTCTTCCCCTGTTTTTGTATTTTCTAAAAAAAAGAAAAAAAAAAAAAAAGTGGGGTTGGGATTGAGGATCCGTAGATGCTAGCTCTGGAGCGTGTGCATAAACAACCACCATGCCAACATGTCCCCATGTGACTTGCCTTCCCAACGAGGACATGTCATTGCCAACCAAGCAATGATGAAGGGTTGTGAATGGCCTTGTAATTTAACTATCTAAGCTAAGATTACCCTACTTTGGGTAATCTTCCTCTTTCCTTAATATATGAAGGCTTCAATTCAATGATGATGATAATGATGATGATGATGATGATCATTAATATTTTTATTACATTAATTTTTTAAGATATTTATAATATATATATAGGGTAAATGTCTAATAAATTTCTGAGTCAACGTGCGATTTGAAATCAGTCCATCACATTTTTAAAATAAATTTTTGCACATTAAGTTTGTCACGGATTTGAAATTAGTCCTTCCGTGATTTTTCTGTCAATTTTCCGAATTTCCGTTAGTGCCACGTCAGCCTTTTCGCCAAATTATCTTAAAATATATTTTTTTTTCTCCATGGCTCATCCCTTAGACGATTTGTTGTCTTGAGGAACATGATTATTTCAGAAAATTCGCACATTCTGTACTCGGTTAGATGGCGAAAGTCTTCTTCTAACTCTATCCCAAAACAGAAAAGTGACATTCTTTTGATGGGTGTACCATCCACTATATGAATTTTCTCTTTTAGGCTACGCACAGTTTCTGCTGTGTCTACCTCCATGTTAAACTGCTTGCCTGAAAATTTCACAGTAATTTGGATTCTTCTACAATAGTTTAATGGAGGTAACATAAGGATGGATTTGATAGTGAGGTCAATGTTTGTACCTTCAATGACAATTGGATAGTCTTCCATGTCAAGTCCATCCACCAACTCCCATCCAGACACTGAGAGAGTTTGTGAAGCCACAGGGATACCAAAGAGTTGTTCTATCTTTCTTTTGATATCAAGAGTTGGCTCTTGGAGACCCACTTCTATGACAAAAATTTGCGTGTTCCTGTAACAATGAATACCTTCATTGTGTCACTGAGATGAAGCCTACTTAATTACTATGTCTGTGGGAATCACAAAGAAAAGAAGAACTCAGACTAGACTGTTTTAGGGAAAGTTATCTCTATATGAAGGGATTTTTAACTTTTAGAGTCATGTCAGAAGAATGAGTGTTTCCCGTGATTTGTATGTTAAATTCATTCTGATAGCATTATTGTTTGCCATCACCCTGATTTCATGCATAATCCACTTGCAAAATTAGCAGCAAAACTTCTCTCTCTCCTCTCTCTCTCCTCCTCCTCTCCTCTCTCTCTCTCCTCTCTCTCCACACACACACACACACACACAAACACAAACACATAAACGTGCTTACACCAGGCACGCAGGGGCGAAACTAGGTTTTGTTGTGTGGGGGGACGGTACTATGATCTTAACAAAGAGAATGAGGCACAGACGATTGACATTTCAGCTTCATCAGCGTAATTCAAGTCCGGTTGGGGCATGGCCGCGTGGGGAGCTGGTTCAACCGTAAAGGCGGAGGATGTGCTCGCAAGTTAACCGTAGTGCAAGAGGTCCATGGTGAATCGTCGTTCATCGTTCTCTCTCTCACACCGTTTCTCGCTCGTTTGGTTCTTTGAGATGAAGACTTAGACAGATTTTGAGATGGGTTTAGATAGAAAGTTTAAGATTTGAAAAGTAAAAGAGGAAAATTGGAAAATAAATGTCATAGCCATTAATTCACTGCTTTGCCCCTTCTTGGTTGGTGTGAAAAAAAAAAGGTGTGAAATCCCAAATCAAATCAAATTACAAGTCTCACCCTTTCACTTGTAATGAACTTACATTTCATTTTAACTATTTAACACTCTGCCTTGAAAAAAATCAAACCATGCCCATGTTTTCAGTTAAAATGAAAAAGGATAGGACGTCTTTTGTTTTTTTCTTTCCAAAAGCCTGTCTTTCAGTCTGTTCCAGTGTTCCTTATGAAGGGGGGACGAATACATAAATATTGCAAACCTTCCATGTCAAAATGCTATCTAAATAAAATTATTAAAAAAATTTGGGGGACATTCGTCCCCCCCACCCTCTACCTACGTCCACCCCTGCAGGCACGCATATGTGCGACAAGAATTTAGGACGTTTGCCCTGATTCCATGTTAAGTCGTCAATTGTCACAGCTTAAACTAGTAAGAAATTATAAATTTAAGTATTTAATTATTATTCTAACAAAACCGGACTGCAATTTTAGTCCATACAACCGGCTACCAAAGCCCAAGTGGGAGGCAACTTGTTTAAAGATACTATGACAGTTGTCTTATTAAGCTTTAAAGATAAATTTGGAGCTGTTTATGGGAATTTCAGGATTTAAAACAGATGCTTATCAGGTTTGATTTCAGTTTCTAGGCAATTATATGGCCCACAATCATTAATGGTGGTATGCTTGACATTGCTTCAGCCTTTGGCGTGTTGTAAATGAAGTATATTTCTCCAAAACAATCACAAACATGTCCCCATGATAACCTGTCATTGCCAACCAAGCAATGAAATAGGGTTGGGAAGGTTGGAAAGATCCCCTGTTTAGATTAGCTTCCTCTTCCCCTGTTTGCATTTGCTTAAAACAAAATTAAAAAATAAAAAATAAAAATAAAAATCAATAAATAAAAAGTAAGTGTTGGACCACAAAGGGTGCAAACCCAAGTGTAGGTTTTCGCAAGTAATAAATCACGGTAAGTCCGAGGTCGATCCACAAGGAATGATTAGACACGAGAGAATAATTCTTACTATTTTGCATAAAAGAAAAATAAAAAATAAAAAATAAGAATTTTTGCTTTTGGTTTCCCATCGAAAGTGGAGCAGAGGAATATAATTTAAATTAAAAAGTAAACTATAAAACTAAAATAAATAAATTTAATTTTGAAGATAATATTGGAAAAGACTAGGGTTTCAAGGATCCACCTAGTATTTTATTATATATTCATGAGACATAAAAAAAAAATATAAAATAGATTAAGCATGGGTTGATTGAGAATTTGATTTCAAAAACATGAAACAATAATTAAACATTCCATATATTTTCGAATCATATCAAATCAAACAAAGTAAGCATTTGATATAAATAAAAATCATAAGGAATCAAAATAAACTTGTCCCATTAAATTACTCTCAAATAAAAAATCATCCCCAAAATTTAATCATTCATCTATGAAGAACAAACAACATGGTCTCAAGAACACATAATGAAAATAAATTCCATAATCAAAGTACTAAACATAAATTAAAAACAAAGAAAATAAAATTCCAACTTGGCGTCTCTATGCTCTTCTGTGCTCCTTCGCTCCTCTCATCTTTTTCGGAAGAACAAAGTATGGTATTTAAAGAGCTTCCAATGTCTTTTTGGTACTTTCTTGATGGTCTAGCTAAGGAAAGAATCACATTTTGTATTAATTGCACAGCAGCCCAAGGATGGAAATAAATCAGATCTTGAATCCATGTGTCTTGGTAAAAATTATGGAAAGAAATCATGACATGTCAATCTGATTTGTGCTCCACACGTCCATCACCAGGAGTATATGGAAAGAAAATCAACTTGTGCATGAAAGGCATTTGCTTTGGAAAGAAAATCTGCATGATATGGTCCCCTACACATACACATCCTTTGAAATTCTAATCCAAGTAGGAAAAAGACTCCATATCCGAACAGATTTGTGCTCTTTTATTTCGGGAAAATTTGGGTATAGTAAAAGTCAGAAATAGGAAAAACATATTTCTGACTTATTTGTTTCATTTTTCATTAGCTTACCAACGCCACTAAATTCAACGCAATCCGATTCCTGAGCAGAAAGTTATGATGAAAATAAAGTGACGTGCTCAATCTGGATTCTTTCCATAAATAAAGGATTTTGCTACTTCAATAAAATCTTGGAATTTCAAGGATTTTCTTCCAAAAGCTTTTTGCCAATAACATGTAGAGCTGCTGCCCATTATGGAGGGAGATATGTGCTTGATTTGGTCTCCACAAGTCTAGAGATAAAATTGATTTGGACCTTCCTTGCATCTTTATGTCAATTCCACAAAAATAACGACATTATTTCTCAAAGACCTTCAAAACACTAAAATACCAAAACTAACAAAAAGTATTAGAATATAACAAAACTAAGGGTTTAACAAATATAAATTACAGGGCCCAATTATACAATATTTTACACTCATCAGTAGGATGGGGAATGAGGACCCTTAGATGTTAGCTAGCTCTGGAGTATTTGAATAAACAACCACCATGCCAACATGTCCCCATGTGACTTGCCTTCCCAACGAGGGCATGTCATTGCCAACCAAGCAATGAAGAAGGGTTATGAATGGCCTTGTAATTTAACTAATTAAGCTAAGATAACCCTACTTTGGGTAATTAGGAAGGCTTCAATTCAATGATGATGATCATTGATCGCAATTGACCTTCCTATTTTTGTTCTGATTTTGATAGGAAAACATTTTTATTTTCCTTCATGCTGATTAGTCAACCCTAAAGTTGAAGCCTATGAGTTTGGATCGTGTTATATTAGCCATATATTTACTTTTGTAACATCATATCTATCCAACATGGAACTCAATATTTTTATAATACATGGAAATTTTAATTGAAATGAGGTGAATGATGAAGATAATGTTTGAACTAAGGATCTTCGTTCTGATACCATGTTAAATCATCACTTATCTCAAAAACTTAAACTAATAAGAAAAAATAAACCTAAGCCTCTTGGTCCAAGAAGTGGCGTGAAGCGTCACTCATCTTTTTCAAATATACAAAAAAATAAAAAAATAAATTGCGTACAAAAAGTTAAGGGTAAATGTATGATAAATCCTTGAATAAACGCGTGATTTGAATTCGCTCTCTCACATTTTAATTTTGAAAATTAGATGCTTGAGTTTTCGATTATTTGCAATAAATCATTCCGTGAGTTTGACATCTGAGTTTACTATAAACTGTTAATGCCAAGTCAACATTTTTTTTAAAAATATATATATGTATTTGTGATTTTATTCAAAGTTAAAATCTAAAAAATAAGTTTTGAAAATAAAACCTAAAAAAATAAAAATAAAACCCACTGCTTCATTTTCTTCTCTAATGGCGTTAGGAAATAGAGATTTTGTTTATAGAAAAATCCTAAAAAAGCATTTAAAAAAGAAAAGCCTCATTATAGATCAAAAAAGTTAAAAAATAAAAATAAATAAAAAATTAACTTCACTTTTTAAATTACTTAATGCAATTTCAAATAGCGAGAGAAAGTGTACATTTCTTAATGCACTTCCAAACAAAAGATAAGCCATCACTACATTTCTCGAGCATCCTAAAAGAGCATTTTAGAAAAAGCATTGTTATGAATCTAAAAAGTTCAAACAAAAAAACAAAAAATATACTTTGAATTTTATTTTTTAAATTTCTTAATACAATTTCAAATAACAAGAAAAAGTTAACATTTCATAATGCACTTCCAAACAAAAGATAAGGCATCACTACATTTCAAGGCATGAACATGCAGGTAGTTAAGGCTATTGGTAGTCAATGATAACCAAATTAACAAGATCCAAATATTGTAGATAATGACTAGTATCAGTGCTACAAATACCATTCCTACAAAATGATGTATGAATCTTTGTCAAGATATTGAACGAATATCTTGGTCTTAACATGTAGGGATGACTATATTGAGAGAGTGATAGATCTTGAAATCAGCATTTTGTAAAGAATCATACACAAGTTGTCAAATTTATAACTTCATGCTAAATGGTTTGAAAACATTGTTCTTAAGCATGGTATTTAAAGAGCTTGCAATGTCTTTTTGGTACTTTCTTGATGGTCTAGCTAAGGAAAGAATCACATCTTGCATTAATTGCACAGCAACCCAAGGATGGAAATAAATCAAATCTTGAATCCATGTGTCTTGGTAAAAATTATGGAAAGAAATCATGACATGTCAATCTGATTTGTGCTCCATACGTCCATCACCAGGAGTATATGGAAAGAAAATCAACTTGGCCATGAAAGGCATTTGCTTTGGAAAGAAAATCTGCATGATATGGTCCCCTACTCATACACATCCTTTGAAATTCCAGTCCAAGTAAGAAAAAGACTCCATATCCGCACAGATTTGCGTTCTTTTATTGCGGGGCGATTTGGGCATAGTAAAAGTCCGAAATAGGAAAAACATATTTCTGACTTATTTGTTGCATTTTTCATTATCTTTCAAACGCCACCAAATTCAATGCAATCAGATACTTGAGACGAAATATATGATGAAAATAAAGTGACGTGCTCAATCTGGATTCTTTCCATAAATAAAGGATTTTGCCACTTCATTAAAATCTTGGAATTTGAAGGATTTTCTTCCAAAACCTTTTTGTCAATAACGTGTAGAGCTGCTGCCCATTCTGGAGGGAGATATGTGCTTGATTTGGTCTCCACAAGTCTAGAGATAAAATTGATTTGGACCTTCCTTGCATCTTTATGTCAATTCCACAAAAATGACTTGACATTATTTTTCAAAGACCTGCAAAACACTAAAAGTATTAGAATATACTAAAAGTATTAGAATATAACAAAACTAAGGGTTTAACAATATAAATTAAGGGGCTCAATTATACAATATTTTGCACTCATCAGTAGGGTGGGGAATGACGACCCTTAGATACTAGCTAGCTCCGGAGTATTTACATAAACAACCACCATGCCAACATGTCCCCATGTGACTTGCCTTCCCAACGAGGGCATGTCATTGCCAACCAAGCAATGAAGAAGGGTTGTGAATGGCCTTGTAATTTAACTAATTAAGCTAAGATGACCCTACTTTGGGTAATTAGGAAGGCTTCAATTCAATGATGATGATCATTGATCGCAATTGACCTTCCTATTTTTGTTCTGATTTTGATAGGAAAACGTTTTGATTTTCCTTCATGTTGATTAGTCAACCCTAAAGTTGAAGTCTATGAGTTTGGACCGTGTTATATTAGCCATATATTTACTTTTGTAACATCATATCTATCCAACATGGAACTCAATATTTTTATAATACCTGGAAATTTTAATTGAAATGAGGTGAATGATGAAGATAATGTTTGAACTCAGGATCTTCGTTCTGATACCATGTTAAATCACCACTTATCTCAAAAACTTAAACTAATAGGAAAAAATAAACCTAAGCCTCTTGGTTCAAGAAGTGGCGTGAAGCATCACTCATCTTTTTCAAATATACAAAAAAATAAATAAATAAATTGCGTACAAAAAGTTAAGGGTAAATGTATGATAAATCCTTGAATAAACGCGTGATTTGAATTCGCTCTCTCACATTTTAATTTTAAAAATTAGATGCTTGAGTTTTCGATTATTTGCAATAAATCATTCCGTGAGTTTGACATCTAAATTTACTATAAACTGTTAATGCCAAGTCAACATTTTTTATAATATATATATATTTGTGATTTTATTCAAAGTTAAAATCTAAAAAATAATTTTTAAAAATAAAACCTAAAAAAATAAAAATAAAACCCACTGCTTCATTTTCTTCTCTAATGGCGTTAGGAAATAGAGATTTTGTTTATAGAAAAATCCTAAAAAAGCATTTTAAAAAGAAAAGCCTCATTATAGATCAAAAAAGTTAAAAAATAAAAATAAATAAAAATTTAACTTTACTTTTTAAATTACTTAATGCAATTTCAAACAGCGAGGGAAAGTGTACATTTCTTAATGCACTTCCAAACAAAAGATAAGTTATCACTACATTTCTCGAGCATCCTAAAAGAGCATTTTAGAAAAAGCATTGTTATGAATCCAAAAAGTTCAAACAAAAAAACAAAAAATATACTTTGAATTTTATTTTTTAAATTTCTTAATGCAATTTCAAATAACGAGAAAAAGCTAACATTTCTTAATGCACTTCCAAACAAAAGATAAGGCATCACTACATTTCTCAGCATGAACATGCAGGTAGTTAAGGCTATTGGTAGTCAATGATAACCAAATTAACAAGATCCAAATATTGTAGATAATGACTAGTATCAGTGCTACAAATACCATTCCTACAAAATGATGTATGAATCTTTGTCAAGATATTGAACGAATATCTTGGTCTTAACATGTAGGGATGACTATATTGAGAGAGTGATAGATCTTGAAATCAGCATTTTGTAAAGAATCAACACAAGTTGTCAAATTTATAACTTCATGCTAAATGGTGTGAAAACATTGTTCTTAAGCATGGTATTTAAAGAGCTTGCAATGTCTTTTTGGTACTTTCTTGATGGTCTAGCTAAGGAAAGAATCACATCTTGCATTAATTGCACAGCAACCCAAGGATGGAAATAAATCAGATCTTGAATCCATGTGTCTTGGTAAAAATTATGGAAAGAAATCATGACATGTCAATCTGATTTGTGCTCCACACGTCCATCACCAGGAGTATATGGAAAGAAAATCAACTTGTGCATGAAAGGCATTTGCTTTGGAAAGAAAATCTGCATGATATGGTCCCCTACTCATACACATCCTTTGAAATTCCAATCCAAGTAGGAAAAAGACTCCATATCCGCACAGATTTGCGCTTTTTATTGCGGGGCAATTTGGGCATAGTAAAATTTCGAAATAGGAAAAACATAGTTCTGACTTATTTGTTGCATTTTTCATTATCTTTCCAACGCCACCAAATTCAATGCAATCAGATTCTTGAGACGAAAGTTCTGTTGAAAGTAAAGTGACGTGCTCAATCTGGATTCTTTCCATAAATAAAGGATTTTGCCACTTCATTAAAATCTTGGAATTTGAAGGATTTTCTTCCAAAACCTTTTTGCCAATAACGTGTAGAGCTGCTGCCCATTATGGAGGGAGATATGTGCTTGATTTGGTCTCCACAAGTCTAGAGATAAAATTGATTTGGACCTTCCTTGCATCTTTATGTCAATTCCACAAAAATGACTTGACATTATTTTTCAAAGACCTGCAAAACACTAAAAGTATTAGAATATACTAAAAGTATAACAAGACTAAGGGTTTAACAAATATAAATTAAGGGGCCCAATTATACAATATTTTGCAATCATCAGTAGGGTGGAGAATGAGGACCCTTAGATGCTAGCTAGCTCTGGAGTATTTGCATAAACAACCACCATGCCAACATGTCCCCATGTGACTTGCCTTCCCAACGAGGGCATGTCATTGCCAACCAAGCAATGAAGAAGGGTTGTGAATGGCCTTGTAATTTAACTAATTAAGCTAAGATAACCCTACTTTGGGTAATTAGGAAGGCTTCAATTCAATGATGATGATCATTGATCACAATTGACCTTCCTATTTTTGTTCTGATTTTGATAGGAAAACGTTTTGATTTTCCATCATGTTGATTAGTCAACCCTAAAGTTGAAGCCTATGAGTTTGGACCGTGTTATATTAGCCATATATTTACTTTTGTAACATCATATCTATCCAACATGGAACTCAATATTTTTATAATACCTGGAAATTTTAAATGAAATGAGGTGAATGATGAAGATAATGTTTGAACTCAGGATCTTCGTTCTGATACCATGTTAAATCACCACTTATCTCAAAAACTTAAACTAATAGGAAAAAATAAACCTAAGCCTCTTGGTCCAAGAAGTGGCGTGAAGCGTCACTCATCTTTTTCAAATATACAAAAAAATAAATAAATAAATTGCGTACAAAAAGTTAAGGGTAAATGTATGATAAATCCTTGAATAAACGCGTGATTTGAATTCGCTCTCTCAAGTTTTAATTTTGAAAATTAGATGCTTGAGTTTTCGATTATTTGCAATAAATCATTCCGTGAGTTTGACATCTAAGTTTTTTATAAACTGTTAATGCCAAGTCAACATTTTTTTAAAATATATATATATATATATTTGTGATTTTATTCAAAGTTAAAATCTAAAAAATAAATTTTGAAAATGAAACCTAAAAAAATAAAAATAAAACCCACTGCTTCATTTTCTTCACTAATGGCATTAGGAAATAGAGATTTTGTGTATAGAAAAATCCTAAAAAAGCATTTAAAAAAGAAAAGCCTCATTATAGACCAAAAAAGTTAAAAAATAAAAATAAATAAAAATTTAACTTTACTTTTTAAATTACTTAATGCAATTTCAAACAGCGAGGGAAAGTGTACATTTCTTATTGCACTTCCAAACAAAAGATAAGCCATCACTACATTTCTCGAGCATCCTAAAAGAGCATTTTAGAAAAAGCATTGTTATGAATCTAAAAAGTTCAAACAAAAAAACAAAAAATATACTTTGAATTTTATTTTTTAAATTTCTTAATGCAATTTCTAATAACGAGAAAAAGCTAACATTTCTTAATGCACTTCCAAACAAAAGATAAGCCATCACTACATTTCTCAGCATGAACATGCAGGTAGTTAAGGCTATTGGTAGTCAATGATAACCAAATTAACAAGATCCAAATATTGTAGATAATGACTAGTATCAGTGCTACAAATACCATTCCTACAAAATGATGTATGAATCTTTGTCAAGATATTGAACGAATATCTTGGTCTTAACATGTAGCGATGACTATATTGAGAGAGTGATAGATCTTGAAATCAGCATTTTGTAAAGAATCATACACAAGTTGTCAAATTTATAACTTCATGCTAAATGGTGTGAAAACATTGTTCTTAAGCATGGTATTTAAAGAGCTTGCAATGTCTTTTTGGTACTTTCTTGATGGTCTAGCTAAGGAAAGAATCACATCTTGCATTAATTGCACAGCAACCCAAGGATGGAAATAAATCAAATCTTGAATCCATGTGTCTTGGTAAAAATTATGGAAAGAAATCATGACATGTCAATCTGATTTGTGCTCCACACATCCATCACCAGGAGTATATGGAAAGAAAATCAACTTGTGCATGAAAGGCATTTGCTTTGGAAAGAAAATCTGCATGATATGGTCCCCAACTCATACACATCCTTTGAAATTCCAATCCAAGTCGGAAAAAGATTCCATATCCGCACAGATTTGCGCTATTTTATTGCGGGGCAATTTGGGCATAGTAAAATTTCGAAATAGGAAAAACATAGTTCTGACTTATTTGTTGCATTTTTCATTATCTTTCCAACGCCACCAAATTCAATGCAATCAGATTCTTGAGACGAAAGTTCTGTTGAAAGTAAAGTGACGTGCTCAATCTGGATTCTTTCCATAAATAAAGGATTTTGCCACTTCATTAAAATCTTGGAATTTGAAGGATTTTCTTCCAAAACCTTTTTGCCAATAACGTGTAGAGCTGCTGCCCATTATGGAGGGAGATATGTGCTTGATTTGGTCTCCACAAGTCTAGAGATAAAATTGATTTGGACCTTCCTTGCATCTTTATGTCAATTCCACAAAAATGACTTGACATTATTTTTCAAAGACCTGCAAAACACTAAAAGTATTAGAATTTACTAAAAGTATTAGAATATAACAAGACTAAGGGTTTAACAAATATAAATTAAGGGGCCCAATTATACAATATTTTGCACTCATCAGTAGGGTGGGGAATGAGGACCCTTAGATGCTAGCTAGCTCTGGAGTATTTGCATAAACAACCACCATGCCAACATGTCCCCATGTGACTTGCCTTCCCAACGAGGGCATGTCATTGCCAACCAAGCAATGAAGAAGGGTTGTGAATGGCCTTGTAATTTAACTAATTAAGCTAAGATAACCCTACTTTGGGTAATTAGGAAGGCTTCAATTCAATGATGATGATCATTGATCGCAATTGACCTTCCTATTTTTGTTCTGATTTTGTTAGGAAAACGTTTTGATTTTCCATCATGTTGATTAGTCAACCCTAAAGTTGAAGCCTATGAGTTTGGACCGTGTTATATTAGCCATATATTTACTTTTGTAACATCATATCTATCCAACATGGAACTCAATATTTTTATAATACCTGGAAATTTTAATTGAAATGAGGTGAATGATGAAGATAATGTTTGAACTCAGAATCTTCGTTCTGATACCATGTTAAATCACCACTTATCTCAAAAACTTAAACTAATAGGAAAAAATAAACCTAAGCCTCTTGGTCCAAGATGTGGCGTGAAGCGTCACTCATCTTTTTCAAATATACAAAAAAATAAATAAATAAATTGCGTACAAAAAGTTAAGGGTAAATGTATGATAAATCCTTGAATAAACGCGTGATTTGAATTCGCTCTCTCACATTTTAATTTTGAAAATTAGATGCTTGAGTTTTCGATTATTTGCAATAAATCATTCCGTGAGTTTGACATCTAAGTTTTTTATAAACTGTTAATGCCAAGTCAACATTTTTTTAAAATATATATATATATATATATATATATTTGTGATTTTATTCAAAGTTAAAATCTAAAAAATAAGTTTTGAAAATAAAACCTAAAAAAATAAAAATAAAACCCACTGCTTCATTTTCTTCTCTAATGGCGTTAGGAAATAGAGATTTTGTTTATAGAAAAATCCTAAAAAAGCATTTAAAAAAGAAAAGCCTCATTATAGATCAAAAAAGTTAAAAAATAAAAATAAATAAAAATTTAACTTTACTTTTTAAATTACTTAATGCAATTTCAAACAGCGAGGGAAAGTGTACATTTCTTAATGCACTTCCAAACAAAAGATAAGCCATCACTACATTTCTCGAGCATCCTAAAAGAGCATTTTAGAAAAAGCATTGTTATGAATCTAAAAAGTTCAAACAAAAAAACAAAAAATATACTCTGAATTTTATTTTTTAAATTTCTTAATGCAATTTCTAATAACGAGAAAAAGCTAACATTTCTTAATGCACTTCCAAACAAAAGATAAGGAATCACTACATTTCTCGGCATGAACATGCAGGTAGTTAAGGCTATTGGTAGTCAATGATAACCAAATTAACAAGATCCAAATATTGTAGATAATGACTAGTATCAGTGCTACAAATACCATTCCTACAAAATGATGTATGAATCTTTGTCAAGATATTGAACGAATATCTTGGTCTTAACATGTAGGGATGACTATATTGAGAGAGTGATAGATCTTGAAATCAGCATTTTGTAAAGAATCATACACAAGTTGTCAAATTTATAACTTCATGCTAAATGGTGTGAAAACATTGTTCTTAAGCATGGTATTTAAAGAGCTTGCAATGTCTTTTTGGTACTTTTTTGATGGTCTAGCTAAGGAAAGAATCACATCTTGCATTAATTGCACAGCAACCCAAGGATGGAAATAAATCAGATCTTGAATCCATTTGTCTTGGCAAAAATTATGGAAAGAAATCATGACATGTCAATCTGATTTGTGCTCCACACGTCCATCACCAGGAGTATATGAAAAGAAAATCAACTTGTGCATGAAAGGCATTTGCTTTGGAAAGAAAATCTGCATGATATGGTCCCCAACTCATACACATCCTTTGAAATTCCAATCCAAGTCGGAAAAAGATTCAATATCCGCACAGATTTGCACTATTTTATTGCGGGGCAATTTGGGCATAGTAAAATTCCGAAATAGGAAAAACATAGTTCTGACTTATTTGTTGCATTTTTCATTATCTTTCCAACGCCACCAAATTCAATGCAATCAGATTCTTGAGACGAAAGTTCTGTTGAAAATAAAGTGACGTGCTCAATCTGGATTCTTTCCATAAATAAAGGATTTTGCCACTTCATTAAAATCTTGGAATTTGAAGGATTTTATTCCAAAACCTTTTTGCCAATAACGTGTAGAGCTGCTGCCCATTATGGAGGGAGATATGTGCTTGATTTGGTCTCCACAAGTCTAGAGATAAAATTGATTTGGACCTTCCTTGCATCTTTATGTCAATTCCACAAAAATGATTTGACATTATTTTTCAAAGACCTGCAAAACACTAAAAGTATTAGAATATACTAAAAGTATTAGAATATAACAAGACTAAGGGTTTAACAAATATAAATTAAGGGGCCCAATTATACAATATTTTGCACTCATCAGTAGGGTGGGGAATGAGGACCCTTAGATGCTAGCTAGCTCTGGAGTATTTGCATAAACAACCACCATGCCAACATGTCCCCATGTGACTTGCCTTCCCAACGAGGGCATGTCATTGCCAACCAAGCAATGAAGAAGGGTTGTGAATGGCCTTGTAATTTAACTAATTAAGCTATGATAACCCTACTTTGGGTAATTAGGAAGGCTTCAATTCAATGATGATGATCATTGATCGCAATTGACCTTCCTATTTTTGTTCTGATTTTGATAGGAAAACGTTTTGATTTTCCATCATGTTGATTAGTCAACCCTAAAGTTGAAGCCTATGAGTTTGGACAGTGTTATATTAGCCATATATTTACTTTTGTAACATCATATCTATCCAACATGGAACTCAATATTTTTATAATACCTGGAAATTTTAATTGAAATGAGGTGAATGATGAAGATAATGTTTGAACTCAGGATCTTCGTTCTGATACCATGTTAAATCACCACTTATCTCAAAAACTTAAACTAATAGGAAAAAATAAACCTAAGCCTCTTGGTCCAAGATGTGGCGTGAAGCGTCACTCATCTTTTTCAAATATACAAAAAAATAAATAAATAAATTGCGTACAAAAAGTTTTTTTTTTTTTTTTTTTTGAAGGGCGTACAAAAGTTAAGGGTAAATGTATGATAAATCCTTGAATAAACGCGTGATTTGAATTCGCTCTCTCACATTTTAATTTTGAAAATTAGATGCTTGAGTTTTCGATTATTTGCAATAAATCATTCCGTGAGTTTGACATCTAAGTTTTTTATAAACTGTTAATGCCAAGTCAACATTTTTTTAAAATATATATATATATTTGTGATTTTATTCAAAGTTAAAATCTAAAAAATAAGTTTTGAAAATAAAACCTAAAAAAAATAAAAATAAAACCCACTGCTTCATTTTCTTCTCTAATGGCGTTAGGAAATAGAGATTTTGTTTATAGAAAAATCCTAAAAAAGCATTTAAAAAAGAATAGCCTCATTATAGATCAAAAAAGTTAAAAAATAAAAAATTAACTTTACTTTTTAAATTACTTAATGCAATTTCAAACAGCGAGGGAAAGTGTACATTTCTTAATGCACTTCCAAACAAAAGATAAGCCATCACTACATTTCTCGAGCATCCTAAAAGAGCATTTTAGAAAAAGCATTGTTATGAATCTAAAAAGTTCAAACAAAAAAACAAAAAATATACTCTGAATTTTATTTTTTAAATTTCTTAATGCAATTTCTAATAACGAGAAAAAGCTAACATTTCTTAATGCACTTCCAAACAAAGGATAAGGCATCACTACATTTCTCGGCATGAACATGCAGGTAGTTAAGGCTATTGGTAGTCAATGATAACCAAATTAACAAGATCCAAATATTGTAGATAATGACTAGTATCAGTGCTACAAATATCATTCCTACAAAATGATGTATGAATCTTTGTCAAGATATTGAACGAATATCTTGGTCTTAACATGTAGGGATGACTATATTGAGAGAGTGATAGATCTTGAAATCAGCATTTTGTAAAGAATCATACACAAGTTGTCAAATTTATAACTTCATGCTAAATGGTGTGAAAATATTGTTCTTAAGCATGGTATTTAAAGAGCTTGCAATGTCTTTTTGGTACTTTTTTGATGGTCTAGTTAAGGAAAGAATCACATCTTGCATTAATTGCACAGCAACCCAAGGATGGAAATAAATCAGATCTTGAATCCATTTGTCTTGGCAAAAATTATGGAAAGAAATCATGACATGTCAATCTGATTTGTGCTCCACACGTCCATCACCAGGAGTATATGAAAAGAAAATCAACTTGTGCATGAAAGGCATTTGCTTTGGAAAGAAAATCTGAATGATATGGTCCCCAACTCATACACATCCTTTGAAATTCCAATCCAAGTCGGAAAAAGATTCCATATCCGCACAGATTTGCGCTATTTTATTGCGGGGCAATTTGGGCATAGTAAAATTCCGAAATAGGAAAAACATAGTTCTGACTTATTTGTTGCATTTTTCATTATCTTTCCAACGCCACCAAATTCAATGCAATCAGATTCTTGAGACGAAAGTTCTGTTGAAAGTAAAGTGACGTGCTCAATCTGGATTCTTTCCATAAATAAAGTATTTTGCCACTTCATTAAAATCTTGGAATTTGAAGGATTTTCTTCCAAAACCTTTTTGCCAATAACGTGTAGAGCTGCTGCCCATTATGGAGGGAGATATGTGCTTGATTTGGTCTCCACAAGTCTAGAGATAAAATTGATTTGGACCTTCCTTGCATCTTTATGTCAATTCCACAAAAATGACTTGACATTATTTTTCAAAGACCTGCAAAACACTAAAAGTATTAGAATTTACTAAAAGTATTAGAATATAACAAGACTAAGGGTTTAACAAATATAAATTAAGGGGCCCAATTATACAATATTTTGCACTCATCAGTAGGGTGGGGAATGAGGACCCTTAGATGCTAGCTAGCTCTGGAGTATTTGCATAAACAACCACCATGCCAACATGTCCCCATGTGACTTGCCTTCCCAACGAGGGCATGTCATTGCCAACCAAGCAATGAAGAAGGGTTGTGAATGGCCTTGTAATTTAACTAATTAAGCTAAGATAACCCTACTTTGGGTAATTAGGAAGGCTTCAATTCAATGATGATGATCATTGATCGCAATTGACCTTCCTATTTTTGTTCTGATTTTGTTAGGAAAACGTTTTGATTTTCCATCATGTTGATTAGTCAACCCTAAAGTTGAAGCCTATGAGTTTGGACCGTGTTATATTAGCCATATATTTACTTTTGTAACATCATATCTATCCAACATGGAACTCAATATTTTTATAATACCTGGATATTTTAATTGAAATGAGGTGAATGATGAAGATAATGTTTGAACTCAGAATCTTCGTTCTGATACCATGTTAAATCACCACTTATTTCAAAAACTTAAACTAATAGGAAAAAATAAACCTAAGCCTCTTGGTCCAAGATGTGGCGTGAAGCTTCACTCATCTTTTTCAAATATACAAAAAAATAAATAAATAAATTGCGTACAAAAAGTTAAGGGTAAATGTATGATAAATCCTTGAATAAACGCGTGATTTGAATTCGCTCTCTCACATTTTAATTTTGAAAATTAGATGCTTGAGTTTTCGATTATTTGCAATAAATCATTCCGTGAGTTTGACATCTAAGTTTTTTATAAACTGTTAATGCCAAGTCAAAATTTTTTTAAAATATATATATATATATATATATATATATATTTGTTATTTTATTCAAAGTTAAAATCTAAAAAATAAGTTTTGAAAATAAAACCTAAAAAAATAAAAATAAAACCCACTGCTTCATTTTCTTCTCTAATGGCGTTAGGAAATAGAGATTTTGTTTATAGAAAAATCCTAAAAAAGCATTTAAAAAAGAAAAGCCTCATTATAGATCAAAAAAGTTAAAAAATAAAAATAAATAAAAAATTAACTTTACTTTTTAAATTACTTAATGCAATTTCAAACAGCGAGGGAAAGTGTACATTTCTTAATGCACTTCCAAACAAAAGATAAGGCATCACTACATTTCTCGGCATGAACATGCAGGTAGTTAAGGCTATTGGTAGTCAATGATAACCAAATTAACAAGATCCAAATATTGTAGATAATGACTAGTATCGGTGCTACAAATACCATTCCTACAAAATGATGTATGAATCTTTGTCAAGATATTGAACGAATATCTTGGTCTTAACATGTAGGGATGACTATATTGAGAGAGTGATAGATCTTAAAATCAGCATTTTGTAAAGAATCATACACAAGTTGTCAAATTTATAACTTCATGCTAAATCATGTGAAAACGTTGTTCTTAAGACACGTGGCTCCGGGGAGTGATTACTGCACTCCCGGTGCATAACAATTGCACTCTCCCAAGAGACATTGGGGTGGGGTCCAGTGTGTGGGCCCCACCCCATTACATATTGGGAGAGTGCACATGTTGTGCACTGTGAGTTTTTTTACCATTTCCCTTTTTAAAATTAATGTTGAATCAAAATATAATAGTTATTCATTCTAAATTCCATAATAATCTTAAAGATCACATCTTTTATAAGATGATAAAAAGAGAATCCTTAGCATCACTCGCTAGAGAATCGAGTTAGGTTTTGTTATAAGAGTATGTTAAAGTATTGATTAAATAATTAAATTTACTCTTTCCTATCAACTTAATCTTTTAGAAAAAAATTTGTTATTTAATTTGGTATCAGAGTAAATGTTCTAAGTTCGAATATTGTCTATGCCATTTACTTCCAATTTCAATGAAATATTTTATGTATTGGGCCACATCTATTAAAGGGATCTGCTTCACTCTATTTCATTTAGTCATATTCTTATTTTTAAGAAGAACAAAATTGTTATTTCATTTTTTAAAGACAATTTTGCCCCTCTTGAATAAGGATTTCATTTGAAATAAAGAGGATCCTTCTCCCTTTTTAAAAGGGAATGAAGTTTAAGCCCACACTCTTGATGAGAGAGTGTTAAATGGTGTGTTTTTGGAGGGATTTTTTTTTATTTTTTTAATAGTAATAAGAAGTAATAGATTTGATATAAAGTCGAACGAAGTTTTGAATTTTTTGTATAGAAAAGTAAAAAATTTTGTTTTGTAGTAATTTTTTTTTTTTTTAAGAATAATAAAAAGTGATTGATATAATGTAAAAAGTCAAAAGTCAAAATGTTTTGAAGTTGACTTTTGTTTTTTAGAAAACTGAGGTGTAAGGGAAATGATTTTCCAAACAAGCCAAAAATATTGATTAAATTATTAAATTTACTCATTCTTATCAATTTAAGCTTTTGAGAAAAATGATGATTTAACATAATAATTATATGAACTATATTTTTATTCCATAACTATCATACAATGCTAATGTGGCAACCCCACCTAACGCTTAGATTTTTTTCTTTTCTTTTTAACTATATGTATGACTGATCTAACGATTGGTTAAGCTATCACATAAGCATCGTATATAGGATACAAGTGGAATAAAAATGTGGTTTCTAACATTACTCTTGTTAGAATATTAATTTAAATTATGTTGTCCACCATTTCTTATCAGTTTAAATTTTTGAAATAATTAGTAATTTAATATAGTATCAAAATAAATATAAAAAAATTGAATCGATCGTAACTCTAATGGTTTTTCCATTTAAATTAAATATTTCCATTTGTAATAAGGAACACACAAGTATATATATTATACAAAGAAAGAAATCACACATGACAAGTAGGACAATTCTAGATTTCACAGTGAAGCTAGTTCCATCATAATTATTCATTACATTTTTTCTCTCAACAAATTCGGTTTCTTCCCAAGAAACGAACAGACGAATTGAAGAAAGGAACACTAGCTAGAACGAAGCCCGGCCCATTTATTCTCACTAGCACACAACAGATAAAATAAAACGACGCCGAATTTGATGCTACGATGATACATTATACATACGTACATAACCAAGGAATTTAACTTAACTTATTAACCCAACAAAAAGCAAAAAGAAAAAGAAAAAATTAACTATTCACCACGGCACAGTGTTTTCTAATTTGACCCGTTGATCCAGTCTTGACATTTACCCGACCCATTTTCTCCATGGACTTTGCAAATTCAGCAAAGAAATTCTGAAGTGGCCCTTGAAGCAGTTGGGTGACAAAGGACTTTGTTGTCGGGTGAGTAGTCAAGGCGGCATCTGATTGGAAGAGGCCCCGTCGCTTTAGCAGGAGAGCGTAGTAGCTGAGGTCAAATGTTCTGGCGCTTCCAGGGTCCATCTCAACGTGGGTTGTGTTATCATTAGGTGTTTTGCACTTTCTTGCCTTGAGATTGGCAGCATATTCACTGTCTAGAGCTGGGTCCTCATCACCGACACCAGTGAAATTGTAAAGGCGGTTGGAAAAGGAAGAACAGTGAGCGACACCAATGGTGTGAGCACCTGCAATAATTGGCCACGTCTATTACCCCCGGTAACACGACACAGGAAAAGCACTAGTACTCACTCTTTCCCTTAAGGAGATAAGCAACAAAAGAGTTACTCACAGCTCTAGCGTACTCATAACACTTTCCTTACAAGTCGGTTTTATATCAATAGCATTGGAACAACTCAGTAATGCTATGTGGTACTGACATGACCCTCATAAATTTCAAGAGAAAGATTGTAACACCCTAATCTTACATTTCAAAAATAAATAGTATAAAGTGAGTGATTTCTAAGTAAAGACATAACTTTTTTCATGAGTCTAGTACCGTCGAAACTTGTGGAAAAAGTATTATAGTAGTACCATTCAATTGAGTATGTCAAGAAGGTGCGAGGAAATGATGATGTTTAGCTTACCAGAGAGCAAAACCAAGTCTGTCAAATCAAGACCATTGTTGGCAAATAGTGTTTGGAGAGTAGTGAAGTTGCTTGTTGGAGGAGGGATGTCAGCCAAGGCTTCTGAGGAATTAGAGATTGTCCCATCTCTTCGACCAGTTGGAACACTCCAAAATGGACCTCCCTGTGGCCGGCAAAACATAACATAGAACAAGTAAATAATAAATCCATTTATTTGCTCATAAAAAAGAAAGATGTAAGTGGGTTTAATTTGTTCAGATTTGTTTTGAAGGATCCTTACTGTTGCAACAATAGAATCTCTTGCAACCAAAGCAAGAGTATCTGCACAAGAGACTATTCCTGGACATTCAGCCTCAAGGAGGCTCTTAACTCTGTCAATGAAATCAAAACCTCTGAGTGTTAGATTTGGAGCAGCTTCCTTTTCTGCATGGTTGTTCGACGTTGAGTTCACAAGCACAGATCCATCACAACCCTGAATCAGGCAAAACATGAATTTACATATGTTTTCAACTTGTAAAGTGTGTAGATTTGTAGTTTAGTTGAAAAGATTGTAAAGGGTTAATTTTCTGCAGACTTTGTGTTCTGCATTCTTTTTCCAGTTTGTTAAAACTAGAGAGTTTTTACTGACTGTTTTTGTTAGTAAAAGCTTCATTCATCAAAAAAAAAAACTGAAGAAGCTCAGAAAAGCAAAGTAGAGTGGACAAGAATTAACCAACCCTGACAAAGCAGTCATGGAAGTGCATTCTGATGAGGGCAGCTGCCAATGATGGAGCATTATGGATGTGCTGGTGAACAAAGTCCTGAACAATCTTCTCTGCTTTGGGGCAGCTCTTAGAATAAAAACCCAACTGCAGTTGAGCCGCTGTTGAGCCTACAAATCCTAAAATGCCAAGGATTATAATTGTAAAACAACTTATCCCCCCCATTTTCTGTATAAGGAAAAGATGTTATGACAGTGTCACTTCTTTTGGAGGAAGCAAAATCAATGCACTGTTGATTCCAAGTCCGCGAGGGGAGCTTTATAACCTTAACTTTAGGGTACAGATAAGAATCAAGATGAAGAAAATAGATCTATCTAGCTGCCTAACATGTGCCAGTAGGCAGTAGGTAATATTTTTAATTTTTTTATCGTGGTCTATGTAAGCAAAGGGTATTAGAAAAAAGATTAGTTGTACATGGGACAAATGAAGTAAGCTCCAAAAGTGACGGTCCATCTGTTGTATGTTTCAACATGCATCTCCTTAATTAAGGAATATCTTAATTTAATTTTTCACGTAAATTGAAATTATATATTCTAACATTTTGTAGGTGGCGCGCGGCTAGATGTTTGGTAAGTAATTGTGTAATGGAATATTTATTTGAATAGTAGTAAAAAGTGATTGTTGTGATATAAAATTTGAAAATATTTTATAGAAAAGTGAAAAAAAAAAATTGTTTTGAAGTGAGTTTTTTATTTATTTGAATAGTAATAAAAAAATTAATGATATGATGTAAAAAGCGTAAAGAAGTTAGAATGTTTTTATTTGATTTTTTTGAGAGAAAGTGAAAAATGTGTTGAAAATTTTGGGATTGCTTGCCAAACAGCTTCATTATGTACATGGATTTTCTGTATATAGCTAGCTCTTAATAGCCTAAAATTATGAAGATGACGACAATAATATAATTAGCAGAATAAAATGAGCAGTTGCTCACCTGCTCCTGTGATGGAAATGTTGTTATACTGCTGAACTGTCCGATAGCTTTTGTCATCTATCATTGGGTACCTGCTGCCGCCCCTGGCAGCAGCATGATAAAGAAAACTAAGAAGCAAAAAATGTGGAAGGCATGAAGAATAAACAAAGTGGATCAATAATTGATCTATGACCTACTATATATTTTAGAGAATTGGGTGTACTGGGTAAAAGTTAAAATTTCTACAAATCTTGATCTGTATTATAAATTGTTAAGAGCATCAAGGAATATTTCAGAGCATCCAAAATTTTTAATGCATTGGGGCAAGAACACATTTTGTTTGATTTGATCTCCTTTTGCTTGTGCCTGACACCTTATTTTTCGTTTTAGTTTGCACAATGGAAAACTCATGTAAGATCGATCTGTCTGCTGTCCCTTTTTCCATAAACTAAACTACAATATTATAGAGCCTGTAAAAAAATTTTGGATCTATGAACAACAGAAATCGCAAAGAAGACCACACGAGTTATAATTATAAGCCATTTCCTTGATCAAGACATGAAGCCAAAATTATTATAAGAGCCAAATTAACTCTATACAAAGAACTTGTGGGTTAGATACTTCTATGCTTTGATCTTCATGCACTCAAATGAAAAGGGTCCAAATATGTTCTTTCTTGTTGGTTTAGCAGGAATTTGTTTGAGTTTGTACTGTGTTTAATTGGTTGGTTTGTATTGTAATCAAGCTTATTCATCCATAAACAAAAAAGAAATTGAATGTATGTTCTTACTGCAATTTTTTTTTCTTTCCCACCACTTTGAAAAGAAGTTTTGAATATATTCCTTAGCTATCAAATTAGCGGTGCTTTTTGGCGTTCTGGGAGAATATTAGTTTAGCGTTAGAAGGGCAAGGATATATACTAGATACTACAGAATATATTCATATTAATTATCAAAAGAAGTTCCTATGGAATTGCGTGCAACAAAGGAGCTAAGGTTTAGCTTGAAAACTCCCGCGAGCTGTAGTCAAATAAAAAAAAAGAGAAAGAAAAGCAACAAAGAAGAAAAGAACAGAAAAGGAAAAGTCATTATGGAAGGAAATAATGCCTTTCCAGCTATCCAAAGCTTGCTTTAGTCATTGTCGGCCTGTCTTCTATCTTTCTACTTTCTATATATATATTCATCCTTAAGAAACTAAATTAAGGGAGATCCTGAGGTTTGGATGGTTTGGAAGGAAGAATTGCTTTTATCTTCTTCTTTTTTGTTCTTCCTTCGTTTCATTTTGAAGGTAGAATCAAGATCTGCCATTGACATCGACTCGACTAAACTCGATTTATACTTGACTTGATTTTTGAATGGGTCATTGACTCGTTTATGAACATGAAACTAAATTCAATTATTAAATAATACATACTTGTATAAACTTGGCTCGACTTGTTTAATGTTTGTATGCTTATTCATATTAGCATCGACTCGCTTGTTAGACTCGACTCGTGTGTGTATATATATATATATATATATATATATAGTAATGATTGAATACCACCCAAAGATACAATTTTTCACCACCTTACCTATGTGGCAAGGTGGTCCCCTACCTTAATTTATTTTTAAAAATGAAAATGTTAGATTTACAATACCAATACAACAACTGCACAATAACCCCTTACATGAGGGTGGGTTCCACATACTGGGGCCTACCCTTATGTGAGGGGTTGTTGTATTGGTGTTGTGCAAGAATCAAATCCCTTTTAAAAAATAAAAAAAATTCAAAAAGTAGTAAGAACCATCTTACCACATAAGTAAAATGGTAAAAAGTTATGTCTTTTTGTGATATTCAACCATTATATATATATATATATATATATATATATATATATATACTTTTCTATCACAGCATTTACTGCATCCACCTAATCTATAACTTGACTTGTCTACCAGCATTTACTACATCCACCCAATCTACCACAATTCAATTCACGTGCCTTTCACCTTTCCAAGAGAAAACTTCACTTTCTAGTTTCTACTATACAGCATTAATTAAATCGATCTATAAACACAATTCAATTCTCCCATGAAGCTCTTTTCTTTTATACCATTTTCCACCCTTGATCTTCTCACCCAAATCTCAGCCATTCAAATTAAACCCTACTTTTTACCCCTCTCAGGAAGTACTTTCCCAACTCTCAGCCTCTCTCTTTGTTCTTCTCGCAACAACTTTTACCCTAAATCTTCTTCCTAAAATCTTGCTTCATGTTCAACCTTAGTCTACCTTCGGCCTCTTCGAAAATGCGAAAGAGCTCTTTTGCAGATATACTTTTGTTTCTTTCCTTTTTTTCTTTTTCTTTTTCTTTTTCTTTTTCTTTTTCTTTTTTTTATTCTATTCAAATATGGGAAAAAGGTTAAAGGAATTGAATAACCATAAATGATGGACACCCAACAAACAAAATTAAAAATGGCAATAATGAATCCAGCCAACAAAAATGACAAGTGAAGGGACAAGTACAAACAGTTCAAAATAACCATAAATGAGTGGAGCCAACAAAAATGACAATGAAAATACAAGTATAAACAGTAAGCAATAGTTTCATCTATAATTTTAAAATAATCATAAATGAGCCAATACTTTTCAAGGACGCAATACCAATGGCTGTACATTTGTTATATATATATATATATATATATAGTCACCCAATTAAGGGAAGCAATCCGTAGCTATAAGTTATAATAAACACATTCAAACAGTGGAAAAAAAATATTATAAACGTATTATATAGAATTTTTTTTTTTTTTTTTTACATGTCCATACAAGAGAGAGTGAGAGATTCGAACTAGTAACCTCCGATTGAGCTACTCTTTAAGAACTATATAAAATGTTATTGCTACATAAATAAGCCCTCCACAATGATCTTTAATTGTTGTCGGAAAATATTATCGAATTAGGATGCAAGAGGAAGTCTATTTATGCCAACCACAAATTGGAATTCCAATGCCCAAAAATATTGCACAGTTTCATGCATTATTTCTGCTGCAAAATTTAGTCGGCAGTGACACGAATTCCAAGAAAACACTTGCCATTAATTAATTAATTAACAAAAGCACAATGCTTCCTGATTTTGCCTGCCTAGCTTGCCTCTCATTACTCCAATTTGTCCCATTTTCACCATGGATTCCGCTCAATCTCTTTCAAAGGGCAGGGGCGGAACGTCGACGTTCATTCGTCCCCCTCTTTCCAAAAGTTTTGAAATTTACTTTAAAAATATAAAAATTTATAAATTTCTCTTCCAAAATAATTTGTTTGTCCCTCTTAATTTTTTTTTATATATTTTGACCCCCAAAAATAATTTTTTTGTCCTCCCTTTTTTTCTTTTTTTGACCCTTCATTCATTTTGAAAGACTAAAAATATTTTTGTTTCTTCTATTATTTTTTAACCAAATACTCAAAATTACCCTTTTTTTTTATTTTTCCCCTTGATACTTGAACCAAATCATATCACAAGTTAGGCTGCAGCACGTCTGCATTTAATACAAAGGTGAAAGGTCACTCTTCCAAATTCCTTCATGGCGCCTTCATCCCTCTGTCTTTCTCTGTGACTCTTTGTGACTCTCTATAACTCTGTTTGTTGTTTGTTGGACTAATCACTAATGGTAAACTAATGGACTAACAGTAGCAAGCAAACGTCGTTACGCACTTCCGCCCTTGTAAGTGGCTTACATGGTATTAACATTATTTGAATTTATTTTGATATTGCATTTGATGAAATATCTTATGGGGCTCACTAATATGTTGTGTCAAACTATGCAACAAAAATCTCTAAACATTTTAAATGCCATGACTCAAGTTTCAACACAATCACTCATTTAAGGGAGGAGAGAAGATGGGTGAGAGTCTTTACTTGCTACTCTTAAATCATTTTGTGAAGAAAATGATATTGATATTCCTGATATGAATGCTCATTACAGTAAAGCTCGAGGCCGATCTTGTCGTCAAGATAAAGGGTCTCCAACAACAGTTGAACATCATTTTAGAGTTGATATATTTACTGCTGCAATAGACTTTCAATTACAAGAATTGAAAAGTAGATTTGGTGAGCAAGTCGTAGAATTCCTCACTCTTAGTGTTGCTTTAAGTCCTAAAGATGTATACAAATCATTTGAGATTGATGATATATGCAAATTAGCTGAGAAGTTTTATCCTAAAGATTTCAACATGCAAGAAAGATTCTGTTTGAAGTTGCAATTGGAGCATTATAAGCTTGATGTGCCAAAGCATTCAGATTTTCAAAATATGTCTACATTATCTGAGTTATGCATAGGATTGGCAAATTCATGAAAGTCAAAGATCTATCATTTGATTGACAAGTTGATTCGTCTAATGTTAACTCTCCATGTTTCTACTGCGACTACAGAATGAGCTTTTTTTACGATGAAACTTATAAAAACTAGATTGCGTAGTAGACTGGAAGATAAATTTCTTGTTGACCATACAGTAATTTATATTGAGAAAGAAATTGTTAAGAATTTTACTTCAGATATGATAATGGATAAATTTTATTCTATCGGCGATGATTGTTGAGCATAATTTGAAGAAAAAGCTATGTTCTTTTTTGGGATTTTTTTTTTTTTTTTTTTTGTACATGGCTATAGTAAATAGGAAACTTGTGTATTCCAAAGGAAAGTTCTCTTGATGTTTTCTAAGATGATTTTGAAATAGACATATAACTTTTGCATGACATACAATTTAATATGGAATTAAATTTAAGGTTTTTATATTTTTTATTGTACATAAACAAGTACAAACACACACATAGCGAAAAACTACATGTATCTATATACTTATGTACGTAGTTACGTATTTATAAAAGGGTAAACCTCAACTTTATAAAGCTTAAAAATCTGTTGAAGATTATTATTTAATTACAGTTGAAATCTGTTAAAGTATGGTTAAATGATTAAATTTATTTCTTCCTATGAACTTAAATTTTTGGGACAAATAATTATTTAATATGATATCAGAGCAAATGTCTAATTAGTCAATAAACCAACTCTTAATCATATGTGTTCAAAATGAAGAGAGATTGAAACCTAAGAAATCAAAAGTTGTTCTCATGGTTAATCATGGTAAGCAAAAGGCCAAGAAAGACAAGCATGCTCAACATATATATGAAGAAGAAGAAGAATAAGAATGCATTGCTACTTTCCGTTGTTTTTTGGTAAGGAGAGTTTCTTGCATTGCTATTTTCCATTATTTTTTGGTCATGGATGCAGATTGGACATTAACATGACTAATATTTTTACTTTCTCAATAATATTTCTGGTATAAATGAGAAATACACAGGTTCCTGTCAGGATATATATATATATATATATCAAGACTGAGGAAGATGAGAATTAAACAATCAGACACATGCATGCATATTATATTACATATTAAATGTGATAATTTGTTCTAATTAATTCAGATGCACTTCATGCAGTGGGGTAAGAGGCTTCCATAGCTATGCCACAGAGGCCTTCCTTTGCATCAACATCTCTTTGCATCCGTATGTACCCTTCTTCGCCCCATTGTGTGCCCCACGAGTTCTTCACCAGCCAATATTTAGTCCCATCGTCGCTAGTCCCGTACCCAACAGCAGTAACTCCATGGTCCAATTGTGTGCCACAGGCACCGATAAAGACACCCTTTGAATAGAATTGAAAGTCAGACCCCCCGGCATCAATGGCAACAGAAACCGGCTGGTGAGCAACAGCGTTGAGAAGGGCCTCTTCATTGTTGGCAGGCACATCTTCAAAGCCGTTTATCTCGGCCGCATGGATGGCTTGTTTTTTAGTGTTGCAGGTTCCGTCAACACCCTTGTAAGGATAGTTAGCTTCTGATGCGAGGCCGTGATTATGTTGGATGAATGTGAAGGCGTTGTCCATCAAACCTCCTTCACAGCCTTGGTCCACGCCACTGGTGTCACAGTCAACCAACTCTTGCTCGGATAAAGAGATTAATTCACCAGTTGTTAGCTTGGTAATACCTTCCGTCGCTGCTACTGCTGAAAATGCCCAGCAACAACCTACAGTGTTTGACAAATAATAATTATATAGAGTTAAATCATCTAGATCACATTTTGTCCATCTAGCTAGTGCAAGATTTTGTCTTCTAAATATGGCCTATATGCCAACATGTATATATGATTTATTATATTTAATAATAAATAGCATATAATATGATAATTTAATTGTATTAAATTACCTAATGGAATCAAATCAAATTAATTGGCATTGGCATTACTTTGTAAATTGATATCAAATCAATTTAATTAATTAATTATTTCTAGATGGGATGAACAATTACGGTGTATACTAATTTTGAAAGTCTTTGACCTAGCCTATAAATAAAGAGCATGCGTACTCCATCAGTATGACATTCGGTAAGCATTGATCAGAAGATACCTCTTATTATTTTGTTTCTCAAAAATAGTTGGAAACGCTTGAACAAAGATGGCTAAAAGTAACTCTAAACATTTCTTTTATTTTTCGATGCGTATTTATTTAGCATAATAAGTTTGTTTATGCTAACAGCTAGTAACTAGTGTTTGCTAATTAATTAAAAAGAAATATTGATATATATATATACTTGCCGCATTGTCCTTGGTCCTTGACAGGTGTCACGGCTCCTTTCATTCTCCAGTCCATTGTAGACGGCACTGCGGAGACATTTCCATATTTGAAAGAAGAGGACTTTGTGGAACAAATATGGCCCTTGAATCTATTCCGTGAGGCTTTGAACTCTTCATTCGTGAGATCTGCAAATTGGTTAACACTCAGCTTGTAAGGTTTGTTTGGATCTCTGTTAGAAGATTCAATAAGCGCCACATTTTCCTCGAATATCTTGTAGCGTTTCTGCTTCTCGTTAATGTCCTTATACACACGTCCATAGCTCGCCATCCACTCCTCGTGCCTCTCACGCATTGATGCGTCTTGGAGGCTGCGAGCTGCAGCTAATTGAGAAGCCAAAGCTCCCAATGTGACCATCACAGGCTAACGAACCCCATGGAACTTATATTAATTACTGCTTTCAGCTAATATTTGATTAATTGAAGTACTTAATTACTCCACAGCTGCTCCTAAGATCTTTTATAGAGGCTAGGAATTTGCATACTAATCTGCATTAATTTCCTCATCACCGTGCCTGATAAAATTTTCTGATTTGGACCCATAAAATATATAATACATTCAGTTTGATTACTCTTATGGTTCTGCATGTTGATTTTGTATTTGGGGCTCTCACATCAAACCAACTTAACCAAACCAAAATGGTCTCACCGTAACGTTTCACTCATCTACGCAAAACGTACGTTGTCTTTTAGAAGATACAACGTACGTAGTCTAAACGATGTGTGATTCTCCAAAAGCATCACAAAGTTGTTAATTAAAAGAAGCTTCAAAGCACAAACTAACGTTAAATATTAGCTACGTAACAAGCCCTTGTCCACTATATATATATATATATATATATATATATATATATATATATATATAGGCCTAGCAAATCAGCTGGAGTTACAATATATGGTATGATCCTATTGACAAAAAGATCACAACTTATAAGAATTTTGTAACAAAATTTGTAATACAAATTAAATGTTAGGGATAACTTCAAGGATACCAAACTTTCAGAGGTACTTGAACTTCAAAATATCTCAATTTAAGGTATTCATTTTTCGAAAAGTCTCAATTAACTAAGAGGTCATCCGTTAGGATTTTCCATAAAATCCTATCAAAATTCTTAAAATACCCATGTATTTATTTTTTTTAAAAAAAAAATTCAAAGATTCAGGCATGAGTATTTTTACAAATACTGTTAAATTCTAACTAACACATAAATCTTAAACAATTTTTTTCGAGCATTTTGAAAATTTTGATAAAATTTAACGAAAAATCCTTAATTAAGACTTTTCAAAAAATAAATACCTTAAATTAAAACATTTTAAAGTTCAAATATCTTCCCTAAAAAAGAATAAAAGTTTGAATTCCTTAAGCGAAGATATCCGTAAATGTTAATTACATGATTGAACCACAAGTTCTGTTTTGTAGTGTCGTCGTTAAAATATTACTTATTAATTCGAAATATCTGTAAAGTCCTCGACCCAATCAACACTCTCCCATCTCGTCATCCCAGCAGCAGCCTCCCAAAATGGTCCACCAATCTGAATTCTATATATCGATCCCCAGATTCCCCACTAAATCATTATGTCATCCTGATTCAGGCTAATATAATTTATGTTCAACAATTTCTTGCTATTGAAGTAGCATCACGAGCTACCAAACAAAAGGGCTATCATATCTGCATAATAAATGTTAATAGTATTAAAATATTAATTAAAAAATTTAAGATAAATAGTAAATTAAAGTATCTAAGCAAAAGTTTAAATATATATCGATTCCATCATCCACTTATCATTTCAATCAAATATTTCATGTATTAATCTTGCTTATTAATTCGAAATTTGAGCCTATACACCCAGAAGAAAATTGGAATATTAATTAAATCAATTAAGCATTTTTTTATTATTCACCTCGCATTTCAATTAAATATTCTACATATTAGAATTTGAGCCTACAAGAAGGCGAGAGAGACTGTTAAAATATAAAAATATATATTTTTGATACGTTTACAACTTTTATACAACTCTTTTATAACTGTAACAACTTTCTTTTCTTTTTTCTTTTCTTTTTTTGAAACTAGCTATTAAATCTTTTTCTTACATGTGGGTCATATATGTCCAATGGTTGATTTTATTCTTTTTTTTTTAAAAAAAAAAAAAAAATTGTTGAAGTTGTAAACGTATCATATCTCTAAGAGACGAGCATTAGGTGAATATGAGAATTATCTCCTTAATATTTTGTATTTTGTTATCTTTTATCATTATCTTTATCTTTATTAATTAGTAAGTGTTTGTGATACTATTTATCATTATCTTTACTAGTAGTTGTTAAGTGTTAGTGATAAGATACACCTTTGAGAGTAGTTTATCTCTATCACATTTCTTTGTAATCCTATGTATAAACTCATTGGGTTGATAAATAAAGTAAGCAAGAATTAATTATCTCAACTCTAGATAATTAATTCTTGACATCAATTAATTAATTATCTAGATAAACTCTAGATAATTAAGAATTCAATACCACTCAACCATCAAACAGGAGTTGACAGGAAGTTCTAAGAAATTTGCCGACAGCCATAGATTTATGATGATTCTTAACAAAAAGAAAAATAATGGTATTTTTAGCACTGATAGTCATCATCAACAATATTTGGATCTTGTTAATTTGGTTATCATTGACTATCAAGAATGATATAATGTGGCATATGTTGATTGAATAAGAAATTGACATAATGTTTCAAATACCATATAATGATAATCCAATTTCTTATCTTGGAAGCAATGGAACCATGATGGTCACGATTATTGTGGAAAAGGTGAAACGTTGTAATATGCAAAATTTAACGATTTATTTAAGAAAGAAATGCAGACCTAAACGGATTAGAATCCCCTCAAATTTCTTATATATTTGAAAATTTTAAATTGTTAAATCTTAGCCATACTTTACATCTAACGGTTCACAATATGCTAATTGTCTACGTGAAATAAATGCTATTAACATGCAAAAAGTGGTATCAATAAATGCTTTCGTGTGGACAATTGATACATTGTGAACAGTTAGATGTGAAGCATGGCTAAGATTTAATAATTTGAGAATCTCAAATATTTAAAAAATTGAGGGGATCCTGATCGGACCTAAACGGCGTGCCCTCATGAAACTATCATGAAATTGCAATCCCAATGAAGAAGCAACAAGATTCCTGGTGCTCAAGAAATGTAGTGACGTCTTATCTTCTATTTGAAAGTGCATTAAGAAATGTACGCTTTCCTTTGCTATTTGAAATTGTGTTAAAGAATTTAAAAAGTAAAGTTAAAAGTATTTTTTACTTTTTCTAAAATTAGGATTTTTCTATAAACAAAATCTCTATTTATTAACGCAATCCCAAGAGGCTCAAATTTATCTTTTCCTATTAGCTTTAAGTTTTTAGGATAAATGATGGTTTAACATGGTATCATAATGAAGATCATAAGTTCAAACATTGTCTCCATCATTCACCTCATTTCAATTAAAATTTTCACGTATTATACAAATATTGAGTTCCACGTTGGATAGATGTGATGCTATAAAAGTAAATATATGGCTAATATAACACAGTCCAAACTCATACGCTTCAACTTTAGGGTTGACTTGTATTTTAACATGTTATATTATGGTTTTACTAACCAGACTTTTCAAGATGTTAATTTCCTCTAGCGAGTATTGGATCTGGCCACTTCGCAATTGAAGCAAAACGTAGCACATGCATGGATGGTGAATCTCTCTTGCAGTTGGAGTTGGGGCGAAGGTGCATAACATGAATAATATTAAAGCATTGATTAAATGATTAAATTTGCATCTTCTTATCAGTTTAAACTTTTGGGACAAGTGGTGATTTAACATGGTATCAGAACAAAAGTCCTGAGTTTAAACTCTGTCTCCTTCATTTGCCTTCCATTTCAATTAAATATTCTACGTGTTGGCCTCACCTATTAAATTGAAATTTGAGCCCACACGTAAAGGAAAGTGTTAATTATTGATTAAATGATTAAATTTATCTCTTTATATCAGCTTAAGTTTTGGGACAAGTGATTAAATTTAAAAAATAAAGCTCATCCCATACAAGTTATCCTAGATACAATCTATAAGGTTGAATGGTTGATAACACTATACTAAGTATTTAGTATTTAACAAACAAAGGAGTACTTATTGCTGCAATTTCTTTGAGATCATAGTTGATAGTTGGATATGAAGAATGATGTTCCACCAACTCTGTAAATGTCCTTTCCTACTTTAGTGTATCTCATAAACCCTCTAAGTGACATTTTGACAGGTTATTTACATAACTCCATTCAACATGAATTAAGGAAAATGAAAATGTTTTCCTATCAAAATCAGAACAAAAACAAGAAGGTCAATTGCGATCAATGATCATCATCATCATCATTGAATTGAAGCCTTCATATATTAAGGAAAGAGGAAGATTACCCAAAGTAGGGTAATCTTAGCTAGGGGTGGGCGTCGGTTCGGTAGGCGGTTAAGTCGGTTAATTCAGTCGGTTAACCGACTTTTGTCGGAATGTAGTCGGTGAATTTATTTCGGTTAAGTCGGTTAAGCGGTTAATAGGCGATCGGTTAAGTCGTTAAGTCAGTAAGGCGGTCGGTTAAGTCGGTTAAATCGGTTAAAATGGGTAATGAAACGACGTCGTTTTGATTTTTTTAAAGGAAAAAAAATGATAATACGTTTCGTTCTTACTAAAACAAGGTCGTTTCGTTTTATGTCGGTTCGGTTAATCGGTCGGAATAGCATTCGGTTCGGTTCGGTTCGGTTACCGCTTAAAAGGCGGTTCGGTTCGATTCGGCTGCCGATCTGACTTTCGGAATAAAATTTTATACCGACTACTGAACCGAAATTAGTCGGTTAAAGTCGGTAGACGGTCGATGGCGGTTCGGTTCGGTTCGGTAAGCGGTCGGTAGGAGGTAGGCGGATAATTTGCCCACCCCTAATCTTAGCTTAGATAGTTAAATTACAAGGCCATTCACAACCCTTTCATCATTGCTTGGTGGCAATGACATGTCCTCGTTGGGAAGGCAAGTCACATGGGGACATGTTGACATGGTGGTTGTTTATGCACACACTCCAGAGCTAGCATCTACGAGTCCTCAATCCCAACCCACTTTTTCTTTTTCTTTTTTCTTTTTTTTTTTTTAGAAAATACAAAAACAGGGGAACATGAAGCTAATCGAAACAGGGGGATCTTTCCCACCTTCCCAACCCTACTTCATTGCTTGGTTGGCAATGATAGGTTATCATGGGGACATGTTTGTGATTGTTTTGGACACTCCAAACGCTGAAGCAATGTCAAGCATCCCACCGTTAATGATTGTAGGCCATATAATTGCCTAGAAACTGAAATCAAACCTGATAAGCATTTGTTTTTAAATCTTGAAATTCCCATAAACAGCTCCAAATTTATCTTCAAAGCTTAGTAAGACAGCTGCTACCATACAAGTTGCCTCCCACTTGGGCTATGGTATCTGGTTGTATGGACTAAAATTGCAGTCCGGTTTTGTTAAAATAGTAATTAAATAATTAAATTTATCGTTTCTTATCAGCTTAAGCTGCAATAATTGATGACTTAACATAGAATCAGGGCAAATGTCATGAATTCGTGTCGCACATGTGCGTGACTGGTGTAAGCACGTATATGTGTTTGTGTGTGTGTGTGTGTGTGTGTGTGTGTGTGTGAGAGAGAGAGAGAGAGAAGTTTTGCTGCTAATTTTGCAAGTGGATTCTGCATGAAATCAGGGTGATGGCAAACAATAATGCTATCAGAATGAATTTAACATACAAATCATGGGAAACACTCATTCTTTTGACATGACTCTAAAAGTTAAAAATCCCTTCATATAGAGCTAACTTTCCCTAAAACAGTAGTCTAGTTTTAGTTCTTCTTTTCTTTGTGATTCCCACAGACATAGTAATTAAGTAGGCTTCATCTCAGTGACACAATGAAGGTATTCATTGTTACAGGAACACACAAATTTGTCATAGAAGTGGCTCTCCAAGAGCCAATTCTTGATATCAAAAGAAAGATAGAACAACTCTTTGGTATCCCTGTGGCTTCACAAACTCTCTCAGTGTCTGGATGGGAGTTGGTGGATGGACTTGACATGGAAGACTATCCAATTGTCACTGAAGGTACAAAAATTGACCTCACTATCAAATCCATGCTTATGTTACCTCCATTTAGGGGTGTAAACGAGCTGAGCTACTCGTGAGCTTACTCGAGATCGGCTCGAATAAACTCGACTCGTGCTCGAATCGATTATTAAATGAGCTACTCGTGAACACGAAAATCAAACTCGATTATTAAACGATGCAAACTCGTATAAACTCGACTCGACCCGACTAAAGCTCGTGAACCCGCTCGTATAAGGATCGACTCGTTTATTAAGGCTCGACTCGTATAGTCATATATATATATATAATGAATAATATACTATGTGTATTATGTAAGCATAAATTAAGTAACAAATAACAATAGTTATTGGTCAATATATATTAATTGGTCATATTTATATAAAATAGTAAAAATGAATAATATCAATAATTAATTGTTAGTCATATGATATAATGACAATCCAGATACTTAATCAAATTATTCATATAATATAATAAGATTATAATTTATAGGATTATATGATCATATAATAATATAACATTGTACCATACTACCATATGACATGTAATTTATGTAAATATAAAATATGCAATCACTTTACTATATGCTATGAGTATTATCATTAAATATTTAATAATTATTACATACGGATTGTTAGATCATGTTAATATGTTAAATATACTATCATATGATAATACTTAGATCATATGATCATATAATATTAGTATTATTAGTAGGTAATTATGAATTATGATAAATTTGATAATTATGATTTATTACTCGTAAATTTATAAAAATCATACTTAATTACTTATTATAGATTCATAGATAATATCATAAATCAAGTGATATGATATGATTCATAATTTATAATCATAAATATATATACATATTACTATATTAGTAACATATATAATTATAGCTATATAGTGTCATATATGATATAGACTATAGTATACAAATTCATACTAATATAATGGTTTAGTATTTAGATACTTAGTTAGATACACTCATACACTTAATAAGTATGATTTATGATTTTAAGTATTTAATAATTATTAGTAATATTTAGATGCAATGAGTCAATGACTATGTATATAGATTACATACGTACGTAATTATGAATTCACATTATTCATATGATATAATGACACTTATGAAACTTAATAATATTATTCATATATAATAATAATGTGATTCATACAATCCCAAATTAAGTTATTAGGATTGAAATTACTTATATATTAATTATAATGATAATTCATAACTTGTAATCACAATTCACAAGTTATGAATTATCATTATAATTTAGATCATATGATTTAATATTGTGTTATATAACCGTTAGCTGTTAGATATGATCTGATTAGTATTATCATATATGACTATATGATAATATAATAATTATCATTGTAAGACATTGTTAATGTTTTAACTTAATATAAGTTAGTTAGTTTTTATATTGACTGTTAATTTTTTTTTTAATGCCAAAAATAAAACGATAATACTTTTGTATTCGAGATCATATGATAGTGCTTAAATTATATGAAAACATCATTATCATGTATATGATTTATATCTATCTATATTAACTTATTAAGTATGTAAGCATTGACTAAATCCACATCACATGTAAGTATTGTAATCTTATAATTATAATTTATAAAAGATCTTGAAAAATTCATGTTTGTAATTATAATTTCTTATATTTCTGTTTGTATTTGTTTAAATGTAATATTATTTTATTTTTGTAGTTGAAAATTTGTAATTCAGAATTGTAATTTCTTATATTTCTAATTGTATTTGTTTAAAAGTAATTTTATTTTATTTCTTTAGTTATGTAATTGTGTATTTCAATTTTATATTCATTGGCAATTGCTTAATGCAAAATCCTAGATTCCTGATAGTGCAATTTGCAAACTATGTGAAATTCGTGATTTATTTATTTATTTTTATTTTATTTTTTTATGCTAAGATCAATAATTTCAAATTATGAAATGGGCCGAGCTCGAGCCGAGTACTCGAGCTCGGGATCGACCAAAATGGTCGAGCTCGAGCTCGAGTTCGGACAACATTTTTTCTACACGAGCCGGTCTCGCACAGAATTTTCCAACTCGTGTCGAGCTCGAGCTCGAGCTCGAGCTCGACTATAACTTAAACGAGCCGATCCCGGACAGGCAATACCCGCTCAGGATCGGCTCGTTTACACCCTACCTCCATTAAACCATTGTAGAAGAATCCAAATTACTGTGAAATTTTTAGGCAGACAGTTTAACATGGAGGTAGACACGGCAGAAACTGTACAAAGCCTAAAAGAGAAAATTCATATAGTTGATGGCACACCCATCAAAAGAATGTTACTTTTCTGTTCTGGGATAGAGTTAGAAGAAGACTTTCGCCATCTAACCGAATACGGAATACACGAATTTTCTGAAATAATCGTGTTCCTCAAGACGACAAATCATCTAAGGGATGAGCCTTCATCAATTTGGCTGAGTCTAGTGGTGCAAACTTCTTTTAGCTTGCTTAATGCAGCCAGCATTCCTTTGGAAATGAAGGACTCATGCACTGTCAATGACTTGAGGCAGTTGTTATTGAGCAGAAAAATACTTTCCATTGATGATTATTTGTTCATACACAAGCAGAGGATCATGCGTGACAATTGCAGCCTCCGAGGGCATGGTGTAGAAATTGGGGACCCTCTCTATGTGTTTAAAGGGACTATTAGTCAAAGTGGAAATATTTGAGATGTAAACCAGAATAAAGACTAAGGAGTATCAATAATCAAGAATTAAAGATGGAAATAGGTCTTGTATTAAATTTTTATTAAATTACAATTAAGTAGGAGATTGAAAAATGAGAATGAAAGAGAGATAATTAGTAACACAAATCGAATCATAGTGAACCGGAATTCTCTGCAATTGAGAGAGGCCTTTGATAGGTCTACCAATTCAAGCAAGTGAGTCTCGCACCTTAAGTTGCTTGGGTAGGTAGGCCCTATCGAGGGTCTCTCTTATTTGGTGCTCATACAGGCTGCAATTCGGTCAACAAATAGAAGCGAATCCTGATCTAATCCTAGTATTTTATGTTAGGGGAAAAAAAAAATAAAGGAAAGAACTGGTCATTGTAACTAGTCTTTTCAGCTTATATATTCTTGTAACTAATGGTTCTGTTACACTCCACTCTCTTCGTACTAACAAGCCATTGTTATCTATATAATCAAGATGATAATAATAAAAAATAAAAAAATTGGAGAAGAAGCAAACAAATTAGGCAATTTCCAGTTCCTTCTTCCATTTTATTTGGCAAGGGAAGTAGGTCTACCCCAAGAGAGAGTCAGGCGAAGTGAAGACGAAATGATGGGAGGACCCATCATCAAGGGGATTGAAAAAGAGGTAAATATGGGACCCATCTTGCACCCCACAATCCATCAGTGAAACCCCATCCCCATCATCAGCCGTCAGAATGCTAAGACGATCCTTGTCAAGGATGAGGATCAGATGGTCACAAGGGAGCTTCTGCTAGGCCTCGATTTCCCTTTTTAGATCAGCTAGCGTGGCATCATTCCGCACCTGGATGTAGAAGAGAGTTCCTGTCAAGTTCTCCACCACCACCCTCATCTTCAAAGACATGATTGGCTCAATTTGCCTTTGCCCATTTTCCACTCTGATCAGAGTAGTATAAGGAGAGAGAAGGAGAGAGAGAGAGAGAGAGAGAGAGAGAGAGAGAGCTTTTAGGCTTTAACACGTAGAATTTGAACAATTTTGAAAAGTTCACGTATGCTGCATTCTCGCTAGTTAGTTCGCTAGCATGGATGAGAGATGGGGGGCAGTACTGGTTGATAGCGCATGCAAATGAAATATGTGCTTGATTGGCCTTAAAACAATAAAATATATGTATATATACATATATTCTTTAATATTCTCTTATTTGCTTGTCTATTTTCCTCAAACCTCTCGTCTCAGCGGTGACAAAAAGGATCTGGACCCTTACTTATGGTTGATGAAACTATGAAAAGTAATTGGACTGGATGAACTTTAACAATTTAATAGCTAAGGTCTTTTATTTTTCTAAGAAATATGAAAAATTATGAGCGGATCCACCCACTTCAAACTTGTTCTTCAACTTGGTGAGCCTCGACACTTAAAGAGCATTTACAATGGATTTCTAATCTTTCTATTTTAGATAATGACTTTTCAATGCACTCTATATTCGATTATCTATTATTTCTTTATAAATTTGGCTTAGATTCTGTTAAAAAAAAAAAAAAAAAAAGAGAGAGAGAAATTGGTGTAACTAAACGTACCATTCTTTTTCTTCTTGAGAGAAGTGTATTCACATCTTCTTAATCTGAAATAGCTGGAGAGACCAAAGGTTCTTTTCGTTTTTAGGGATATTCCCGAAACAGATCCAGTAGAGACGTAGTAGGGAAAAAGTTCAGTGTCAAAATCCAGCACGTAGATCTCATGAACAAACAACCTACAATTAGAGAAACCATTCATTTATTTGAAGGGAGTGTTCATTCCATGTTGTACAACCCCTGTGGAAAATGAAAATTTTTTCATAGGTTGATTCTCTCCGACTTTTTTATCTGTTGTTGGGATATAGACTATGCTAACAAAATTTCCTGCTGGAAGCAAAAAATGACGACCCATGAGTGAGAACATACCAGAAAAAACTATGGCCCGATGAGAGGGGCTGGAAGAGCTTGACACCCTGAAAAGTATCACATCAAGTCCCTTGAAGCCAAGCCATTAGAATTCAACTTACAGCGAGCTTCAAACATTGAATTGAGCAGGTGCTGGTAAACCTTGCACTTTCATCATACAATGATACTTAGCTGGAGCAATAACCCCAGCCTGTGTGCACAGATCCACCACTGCTGGTGCATGTCCATAAAAATTCCGATGTGCATCAACAAGCACAAGAGGATCCTGAGGCCGCCGCCGCCATACAATCTTAGGAGGCACCAAATCATCAACTTCTGCCTTCTTCCAGAAGTGGGCTCCTCTCCAACTCTCATACTTAAATACTCCACAGAGTCTAGCTTTGTGCCCAGATGGCCCAACATGAACTTCGGAACAGTGTTTACAGACTTTCGCTGGATAAACCAACAACAACTTCTGTACGCCAGTTCTGAGCGTCTCCCACGCCTTCAAAGTGGTATTGGCAATTAACGTCAGTTCATGTGGTGACAACGAGTTGACTCCTTCACTGCCATCAGCGACATTTTCCAAGTTCCAACTGCTGGAGTACTTTTTTTCATCATATGGATCAACTCCTGCCTGCCAGCACAGTTCAAGAACTGCGGGAACACGGTCAAAATCGAACCTTTGGTCGTGTTTAATAACATCTTGGAACATGCCCTGCAGATGAAATGCTTCTACCGGAACAAGTATATCATTCAAACCACCGCTGATCCATTCATGAACTCGATTCTTGGCACGGCGCTTGTAACCACAGCATGTCTGGATTAAGTGACCTTTCTCACCAATATATACTTCTGGACAAAACCTGCAATAGTACTTGATGCATGAGATTAGTCCTGTGTGCTCTCCTTGGAGGAACAGAACATGTACTAAAGGGAAGTCAGGAGAATCACTGCAGAGTTAGATGAATCGTCTTTTTGTTCAACAAACATGCCAATAACCTTTAGGCTAAACGGCAACTCCAACCACCACAAGAATGTCTTTGTGGGTGAGGACATGGGCTCATATCCATGGGACGTGCAAGTTATTTACCAAAGAAAAAGAAACTTGAGTCTTTAACTGAAATTATAGACACTTGCCCACCAATGCCTGGCCCAAAAACTGTTGAGAAATGTCAGCTCGTTTACAGTTACAGGAAAAGAAATTCACACTAATTATTTGCAGCACAGGATTGATTTTTATATGTGACATGTGGACACACAATTTTTTTTCCTCTCGCTATTTTGGGTTCTGCAGATGGTTTTAGTTGTAGTTATTCTTTTCAACACCTTGCGGCATCCTCGTCCAATATATGCTAGGACTAAAATCAATTGTAGTTCAGAAGAAATTTGAATTAACAACGAAATCAATTATAGTTCATCATACATTGGAATTAACATCACAACTTGGATTTCCAGCGTTATTAATAACATCTTCATAGAAACGTTACATCAAGTGCCATCGAGCAGAAACCACACCATTCATTGACATCAACCAAATCCCATGCGTGAACCAAAAAACAAGTTTAACTTTAATCTACACAAGCTGTACACATTCACATACGTAAAATTGAAACACCCACATTCATTTATACGGAAAGACAACTCTTTGAGGTGCTGGACTTACTTGCAGGCCATGATGGGAAAGAGTCTGAGCAGAGCGGACACGCCTTGGAAGAAGACTGCTCGGGCCTCAAGGACCTCCTGGGCCACCGGGACCATGCGGCGCACCGGGTAGTCCTTGGCCCGGCTTTCGATTCTCTTCAGAATCATCGGCCTGAGCTTCCTTAAGTCCACCTTCGAGCTGTGAAAATCCGCATGTGTAACGAACCCACTAAAGTTCCCCAAAACATGCTGCCATGATCTCTTCCTTAAGGCCATAACAGCCATCTCTACCCTTCAGAAAAATGAGCAATTTAGTAACAAGTTGTCACAGAGACATTACATCAAACATTCGGTTGGCGTAGCAGTGGGGGGTGAACTTTTAGTTCAAATGGGATTTCACAATGAGAGATTTGGGAAGATAAGGTTTTGGGTCAGCCTGGTTTTTTGTTATTTGGGTGTAGAACGAGTGAACGGTTTCGCATCGGAGTCTTAGAGTTTGAATGGTGACGCCGAAGGACGGTGGAAAGTGAGATTTGAGGTCGGCCACTCCGCCACCAGCGTAAAGAGAATGAAGACAGCACCATTTAGTACAGAGGGCAATGCGGGACTTTTAATTTTCTATCATCTCTCCTATTCTTTGTCGTACAGTGTATAGTTTTAATCAATAATTGCAGTATATTATTTTAATCAATAATTTTTATTATCTTTTCTTTATTCAAATTATGTTTACACCCAAATTTAATATTTATAATTTTAAAAAATTAAGAAGAATTGGGTCATTTCCTAATTTTAAAAACTAGACATGTAGGATTTGGGTGAAAGTATTATTATAGAGAAAGGTTTCATTTGGAGGAAATTTATGTCCATAAAATATTATATAATTTTTTGAAAGGCTTCAATTTTCAAAAGATATCTAAGATCAGAGAACAATGACCTTGTCATGAGCTGTATATGCAATTAACAAAATTCTAAGAAAAGTGGAATTAAATAACTTAGCTATTTAAATTGATTGTTGATTTTACAAATTATATTCTTCCAACTTAATCTATTAAATTGATATTTATTTTTATAAAAAATTGACAAAACATGTGATGCTTGTTGCTTATATATATTTTAAAAAATATACTTCAATTATTTTAAAAAACATGCGATGCTTGTTGCTTATATATTTTAAAAAAATTTGGGGGGCACCAGTCCCCCAAAATTTTAAAAATTCCATTAAATTTTTTTTTTTTTTTTTTATGAGTACGACCCCCCAAAATTGATTTTTACCCTAAAAGATCTTTTTTTTAGTTTTGTACCCTATCTAAAATCCCAGTTCCGCCCCTGCTAACAAGAAACATGAATTGAAAATATCTAATATCCCAAGAAACCCACCAACTTATTTAAAAAAATACTCATAAATTCCTGATCCTGAACCCCAAAATATAACTTACTTTCTTTTTTTTTGGGGAAGGAAACGGGAGATTCGAAATAGTAAATATGGCGCAGTCCCAAGCATCACCAAAACCAAAAAGAAAAAAGAGCCCATATACAGAATAATACCCATTAACCCAAAAAGAAACCAGCAATCATATAAATAATTTTGTTATGGGAATTATTACCGAAAACAAAATCTTACATAATCCAAAAAAAAAAAAAAAGGAATTATAATATAGATCAATATTAAGCACTAAGGTGGAAACCCCAAAAAGAACCTAAAGTAAAAAATAAAGAATTTTGTACATTCCAATTCTTTGAACATGAATAGCTAACAGTCAATCAAGAGACATATTTTTATGCACACAGGATCAAACAGGCGGATAGAAAATTAAAATTAAGAAACTAAAGGAACATAAGCAATCAAATCCAAAGACAAAGACGAAAGAAAATACCAGATACGAGGGCGGTGAATAGGAGTCTCTGAGCGACGAAGCAAGAGAGAGAGAGAGAGAGAGATAAGAAAACTGATGGGTGAGAGGGGTTTATATAGTACAGAGAAAGTCTCTGAACCACTCAACGTAGTTTTCTTTTTTGTGTCATAGATTTTGACGGCTGCGATTAACGAGAGAGATAGGAATGGACGGTGGAGATGGAGAATCACGTGGTCCATGTTGGGTTGTGCGTTACAGTTCGTATGATAAGACTGAAAACGCGTGTGTTCTCGAAGAATACAGTTGGGCCGTAGGAGTACTTTTGCACGAGTTGGGTCATTTGGGCCCAGTCTTATGTCAAAGAGTTACCTAAATGTTTAATAAATTTGAAAATCGTTGCGCTACTTAAAATCAGTCCCTCATTTTTAAAAATTAATTTTTACATTTTAAGTTTGTTATGGATTTGAAATTAATCATTCCGTAATTTTTTTGTCCAATCTTTTTACTTTCGTTATATCATGTCATCTTTTTCTTAAAATATTGTTTTCTTATTATATTATAAATTTTAAAACTAAAAATTTAATTTTTTATTTAAAAAATTGAAAAAAGCCATCCCCTTAGGGAAGAAGGTGGCCCGCAAAGGTTGCTAGTGTCACCTCTGGGGTGGCTCACCGCTTCCCCCATGGGCTAGAGGTGGCCGCGCGCCACCCTCAGCCCCATATGGGGTGTCTCATGGGCCACCCGAGATTCATTGCGCTGATTCCCCTATAGAGTATGGCGGGACCCTCGGATCTCAAAATCGACCAAAGGGCTTGCTAGACGCCGACTGACTTGGCTGGGCATGATCCCATAGCGTACATGTGGGTCTTCATAGTGTCAGCCGATAACATGGCCAAGTGCTCGACCATGCCGGCAATCATGAGCTGCTAGAAGTGGAGGCCATCGTGGGCCGACACGTCCAACTCCGGGTGGAAGTTTGACGACTATGGTACCAGCCGAAATTTCGAATTTTGGAACTTAGCCATAGTGTTTATGGCCATGGAGATTTACAATTTTGAAATAATTGGCTGTGAAAATAGGATTAGAAGTCTAATGGGTTTTCTTTAAAAAGATTGACTCTCGTCGATTCGAGGGCTTGGGAAATTAGGGTTTCGGATTGAAGTCAAAATTACGTATTTTGCTGTCATACACAGCTAGGCCAAGGTGGTGGCTGGGGGATCACGTGCGGCCACCCTCGACCCATGGAGAAAAAAAATAATATTTTAAGATGATTTGGCGAAAAGGTTGATGTGGCACTAACAGAAATTCGGAAAATTGAAAAAAAAATCACGGAATGACTAATTTCAAATCCGTGACAAACTTAATGTACACAAATTTATTTTAAAAAAGTGATAGACTGATTTCAAATTGCACGTTGACTCAGAAATTTATTAGACATATAACATTTATATATATATATATATATATATATATATGTATATGTGTATGTGTATGTGTATGTGTATGTGTATGTGTATGTGTATATACACATATATGTATATATTATAAATATCTTAAAAAATTAATGTAATAAAAATATTAATGATCATCATCATCATCATCATTGAATTGAAGCCTTCGCCTTCATTTATTAAGGAAAGAGGAAGATTACCCAAAGTAGGGTAATCTTAGCTTAGATAGTTAAATTACAAGGCCATTCACAGCCCTTCATCATTGCTTGGTTGGCAATGACATGTCCTCATTGGGAAGGCAAGTCACATGGGGACATGTTGGCATGGTGGTTGTTTATGCACACGCTCCAGAGCTAGCATCTACGGGTCCTCAATCCCAACCCCACTTTTTCTTTTTCTTTTTTTTTTCTTTTTTTTTTTAGAAAATACAAAAACAGGGAAAGAGGAAGCTAATCGAAACAGGGGGATCTTTCCCACCTTCCCAACCCCACTTCATTGCTTGGTTGGCAAAGACATGTTATCATGGGGACATGTTTGTGATTATTTTGGACACTCCAAACGCTGAAGCAATGTCAAGCATCCCACCGTTACTGATTGTAGGCCATATAATTGCCTAGAAACTGAAATCAAACCTGATAAGCATCTGTTTTTAAATCCTGAAATTCCCATAACACAGCTCCAAATTTATCTTAAAAGGTTAGTAAGATAGCTGCTGCCATAGTATCTTTAAACAAGTTGCCTCCCACTTGGGCTTTGGTATCTGGTTGTATGGACTAAAATTGCAGTCCGGTTTTGTTAAAATAGTAATTAAATAATTAAATTTATCGTTTCTTATCAGCTTAAGCTGCGATAATTGATGACTTAACATGGAATCAGGGAAAATGTCCTGAATTCGTGTCGCACATGTGCGTGACTGGTGTAAGCACGAATATGTGTTTGTGTGTGTGTGTGTGTGAGAGAGAGAAAGAGAGAGAGAAGTTTTGCTGATAATTTTGCAAGTGGATTCTGCATGAAAACAGGGTGATGGCAAACAATAATGCTATCAGAATGAATTTAACATACAAATCATGGGAAACACTCATTCTTTTGACATGACTCTAAAAGTTAAAAATCCCTTCATATAGAGCTAACTTTCCCTAAAACAGTAGTCTAGTCTTAGTTCTTCTTTTCTTTGTGATTCCCACGGACATAGTAATTAAGTAGGCTTCATCTCAATGACACAATGAAGGTATTCATTGTTACAGGAACACGCAAATTTGTCATAGAAGTGGGTCTCCAAGAGCCAGTTCTTGATATCAAAAGAAAGATAGAACAACTCTTTGGTATCCCTGTGGCTTCACAAACTCTCTCAGTGTCTGGATGAGAGTTGGTGGATGGACTTGACATGGAAGACTATCCAATTGTCACTGAAGGTACAAAAATTGACCTCACTATCAAATCCATGCTTATGTTACCTCCATTAAACCATTGTAGAAGAATCCAAATTACTGTGAAATTTTCTGCCAGGCAATTTAACATGGAGGTAGACACAGCAGAAACTGTGCGAAGCCTAAAAGAGAAAATTCATATAGTTGATGGCACACCCATCAAAAGAATGTTACTTTTCTGTTCTGGGATAGAGTTAGAAGAAGACTTTCGCCATCTAACCGAGTACAGAATACACGAATTTTCTGAAATAATCGTGTTCCTCAAGACGACAAATCGTCTAAGGGATGAGCCTTCATCAAGTTGGCTAAGTCTAGTGGTGCAAACTTCTTCTAGCTTGCTTAATGCAGCCAACATTCCTTTGGAAATGAAGGACTCATGCACTGTCAATGACTTGAGGCAGTTGTTATTGAGCAGAAAAATACTTCCCATTGATGATTATTTGTTCATACACAAGCAGAGGATCATGCGTGACAATTGCAGCCTCTGAGGGCATGGTGTTGAAAATGGGGACCCTCTCTATGTGTTTAAAGGGACTATTAGTCGAAGTGGAAATATTTGAGATGTAAACCAAAATAAAGACTAAGGAGTACCAATAATCAAGAATTAAAGATGGAAATAGGTCTTGTATTAAATTTTTATTAAATTACAATTAAGTAGGAGATTGAAAAAAGAGAATGAAAGAGAGATAATTAGTAACACAAATCGAATCATAGTGAACCGGAACTCTCTGCAATTGAGAGAGGCCTTTGATAGGTCTACCAGTTCAAGCAAGTGAGCCTCGCACCTTAAGTTGCTTGGGTAGGTAGGCCCTATTTAGGGTCTCTCTTATTTGGTGCTCATACAGGCTGCAATTCGGTCAACAAATAGAAGCGAATCCCAATCCAATCCTAGTATTTTATGTTAGGGGAAAAAAATATAAAGGAAAAAACTGGTCATTGTAACTAGTCTTTTCAGCTTATATATTCTTGTAACTAATGGTTCTGTTACACTCCACTCTCTTCGCACTAACAAGCCATTGTTATCTATATAATCAAGATAATAATAAAAAAAAAAAAAAAATTGGAGAAGAAGCAAACAAATTAGGCAATTTCCAGTTCCTTCTTCCATTTTGTTTGGCAAGGGAAGTAGGTCTACCCCGAGAGAGAATCAGGCGAAGTGAAGACGAAATGATGGGAGGACCCATCATCAAGGGGATTGAAAAAGAGGTAAACATGGGACCCATCTTGGACCCCACAATCCATCAGTGAAACCCCATCCCCATCATCAGTCGTCAGAATGCTAAGACGATCCTTGTCAAGGATGAGGATCAGACGGTCACAAGGGAGCTTCTGCTGGGCCTCGATTTCCCTCTGTAGATCAGCTAGCGTGGCATCATTTCCCACCTGGATGTAGAAGAGAGTTCTTGTCAAGTTCTCCACCACCACCCTCATATTCAAAGACATGATTGGCTCAATTTGCCTTTGCCCATTTTCCACTATGAGCATAGTAGTATAAGGAGAAAGAGAGAGCTTTTAGGCTTTAACACGTAGAATTTGAACAATTTTGAAAAGTTCACGTATGCTGCATTCTCGCTAGTTAGTTCGCTAGCATGCATGATAGATGGGGGCAGTACTGGTTGATAGCGCATGCAAATGAAATATGTGCTTGATTGGCCTTAAAACAATAAAATATATGTATATATACATATATTCTTTAATATTCTCTTATTTGCTTGATTATTTCCTCAAACCTCTCGTCTCAGCGCTGACAAAAAGGATCTGGACCCTTACTTACGGTTGATGAAACTATGAAAAGTAATTGGACTGGATGAACTTTAACAATTTAGTAGCTAAGGTCTTTTATTTTTCTAAGAAATATGAAAAATTATGAGTGATCCACCCACTTCAAACTTTTTCTTCAACTTGGTGAGCCTCGACACTTAAAGAGCATTTACAATGGATTTCGAATCTTTCTATTTTAGATAATGACTTTTTAATGCACTCTATATTCGATTATCTTTTTTATTTTTTTATTTTTTTTTATAGATTTGGCTTAGATGCTGTTAAAAAAAAAGAAAAAAAAAGAGAGAGAGAGAAATTGGTGTAACTAAACGTACCATTCTTATTCTTATTGAGAGAAGTGTTTTCACATCTTCTTAATCTGAAATAGCTGGAGAGACCAAAGGTAGATTCTTTTTGTTTTTACGGATATTCCCGAAACAGATCCAGTAGTGACGTAGTGGGGAAAAAGTTCAGTGTCAAAATCCAGCACGTAGATCTCATGAACAAACAACCTACAATTAGAGAACCCATTCATTTATTTGAAGGGAGTGTTCATTCCATGTTGTACAACCTGTGGAAAAAAAAAAAAAATTCATAGGTTGATTCTCTCCCGCTTTTTTTTTTTTTTTTTTTATTATTATTATTTTTTGTTCCAAAGCCAATAAGGGAAGGGTTACAAGAGCGGTCTTTCCCATTCTTAATCCAAAAGGAAGAGAGAATGTAAGACTAATCGAGAATGCTTCCAAACACAAGTTACACAAGGTTAGCTCCCACTTTACCAGTGACATTGATGTTGGACTTTCTCGATGGTGACTGCAACAATTGCAGAAAATGTTTGCATTGCAAATTTTGGAATACTAGAATTGCCAAATAAATCATGAGATTAATAGCTTGTATAGTATGGTGGCAAACGTCCCATAAGTACTTAGAAGTAGTACACTTCTATACAAGGCAACAAATTATTACCAATAAAAATGTACAAACATGACCATTAACCCCTATGAGTTCATGTAAAAATATGATTATATCTGTTGTTAGAATATAGGCTATGCTAACAAAATTTCCTGCTAGAAGCAAAAAATGCCGACCCATGAGTGAGAACATACCAGAAAAAACTATGGCCCGATGAGAGGGGCTGGAAGAGCTCGACACCCTAAAAAGTATCACATCATGTCCCGTGAAGCCAAGCCATAAGAATTCAACTTACAGCGAGCTTCAAACATTGAATTGAGCAGGTGCTGGTGATGGGGATGGGGTTTCTTTCTCTCTCTCTTTTTTTTTTTAACAGCATCTAAGCCAAATCTATAAAAAAAATAAAAAAATAGATAATCGAATATAGAGTGCATTAAAAAGTCATTATCTAAAATAGAAAGATTCAAAATCCATTGTAAATGCTCTTTAAGTGTCGAGGCTCACCAAGTTGAAGAACAAGTTTGAAGTGGGTGGATCCACTCATAATTTTTCATATTTCTTAGAAAAATAAAAGACCTTAGCTATTAAATTGTTAAAGTTCATCCAATCCAATTACTTTTCATGGTTTCATCAACCGTAAGTAAGGGTCCAAATCCTTTTTGTCAGTGCTGAGACGAGAGGTTTGAGGAAAATAATCAAGCAAATAAGAGAATATTAAAGAATATATGTATATATACATATATTTTATTGTTTTAAGGCCAATCAAGCACATATTTCATTTGCATGCGCTATCAACCAGTACTGCCCCCCATCTCTCATGCAGAAGCTCCCTTGTGACCGTCTGATCCTCATCCTTGACAAGGATCGTCTTAGCATTCTGACGACTGATGATGGGGATGGGGTTTCATTGATGGATTGTGGGGTCCAAGATGGGTCCCATGTTTACCTCTTTTTCAATCCCCTTGATGATGGGTCCTCCCATCATTTCGTCTTCACTTCGCCTGATTCTCTCTTGGGGTAGACCTACTTCCCTTGCCAAACAAAATGGAAGAAAGAACTGGAAATTGCCTAATTTGTTTGCTTCTTCTCCATTTTTTTTTTTATTATTATTATCTTAATTATATAGATAACAATGGCTTGTTAGTACGAAAAGAGTGGAGTGTAACAGAACCATTAGTTACAAGAATATATAAGCTGAAAAGACAAGTTACAATGACCAGTTTTTTCCTTTATTTTTTTTTTCCCCTAACATAAAATACTAGGATTGGATCGGGATTCGCTTCTATTTGTTGACCGAATTGCAGCCTGTATGAGCACCAAATAAGAGAGACCCTCGATAGGGCCTACCTACCCAAGCAACTTAAGGTGCGAGGCTCACTTGCTTGAACTGGTAAACCTATCAAAGGCCTCTCTCAATTGCAGAGAATTCCGGTTCACTATGATTCGATTTGTGTTACTAATTATCTCTCTTTCATTCTCTTTTTTCAATCTCCTACTTAATTGTAATTTAATAAAAATTTAATACAAGACCTATTTCCATCTTTAATTCTTGATTATTGGTACTCCTTAGTCTTTATTCTGGTTTACATCTCAAATATTTCCACTTCGACTAATAGTCCCTTTAAACACATAGAGAGGGTCCCCATTTTCAACACCATGCCCTCGGAGGCTGCAATTGTCACGCATGATCCTCTGCTTGTGTATGAACAATAATCATCAATGGGAAGTATTTTTCTGCTCAATAACAACTGCCTCAAGTCATTGACAGTGCTTGAGTCCTTCATTTCCAAAGGAATGCTGGCTGCATTAAGCAAGCTAGATGAAGTTTGCACCACTAGACTCAGCCAACTTGATGAAGGCTCATCCCTTAGACGATTTGTCGTCTTGAGGAACACGATTATTTCAGAAAATTCGTGTATTCCGTACTCGGTTAGATGGCGAAAGTCTTCTTCTAACTCTATCCCAGAACAGAAAAGTAACATTCTTTTGATGGGTGTGCCATCAACTATATGAATTTTCTCTTTTAGGCTTCGCACAGTTTCTGCTGTGTCTACCTCCATATTAAACTGCCTGCCAGAAAATTTCACAGTAATTTGGATTCTTCTACAATGGTTTAATGGAGGCAACATAAGCATGGATTTGATAGTGAGGTCAATTTTTGTACCTTCAGTGACAATTGGATAGTCTTCCATGTCAAGTCCATCCACCAACTCCCATCCAGACACTGAGAGAGTTTGTGAAGCCACAGGGATACCAAAGAGTTGTTCTATCTTTCTTTTGATATCAAGAACTGGCTCTTGGAGACCCACTTCTATGACAAATTTGCGTGTTCCAGTAACAATGAATACCTTCATTGTGTCACTGAGATGAAGCCTACTTAATTACTATGTCTGTGGGAATCACAAAGAAAAGAAGAACTAAGACTAGACTACTGTTTTAGGGAAAGTTAGCTCTATATGAAAGGATTTTTAACTTTTAGAGTCATGTCAAAAGAATGAGTGTTTCCCATGATTTGTATGTTAAATTCATTCTGATAGCATTATTGTTTGCCATCACCCTAATTTCATGCAGAATCCACTTGCAAAATTAGCAGCAAAACTTCTCTCTCTCTCTCTCTCTCTCACACACACACACACACACACAAACACATATACGTGCTTACACCAGTCACGCACATGTGCGACGCGAATTCAAGACATTTGCCCTGATTCCATGTTAAGTCATCAATTATCGCAGCTTAAGCTGAATAAACGATAAATTTAATTATTTAATTACTATTTTAACAAAACCGGACTGCAATTTTAGTCCATACAACCAGATACCAAAGCCCAAGTGGGAGGCAACTTGTTTAAAGATACTATGGCAGCAGCTGTCTTACTAAGCTTTGAAGATAAATTTGGAGCTGTTTATGGGAATTTCAGGATTTAAAAACAGATGCTTATCAGGTTTGATTTCAGTTTCTAGGCAATTATATGGCCTACAATCATTAACGGTGGGATGCTTGACATTGCTTCAGCGTTTGGAGTGTCCAAAACAATCACAAACATGTCCCCATGATAACCTGTCATTGCCAACCAAGCAATGAAGTAGGGTTGGGAAGGTGGGAAAGATCCCCTTGTTTTGATTAGCTTCCTCTTCCCCTGTTTTTGTATTTTCTAAAAAAAAAGAAAAAGAAAAAGTGGGATTGGGATTGAGGACCCGTAGATGCTAGGTCTGGAGTGTGTGCATAAACAACTACCATGCCAACATGTCCCCATGTGACTTGCCTTCCCAACGAGGACATGTCATTGCCAACCAAGCAATGAAGAAGGGTTGTGAATGACCTTGTAATTTAACTATCTAAGCTAAGATTACCCTAGTTTGGGTAATCTTCCTCTTTCCTTAATATATGAAGGCTTCAATTCAATGATGATGATGATGATGATCATCATCATCATTAATATTTTTATTACATTAATTTTTTAAGATATTTATAATATTTATAATATATATATATATATATATATAGGGTAAATGTAAAATAAATTTCTGAGTCAACGTGCGATTTGAAATCAGTCCATCACTTTTTTTAAATAAATTTTTGCACATTAAGTTTGTCACGGATTTGAAATTAGTCCTTCCGTGATTTTTCTGTCAATTTTTCGAATTTTCGTTAGTGTCACGTCAGCCTTTTCGCCAAATCATCTTAAAATATTATTTTTTTTCTCCATGGGTCGAGGGTGGCCCGCACGCGATCCCCCAGCCACCACCTTGGCCTAGCTGTGTATGACAGCAAAATACGTAATTTTGACTTCAATGCGAAACCCTAATTTCCCAAGCTCTCGAATCGACGAGATTCAATCTTTTTAAAGAAAACCCAATAGACTTCTAATCCTATTTTCACAGCCAATTATTCCAAAATTGTAAATCTCCATGGCCATAAACACCATGGCTAAGTTCCAAAATTCGAAATTTCGGCTAGTACCACAGTCGTCAAACTTCCACCCGGAGTTGGACGTGTCGGCCCACGATGGCCTCCACTTCTAGCAGCTCATGATTGTCGATTTGATCGCCGGCATGGTCGAGCACTTGGCCATGTTATCGGCTGACACTATGAAGACCCACATGTATGCTATGGGATCATGCCCAGTCAAGTCAGTCGGCGTCTAGCAAGCCCTTCAGTCGATTTTGAGATCCGAGGGTCCCGCAATACTCTATAGGGGAATCGGCGCAATGAATCTCGGGTGGCCCACGAGACACCCCATATGGGGCTGAGGGTGGCGCGCAGCCACCTCTAGCCCATGGGTAAAGCGGTGAGCCACCCCAGAGGTGACACTGGCAACCTTCGCGGGCCACCTTCCTCCCTAAGGGGATGGCTTTTTTCAATTTTTTAAATAAAAAATTAAATTTTTAGTTTTAAAATTGATAATATAATAAGAAAACAATATTTTAAGAAAAAGATGACATGATATAACGAAAGTAAAAAGATTGGACAAAAAAATTACGGAATGATTAATTTCAAATCCATGACAAACTTAAAATGTAAAAATTAATTTTTAAAAATGAGGGACTGATTTTAAGTAGCGCAACGATTTACAAATTTATTAAACATTTAGGTAACTCTTTGACATAAGACTGGGCCCAAATGACCCAACTCGTGCAAAAGTACTCCTACGGCCCAACTGTATTCTTCGAGAACACACGCGTTTTCAGTCTTATCATACGAACTGTAACGCACAACCCAACATGGACCACGTGATTCTCCATCTCCACCGTCCATTCCTATCTCTCTCGTTAATCGCAGCCGTCAAAATCTATGACACAAAAAAGAAAACTACGTTGAGTGGTTCAGAGACTTTCTCTGTACTATATAAACCCCTCTCACCCATCAGTTTTCTTATCTCTCTCTCTCTCTCTCTCTCTTGCTTCGTCGCTCAGAGACTCCTATTCACAGCCCTCGTATCTGGTATTTTCTTTCGTCCTTGTCTTTGGATTTGATTGCTTATGTTCCTTTAGTTTCTTAATTTTAATTTTCTATCCGCCTGTTTGATCCTGTGTGCATAAAAATATGTCTCTTGATTGACTGTTAGCTATTCATGTTCAATGAATTGGAATCTACAAAATTCTTTATTTTTTTACTTTAGGTTCTTTTTGGGGTTTCCACCTTAGTGCTTAATATTGATCTATATTATAATTCCTTTTTTTTTTTTGGGATTATGTAAGATTTTGTTTTCGGTAATAATTCCCATAACAAAATTATTTATATGATTGCTGGTTTCTTTTTGGGTTAATGGGTATTATTCTGTATATGGGCTCTTTTTTCTTTTTGGTTTTGGTGATGCTTGGGACTACGCCATATTTACTATTTCGAATCTCCCGTTTCCTTCCCAAAAAAAGAAAGAAAGTAAGTTATATGTTGGGGTTCAGGATCGGGAATTTATGAGTATTTTTTTAAATAAGTTGGTGGGTTTCTTGGGATATTAGATATTTTCAATTCATGTTTCTTGTTGGCAGGGGCGGAACCGGGATTTTAGATAGGGGACAAAACTAAAAAAAAGATATTTTAGGGTAAAAATCAATTTTGGGGGGTCGTACTCGTAAAAAAAAAAAAACAAAATTTAATGGAATTTTTAAAATTTTGGGGGACTAGTGCCCCAATGGCCAGGGTTAGTTCTGCCCCTGCTTGTTAGTGAAATGAACTACAGTGACCTAACGCCACCCACCAGAGAGGAGGTTAAGAAGGGTTCACGGGTGGGATCCAGTGAAACCGCCCTGACGCCTAATTTAGTGAAGATAAGCTAAGGGAAAATTTAGATAGAGTTTGGCTAGGGTCAGAATTGCATACCTGAGTGAGTAACCCTGCATTACTGATGGTTGTTCTTGCCGTATGAGCTTTGGTACTCATAAACAATGGGAAAAATGGTTTATTTTCTCTTTTTTTCAATGTATTGTGATTGTGGCTGCTGTTTCATGTTTTGTTCTTGCATTTGATGCCATGATTGGGTAGTTGATTATGACAGATGATTATATAGGACAGCCAGCTGGGTTGAATATTGGTTAAAAGCTTGTTAATTTTATTGGATTGTGCTGAACATTGATAAGTGTAGGGAAAGACTGAAATATTTGTGGATGTTTTGTTTGTATACTATTTAGATGATCAAAGAATCTATCCCAGCATTTTGATTATTGGATGCATTTTAAACTACATTCTGGTTCAGTTTCTTGTCAGTATGACTCATACATGTTCTACTTCGGTTTTTTTTTTTTTTTTTTTTGAGAAATTGAATTGGTTCATTCTGTTTTTTTTCCATAATTTTTCTCAATGAATCCATCTTTATGAGTGAGGTAATCCAGTTTGATAGTTATAAAATAAGGGCCTTTTGGACGACCAGAAGTGATCTTATATATGTGACTATGGTAATGGTCTCCTTTATGGGATCCCCCAGTCTAGATGATGTATTTCTGCCGTTGATTTCATGTAAAATATGAATGGATGATTTTATTTTATTGGGTTAACCAAAGAGGAACCCCTAAGGTACAACAATTTTGAGCTATTGACTATCTACTGTAAAATTATTCAGGACAACTCTTGGGAAAAAATGATTGCCCAAATTGTTATTGAAGGATTTGGCCCTATATGGAGCTGCATGGATATATATATATACATGAGAAATGCTACATTGTACATACTAAACTCCCATCCCACTCCCATACAACTGGGTTGATGTGGCAGTGTCCATAAACCATTAGATCAACCTTTATTAAAAAAAGAAAAATTCTAAGGGTTTATGGGCACTGTTACATCAATTGTATAGGAGTGAGATGAGAGTTGAGTATTTGGCATCGCTCATAAATTCATATACCTAACATGGGTGGGTACACGAAGTGGCTTTGCCTTGGAGGGGTTCCTCGGCAATTAAAAAGAAAAAAGAAAAAAAAAAGGCTGTTTAAATAGTTAAGGGTATGTTGAGTTATGTATCCAAGGGTTTATGTAAATTGTCATGTTTATGTTCTAGTAACAAAATCATTTGAAGGATGGACATGGTTTTGGTTGCAGGGTTTAAGTGAAATTTCTTGCTGTGTTTATGTTCTAGTAACAAAATGGTCTACGGGAAAAACATGATTTTGGTAAAATATGATATCTGCTGAGCTCTAGATTGCAATTTGGATTTGAAGTGTACTTTGTTCAGTAATTATGCGACCTCTTGTGGCTTCATCTGTTTTTTAAAGGCTGGTGTTTTCTTCTTGATATGATTAGGTCAAAGAATGATAACTAACAGATAATGGTGTTGTTATAAATATATCATTTGAATATGTCATTCATGACGGAAGGCGGTTGTTGGTTTTCAAATCTGGATTTTGACTAATTGGTTTTTTTTTTTGCCCTCTAATTCAGTTCTGAGCAGTTTATAACCATAAAACAAAGAATCTCCTTGGTTACTCTTCTACTTCCATCAGCCAAGTTTCATGTCTGAACTAGACTCTCAGATTCCTACTGCTTTTGGTAGGTTTTGTTTTCCCTTACGCTAATAGCTTTATCTGTTTATTGATTTGATAAATTTAATGTTGATGTCTCATGACGCTGAGAATAATCTGAGTTGTTGTTCTGTAATTGGGTAGATCCCTTTGCTGAGGCAAATGCTGAGGACTCTGGTGCTGGGACAAAGGAGTATGTTCATGTTCGTGTACAGCAGCGTAATGGGAGGAAAAGCTTGACTACTGTGCAAGGGTTGAAGAAGGAATACAGCTATAACAAGATTCTAAAGGACCTTAAGAAAGAGTTCTGCTGTAATGGTACTGTTGTCCAGGATCCTGAGCTAGGCCAGGTTAGTTTCCATCCCCGTATTAATATAAGCATGCATTATTGGTATTTTATCTTTTTGGAGTTTTACCACTAATAAATGTATACTGTTTCTGTACCTCACTTGTTCATGTGATGCACTTCAGTATTGTTGTTCTTTGTAGGTTCTTCTAGTAGTACTACTCCATGTAACTTTATTTGTTTTTTTCTTGGGAATCAAACAAAAGCCTTGACATCATTTGTTATATATGGGTGCAGGTTATACAACTTCAGGGAGATCAGAGGAAGAATGTTTCCACCTTCCTTGTTCAGGTAATAATTATATTAAGCTTCCGTTTGTGTTATATTTTGTGGGTTATTATGTTTGTAAATGTTCCTTAATGTTCTTCTAACAGGCCGGCATTGTGAAGAAGGAACATATCAAGATTCATGGTTTTTGATTCCTGCAGCCTGCCGACCCATTGCCATATGTAGTTTACACCATCCATAACACGCAGTAGCGAATAGCTTATGATCTGAACTTATAGAACGTAGCCATACTGCATGTTATTTTGGTATATGTACCTTCAAATATAACATTCGTGTCTTCTGTGTTAGTCTGCTAGTTCTGCTACTTGCTGTGTTATGTTGGAGGATTATGGATTTTAACTTTATCTATGACAATAATGTCCTGTTTTATATACGTATATTTTGTACGTTTATTCTGGATGTCAAATTGGTCAAATTGTCTCGAACCAAGAAGTGCAGCAAACATTAATCAATTGTTACAGAATTAAGAATTGCCTCAATTAGCTATCATAATAGAGTGTTGGACTAAATTATGCAGAATATTCAAATTAAGTTAGTCACAAAGGGTGGTGGCTGCAAGTGTGGTCGTGCAGTCAACCCTCTTCCGGTAGAAGGGATGATTGTGTGGCCACTTTTACCAAAATAGAGGGGTAGGTGTGTTGCTGCCTCCTCTCCCAACAGATGGGATGGCCGTGTGGATGTAGCAGCGGAGTGGAAGCTCTGGTGCTCTGCCGTCGATGATACTGCCTGCTGGTAGTGATGGACAGAGGCGGCATTGATTATTGATAAATGTGAGGTTGAGATGGTGCCGGAAAAAGAGAGGTCAATAGGGTGTTGCCGGTGGTTGAAGGTGGCAAGGTCTCAATGGTACAAGAGTGGGTAATGACTGTTTTGTGTAGAAGTGAAATTTTTTAGTGGTCAATATGACAGTGTCACACAATTTGTAAGGCATTGGTAAGGCATTGTAGTAAATTTGTAGTATCTATACATTTTCGATTCAAATTATGTTTTCTTGTGGATCAAAGGTTGTTAAAACCTAGTATTAAGAGTGAGAATGTAACTTTTTGCCACCAAAATTGCAATTCTCACCAAGAGATTTGTCTACAGCACTACGTGCATTCTTTTATGAAATATCCATGTTGTATGTTCCATGTTTTCCCGGACTGCTGTTTAAATTCTTGGAATTGAAAGAAGGGCTCCATCTTCGATAATTCATCGTTTAGGCTCTGATGACAAAGCCATGCCTGATACGGTTTGTTAGTGCGGCAAATTTTATACGGTCTGTTTTATAAGAATTTAACATAAAATTACTGAATTAGAGTTGAGTTTGACCCGTTTAATTTAATGGGTCGGGTTAATGTTGATTTATAGTCTTATGCTCCGTTTGACCAAAAAATGCTTAATAAATTTCGGTAAATGATTTACGCTTTTTAAAAGTGTAAATCATTTTTCCAAGACGGCATACGCATTCGACCTCTTTTAAATGACGCAGTTGACCTTCAGTTTAAGCAGTCAACCATTACCGGAATTAGGCCGTGCCAGAATTTGACAACGTCCGGTCACTGTCGCCGGATTCCGCCACTTTCGCCAGAATCCGATCAGCCCATATTCCGGCGACCAGAACAGTCGGATCCCGGTCAGCCCAAATTTCAAAGACTAGAACAGTTAGATCCCGGCCTATTTGCTGGGATCCGGCCAACCCAGATTCAGACTAAACTGTTCGGATTCCAGCCTTTATCCCGGATTCCGAAAAAAACAGTAGCATGAATCATGTGAAAGTGGTTGGAATCTTGCTAGTCAGTGACGGAATCTCATCACTAGTGATTTTTATATTATTTTACATTAATATTAATATGTTGTGAATAAAAATTGATTTTTATAAGTTAATATGATTGAATGATAATATAAAAAATATTTGAGTTTTTTCGTACGTGCCAAACAACGAGAAATGCTTTCGGCGAAAAATATTTTCCTGAAAAATGATTTATCTAAAACCATTTTACGACGAAAATCATTTTACGTCGAAACAAACGGAGCATTATACTCATGCTGCGACACAACTTGAACCCGACATGTGATATTTGGGGTTGGCAATATTTGATATGACTTACGAACTTAACACAAACCCAACATGAAATTAACAAGTTAAGGTTGAAGTGTTTGATTTATTTAATTAAATAGATCAAAGTTATGATTAACTTTTATAATCTTATACTCATATTTTGACACACAACCTAAACCCAACACACAAACAAAAATTGTCACCCTAGACTATGCCACATGCATGTATGTACCTCATAAGCCTGCTATGGAAAGGTGGAATATGCTAGTGTTTTCACTACTATATGTATAGCAAAATCATGATACATGAAAAGAACAAAACATAATTGAAGTATAAGATAAAGTCCGTACTCCGCCAGTACTTGAAAAGTTGAAAGAGTTACGCAGGTAGGTGATAGTTGAGAGCAATAAATCCATTGGCTAGTTGGGCAGCCACCCACTTAGGATAGGCTTCAACACTCTTGTGGAAGATAGGCATGGTTTGGTTAGGTGAAAAGGACAAGTGGTCCTTACTTAAAATCTACTTTCTAGGCAAGCAATCAATGAATCAAAAGAGCAAAACTAAACATGCACACGCACACATGTTAAACATTTTAAGATGCAAACAAAGGATTGCATAGCACTTTTGATCTATAACAAAAGGATACTTACCAAACCTGACCATTAACCATGCATGTTAAATACTTTATTTTAAATAATAAAATAACCCCATCAAAATTCTTCCTCTCATTGATTTTTATTTTTATTTTTTATTTTTTATTTTTAACCTTTGCGATAAAGGAAGGAGTTGAAGAGATTTAGGAAAGAATGGGGGGCTAAACTTTTGATTTTAAAAAGAAGTATATATATATATATATATTTCTTTTTCCAAATTTTTTTTTCTTCATATTTTTTAGGGATTAGAGATCTTTTTAATATTTTTTAACTCTTTCCAAACAGACCTTCCCTTGCCAGCGACGTTATTGAAGTTGTTACTATGCACAAGTGGGCCATGAAATTAAAATCTGGATAAAGCTAGCCGAGCTTTGATACCACTTGATAGTCTGACTTAGTCGAAGCGATTGATTTAAAAAAAAAAAAAAACGAAAAGAAGAAGAAGAAGAAGAAGGTCGAGGTTACGTATGAGATATACGAGCAAAGGATGAGAACAAGAGTCTCACTTGTTATTTTAGTTATTATCTATCTATTGGAGTTGATGGTTAAGGAGTGAATGAGGGATATGGTTTATACAAAGTGTTGGAATAGTATTAGAAGTCCGTAGGAGATTAGGAGATGCCATAAGTAGGTATCTCTAAGAGTTGTCTTTCAATTATATATGTTTCTTTTTGGTCTTGTAAGTCTATATACTTATTGCTTGAATAATGAAAGTGTGAAAGTATTATATTAGCAAACTCAGGTTTGTTCTTGGGAGGCTCATGGTAGCTCGAATCACCTTAAAATTCTATCAGTTTTTATTGGTTCTCTATCCCATGTTCCATAGGTAGTAACATTCAACGACTTCAATTCTATGAAGTTAGGAAGCTAACAAATGCTTAGACTCTTAGAAAGCAAAGAAAATCAGAAAATTGATTTATCAATTCAGTCGATCATTCTCATAAAGCCGATTTTTCCATTACATTTAGCTTTTTTTTTTTTTTTTTTTTTATCATGAGAAATGCTACTTTGTATTCTCTTGTCATTTTCTCATCATTCTCTGTTGATGTACATTGTCAATTCACCATTGAATTTTTATAAGAAAATTAAAATTGATCTAAAGATGGATTAATAATGCCAAGTTAGCAGAGAAGAATATGGTCCTCATAAAGCGGATGTCACTAGTTCGAATTTCTCCTCCTCCCTCTTGTGTGGACATGTCAAAAGAAGAAGAAAAAAAAAAAGATGAATATGAGAAGGAGAAGAAAATATCAAGTAGCATATCTCTTTTATAATAGTAGCTACAAAGCTTCAAAATGAAAGAAACTAACGGCTAGAATTGATCCAAATACTGCTATTTCTCAACTATAGAGGCCAGGGTCTAACTAATGTTAGTGCCTAAAGATATATAGGAAAATCTCCTAAAGTTGAAAAACTAAGAAAAATAAGGAAAACCAATGCTAACAAATAAACCCAAAATCATTAACTCTAATTCGAGGAGTAAACAAATCATTCAAAAATTGGAATGAAATTTAAATGAAGAGTCTGAATGAAAATTGAGTTGGGATTCTTGTATGTTGGAGAATCATTTCCTTTTATACCTCTATTGTTAAAGACCGAATGAAAATTTACTCAAGTGGCACTGTCTAAACTGTCGTGATCGCATTTCCGTTTGAACGTGGGTGTGCTAAGGCGATTTGGCCAAGATCTTGAATGGAGCGTTCGCATCCGTATTCGAACAAGGGTGCGATCGGTCAATTCAATTAGGACTCCCAAATGCACCGTTCGCACTTCCATTCGAACAAGGGTATAATTGGGTCATTTTGACTTGTCCTGAGGAAGGGGGAGTACCCATCCTACATATTACATAAGAGATGGAGGAGCTAGAGTACATGTGATCTTCCAAAGCACAAAAATGTAAAAACAACCAGAGGCGGCAGGGAGATCAAGGGGCAGGCTGGGGAGGTGAGGAGGAGGGGCCTCCTCTTCACACTCATGAGGAGAGGAAGAGGCTCCCACTTGAGGACAAGAAAACTCTCAATAAAAGGAAGAAAACTAGATAGAGAAGCAGATTATCCCAAAAGGACTTTATTCCAATTGAACTACTAAGACCGTTTGTAAGATGAGAAATGATATAAATACATTTTTTACACATTTCATTTTCAAATTTACCATTAAATTTATGTAACTCACATTGAGTTCTACAAATTCAATAGTAAATTTGAAACTTAATTGTATGAAAATGTGTAAAGAATATATATGTATAATTTTTCTTGCAAGATAGCTAGACCTTTAATACATTTATGTTTTGTTAGAGAGTTTTTGAAAGGATGGCACCTAATTAAAGTTTTCAATAAATTCTTAACTTTTTTATGACTAGTCCCTTCCCTCTTTTTCTGGGTGGAAACTGAAAAAGAATGATACATTATTAATGTATTCTATCTCTCAAAGTCACGTATTCTGCACCACGAGGGATTACATCGATTTGCATTTTCAATTTACAAATCCCTTTCCTTCCCAAAAGTTACAACTTGTATATAAAAGTGATGTGCGTTTTTTTAAGCATGTGAGAAGCATATGCTATTAAAATAATATGTGCTTATCATATGTTAATCTTAAATATAATTGACAAGCGTACATTGTCAATTACAGTATTATGCTAACGTGTAAATATGGAATAGCACTGAAGCATTACTCCGGTGGTTGCTCCTCCCATCAATGGGGTAAGACTATAAAAATAAAATAACCTTTCATTGGATGGGTTAAAGTATCAATCACTTGTTAGCAATTTGAGTGACTGTTAGATTTTATTCCCTGTTGAAAGAAATTAAGGGCATATTTGGGTGTTGTTTTATATTTTATTATATTTGAAAAAATTGATTGGGTCAATTTTTCAAGGTAAAATTGTACTTGGTTTTTATCCGATCCGTTTTTAACCCAATTCAAAAATAAAAAAAAAATAAAAATAAAAAACAAAGGGTGGCTGAGCCACCCCGAGCGATTTTTGAGGGTGACTAAGCTACCTCCGTCTAATTCGGGGTGGCCGAGCCGTTGCGGAGTGGTTGGCCACCCCAATTTTGTTTGTTTTTTTTTTCAATCAGTTTTTTAGATTTATAACATAATAATAATAATAAAATAATTATATATAAGTTAAATCAATTATTTTTTTTCTTAATTATATTAAATTAAATTCACTCCCAAACATCTTTTTCAATTTTATTTCAGATTCTCTAAACTATCAAAATATAATTTTTAGAACAAATTTTTTTATATTCACACTTTTAAATGTAGTAAAATATAAGAAAAAAAAAATCAGAACTATTTAAAAGATCACATGAAACAATCAACTAGAGTACAAATAAGCTGCTAATATTTTAATTCTGCTGTGTATTTTAATTTTCTAACAGGTGTGAGAATGCTAATAGAAAATTGGACAAGGAACATGATAAAAACAAAAAAAAAAAAGATGTCAGATCAGAGACAGAGAAGAGAGAGAGAGAGAGAGAGAGAGAAACTTGTCTGGGATATTTAAATGGGCATTCTTAGCTGTTGTGTCTTAAAGCATGTTTGGCAGTTTCTTAATTACTGCTAAGACAACCAGAGGATAACCTACGTAATTACACATTCTCACCAAACAATTTCCATGAAGGAGACACTTGTGTATATATCTCGCACCAAAGCATAAGCAATGACTAAATCCCTGACCATGGAATAATGCCTAACTAGATGAAGGAACTACAACTCTACAAGCCTTTTGATTCCAACATTTATTCTAAGATTTTCCTCTTGGTAATACCATCCAAGTTTGAATCATAAATCCAAAAATATTTTATCATAAAAAATATCAAATTGACAAAGTTTTTTCTCTAATTAAGCTAGATTGGACGAAATTTTTTCAATTCAATTTATTAAATTCAATTTAAAATGTATTTTTAATTCTCACATATATTTGAAATATAGCATTCATATGATTTTCACATGCATTTTTTTTAAAACTAAGTGTGTTGGTGTACCGCATAATAAGTCCTTAAGAAATAAGCCTTTTCAGTTTGTTAACCGGCCCAGACAGTCTCATTCACAGTAAAGCCCTATATAGGCTAGTAGCTTGACCTGATCAAGAAAAACAGACGCACAGGAGAATAAAATAAGGCTGTATCTAGTATATCGTAGCCCTTATCTCTTAGGGTGTGTCTAACGGAGTGGGGGCTACATAATCAAATCCATTAGGCCATGAAACTCTCTCCTAACAAATAATGAGAAAACACTATAAGAAAGAGGAAGCTAAATCACTGAAAAGTACATATGTTCATTTTCTAACCAAACACAGTTTTTTTTTTCCTACTCTCTTTGAGCTCTTTTGGTTTTCCAAGAGATTTCTCTCGTACGAGTCGGCGGGACACTTTGTGATTTACCTTTCTTGTCTTTTCATATATTCTTGATCAATGATTTGACGTGCAATCAACTAATAATTATGGGACCCAACATCCCTTTTTTTAGCCACTTGTTACTTCTGTGCTGCTATAGACATTGTATATAGGTATGAGCTATTACACTTGAAATTTATCAGTCTGCAAAGGTCTACACCAACCAACATTTGGGTTCAACAACCTATCAACGTTGGACTAGAGACTGCTCTGTCAACTACCATTCTTCTTCCACTTTCTATCTCTCACCGCCCATTCTTCTTCGTCCACAGGAACCATTTTCTGTGCTCTTCTATTAATACTACTTAAGAACTGCCCTTAATTTCAACACACGCTTCCTCCACTGGATTTAGTAGCTCTTTGAGTTTGTTTTACGTTTTCAACTACCATGGCTGACTTGGGTCACTCCTCAGATAATTCTTCTATGGATTCTAGAGGTACCCCCTTTGAAATTAGTGGCTCTTTTTGAAGTTATTTCACATCTTCCAACTTTTGTGTGAACTGTTTTCTGATAACAACCTCTGTGGGATTCAGTAGGTAGACATGTCAAATTATGACACACCTGGATTAATTATTCTAGCTCCTCCTGTTTATACACTTGTGTAGTGATACCTCTGTTGATTTTAGAGATGCCCATGTGTCAAAACTCAGTAATTTTTCTGTAAAAATGCCTTTGCCTTAATTCTCTTCCTACCAACCTAACCCAGATTACTACTATTTCAAAGATTTTAATGACTTTTCTTCTCTCTTTGTTGCAGAGGATAATAGTAGTCAAGATTCCAAGCTTGAATTCTCTGAAGATGAGGAAACCCTTATCACTAGGATGTATAACCTTGTCGGTGAGAGGTGGGCTTGTTTAGTTGTTTCCCTATCTTCTTGTTTGTAAATTTTTTTGAAGTTTCATTGAGCTTATGAGCATAAGGTGCTGATCCTTAGGTGGTCTCTAATTGCTGGGAGAATTCCTGGAAGAACAGCAGAGGAAATTCGGAAGTACTGGACCTCAAGATACTCGACAAGTGAATGAAAAAGGCCATAACATGGATTGTGTTTCTCCATCAGAGCAGCAAAATTTTGGGGGGATTGTAGCAAAAGTTTGGTTGTATGAAAAATATGCCAGTTTTCTTTTCCTATTATGGGTTTTAACTCAACCGAATGGGGCATGTTACTGAAGCAAGCTTAAGCTAGTAACTGTACAATGTGTTCTTCTTATTGGTATGACCAAGAATGTGTGGAATTTCAAATCATATTTTCTATTATGTGAATGTTCTTCTTGCTTCCTGGAACACTTCTTTGGTAGGATATGGTGTTAAAAAATGCTTATAAACCCTAAACACTTGAATAATGGTTGAAATATACATTATTTTATAAGATAATAAAATATATATTATTTCTTCTCACCACAATTATACTATGGTTAGGTGACATGAACTAATAATCTAAAGAGGGAGAACCCACCTCACGTACTCTTTGCCTAAAAAGGAGGGCAGGGGAAAGAATAATAGCAGGATGGCCAATGGTCCAATATCCCCCAATTGCAGGATTCTTGTCCTCAAAATCTATTTATTTATTTTTCTTAAAGTCGAATTTTAAAATTTTTAAGATAGCTTGAATTTAATTCTATCTTATGTACACTGCATATTCTCTGGATGTTTTTTTTGGGTTTGGGTTAGTACAGAGTAATGTCCCATGTCAGTATCCCGAGGATCCAAGTTATTTTATAACTCAAGAAAAATTATACAAATCATTATCTTGTCCATATACAATGAAATTTGCAAATCAACCATTAAATATTTTGAATTTATTAAATTTGTAACACTTATATGTATTAATTTTACAAATTTAATAATTAATTTGCAAAGGTATGAACATCAAATAGACAGAGAAAGATGTGTAATAGCTCTCACAACCGAAAAGTACTAGGCCGTCGGCCCATTTTTTGTGTAAACTAGTATCCATTTATGTACATCAAATCTCAAAACTACTACCTAGTACCAAGACGGAAGACCAACTGGATGAGGTCGGCCAAAGGAATGCGGGGTTACTGGTGTGGCAAGCATTCAATAGACCATATTCAAGGAGCCTCTCATAAAAGGGGCACCACCTCAACACACCTCTCTCCCTAAACTCTCTCCATTAGGGTCTGAAATACCCGACTGACTTAAGTATCAAAGGCTCCCTAATCCCTTAGGAATCGACAATTTTTTGTTGACATTTTGCCTTCTCTTGCAGGATCCCCATCGCCAATTCAATAATCTGAAATATTGCATCAACAACTAGCGCTGCCAATGGGAACAATGTTCCTCATCTTTACAAACGCATGATTTGGACTGCGTGGATGGGTCTCCTTCTCTTTCTCCAAAGTTTTGTTCATCCATGGAAAATCCATGTCCGTCCATGTAGATCTACATTCATCTTCACCGGATCTGTGTTCACCCAGATGGCGGATTTGCATCCGCTCATGACAGAGGGCATGTACCTGATTGTCGGGGATGGTGGCCCCTTTTAAGCTTATAGCGGTCTGATCATTTTCATGTAATGGGGCTGTTTGAAATTTTGAATGGGCCATTGGTGATTATTTATGTCCACACCATAATATAAAGTTACCATCCAAGTTACTATTTTTTCGTTTGTTAAATGCATCCTAAAAAATAGTAGCATTTGCAATATATCTCCTAAATTATAAGATTTTGCAATCAATGCTCAAATTCAAGATTAATTTTTAATGTTCAACCCAACATTAAAACCAATATCACCTACAACTATTTTATAATTTTTTTTTTTTTTGAACGAGAAAATCTACTTCTTATTAACTGATAACATAAAATGATCCCCAATAAGGAAATCTAGAGACACAAACGTTCTCTAACAATAAGATCTGCAATACAGTTCGGAGGTTCCTCTAATCAAACATCCGAGAGATTTTGGTCAACTGCCAATTTAGCCAAAGTATGAGCTACATTGTTACACTCCCTTTTCACGTGAACAAAAGTGGCAGATCTAAAACCTTGAAGCTCTTGTATTATAACTTGTTGATATATGTCAGCACGTAATTGGAGTCGTGCCAATCACAAATTTTTAATTACGTGTTGACATGTGTCAACAAGTTATAAGAGAATTAAAAATAGTGATACTTCTAGCCTTTTTTATCAGCATTAATAGATATAAATTAAAGGGATAAGGAGGGCATTGCAAATAAATATACATAAATCTAATTTATTAATTTTGACACTTATTTAGATGTTTGGGTGAACATTATAAATTAATCTCATGATTTTGTATTAATTGTAAAAGTTTTAGGGAGAATTTCATTTATAACCCCTGAACTTTTACTCCTTTTGAAAGAAGATACCTAAGCTTTAAAACGTCTCAATTTAAGGTATCCATTTTTCAGAAAGTTTCAATTTCAGTCATCTGTTAATTAGAATTTTCTGTTAAATCCTATCAAAATTTTCAAAATACTTTTGTGTTTATTTTAAAAAAAAAATTATAAAAATTTTCAAATATTCAGGCATGTGTATTTTTGCAAATTTTGTTAAATTCTAACCAAGACCTAAATCCTATCAATTTTTTTGAGGAGAATTTAGACAAGATTTAACAGAAAATTCTAATGAATGACTGAGATTGAAACTTTTTGAAAAGTTGATATCCTAAATTAAAATGTTTTAAAGTTTAGGTACCTTATTTTAAAAAAGATAAAAATTTAGAGATTATAAATGAAATTCTCCCAAAATTTTATAATTTAATAAGAACGTTGCTAATAATAACTATAAATAACTATTTTTCTTTTTGACAAATGATTAACGCTTGATATGATTAGATGATGGGAAAGATTATCTAAACTTTTGTCCTTATGGGAAAAAAGTATCGTCGCAAGAATTAATGGTTGATTTTGAAGGTCTTGTGTTAACAAGTATTTTCTTTGCTAAAGCCTTAAATAAGATAAAAATTTACACCTTTACATGCTGTTGAACTGAAATTGCAAACATTTTTAATTATTAAAAAGTAAGTATTTGAATTTTTTTCTTGAATGTATTTATATATATTTGAGCTTAAAAATTAGGTTTAATCGCTATCAAAATAAAAAAGTCATTTTCAGGCAATCCAAACCTCGTAAAGAAAAGAAAGTAATCAACTTAATTAAAACTAATACCCATTTAACCCACAACCCATCTATTTCTATAAACTATGAAGAACTGAAAAAAAAAAAAATGGAATTAACACATGAAACATGCCTAAGTTCATTACATGTCTCTTTTTAATATATTTCTATCTTTTCTTAATAATAAATCTTTATTCTGTCCCTGACGACGAAGACGAATGACACTTTAAACAAATTATAGTGACAAGGCACATAAAAAATAATATAATATGCAATGTTTTTTTCTTTTTTCTTTTAAATGAATAGGGGAGGATCCTTCCACTTAATTCCGCTCTGAATGGAAGGAGCGGATGATCCTAAAAATAAAAATGAGGCTGGCTCTCCAACAACATACCAAATACAAATTACAACAATGTGGAAATAATTACAAAAGGTAAGAAATTGGTCAAACAAGTGACCCGATTCTTTCAATAGGCCGCACGAGGTGGTTAGAGAAGCAAAATGAGCACATATTAAAGCGAACCTATCTGAATCCTCAATTGAGACGGGCAACGTACAACTATAAGAGAGTATGCTACAAACTTTGATTAATGTCTTATTTTTGCCACACTTTCTAGTATATGGTGCAGGGTTTATATTCACATGTGAAGGTGTAGTTGATATGGAATGAAAACAATTATTCCGGAAGGTTAATGAATTTCTGATTTTACGATTTATGTTCTGTTTGTTTCGGCGTAAAATAGTTTCTGAAAAATAATTTTAACATTTTCCTTTGATGTGTTGGCGCTTGCTGTGTTGGTTTGATTTCCATGCGTGAGGCGCAAGTCTTGCTGCTCTGATTTTTGCTTTCCATGTGTGAGTCGCACGTCTTCCTTTTCTGAGTGGTGAGATTTGTTTTCTTTTGCCATGTGTGAGACGCAAGTCTTGCTGCTCTGATATTTGCTTTCACACAGCTTTCCGTGTGTGAGTCGCACGTCTTCCTTTTCTGGGTGGTGAGATTCGTTTTCTTTTGTATTGATTATTGGTTAACGTGAGTGTCAACATGAGAGGATCCAATCTGATGTAAGGACCGTAGTAAAAAGAGGGGTCACCTGATAAAGAGCTTTACTCTATCATAAAAGTATCTTAAAAGAAAACAAGATGTTTGCTCACGGTATATAAAGTCTACAATTTAGGCATATATTGACAATATGAGACTCTTAACACGCTCCCTCACGTGTGGCACTATTGTTCAAATATGTGTACAACGGGAGAGAAGACCCAACATTATTTAAGGCCCTGAAACTCTGATATCATGATAAAGTCTATTGAGCTTTACTCTACCACAAAAGGCATCTCAAAAAAATAAGTTTTCTCTAGGCTTATAAAATCCACAACAAAAGTATACTTTGGTAATGTAGAGCTCTTAACACGCCTCCTCACTTGTGGCACTATTGTCCAAACACGTGTACAACAGAAAGAAAGGCCCAACATTGTCCAAGTCCCTGAAACTCTGAATACCATTATAAAATTCATTGAGCCTTACTCTTCCACAAAAAACACCTTAAGAGAATAGATTTGCTCAAGACTTATAAAACCCATAAGTCAAGCATACCTTGACAATGTGGAACTCTTAACCCCACCACAGATTCGGTTACAAAATTTCCGCTATACGACATGAAAAACTATATAAAGCACTTTATTATATTCAAAAGGCACTTTGGAAACAAACATATGTATATAAGTATGAGCTTTGGGTCAAAAGCACCGTTAAGAAGGAAATATAAAATGTTTTATAGAAGAAAAGCAAGATCAACCTCAAAGCACAAAAAATTCTTCATTTTTTTTCACGTCGATCGTGACAACACGACAAAGGCAAATTCTTTCCCTTACCGTTTTGGCAAGTCAGAGGCAAAGACCATTAGTTGGGGGCATTACGCCGCGCAGATAGAAAAACCACCTTCGGCATGTGATGATGTGAAGCAATTCGAATCTGATCAGCAATTTTTATAATTATTTTTTTAAGTTTAAAAGAATTTGAGTAGGTGATAGTGAGAGACTATTTATGCAATTCACTTGACCAGATAAGTAGTTGGACAGCCCAATTTTTATTTGATCAGGTGAATCTCATAAACGGTACGTCTCTCACAATCACCTGCCCAAATTTTTTCAAATTCGAACAAATAATTATAAAGATCCTAATCCATTAAATACATGCATGAAGACGTGGATGCAACAACCTTATACTGCTCATTAGCCTTTTAATTATATGCATTTTCTCTTAAAAATGTTTTTTTTTTTTCATTTGTTGTCCAATTTTCTAATTTCTTGGATACATTCTACTATGATTTAGTATTGCGATTTTAAAATATACAATTTTAAAATAACGATTTTAGAACACGATTTGAGAATACAATTTTTAAAAAAAATACAGTTAAACATTATGTAAAATCACAGTTTAACATTTAAAATCATGCTATTTTTAAAAACACATTCCTTGCTTACGATTTAAAAATATTTTTTTTTTTACGTCTTCAAATATAAAAAATGAGATAATTTATGTGATTTTATTTAAAAACACACTTTTAGCTTCCGAAATCACAGCGCCAAAGGGATTCTCAATTAACGTTTTGGTATCTTAGGAATTGTTTAGATATCACCTTTGGTTCCCATACTTTTCGTTCTTTCTCTCAAATCTCTTGTATTGTCATGGTTATGTTAAATTTTTGTAGAGACCAAAAAGAAGAGAAGGAATAAGATCGAGCCCCAAATCTGCTGTAGCTAGCAAATGTAAAGTTGTTGAATTTCCTAAGAAAATTGGATTTTGGAAGATTAGCACCAAAGTTGGGTGTCCGTTAAGTCGTGGTGGAGATGGGGGGTTTCGCCCCGCCACTGTCAAAGTTAGTTAGTCGGAAATACTCAACTAAGGATCAATTTACCTAAATCAAACTCGTACTTAAATATATAACAAGTGTAAGACGATGTCGTTTTACTAAATAATTTTAATTATTTTATTAAGTCTTTTTCGAGTTGGGTCGGAATACCGACATTTCTTATTTATTACCACCTTCTAACCCTACAAGGTCGAAAATCCATTTTCCCTTCCGCCTGCCAGCCACCAACAGGCAGTGGCAGGCGGTGGGCATGCCAAAATGCATGCCTTAATAGACACTAAATTGGAGGTTATTTTTATTAGGGTTGTCAATTTTTGACACGACTCGCGAACCAACCGACACAACACGAAAATTAGGGTTTAGTTTTATATAATCGGGTTCGAGTCGAAAATCGGGTCAACCCGATTCTGACCCGATAGTTTTTTAGTTTTATGAACAAGACTTTTAGTAATTCGGGTTATGTTGTAAAAAAACTTTTAGTAAAAAACTTTTTTTTTAGTTTTATGAAAAAGAAACGTTTTTGTAAAAGTAAAAAAGAACCATTTTGGAAGGAAAATTATTTTCGGTTGTCTCGATAATATGCCACATTTTTAATAGGTGACATTTTTCAAGCATTTCAATGCTTAGAAACGGCCTAAATTCATTACTTTAAAATTATACAATTTTTTTTCTTTGAAATCGAAAAAAAAATCCTGATCTGTTCCAACTTGGCCTAACAATTTTAGAACCCTAATAGATTGAACCCGATTGGTGTTGTGAAGAATCTAGGATGAGGTTTTAAGTTTTAGGTTTAGATATGGTTAAGGGTAATAAACAATCTTAAGCCAAAATTATGAATACAGTTTCTCTCTCAAAGCGTCTTTTGCTTATTTTTCTTTGATAAGAAGTGCATCGCAAGGAACCAAGGACCATGCATGAGAGTTGAGAGCCCTAACCTAAGCCCAATACTTTCCCTTCAAACTCTTGCCCAAAGTTCTATTGGTTCGAACCACAGCCCTACTTGACTCTGGTCAAGTCTCCAGCGAACCTAACTCACTTTGGCCATCTAGCAATGTCGCATTAAAAGATAGGGAAATTCTCACAATAAGTACATGTATTTTTAATTTAGAAAAAAAAATAATATAAAATTAGTCTATATGGTTGCACCTATTTATAATTAATTTAATGTAGTATAAAATTTGGCTGACAGCTCCTTGTGATAAACAAAAATACATAAAAAGGTTCTTGCACCTAATTTTCGTCCATATTTTTTAGGCTTGTAGATGAAATGCAAAAATACATTTGGTTTAGAGAATCAGATAGAAATGTTTTTGAAGGAATTTGATTAGACATATTACATAAAATCTAAAATGCATAAACGATTGTGAATGCTTTAAAGAGAATATTTATACAATCAAGCCAAAATAATAATAATAATAATAATAATAATAATAATAAATGATAAAAAAAAATAAAAGATAAATCACTTATCTTTCCTTTTTCATTTTTATCCAAAAAAGTCAAAATATTAACAAACAACTTTCTTCACAAAGCATCAACGTAAAAAAAAAAAAAAAAAAGTAAAATTAGTCTATGTTTTTGGCCTAAATTTCAAATCGCTGCACATCGTATAAAAGTAAATTCAGAGGTCCTTGGAGTATGTCGAAAAAACAATATAATCAGAATCTGTCAAATGTTTTAACAGAATTTGACTTTAGGAACTAAACTTTTTTTTTTTTTTGCATACCTAAGAAACTTCTAAATTTACTTTGATACGACATAAAACAATTTGTAATTTAGGCCAACTACAAGGATTGATTTTGTATTTTTTTTCCTAAAAAAATTTAAAACTCCCTTTATTTTTGTGTCACATCAAAATATATTTAAAAAAAAAAAAAAACCTCTTATAAAGAGTTATCAAACGCCACAAAATGGTACCAATCTCCAACGAAATATGAGGATTGTGATTTGTGAAAGTTCAGAATTTGACTTCAAGGATGAAATTATATTTTTTTTGCATACTTAAGTGACTTCTGAATTCACTTTGATACGACATAAAATGATTTGTAATTTAGACCAATTATAAAGATTGATTTTGTATTTTTTTTCCTAAAAAAATTTAAAACTCCTTTTATTTTGACGTCACGTAAAAATAAATTTAAAAAAAATAAAAAAAAAAAATCTATAAAGGAGTTATCAAACACCACAAAAGGTTACCAATCTCCAACGAAATGTGAGGATTGTGATTTGTGAAGGTTCTTTTTTCCTCGAAATGCTAAAAACGTAACCCTTACCAGGATCGCCACCAGTACTTTGGGACCGCTAAATGCTTTGTCCCAATCCTCAACCAGAAGCCCATAAATTGTGAATGCCACAGCTCCCAAGAAGAAACTCCATGAAACATTGTCATCTATATATCCCTTTTATCATTGCCATTGTCTCAAATTATTTGTTCAAATTTAAAATAATTTAAACAAATAATTATAAGAGATCACTTGTAAGACCCATCTGACCGGATAAGTGGTTAGATAACTCAATTTTTATTTGGTTAGGTGAGTCTCATAAGTAATATCTCACAATTACCTGTCGAATTTTTTCAAATTCAGACAAACAATTTGAGAAAATTCTGATCCGATGCTGCGACCACCGCCATCATCCTTTTGTTTTTCTAGAAACTGATCAGCTACGGTCCATGACCACCTCATCTCTAATTCATCCTCCCCCATCTCCATGACATGTGATCCCAATCCTCCTTCTATGCATACTTTTACGCTCCAACCAATCCAGACTGCATTTGAATGCCACTTTCTTAGACTTTTAATTTGTCTATTTGTATAATTTTTTATTTGCTTCTCTTGTTACAATAAAGCATGAGGCAATAAAATGGCATTTCTTTTGTCATGTAATTATATCACTATATGAAACATGAGTTTGGTTTTAAGAGTCCTCTTATTGGAGGGAGATTCTCTTATTGTGGTACAGGCCATTAAGTGTACAGGTGAGAATTGGAGCAGGTATGAGAATATTATTACGATTATTCAAACAATTATTGCTGGATTTAATAGTTGAAAAACCTGTCATACAAAACTGATAATTTCAGCTGCACATATTCTGGCACAAATAAAATCTCACAATAATCACTTTTAAGAGTCCTTGTATTAACCAAGGGAGGATGCCATATCCTCCCTTGGTTTTATATATATAAATGGCATCTCGGCCCTCCCTAATTTCGTCCTTAATCTAGAGTATTAGATGGCTTAGATATGTTCATGTCTTTTAATATTCTTTTTCAAATTTTTAGGCCCAATTTAATCTATTCAATTTTTTCTTTAAATGATTGCATCTCACCCATAATAAGACAAAGTTTTCTTTTAAATTAAATTGGAAAGAATTATTTTAATTTGGTCTATTAAAGTGCATGACAATAATGACATATATATATATATATATATAATGGGAAAAAGAAAATTTGAGGATAGAATTGCCATGTAGTTTTGAGATGAGATAGGCTTATCCTTCACCTCCTCGGGAATCCCAATTTCCAAATTCTCTACGGTCTATAATATATCGTCACGGCCATACCAAACACCCACAAAAAGGGTGTGCCCTTTACATTCATGCCCCTCAACTTACCCAATATTGTACAATAATTCCAAGAAAATGTATATATTTGAATTCAAGAGAAGCTCTTTTTCTATTTCAAAAGATAACCATGGAACTTCTTCCATTATCCATTTTACCTCCAAATTTGGCACGTATTAATATTACTATTTTTATTTACTTTACATGTGTCATGTTCTTCTTGTAGCCACTTAGAGAGAAAGGTCTGTATATCTTCCAACTAGAGAAAAAAAAATAAGGAACTGGTAAAAAATAATTTTCATTTTTTTTTTCTTGGGTGAACCTATTCAAATCAGGTTAACAAACATACCCAATTTTTGCGAACTTATTCAAAAATTTGCACTTATAATTTCAATGTTAGTCAGCCTCTAAGGTTAAGAGGGGCACCAATTTTTGCACTTATAATTTAGTTAAATGAACTGCTTTAATCAGTTTCTATTTTTTTTTTTAAGCATTCCTTGTATTTTCTATTTATTAGATCTTCTCCTTCAAGGCAGGAAAGATCTGCCTTTGTAATCTTTGCTTATTTTCTAGTTTGTATCTTTGATTATCTTAACTATAAAATTAAAAAAAAAAAACATTGCGCCCTGACACTAGGGCTACAAAAAAACTAGTCCGTTCGACAACCTACTTATTTAAACTTGACTCGAACTCGATTTGTGACGGTAGAAACTCGCTCGATTATTAAGTGACATACACCTGACTCACTCCACGAAACTCGATTAAGATTCACGAGCCTAATACGTATAAAGCTTGATCCAACTTACTCGCCCAACTTGATTAAGGCTCACGAACCTAGCTCAGTTTATATGTGTGTGTATAAATATATGCTAACTTAGTATTGTTTAACATATTAAGTTATTAATAGTCAAATATAACAATATTAAATAGTTGTTATATATATACTTATATAAATATATTAAATAGTTAATATATAAGTTTATAACTTTTTATATAAACAAAATATATGAGACATCACACATTGTTAACTATAGTTATATACTATACTTAGACTATTGTATAATACGCTTTATATAGTTACCTATTATATATTTATACTATGGATAAATATACTAGTAGTAATTACTCAAAGTCACAGAAATTATAGTCTATGGTTATAACTTATATATATATATATATATAAAACTAAAACTCTATATATAAAATAACTTATGGTCACCTATAGAATTTTAGTTATGTACTATATATATATAAAGCTTTGCTCACAACACCTCTCTTGTTGGCTTTAGCTAAAATGAGACTTGAGTAAAATTATTGTTACAAATTTGACATGCTGCTCTTGTCAGCTCAAGCTGACTGATCAGAAGAATTTAGTTAAAGTAATTTCTTACAAATTTGGTTTCGAACTCGGCTCAGATCAAACATTCAAAAATTTAATAGCCTAGCTTGACCCTAATTTGATTCAAGCATGTCAAGTACTCGATTCGGCTCGAATGACATTAATCTCAACGAACTTAAGAGCTCAAGTTTGGCCAAGCCTCTAATGAGTCGAACTTGGACACACATTTCATAGCTTGGCTCAAATATGTATCTTTATAAACAAGCTAGTCTTGAAATCTTAAAGTTCGACTCGATTACAACCCTACATAACACACTAAATTATGTTGTAACTAGTTTTACTTGTGCAATCAAGATGGTGGGTATAATACCAAAGACAAAAAAAACAAAACAAAAACAAAAACAAAAACAAAAACAAAAACAAAAAAAAACCAAAAAAAAAAAAGGGTGGGTATAGTGCAAAATAGTAAACATGAATAATGTAAGACATAAAAAGACACAGATTTATGTGGTGACATTGGTTAATAGTATGTTTGGGATTGCATTAAGAAGCTTAAAAAATACTTTTAGTATATAAAAAGCCATATATCAAACAAAAAGTTGGTCCGTCGTTTGGTAAAAAACTCAAAAAGTATTTCTTCAACTTTTTGCTCTAGAAAAGAGCAAAACACAGTTTTGGAAAAAACTTAAAAATGAAACTTTTTTTTAACACAATCTCAAAAGTGCTCTAAATTACATCTACCATGAAAGATGGGGAGAAATTTATTAAATATGGTAAAGAGGTAAAGAGAATGTATAGTTGTTATTGTTATATCACAATTTATCCAAAAAAGATTAAATCTATAAAAAAAAATATAAATTTAATTGTTTAATTAATATTTTAACACTTCTTCTTACGTTTAGGACAACGAAGACAAATTTAGGCTCCTTATACTCTGTGCAGTATTTCATATTTCACGTGTTGTTTGGTTTAGGCGATCTATGTTTTGCATTTTGTGTACATTGTGGTTTGTGTTTAGTGTTCAAAAAATCATTGACATTGTCGGATTAATTATGAAAAATATTAATTAAATAATTAAATTTATCTTTTTATATCTGTTTAACCATTTAAAATAATTAATAATTTAATATGGTATTAAAACAAAAGTACTCTAAAATATCCTCATTTCAGTTGAACATTTCAAGTTCTAAGTCTCACTTGTTAATGAGCGGTTATAATCCACAAGTCTTCCCTATCAGCTTAATTAAACTTTTAAAATTACTAGTATATAACTAAACACTGTCGTTTAGTTTTACTCCTTGCATGGAAGATGTATCTCACCAAGGGATCCGGCTTTTATGCGGTACTGAAAATTACCGGATGTCTGCTGTGATATGGATCAAGGGTCCAGATGTAACCAAATGAGTTTAAAGCAAAAAACTGACGCTTGGTTAAGAATAAAAAAAAAAAAAAGGAACGGAGTAAAGTCACGGAAAGGTGACTTTTTGGTAGACGGCGTCAGTCTTTTGCTTTATACTCCTTTGGTTGCATCTGGACCCTTGATACATATCACAGCAGATATGAAGTAATTTTCACTACCGCAGAGAATCCGGATCCCTCACGAAGATGCTGCTTAGGGAGGGAAAAACAGAGTCAGTTAGCTGTCAATAAAAACACTGACATCACACAGAATGAAAGAACAAGCATGGTGCAACAGGATAGGTGGAGAAGTGCCACCACCTACGTGCCTGCAAATGCTGCTCCCATTCGGACAAGTTTCACTCACTTTCTTTGAGGATAACAACGCATGACAACATTTATTTTAAGAGATGAGATAAACATAAATGGAGAAATACATAGGGAGTTTTCTTGGTTTTTGTTTTTTCTTATCCACAAGGGAATCGGTTCCTCACCCCCCCCCCCCCCCCCCCCCCCTGTATTATAAATTGAGGGACTTGGGATAGCTTTTGCATGAACTTCTCCTAGTTGCTTAAGATATTATTTCCTAACCAAAGAAAAAAAAAAAAAAAAAAAAAGTTCTGCCAAAAAGTTCTGCCATGGCTGCATCTTACTCAGTACCTTCAATGGTAAGCATACCAGCAACCCCCATATCTCTTCTTCTTCATTTGCTTATTTTGGCCCCTCTCATTGGTAGTTCAATAACTTGAGCTATGTTTATGGTTCAAGATAATTCAAGACTTACGTGGGTGTTTATGCAATGAGTCTTGCATGTTTTTGAGTTCATATGTTGCAGTAGAATTTCTTACAAATCATGGTGAGCCACACCCACTTACAGAGAGTGGTGTTAGTATTTGAAATGATACATAATCATAACCATCTTTGAAATAATTACCAAGTATTGTTCACTGTTTCTTCATAACAGCATCAATGCCTGTCTCCCATCAGATTTTTGTTCTATGACTCTCTGCGCATAATTACTGCTTAAAAACATTATATTTAAACACATGCAATAGTTTTAGATAAGTCGATATGATTTGTTCAATAAAGTAATTAAGACAATCAGTTGATGCATCTAACATCTATCATCCTTCTACCACTATTTTATCATCCATGGATCTCTCTCTCTCTCTCTCTCTCTCTCTCTCTCTCTCTCTATCATTTTCTCTCTCAATTTTTGGTGTTGTCTCCGAGAACCAGACTGAAATTTTGAACGGCAACACTGTTCATTCCCTGTTACCATAAGTAACACAGAACATGTTGGACCAAGTCTTTTAGAAGATTGAGCATCTCTATTCTACTTGTTGCCGGTCTGGAACAGATTGGATCGCATGCAATATCTAGGTATTGCATGTGGTGCAATAACTCTAATCTGAATCGTTCATCTTAAATGAATGGCTTAGAACATGACAACAGTCAACAGATAAAAAAGAGATGGTAGAAGTAACTTGCACAACTTACAAGCTACAGGGATGGCCGCTGAGGTGACCGAACCACTCCTTTGGCTATCCAATTTGCTCATTCATGTATAGAGATTTGAGTCCCAACAGTACGACGTTTGAATAACAATAAAGTCGATTTTGAGTTTTTTTACAAAGTATATATATATATATATATATATATATACATATCTTCTTCTTTAATTGTCCTTTTTTCATGTATTTATCCAAAATTCCCAAGAAAATTTCCTCATAGCATTTATAAGTACTTTTCAAAGTTTAAGGTAAAATCGCTTTCCTTTCTGCTAAGAAGCATGAAACATAGTCTATGTAAATGTATCCTGCGGCAGTGTTGTAGAGACTACTACCACCTTGAAAGTATGACCTGTACTCTCTTAAAGAACCTCACTAGGGATTGTTGTCTTTTCTTTTGGTGGATAGCACAATCCACTTCTAGGGCATTTCATGCAATTTCCAAAAAGGCAAAGTACTTCTGTTATTTCAACTAAAACTGAGATAAGATTAATAAATTATCCTTGAATTATATCATAATAAGTCATTAATTTTGTAAAACAGATGATGGAGGAAGAAGGAAGGTTTGAAGCCGAAGTTGCTGAGGTGCAAGCATGGTGGAACTCCGAGAGGTTCAAGCTAACCCGGCGTCCATATTCAGCAAGAGATGTTGTCGCACTAAGAGGCAGCCTGAGACAAGGCTATGGCTCGAATGAAATGGCCAAAAAACTATGGAGAACTCTCAAGACCCACCAAGCGAATGGCACAGCCTCTAGAACTTTTGGTGCACTTGACCCTGTCCAGGTTGTTAAATCAACACTTTAATTTATATTCTAACGCTAATCTTCACGTATGGACTTAAATTATATATTACACTTTTGTCTTACATTAGAAAGATGAAAAATAACTCACATAGATTGTATTGGATGGTTTATAAAAATAGTCATGAGTATTAAGTCGTACATTGTTTAGTTATTAGGTGAAACTGAGTCTTATAAAGAATTATAAGAAACTCTAAATTAACTAGTCATTTTGGAGTGATAGCGAAAATTCGATTAATACTTTTTTCTGAGTCGTTAGATAAACTCCCATCAATAAGTAAGGTCTAACATGTGACATATTTAATTGAAATGAGAGGTGAATGACGGAGATAGAGTTCGAACTCATAACCTCTGCTTTGATACCATATTAATTCTCACTTATCTAAAAAACTTAAGTCGATAAAAATAGATAAATTTAATTATTTAATTTATATTCTAACATAGGTGACTATGATGGCCAAGCACCTGGACTCCATTTATGTCTCCGGTTGGCAGTGTTCATCCACCCACACCAGCACCAATGAGCCTGGCCCTGATCTCGCCGACTACCCCTATGACACTGTCCCAAACAAAGTAGAACATCTATTCTTTGCACAGCAGTACCATGACAGAAAGCAAAAAGAGGCAAGAATGAGCATGAGCAGGGAGGAGAGAGCTCGAACCCCTTATGTTGATTACTTGAAACCAATCATAGCAGATGGTGATACTGGGTTTGGCGGCACTACAGCAACTGTTAAGCTATGTAAGCTTTTTGTGGAGCGTGGAGCAGCGGGAGTTCATATTGAAGACCAGTCGTCTGTGACCAAAAAATGTGGCCACATGGCTGGGAAAGTTCTTGTTGCTGTTAGTGAACACATCAACAGGCTGGTGGCTGCAAGGTTGCAGTTTGATGTGATGGGGGTTGAGACAGTTTTGGTGGCTAGAACTGATGCAGAGGCGGCTACTTTGATCCAAAGCAATATCGACACAAGAGACCATCAGTTCATTTTGGGCGTGACAAATCCAAACCTTAAGGGGAAGGGTTTGGCCACCCTTTTGTCAGAAGCAATGGCTGCTGGCAAACCAGGAGCTGAGCTTCAAGCTATTGAAGATCAGTGGCTGTCAATGGCACAGATGAAGACATTTTCTGATTGTGTTGTGGATGCCATTAAGAATATGAACGCTGGAGAGAATGAGAAGAGAAGGAGACTAAGTGAGTGGATGAACCATTCTAGTTATGAGAAGTGTCTCTCAAATGAGCAAGCTCGTGAGATTGCTGACAGATTCGGGCTCAAGAACCTCTTTTGGGACTGGGACTTGCCTAGAACCAGAGAAGGTTTTTACAGGTACGTTAAACTAGCTATATACCTCTTATTTCAAAAGCTTAAGTTTATAGAAAATGATGAATTTAATCATTTAATGATATTCTAACACTCCCTTTTACACGTAAAATATTTAATTGAAATAGAAGTTATAAATTACGGAAACACGGTTCAAACCCAAGACTTCTGCTGTAATACCATATTAAATCACGACTTATCTTAAAAGTTTAAACTTATAAAAAAGAATGAATTTAATCATTTAGTTTATATTCTAACAGGTTCAAAGGGTCTGTGATGGCGGCTGTTGTCCGTGGCTGGGCTTTTGCCCCACATGCTGATCTTATTTGGATGGAGACTGCAAGTCCTGACTTGGTAGAATGCACCAAGTTTGCTGAGGGGGTCAAATCTGTGCATCCGGAGATCATGTTGGCATATAATCTTTCACCTTCTTTCAATTGGGATGCATCGGGGATGAACGATGAACAGATGAAGGATTTCATTCCTAGGATAGCCAGGTTGGGCTACTGCTGGCAGTTCATAACGCTAGCAGGTTTCCATGCTGATGCTCTTGTGATCGACACCTTTGCAAAGGATTATGCAAGAAGGGGAATGCTGGCTTATGTGGAGAGGATCCAGAGGGAGGAGAGGAGCAATGGGGTTGACACACTTGCTCATCAAAAGTGGTCAGGCGCAAACTACTATGATAAGTACCTCAAGACTGTCCAGGGAGGCATTTCTTCTACTGCTGCTATGGGCAAAGGCAAGTCATCATATAATTAAAACCTCAGTCCATGTTGATGCACAAGAGAAAAAACGTGAAAACGACTACAAGCGTTGTTTGAACAATAAACGATGTCATTTAACGTCATTTTGTACAAGCGACACCAAAATAAACGTCACCAAAGATGGTATTTTTTGTAGTGAACACTTCGATAATTAATGTTTGTTTGTTTGTTTTTGCAGGTGTGACTGAAGAGCAATTCAAAGAAACGTGGACTAGGCCAGGAGCTGTGAACATGGGTGAAGGCACTAATATTGTGGTTGCCAAGGCAAGAATGTAGGAGACATCTCTTGAGAACATTTCCCAGTTCCTATATTTTGGAAACTGGGTAGAATAATGCGTTGTAATAATTTGATCATAGGCATATTCTGGGTGAATTTTTGGCCACACGGTGCATGTTTTCTCATGGTTTAGCTCGAAAGCTGTTGTATTGAGGACAAAATTCATGTAATTTGGTTTATTCCATGTTTTTGAAACACTATCGTTAAGCATTTCAATTCTTATAAGATTTTTTCCTTCATACATTGAAGTTGGAATCTGATTTTGCTCCGTAGCCATGGGAAGAAGTTGTCTCCTATAGAATGTGACAACAATGAGGAGAGAACATAGGAAGTAGAACTTGATGCTGCTTATCGATCTATCTAGTTCATAGTGGCCACTTAACATAAGCTAATTGTCTTAGTCACGTGTTGTTAGAGACGATACCTCATATTTTGAATAAATACAGTGGTTTTTAGTACAAAGGCCTAATGAATGGAGCGAAAGTGAAACGAGCATAATAGAATAGAGTCCATGAGACTCATTATAGCTTAATTTAAGTTCGTTATGACAATGTCGAATAATAGTTCAGGGATACCGGGGACGAAGCCCCAATAAAATTATTTTCTATGTATTATTTTTTCTTTACTTTTCACTAAATGGAATTGTTTCAACAATCCCCCAAGATTGACCTAGGCTACTCTCTTAAAAAATTATGTAAAAAAGTGGTCATGGTTTCATATGGTAACCGTTTCAAAAACACCTTCTATATGTTCAAACCAAATACGCTTTTGAGCGCTGCTAATAATACTAAAAATTTATACAAAATTCGTTTACAGATTGATGCCCTTACAATTGGGATCCCTCCTCTTATGCGAGAGGAGTTCCGTTGTCCGAGTAGGGGAGCTTTGCTCGAGCAGAAACTCACCTATAGAGCCCTTTGTGTGGGAGCCCCTTTTCACTATCTTCTGTTCTTATTCCTACCTTTTTTCTTTAGGCAGAAAATAACAGAAAACTTGGGTCCTAGGTCCTAGGCAGCCTATGGTGTGGGACCTAACTGTCCAAAACAAGTAGGCCCACTCTTTCTTCGTAAATTGTCCGAATTTCAGTAATCTAATTTCAAGCCATCTTGATCCGCATGTGAAGGAATCATAATTAATTGTCCTAATTGTAGTGAATTAAACAAATCTTTTTGAAAGGACAAGTAAAGGGCTTATTCGCCCAAACAAAGAAAGACTTTTAGCAATTTTGTTATTTAAATTGTTAGTAATTTGGACAATAAATTTGAAAAAGTCATTATAAAGCTTACCTGAGTCAGGCAATCTGCCTATCTACTTGGAAGGTAGATCCTATTGAGGATAATCCCACTTGGCCCGACCCTTTTGAAAGGTTATGGGCCTCCGGACCAGCCTCAACCCAAAGAGGATTATAGGGCCCAAACCCACGTGACACACCTCCAATAAAGGAGCCCTCGGGGAAAAGGCACCCGGATAAGCCACCCCTTGGAAAGGTCATTTTCTGGGGAGGCGTGATCGGTGCACCCCAATATGGCTCAAGTAATAAACATATTTCAGGCTCAAAGTTTGATTTCTCCTATTGAGCCCTGAAAAGAGTGTGCCCCTGAAACGAGGTGTCAATCTGATCATTGAGAGTGTGAAGGTCGGTTGTTCTTTGATCTACGGAAGAAGGCGGCTAGCTCACGATCTCGAATGACCTGGTATCATTACTATCATATATAATCTTGGGGAATTCGGTTAGAATCTTGCTTTGAGACAAATAATTAAGGAAAGAATCCTACTCCAAGACAAATAGGGAAAGAATCCCAATTCGGGTTTGATAAATATTTCAAGTCCAAATCATGCTTGGGTGGCGCAACTAGGTCAAGTTGGGAACGAAACTCTAATTCAGGTTTGCCTCCACCTCCTAGCCTATAAATAAACCTTTACATCAGGTATGAAATCTAGACTGAATTATTGTGCATTTAGTATTTTATTTCTTTAGAGTTTGATTTAAGCATCGGAGTGAGATCCGCCGGCCCCCTTCCGACAAGTTCTCGTGACTTTTTTGTTTTGCAGTGATCGTGGAAACGCGAGAAACATTGAAGAATGTGCTTTCCACACTATACAAGAAACTGTTCAAACAAATCCCCAACATAAACTCTAACTTTTACTGCCGGAAGAATCGGATATCTCCTAACGCAAAACAGATAAAACCTGCAGCTTAGATATTTATGACCCACATGTAGGAAAACAGATTCAATGGTTAGTTTGAAAAAAAGTTGTTGAAATTGTACAATAGTTATGTCAAGAGTTGTACAACAATCATTTCTCACATTCACATGGTTGTCCAATAAGGTGCTGTAAACAAAGGTGCTGTAAACAAAACTGTAGCGTTAAAAAAATTATAGTAACTTAAAGCAAAATCCTTGTAATAAAACATGGAATTATCCATTTTTTTTTCGAAAGTAATTTTCAAATGATTTGTTTATGTGAGATGGTAAAACATTTTTTAAAATAATAGATCATATTCATAATTTATACGTTATTTGAAAATAAACTTTTTAAAAAAAATTTGATGAGCGTAACACTTCTCATAAAATATAATTAGACTCGTCTACCTACGCGGCGCGTCTCTCTCTCTCTGATGTGCTTTTTCGGTGCGAGTCGTGCGACAAAAGTCCGAGTATCGCTTTCGCTCTCTCTCTCGGAGTCGAATCAGAAGTTTGGGTTTTCAACAAAATGAGAAGGCGTTTGAAGGTAAACAAATCTCAGACATTTCGTTTGTGATATTTGACAATTTTGATTTTACGCCTCTGATATTTGACCGATTGGGTGCTGAGGAATTTGACCAAATTCTGTATTTCTATTTGGTTGTCAAGAAAGTTGAGGAAAATTTAACAAAAAGACGAAAAAGTTTAATCTTTTACTTTAGGGTTGATTTGGGTCTGCAAATAACGAAAAGATAATGACACACTCACTTGAACTATGCCCAACTAATTTTATGAGATCGCTGGAGATAAAAGTTCTGTTTTTCTTCCTTGTTTTCTTTGATTTTTCATTTGTATGCATTTTTGCAGTTATTCAAAATGAAATTCGATTTTTTTCTCAGTAATTATTGCGAGAATAAAGATTGAGAACAAAATTAGAAGATGGAATTGTTAGAAGATTCTTGTTTAAGAGGCATTTCTGGATCATTGTTGATGCATAATGAGGGAAATGCTGGATCTATTCCAGTATTCCTCTTGGTCCTGTTTAACCATGCATTTGTTATAGAATTTATATGACTCAGCAGGCAAAGTTAGCCAAACGATAGTGTTCTGTGAAATGGTTGCTGGATTTGGCCACCTGCCAGGCCTGATGACTTGGTGGAGATACAAAGCAAGCTGTTCGAAGTCCAAAAATTCTGTGAAGATTATGTCACTTGGTCACTAATGGGTCACGGGTGTGTATTGTGGGTGGGATAGTTTGTGTTACAGTGGTAGTGGATATTTTTCTATTGGCGTGATATGTGTAGTTTTGTTGGTGTGGTGATGGGTAGTTCAGGGTGTGGTGGGTCTATGTTATTGAGTAATTATAAGAGAGAGAAAAGGAAGGATAATGGATGGGGAGTAGAGAAAAACCAGTTTGCGTATGTGGTGTTTCCAGCCCTAAGTGAAACTTGTTTAGTGAGATTTTCTTCCTTTATCTGTATTTTATTTTTATTTTTTCTGGGGCTCATCCATCACCTTCTTTGAATGGGAAATACTATTCCCTTGATATTTGGGAAGTAGTTAGCAATAAGATGCCTCAAGTCATTTGGTTGAAGCTTATTTTGTTCTCTGGTGCTATGCCTAAGCACTCATTTATATGCTGACATGTTATAAAGAATCGGTTCTCTACCTGGAATAGATTGGTAATTGGGGTAATATCGGTGACTTATTGTGTACTTTTTGTTGAAGTAGGCTGGATAGTAGAGATCGCTTATGTTTTGAAAGATCTTTCACCAGGAGATTTTGAGCAGATGTTTGGTTACTAGACAGAAAAGAAGCTAGGGTGAAGGGTTAATTGGCTGTTACTACTTTGAAAAGTCAGAGTTTCAGAGTTATTCTTTGTAAACTTGATTGGCCTGCTACCATGTATCATCTCTGGTTTGATGGAAATCAAAGAGTGCTTAAAGACAAGCCAAGAGTGAAGAAGGCTTGCTTCAAGCTGTTAAAAGAGATGTTGGAAGTTGACTTGCTGCTAGATGGAAGGTTAAAAACTATATTCAAATAATTTTTTTTTTCCGCAGTCTTTGCTACATTCCCTTCTCTGTCTTTAATGGGTCTTACTTGCTGTGATTAGTTTATGTAGTTGTTATGCAGTTATAGCTACTTGTTTATTTGTGTAATTTGAGTTGCTTGTATTGACAGATGTATTTCTTGTATTTTGAATTAAATGAAAGCTTCTAGTTCATCCGAGGGAAATAAAGAAAGAAATTGTTAAAAGATTTCTGTGCTGATTGTGATTTTGGCCTAGGTGTCTTTGTCCTATCATCACACCTTGGGATCTTGAATACTAAAGAATAAAATGTGTAATCCTCTACCTTTTTTGTGCACATCTTTTGGGTATGTATCTGATGCTGGGTGTGTTTGGTGCATGTCTCAATTTCATGTTCTTATCATGTATGGCAATAATCGAATGAATTTGTAGCAGACTCAACATGTTCTGGTCCTCTTCAAGGTTATTCTTAGATTGACATCAAAGTTACTTCTGTTACTAGTTCTGCAATGTTCACAACTGACACTTGTGTGTCCTTGTGTTTGAATCCCTTGGTGTTCAATGTGTTTGGTCTCAGTTTAAAGAAATATCGTTTCTACTACTAAATTGGTATGCTCAATTAAAACAAACTGAATTTTAATCCAGGATATCTGATCTCTACTGTTTTCACTCTCACCAGACCTGACATCTGCTATGCCGTCAATCAAGTTTATCAGTTCATGCACACTTTGACCCCATACTTGTCCAGGCTGTAAAACGCATCTTACGAAAAGTGTGTGCATGTTTGCAAATTCCTATGCAACACTATTACAGTTGTTATTTTAGACTCTTAGTTTGTTTTGTTACTCTGCTTCCTTTGTATTCTATTGGGATCTGCCATTTTCAATCATAGTCATAAAACACTACCAATTTACTCTAGCTGCAACTGTGCAGTTTTTGCAACTAACTCTCTCTCTCACACACACTCACAGATGCTAGCATGCTCTATATACTGTACACATGATGGCTATGAAGACATACGGACCCACATGCAATGCCTATGAATAACATATTGTCTGTTGACTGGTCCAGTTTAATCTTTGTGCATTTATGCTAGTATATGCTTTTCCTGTGATTGGATTTCCATTGTCAGAGTCATTCCGCAAAGTAGATGTGCACACAGCTAGATGCTCAGGCAGACTGCCCAATGTGTTTTGATTGCTTTAAACTTTTTAGAGCAAGGTGATTTTGGTTCACAGGATTCATAACTAAAGACATTCGTTGGTAGATTTGTTCTGGGGTGAATTTGTAATCTCATGGCTGATAACCATGTTTGAGAAGTAGTATCACCACTTGATCTACTGGGTAAGTGTTACCATGACTTTTTTTCAAATTGTTGACTTGAACGGTATAATAGATACACAAGAGTTGATAATTTCTCTCCTCTATTTTATTATATACTTAATGCACACGAAAATGCATATGTACGTGTATGATTTTAAGTTCCTTCAGTTATTTTTTGATGAATAAGTGAAACCCTGAAGCAGAACACATGACAAAATTACATGGAATGCGGTCCAGAGAATCTCAAAAGTAGTTCTATGAACACTTGTTGTGGAATAGATATTAGCGAGGAAAGTCATACATCTTTGATAATATAACTGTGCCTTCATCTATTTGGTACTCTGGAGATGGTTGTTTTTGACACCCAAGAGTACCTGAAGCCATTGAACAAAGCTTATATTGTGCCTCTGATTGCATCTATGTTCTAGATGAGGATTAAGTGAATTGGAGGAAGGCAGGATTAAGAAGTTTGTTTATGGTTAAGTAGCTGAGGCCGTTGAACAAAGCTGAGATTGCGCCTCTGATTGCATCTATGTTCGTAGTTGAGAATTAAGTGAAATGGAGGAAGACGAAGGATTAAGAGCTTGATGATGATTAGGGAAAGAATATGGGGGTGGTTGTAAAATTGATATGAACAAGAAAGCTTTAGGAGAGTGAAGAAAATCTTGACACTTTTTGGATGGTTCATTTAGTCATATGCCTTAGTTTTGGAAACTGGCAATACTTGTGAAAAAGATGATGTTAATTATGAGAAATCAGTTGTAGGATCAAAGCAGGAGGGCACTTTCACTTGGATGGAAATTAAAGAACTGGGGCGACTAAACATGGAGAGGCAGCGAGCTCGCTGGACCTGCCTCAGGTAGACTGCTCATCACCATGCTAGATGGGCAGGTGATGAGCAGTTCCTTGATGCCTTCCAATTATAGTTTAGGAGGTTTTCCCTTGAGTTCCATGCATGTTTCCAGGAACAGTTATCCCCTCCAGATATATAATCTTTAGGAATAAATGGTCTCTGATAGTTAAAAAGAAGTAACGTCCCTTTTCATTCTAACCCTCTCCCCCCCTCAAAGAAAAAAGAAAAAGAAGAGGCTATCAATGCTTTCTATTTGCCCTAATTATGTATCAATTTTAACAGCACTGGAGCTCTGTGGTTGACCTGCACTAATTTGGTGACTTGACAGAATAGTTTCAAAAGCTAAATCTGTTTGTACTTTTACAATTACTCTACTGATTGGAATACGGAATTTTGCTGCAGCTAACACTGGATTACTGTAACAGGTAGTAATGATACATGAGACCTTGTAGACACAGGTGATTTTCTTGCCGGTATTACACTTTTTAAAGCCCTGTTCCCCTCATATTTTGGCCCTCTATCTGTAGAGTTTTCCTGCCCCCCCCCCCCCCCCCCCCTTTTCTTTATGCATGTTGATGTTTTGCATAATTATTTCTCATGATTTATATCAATTTAGACCTGTTTGGGATTGAGAAAATTTGTAACTTACCTCAAGAGTATGCAGTCAATGAAATCCAACTTTAGTCTAGCAATTGCTATCCATGCCTAAATTTTCCTGAAACCAGTGATTTAGCTCACCCAAGGCAAAGAAAACTATGGGGACAAGGATCCTCTCCATTTCAAATGAATCATGATTAAAATTTGAAGTTGGTGCATTTAACGGTTATATATAAAGTCAATGTTTGGCACTTTTTTAAAAAAAAAAAATAATGTGGAATCATGTATACCGTTAGATGCATCAATTTTAACTTATGACTATAAAATGGATACTATCCATTTCAAACGAAATGGAGAGATCATTTTCCAAACTATGGATGGTGAGGAAAGGAGAGGAAAACCAGCCTTCCAAACATAATGCATCCATTTATGTAGTTCTTTCGTCCCGAAAGAAACAATCAAAAGTGATTGTACTAGCTTCCATTATTTGTAAATGCATCTCATACGAAATGTGATACAGATATGCAATTAAATTGAAAAGGAAAAGAAAAGAAAGAAACCATACACTTTGTAACAGTAATTGTCTTTTTGGTTTATGTATACTATTGGAAGTTGGTATGAGTGAGAGAGTGAGCAGATAAGAGTTCACTTTCCTCTGTTGATTACTTCTTCCATGGTTTCAAAATTGAGAGTACGACGATGATTGCAATAAGCAGGAGCAAAATAATGGCAATCATCATGCACTTCCTCGACCTCTTTTGCAGACTCTTTGCAGTTTGGAGAGCATCTGTACCGGATTTCACATGGTCTACTGCATTTGTAACCTGCACCCAAAAAATGCAAAAAAGTTGGACTCATTTTACAGGGAAAATCTACCACACGGCAATTTTCAAGACATCAAGGATTTTTAACTTGCTTCTCTTTTTGACAAGTGTAACTGAATTTGTTTTTAACCTCTAAGAAGTAAGACTAATGTACCCCAAGAATTGAAAAAACAAAGAAAAAAGCAATAGAAAGTAGCCTAGAAAGGTAGGGAATAGCAGTAACATAGGACAGCAAATTGTGTGCAATCTTAAGGACTTTTAAGTGTGAACAATGTCAACCTATTGGCCACCCAATGACCAGAAATGGAGAGCTGTTGTTCACCCTACAGTGATGATATTCCTTTTGGTAAAGGCATTGCAGTCTTGCCATGATCAGTGACCATTAGTTTTGGATTTCAGCAATTTTTTGTATTGCTGTAATAGAGTTGTCATGAGACATACCTACCTCAACAAGTGAGTAAGCTATTCGAGACCTGTTGGGGCAAATGGATCTTACATGGGTTTTCTCACCCTAGCAATTCAAATAGTAAAGTTGCTGGGAATCACTATTTGTGATGATTACCCAATTACCCTAGTCCATGCTTTTCATTGGGTGAGTGCAAGAAAAAGTCTGCATTCTTTTTGCCACATCATGTAAATGAAATCTAAGGGTCCAAAATAGTGTAGATCAGTTTAGTCCAACTACACTGGATACCAATCAATCACTCACCCCCTATTCCTCTTTCACGCCCAACCCCGACCACAGTTGCTACCATCACTAGCACTATCTACCACCACTAGCACTATCGTCGTCATCCGCCACCATAGACTCTAGCTCTCGTTCACCCTCACATTTGCCTCATAGACCTGTTTATTTCTTGCAAAGCTGTCAAACCACCATGTTGAGAAAATGTTGTATGGTCGACGCCGGCAGCAACGGCTATGGTGATTCGACATTTGGGCATGGAGGAATAGGGGCGGGTGATTGGTTGGGTGATTACATTGGACTTATATATTTCATTTAGCTAAAGTGGCAAAATTTAAACCACAAACGGGAGAGAACATGAGCTAACTCGACTAGAGGCGAGCCGCTCAATATAGACGAAACGGTTATGACTTCAAAACAAACATTTATGCTGAAAACATGTTAGTGCCAAACCAATTTAAATGAGACTACAAAACAACTAGTTGCAAGAGTAAGACCATAATTTTGACGGCTACGAGGATGGTGTTTTATTTTTTCTGTAAACATGGAAAAGTTATAAACGCAGAGACAACCAGAGTACAAGGCAAGCCTGATACGTCAAAACTGCCAAGAGACATAACACCAACAAAAAGGGTTCATCCAATATAACAATATCTGATCGTTTTTATTATTAAAAAAAAATAAAAAAATCTGATCGTTGATGAGTCCCTTTCTCTATTATTGCCTTTTAAAATTCTTATTTTCCTGTTTTGGGATAATTTTATCCTTGGCACACAGTTTTTGACTTTTTGTGAGGGAGGTTGACGCCAATGTCTAGCTCAATGAAAACAACCGTTAAAAGATTTGACCTGTCAGAAAATTCGGTAGATTTTGACCAGTATAAAGTTTTTCTCCAAATTTTTCTAATATAGTATATTAATTTGACTTTTATTTTTAGAACATGTAATTTTCATATGCATTTTTAAATTCTTACCTATATAAATTCAGTATGTTAATTTTATTAAAAATACATATGAAAATCACTTGTTAAAGATCTACAAATGACAAAATAATAGACCGAGTTTGAAGAATTTCCTCCAACCCCCTCCAAACTTTGTCCAAATGAGAATTGGGATGGTTACGTTAACTTGGTTTTATTTCTTTTTGCACCAAAAAAAAAAAAAAAAAAAAAATCAGCAGCAAAGATCAATTGTTTGGCAATGCAAATAAGGAAGCTTGATGTTTTTTTTTTTTTTTTTTTTTAAAAAAAAAACAACTGTATACACGAGTACCAAACCTTTCATCCACAAAGCACACTACCACCATCAAATCAACTTCACAAAAAAAAAAATAATAATAATAATAAAAAAAATTAAAGCCACACCAAAGAGGTAAGAAGCTGGGTTAAGACAGGCAAACCAAAAGCATGGACAAGAGACAAAAGGGACAGACTCAACCACCACTCAAGCACCCTTGTTACTCTTCCAGGGTTGGATGACACCAACAACTATAACGGCTATTATTATTAGGAGAATAATAATGGCAATGCACATCCATTTTCGAGAGTTCTTCTGGAGTTTCTTTGCATTTTGAAGTGCACTTGTCCCTCTGTGGACATGATCAACCGCAGTTGTAACCTGGACAAGACCCCGTTAACACCCGATACCGAGCAACACATATTCTAGCATTACACATACAAATGCTTGGATCCACATGCTCAATGATGTAAAGGTAAAAGCAAAAGCAAACCTGATTTTCAATGTTGTCTAAGATCTCTCCTTGAGCCTCGACTAAAACCGCCATATCGAGGTAAATCTGTCGAAATATTTCAAAGTTATATCATACATCTGGTTTCAGGTAGGGTAAATTTACTTATCTATAGAGATACCTGATGCAAGTCAAGTAGCTTTTTCTCAATTTCTTTCACGGCATCATGTCTCTCCTGAATTTCTTCAAGGGTATTTAGCACCTACAACCATGGCCAAAGCAAACTTAGTATGATAGCTTGCAGAACTTTGAGATTGCAAAATCAAAGAACCATCACTTTTTTCTTCCCCTGTGCCCTTAATGCATGATAAAGCTATAATGCACTCAAGAAGGTGGATGAAAATTTTTCTTTCTCACTGCATTGAAGCTGCAAATGCATGAGTAAGCTTACCCCAGTCCTCAAAGTGATGAAAACGTTCAAGCTCAATGGGCTAATTGCAGGCCTAGGCAAAACATTCACATGCACATTTGGGGTGAGGGGAGATCAAACATTCAAGTCTCGTTTTCCAAGCCAAGTTTCTTTGCTATCCTCCAAGAGATCATTAAGATGATGAAGCAATTAAGAGACAATATTAAAGCTTGCTTGGTAAGTGAATGATCACAGGACTGGTCCAACGAGGGAAGATCATTGGACTGGAGACCCAAATAATCTATTTGGGGGGACATTATCGGTGACCTAGATCAGAAAATGGTAGTAAACTCTGTAATTGTAGTGCCATGATAACCTAAAATACTATACCAAGAAAAATCTCTGCTCATTCCATCACTGATGACCAGTGACGTGGAGCTGAGCAAGAAACATGCTTGACATTGCTCCATCAAGACTGTTCCAAGTCATATACTTACATGTCCTACCTTTTGATATGGTAAACGGACCTCTCTCTAACTTAACCCTTGGCATTATTTATCTATAAAACGCAGCATACAACAAACCCAATCCAGAGAAGAATCCGCTCATTAGATAATCTATATAATTAATTGTGTTTATGGTTGTAAAGAACAGTAACAGAAGCAACAACAATGTACATGGATAAAAAGAAGCCTTCGAATAATCCTCATCAGTCTTGAGCAAACCAGAAAACAAACAGAAATCTACATACTAAACTTCATTTTAGATATCAAAAGGAGCATACCTGTCCTCGCCCCATTTCTTGAATTGCCTTCTGGAAGATTTGCTCACTATTTCCAGTTTCTATCAGGTTGTCAATTGTCTGAAAAAGTCATTAAACGATAACCAATTAAAATAACACCCAAATTTATCAATGCTCAAATCATAATCTATGAGGATTCAAGCTTACCTCATCATCTGGTCTGGTTCCCGTGACTGCTCATCAAATCATAGAAGAATAAAAATGAATAAAAACATTATCACCAACTCAAAAAGACAACGATAGCACTATAAAACCATTACTCTTACATGTAATGGCATAAAAAAGAATTGAAACATGGTCACCAACACAAAAAGACGATAGTAATATAATACCATTACTTTAACATGTAATTCTTAATTTTGTCATTTTGCAGTTTTCATTATCTAAAGGCTGAAGTCTTCTAACCTGTAATGACTCTTCTCTCCACAACCTCCCGGTATTCATCTTGGATTCTCTGCCTAAGGGTCTGAAACATAATACATAGATGAGAAGACAGTGTGGAAACTAAACACCAGTGACAAGCAAAAGATGTAGATATACCTGAAACTCTATCATTAGCTCCTTGAACTTTTTCATCGAGGAACTGCCATTCAGTATTAATTTATATATCAATTTTCTAGATTATTATTGTAAAAGAAATGAATTAAGAAGCAGTCTAAGATTTAAAGATTTGCACTCGCGGCGAACTTTGTCATATTCATCCTCGCTCTGTCTACAGCTGTTCCCTTCTCACATCCAGGTTTTTGTCGATTCCCAATGTTCTGAAAAGAACAAGCAGTCAGTGCACAAACCTGAAAGAGGTTAATTACCCTCCGTAATTGATTAAAGTATTACATCTTTGTTAATTGCTTCTAGTTTTCCTTTGACACCTCGTGCAATCTTCCCCACTTCATCAATATCTTTCTCCATCCGCTTCTTAATAGCTGAATATATTTTAAGAGCAATTGTTAATATGAGTCTGTATGTACAATAGACATGCAATTAAACAACAAGCTCAAGAAGATAAAATAGATACTCAAAACTGGTCAACTTAATCAATCTTGAAACAGTTTATAAGAGTTTGCCCTAAGTTCGAATCAACTGGCCAAGTCTATCTGAAATTTCTATCCTATTAGATTCTGCCAATGCTTTTTATTTCACCAATGTCGCCAATAATTCAAAAGTTAATGTCGGTCTGTGTTGTGGCAACATTGTTGAACACAGTCAAGTACCTACCTAAGTTGGTCAACACTTAGCCATGCAACTGACACGGAGCTAACTTTTCAAAAAATAATACCGACTTAATGAGGTGAGATTTTAGTACTAGTTCCAAATAAAAGCTTTTCAACTGTAAAGGGCATGGACAAAAAGAATTACCTTTCATGGTGGAAGCTTTGGTTACAGACTTTGACTCCTCGTTAGCATCCTGTAGAAAAGTTTGCAAATAGTGTTTTAATAATACTATCCGAGAGAGAGAGATTCTCTAGTTAAATTTTGAGTGCCTGTCATTAATCCTTGTCCTGCATCACTTTCTCATTCTTGACTCTGATAGAAGCAGGATCTCACATGCTCAAAGATTTTAACACTGTTCAACACCTGGACTATCCACTAATGGTGGAATATCTTTGCAGTAGTATTGTCTATAACCACAACCTCTAATTGCCTATTTTTTTCAAAGTATACAAAAGGTTTAATGGTTGGTTTCTTCCACTGAGCACTAATAACAAAATGGTTAAGAATAATGAGAATGATATCAAATTTTAGAAATTGTGAACAAAATCTGGTGCAACTCATGTATCCTGAAGGAGATTAGAAAATTGTTCCATTTGGACCAGAAACCATCCCTTTAGTCAACCAGGTTGAAAGCCAGTTTTAGAGCACTAGGACCAGTACCTAGTCTAACTAGGTACTTAACTTTGAAATTATTAAAAATGTTATTTAGATTTTTTACTCAAATTTCCAAAATTGTTTCTGAAATTAATCCCGTCCTTCCTTTTCCCCCTCACAGTTCTCATTACATCATGAACAAGGTGGCTCAACTAAGAAGTTGAAGAACTGAACTGGATGCTGCCATAAAGGTTCCCAGCTTGACCTTTGTTCTGGATGACAAAAACTAGGTGCTACAACAATTCCCACCAGGAGGTATAGAGATCGAGAAATAAAATTAAATAATTCATTCAGAGTTAAAATTTAGTGCTACACCAAAATATAAGATTAAGACAACCAAACATTTCGCACCTGTAGAACCACAGCACATACAATAAACTAACTAAGCAATGGCAATGAAATTTTACAGGAATCAGATCTCATTTCTGGAAAAATTGCTTATGAACATCTCAATGCAAAAGCATAATAGATTTAGCCCTGGATGAGAATCAACATACCTTTAGTTGTTTAAGAAGCCCCGAGACCTTCTCCACCTGTTTCTCAATCTCTTGCATCTAATAAAAAAGAACAGCAGGAAAAGGGAGGAGGGAGAACAAGTTGTTAGGAAGCAAAATCTAATTAAAGAAAAGAAAATTAGATATCTTCTTTTTTCTGTGCTGGGAAGGTAACAGAATTATAAAGAGAATCACAAGTGAGATGATTTCACTTGTCCCCTCTGACTAATGCAAACTATCAGTATAAGTTCGCTAAAAATGGCACAAAGACGGATTTCCAAATCACATATAAGCTTTGCAAATGAAAATAGAACATCATGTGTAGGATATACCTGCTTGTTGAAAGCTGCCATTCCCATATCAGGGTTGCTTTCAGGAACACGTGTTCCCATTTCGATATCACTTTCTCTGGAAGGCTGACCTTTGGCATCACTAACAAATGAATCCTAAACCACAGAAAAATCACAGAAAATAAATTCTCTTTGGCATATACTGAGAGAACAAGCACCGTATAATTGTCTTCAAATCAACAATCAAATTGCCATAAAAAAAGAAAGAAAGAAAGAAATCTCTCCATTCCAAAATCAATTCAATTTCTACACTTTTCAAGTGAATCAGTTTATGAAGTTTTAGATAATGGTGCCAAATAGATCACTAACAAACATAAACTATTGATATCAGTGCCATTAGCTTAATTTGGTTACCAATTCAAGTTAGAAATATTAATATTTCAAAAAAAAAAAAAAGCCACTTAAAACAAAGTGGCGAGATTTGTCAGCTATCTAATTGCAAATTTTTCTTAAATCACAAGTGGGTATTCCTCGAAGTCTCAAATCTACACAGAAATCACAAAAGAAAAAAGAAAAACATCAGACTATAAATTCATCATCAACAACAGAGAGCTAAATCCAACCTAAAGATCACCAATCCAGCCGTTACACAGAGAGCATGAAATTCAAAACCCAAATAGCAAATCACCACTTCTATATCCAAGAATTAAAATAAATTGGTCAACTTCAAGACAGTGATATCAATCAACAACAATTGCAAAACAATCACATATACACCCAGATGACAAAAGTTGGAAAGCTAGAATCAACGTACCGTGAGCAGGTCGTTCATCTTGAAAATCACAGAGAGAGCGAGAGAGGGAGAGATCGTAAGTGCAAGAAAACTGTTGAATGAAAAGGAAAGCCCAGGAATGTTAGAGCTCTGGGTTGGTACTAAAATAATAATATCGAACTCAACGTTATGATAGTTGGCCGGCGACACAATGTAGACCAAAACGACAGACAGGCAGACAACCCATTCACACACACAAAAAGTCGTTAAGGTAAAAAATATTATTAAATAATTTATTTTTTAACAGTTACAAACCAATATATTCTTCTTGACCCTCAACATTTTTTATTTTTTATTATTTTTTTAAGCTAACATGTGAAAAAAATGCTACCTTGATTGAGTTCTCCAATGATATCATCGAACTACAGCTCAAATTGTTAAACTGTTGGCAGAAAATTTAATAAGAATGTTAATAATATATAGAAAACACATATATGTGCATAAGTACATTATAAAATACTTCTTACTAAAATTTCGTTATGATATAACAAAGAGGATTATATGGTGCATGTGAAAAAATAAAATAAAAATGGAAGTATGAGAAGAATTACAAAGATTATATAACAAGTAAGTTGTTTTTATTGGACCGGGTTTAGGTGCATTTCTCTGTTTTTATTAATAACATATCAGCTTAACGATATATATAATGTCATGTCATTTAAACGAAATGCCACATTATTTATATTTTTTAAATAACATGCAAACAACTCATTCACGCACATAAAAGTCATTACAACTCAATATATGTCATTTAAACGAAATGTCGCATTATTTAAATTTTTTAAATAACATGCAAACAACTCATTCACGCACATAAAAGTCATTACGACTCAATATATTGAGTTGTATATTTTCATATTTGGTAGATATTGAAATATTCTACATTTATGGGTTAATTGTAATTGAATATCGAGATTGTAATTAAATCATGGGGATTTGATTACCATACTTTTATTTACTCTAAATCCTATAAATTAATATGAACATTTGTATTATAGAAAAACAAGTTAATGAACATAATGTAGCCCTTAGGACTAAATCGTAGTGACGGACATAAGTGTATAACACCAAACCATTCGTAAATTCTTTCTCTTTTCTTTCGTACTCCGCTATTATTCTTATAATTCTCATAATTTATGTTTCCCACAACAACAATGATTTCCTATTTCTTTTAAGCTAACATCATAACATGTGAATAAATAAATAAATAAATTAGGAAGAGATCTTGATTGAGTTCTCCAATGATATCATGTAAGTACAGCTCACATTGTTAACGGTTGGTATAATTTTTTATAAGAACGTTATTTACAATTTGTCACTCTAAAATAATATATACAAAAACATATATGTGCATAAATACACTAAGAAGTACTTCTTACTAAAATTTATTATGATATAATAAAGAAAAATAGAAGTATGAGAAGAATAAAAAAGCTTATAACAAGTAAGCTGTTTTTAATATTTATTGGACCAGCTGGTTTTGGCGCATTTCTTTATTTTTATTGATGTATAGGCTGGCGTAGGGGTGATTGTAGAAATAGAAATGAGAATCGGGCACAATTGAGAACTGCTTATTTTATTTTAAAAAAATATAATAATCTTTATTGAATGAACTTCAATCACTTTGGGAAACAAGCTCACTAGATATAATACTATGATACAAGTTGAAATTTCTTCAATCCAAACTATATCTATGACACCCAAAATAACCTTTTCGGCTATGGTATGAGCTGCTTGATTAACATCTCGCTTGACACGGTCAATTTTCTAAGATTGCAACTACCTCAGCTCCAGTTTGATGCCATCTACAATATGAGCAATGCTACTCCAATTGTTATTGGTCGCTTTAATCGCATTGACAATATGTATAGCATCTCCCTCTAGTATGATATCATGAAAGCCTATTTCTTTACTTGTTTCCACAGCATAGAGAGCTGCCAGCGCTTCAACCACCTCTGATGTTGCTAGAAAATTCTTAGTAGTGCTCCTCACAGCCAAGACGGCCCCCCTCATGATCCCAAACAATAAGGCCATATTCGATCTGCCCTTGTTTTTTATCCACAGCTGCATCCCAATTAACTTTAAACAAACTTAGGAGGGTGGCCCCCTAAGTGTGGGAGGTCCTGCAGGGATAGAGCTTGGTACTGTCAAAACTAGTCTAGCAACTCTTTTGAATTCTTCAATGGAGAAACTCGCTTCCTTGAGTACTTGTTGATGATGAGTGAAGTCACCTCCATGTACCACCCCATTTCATCGGAACCAAATTTTTCAAGCCATAATAGCCACGAGCTCAAGGTCCAAAACATCACGGCGCCCCATAAGTTCCTCAAAGATAGCAAAGAAAGTGGGGCCCCCATCTATGCCTTTAGGATTTATCTGAGACCACAACCCCATACATCTTGAGCATTGTTTGGAGTACTTGTGTAGTATAAGTTTTATCTTTTTAACCTTTGGAATAAATTATCTATTATTAGCATTGAGTGTTAAATCAATCTATGTCTCTTGCAAATGATCCAATTGGCAGTTGAAGTCAAAATTTATTGATGCCTTTTTAAATTCTAATTGAAATTTTGGTTGCTGCTCCTCATCACAAGGCCTAAAAAATCTATACTCACAACGTAATTGAATATTATTTTTATTTTTATTATCTTCATTATTTTTAAGATAGAACGTTTAAAGTTAAAAAATGGGTTTTATTTAAGAATGTCTTTAATATTATTTGATTCTCTTATAATACTATTCATTTTTAAGATTTATTTCAAGAATGAAATGTACATTAGAGAATTAAATGATATTAATGCCTTTTTAATTACTTATTACTATAATTAGAGGCATTAACTAAAGAATATTAACTATAATTAAGCCTTCAAATTTTTTTTATATATAAAAAAAAAAATCTTTCTTAATATTCATTAATTGGGAGCTTAGGCGATATCCTAATTTTTTCTATGGTAAAGCCAGCCCTGAGTCCATGTGGTATATATGTCTCCCTAACAAAATGATCTCTTCGTATAAATTAATACACATACATACGAGTTAATGGTGTTTCATAACTAATCGTTCAAGTTTGAGATTAAGTTTGAATATATATATATATATATATATATATTGCAACTCTTCTAATTATCCAGTTGAATTGGTGGGTTTTTTTTTAAAAAAAATTTAGTTGGGATGAGCTAGAGTAGGGACAACATTTTAAGCTGAATGACATTAACTTGTATCTGTCCCATTAATAACTAGATCTTATTCATATTGATCCAAAATTTATTGGGTTGGGGCCGGACAGCCGGACAGGGAAGGAACATAATAACATAATTTTTTGCCTGGGGATCCAAACCCATGTATATAAATAAAGACGTAGATATATATATAAATTAATCAAATCAAACCCATTAAATTAGCCAAGAAAAAAAAACAACAGCAATCAAAGTAACAATTTGAAATTGTGAGGGTCCTAGTATAAAAATATAATACTTTTATAAGGAATTTAAGGATCTTTGGGGTTGCAAAGGACTCCAAGTGAAGGGTAGGTTCACCCCCTCGTCAAAAAATTTCATTATATATTCAGGTGCTGTTAGGGGTATTACCACTTTTTGCTATAAGTTTCTTATAAATTGACGTGATTAAATTTAATTGTGATTAACGTGTCAATACTAGATTAACTGCCACATTAATTTGTAAAAAGAATATAATAAAAGTTGTAATACCCCAATTAAAATAAATTCTTAAGTAAAGATCATGTTCATCTTTAGGCTTAATGATCTTAAGTTATCTATACAACCCTTAAGTGTATTACAACTTGAACTCTTAATGATAATTTGAATAAATTGAACATTTAAATAAATTGAATAATTGAATAAATTGATCACTAGGGAATAAATTGAACTTTTTAGCAATGCCAAAAAAGTAGTTTGTTTTCATTCTGATTAGATATCTTTTTCATTGTGAGAGTTGAGTTCTCTTATGTTACGATTCTTTTATATGAACGAGACTTGTGTTTTGATTTTTGTAAAGCATTAGGCGGCCAGGTCCATACAAAATAGAATTTAAAGTGATATATTTTGTCAATAATCTAGTGTTCTGTTTGACATTCATTCTGGTTAGGTCTCTTTTTCCTAGTGAAAGGTTGAATCTTTTTTAAAGTAAACATATTTCAGTTCTAAACCAATAGACTTGTAGCCTAATTGTAAATCTCCTATCATTTAAGGAGGAGAATCAGGATTCGATCTATCTACCAAGAGCCAGATTTTTGGAAATAATTAGAATATTCTTCTATCATACAAAATACAAAATACAAAATACAAAATACAAAATACAAAAAAAAACAGAAAAAAAAGGAAAAAAAGAGGATTTGCATAAGGAAATTGGGAAAACATAAGCACACTGTTGCAGCAATTTCTAGACCGCCGACTGTCATCGAAAAACTGCTGTCAGTCGCATTTAAAAGCATAGATATCTCATTTGCAGATCAATAAACTCGTATCTTAATTATTGTTCTCTTATCATTGAAGGCGGAGAAACAAGATTCAATCTACCATTAGCTTGATTTTTGGAAATAATTAGATTCTTCTATGATACAAAACACGAAAAGACTAAATTTAAATAATAATAATAATAATTTTTTTTTTAAAAAAAAAAAAAAAAAAAAAAAAAACCCTCATCTGTCTAAGGGAATTGAGAAAACATAAGCATACAAAAGAACTTAATTTGAAAAAGGTAAGAAAGTATACTAGGCTTCCCAATAACAATAGCCAGGCAAAATTAGTGCAGAAGAACACTTATATCTTGAGTTTGGTCTCACATATGGAGTCAACACTCTGAGATTGAAGGAAAACAGATATGTTACACCTATTATAAACCGTGGCATGCAGCTTGAAGATCTTGAGGAACCTCACTTTCCCAGGCAAAGTGGCTGTTGAAGTCAGATTGAAGCTCCCAGCTCCAAGATCACCAAGAAAATGAGAATTCTTCATCAACTTAAGGGGCACAAGACTCACAGCAGTTGTTATGTTAAGCTTGTCTCGGGCAGCGACCCGTCGTCCGACAATCGGAGCTTCCCCGGCCGCATCCCCATGGTAATTGACATAAACAGAAGTGTTCTTGAACTTGAAGCTTCCATAGTTTGGATTCTCAATTGAGATAACCGTGCTGAACGTGACATTCACTGTAGCATTCATAAAAATTGAGGGCCTAATGTTTTGGAGGCCATCTGGGTGGAGGAAGATTTTGGGGTCTTTAGGCTTGAAGATGGTGAAGACCAAGGCTATGACAACAACTGCAATGATAACTAAGAAAACTGCCGTTGAAACACAGCATAGTTTGAGACCTCTACGAGAAGTTTTTCCGGCAGCCATGTTCTCAGAAGATTATAGTACTGTAAAAGTAGGCCTCAAGAGATCGAGAAAGTTTGGAAGATGGGTATGGAGATTGCAAGTTATGTTTAGCCAATAATGGGTGGCATTTATGGGTAATTAGGTGGAGAAGAAACGTGGGCGCTAGGGTGATCCTTATTTAATTTGATTGCATTTGTTTCCTTGTACGAACATGATTGTTGAATCCTAATTGAGGTTTATGTGGCAGACAGAGACGTTGTTTGGGTTTGGGTTAATTACCTTTAAGGATTTGAAAATTAAAAGGAAAAGGAAAAGTAAAACAAAAAGAAGAACATAACGTGAATTTTATTTTACACATCAAAATTAAAACTCTGTGTCTTCACAAACCTTGTAAATCTTATCCAAACTTCTATGATTAATGAATGAAAATTTCAGCTGATATTTTCTATTTTCTTTCTAATTTTCTTCCATGCAAATATATATATATATAGAAACCGATAATAATATAAAGAGATCGAGACACAGAGAATAAGGATACGTTAAAGCGTTATAGTTTACATCTTTCTTTTATATACGATTTGAGTACAATGTTTTATTTATAAAACTTTTCAGATGTTTGAATAATTTTAAATACAAATCAAATTCCTTAATTTCAGGAGATATGATTCCCTGTCAACTTTTCACACAACTAAAAACACAAATATCCTATGTGGTAGGAAATCATTGGCTCTTTTAAAAAAAAAAAAAAATCATAACTATCCTATGATTTCCTGCCACATAGGATAGTTGTGTAAAAAATATATAAAAAGTTAACAGGAAATTATATATCTAATTTCAGATAATCAAATCATCTAAATCCTTTAATTATGAGATACAAATCAATAGTTATCTCAAAAGAGTTAAAACCTTTCACAATCGCAAAACCAACTTGTTTCTTAGTTGTATCCCATCTAGTACTTGGTCCCCTCATTTTCTTCCGAGCATATTGCAAAACCAACTTGTCTCTTGGTTGTTTCCCATCAAGTAATGTGTACTTGCTCGATCTCCTAATAATTGAAAATTTCAGAAGATATATATATATATATATATATATATATATTATATATATATATATATATATATATATATATATATATATTTTCTCATTTTCTTCCAACTTGCTTCTTGGTTGCTAAAACAAATTCCAATTTAGTTTAAATATGAATTTGAGGCATGTTTGGACAATACCCCAATTAAAACCAAATAATATAATATTACTTCTCCCTTAATATTATTCTTCTTATTATTGTTTTTTTATAAATACAATAGAACTATTACAACAAGAAATAAAAAGCACATACACAAGAGGGCTTGAGCAGCCCAAAATTTAAACTATAAACAAAAGTATGCGGGTGTCACGGGTGGATTTTAGTAGGCAAGATCAACGGTGATAGATTGAGGTTACAGAAGAGTTCTATGGGAAGCTTAAGGATGCATGATGGTTTTTTTTTTTTTTTTTGAACAAAGCTTAGAAGATCTTCATTGATAAAAAACTAATCCCAAAGTATAAAGATTTTCAGGATCTAGGGACTCTCTGTTCCCTAGTTACAACATCAATAATACAAGCAGGAAATTGATCAAACCAAGAGTCATTACAAAGAGAAGCAGCTCCTGATTTAGCAAGGATGTGAGCTGCTTCATTACAATTTCTCTCCACATGAACAAAAGAATAGAAATTTAAGTTTCCAGCCTCCTGCTTGAGTCCTTCTAACAAATGTCCACTTCGAGAAAGATAGGGGGGAGGAGAATTAACATCCTTTATAACTTTCAAAGCATCACCCTCAAAAATTACATTCAAAAAACTAGCTTGATTGCAGAAAATTACAGCTTGAGAAGCTGCCATAAGTTCAGCGTTGTAGGCATCAGTTAGAACAGGAAAAGAAAGACGCTTAGCAGCCTTTAAATGACCCATAAAATCCCTAGCAACCAGTCCCACCAACATAACCAGCATTACTATTGATGGCTGCATCAAAGTTAACTTTAAAGGTTCCCACCGGAGGAGGCTTCCAACATGATAGCACAGGAGCATTCTCATGTGTAGACTTAGACTTCTTTTCATCACCTTTATGACACCTTTTATAGTCATCAATTAATCTAACAGCCTCTTCATAACTCTTATTAGGATGTACAGAGACACCTTCCAAAATCATGGAATTTCTCCTCATCCATATCTTCTTAGCAATAGCAGCAAAGAGAGCCATCTTAAACCTGTCAAAACGATTTAAACCTTGCTGAAAAATGTCCAAAAAAGATTGATCAACAAAAGCACATTTATGAAAAATCGAATGGTCAGCATTCCACACATCTTTTGCAGCTGGACAAAACCAGATTGCATGTGCTGTGGTCTCCTCCTCAAAGTTACACCAAGGACATCTTCCATCATCAATCACTCTCCGTTTGAGAAGATTCAATCTAGTAGGAAGGATGTCATTACACGCACGCCACATAAACACCTTAACAGAATTTGGGATTGGAAGATTCCACAGAGAATTCCAAACCACAGGGGCCTTCTCAGCCTTTGATGATTGAGCTTTGTCCCTTTCCATGATTTCCAAACCTAAGTGGTAAGCACTTCTAACAGAAAAAATTTCATTATTAGTACCTAACCAAATAAGGCGATCCGGAGGTAGGTTAGGGCTTAGAGGAATCGAAGTTATCACCCTAGCTTCTTCAGGATTGAAAGTGTCCTGGATCAAAGACACATTCCACCACTTTGAATCCTTATCAATAAGTTCTTCCACTTTGCTACTTGCAAGCTGCGGGACAGGGATGGATTGAACTGAGAAGGAAATGGGTGTGGGGATCCATCTATCCCCCCAAACTTTAACAGAAGCACCATTTCCAATTCTCCAAAAAAGACCATGCTTCAAGAGATTTCGGGCTACAAAATACTCCTCCAGGCATATGAAGGACGTTTCCCCAAGGAAGCTTCCAAAAAGGATGAATTAGGAAAATATTTGGCCTTTAATATGCTACCCAAAAGGGAAGAAGGGTTTTGGCAAAGCCTCCAACCCTGTTTAGCTAAAAGAGCCTTATTAAAATAGTTAAGGTCTCTAAAACCCATACCTCCAATCCTTTTAGACCTATCCATCTTCTCCCAAGACATCCAATGAATCCCTGAAGAGTTAGACATAAACCTCCACCAAAATTGCTGCATCATTTTGTTAAGATCCTTACAAAGAGTAGCTGGCAACAAAAAAAATACTCATACAATAAGTGGGGATTGCCTGTATTACTGCCTTCAACAAAATTTCTTTACCAGCTTGTGTAAGAAACTTACACTTCCAATTAGCAAGTTTTTTCCCTACTTTCTCCTTAATACTATTAAAAGCTTGCATCTTGGACCTTCCAACCAAAGCAGGTAAACCCAAATAAGAGTCAAAACGACTAGCCTCAGTCAAACCCGAAAGTTTTAAAATCTCATCTCTTCTCTCTTTACTAGTATTTCTACTAAAATAGACAGAAGTTTTCATCAGATTAACCTTCTGGCCAGACCTGGCTTCATAAGTCCCCAAAATCCTCAAAATTCTCCTCCATTCCACCAAATTAGCCTTACAGAAAACCAAGCTATCATCAGCAAAAAAGAGATGACTAATTCTAGGACCTCTAGGAGAGGTAGGAACACCATAAATAACACCCTTCCTTTCAGCCTGGAAAAGTAAAGAACTCAATACTTCCGCACAAATCAAAAACAAGTAAGGTGATATAGGATCACCCTGGCGAAGCCCTCTAGAGGGTTGGAAAAAATTTCCTAGGCTACCATTCACAATAATAGCATACTGGACAGAAGTCACACAGGCCATTATAAGCCTAACCCACTTAGCATCAAATCCCATTTTCAACATCACAGTCTCTAAGAAACTCCATTCTACCCGATCATATGCCTTAGACATAAAAGATGCATGATAGTTAACTTAGTAAGTGTAAGGGAGTGATTCGAGTGAAGATGCGGGAAGCTCGTAGAAGATGGGTTGACCATCAACAGTACACGTGGAGACTATTGCATGATGCAAGGCGATTATGCTGGGCAGCTGGAATCCAGTTAGGAGGTTATACACGTGTGATAGGAGTAGTTAATTCTGTTTCTATTTGTAAATACAGTTCAACATTTCTTGCTGTAATTCATCACTTGTATAAATAGTTGTAGGTTGGCTGATGGTAGATATCTTGGATCATTGTTGTTCTTTGAACAAAGGAGATTTGCACTATCGAACGTGCCCGAAGAGTAGCCTTCTCGAATTTGGCTCACTGATTTTTCATAACAGTTGAAGACAACTATTACAGCGGGGGTAATGCTTTTGAAGATGCGGGCCATTTGGCTCGAGGCATGGATGCCACAAAGCCGGGTCGTCAATAAAGGTGATTTGACAAGTGTATTGAGTCACAATGACTCAATCACCAACACATGGGTAAACAGGGGGAGAGGAATACAACAAAAAAAACCCAGTAAAGCAAACAAACAAACATAAAAACAACAGCAGCAAGTCTGGCGAAGGCAGGGTGGGAGCCCTCACTAGAGGCGCGGGAGATCCACGCGCCGCCCAAAGACCGCCTCTCAGCAGTAGGGAATGGTAGAATCGTCCAGAACCACCGTGGGTTGGAGCGGAAAGTGGAGGAAGGTGCTGTCAGAAGCTTCACGCCCTGGTTGATTCCAAGAGCTTTCTAGCGCGTGAGAAGCACGCGCCATCTTCTAGGCGACGAAGGAGAAGGGGAAGACCACCGGCAGACTCTAGAGACTCCTGCGAACCTAGTGTTGAGGAGCATGACTAGAGAGAGAGGAATGTAGTGAGTAGATCTAAAACCAAAAAACCGACTCCGAACTTCAAAAGCATGGTGGATGAAGGGGGATAGGTGAAAACAAGTTTGCTGGTTAGAGGGAAGCAAGAAGATAGCAGGAAAATGGAAAGATAAATCTGGTGCAAAGCCGGCTTTGTGGGGGAGGAACCTGTGCAAAGCCGGCTTGGTGGTTTGAGAGAAAACTCTCAAACTTATTTGGGTATAGGTTAGGGGGTGGTTGGGCAGTTGTGGGGAGGGGGAGAGGATGGCAGAAAATGATGGAGAGGGAAGCTTAAAAAAGCTTCACTCCCATGGAGAGAGCACTAGCAGTGAACAAAAAGAGGGATATTTCTAGAAAGAAGTTGGAGCGTCTCTTACTAGAAAATCCGTAGAGGACCCCCCTTAACATTATTAAACAAACATACTTAGAAGAACTTCACTTAAGCATACCAAATTTTTACCATTTTTTAATGAAGATATATACCTGAACTTCAAAACGTTTCAATATAGAGTACCATTTTTTTCGGAAAGTCTCAATCAGGGGTCCTCCGTTAGGATTTTCTGTTAAATCATAATTTCCAAAATACCATTGTGTTTTCAATTTTTTTGAAAAAAATTATAAAAAATTTCAAAGATTCAAGCATGAGTATTTTTGCAAATTCCATTAAATTTTAACTAACACCTAAATCCTAACAATTCCCCCCTCTAAAAAAGAGAGGTATTTTGAGAATTTTGATAGATTTAACAAAAAATTCAAAATCCCTAATTGAGATTTTTTGAAAAATGAATACCCTCACTACAAAAATTTGTACAATTTGCCACTTGCATTTCGCCACGTGTACGGACACTGTACACGTGGCGAAATGTTAGACACGTGTAAATGGCCACGTATTCGGTGCGTCGTAGATCTGAGTGTAGCTAATTGTACAATTGGCCACGTGTACGGTACAACACGTGGCCACTCAACCACGTGTATTTAAATACACGTGGCTAACATTTTGCAACGTGTATTTAAATACACGTGGCTGACAGTTAGAAATTTAATTTTTTTAAATTAATTAATTAATTAATTTGTTAATTTCTTTTTAATTTAATTTTTTTTTCTTGTTTCTTATTTTTGTTAAATTCTATTTTAATTTGGTGCTTGCTGTGCTACTGGCCAGCCGGATTTTGGAGAGACAGAGAGAGACAGAGACAGAGAGAGACAGAGCGAGAGCGAGAGAGAGAGAGAGAGAGAGAGAGAACACTAAGAGAAAGAGAGCGAGCGAGAGAGAGAGAGAGAGAGAGAGAGAGAGAGAGAGAGAGAGAAATAATGAGAGAATATAATATATATATATATATATATATATATATATATATATATATATATATTCAAAGTAATGGCAGGTGGGTGCGCGGGAATTGTCCCGCGCGCCTACCTGCACCAATTTTGGCCACGTGGCCAAATTCTTGATTTATATTTTAAATATATTTTAAAAATTATAAATATAATTTAAAAAATTATAAATATAAAAAATTATAAAAAAATATAAATATTTTAGCCACGCGTATTAATATGCGTGGCCAATTGCAAATATAAATATAAAAAATTATAAAAAATATAAATATTTTAGCCACGCGTATTAATACACGTGGCCAATTGCAAATATAAATATAAAAAATTATAAAAAATATAAAATATTTTAGCCACGCGTATTTATTACACGTGGCTAACTGTCATCTAGCCACGTTCCAATATTACACGTGGCTACAGTAATGGCTACTGTAGCCAGGTGGCTAATTGTATATTTTTTTGTAGTGCCTATACGGAGACGTTTTGAAGTTTGATCAGTTATTCTTTTTTAAAAAGGATGAAAGTTCGGTACTATTAAGCGAAGCTCTCCATGCTCTTCTTTTCTTTTTCTTTTTCTTTTTTGGGTCCATTCCGGAAGGACAAACTACTTACACCCACAGATTAGGGAAAGAATAATCTCGATCACTTCACTCACAGGCCAGGCCAAGAGACGTGAGACATCAGCCATGTACTAAAAGATCAAAAACCATATTTCCACACATGTAAACAAACTTTCAAACGGTACGTAAGACCATTCTGGCCACAGCCCTCACCATCCATTCAATTCCCAATCAAATCACGGCCTGAACACACGCCAAGAGCTCCTTGTCCACTTCGAAGTTAGCCATGTCTTCCTCATCTAGCTAACTTAATTCATTGCCTATATTCCATTTCCTGATTATTGAACTAATTCTTTTTCGGCGGCATACCAAACGTTTCGCTGTATTTTTAAAAATTACATTTTGAGAACGCTATTTTTTTAAAAAAAATTGCAAGTTTTGAAATCGCTAAATCAAACAAAAACTAAATTCCAATAGATATAAATTAATTTTTTTTCGTTGAGGGTGTTATGAAAGTAAAATTCTACAATATGTAGAAGATATTGACATAACTTGCATTAATTTATCTTAGAGTAATCGTAGTTTAATTAAATAAAGATAGTTATAGTTATATATCTAAGCCGAGTCTTTTAATTATTTGTAGCACTATGATACAAAAGTTATTTAGTAGTAGGTTTTTTCAAGTTACAGTTGGAATTATCTCCAAGTAGTTTATTTGTTTTAGGAGATTATCTTATGGTAGAAGTAAGAGTTCATCTCTTGTTCTATGTCTCTGTAATTCTCTTATTTATATGCGTGAGTGATTAATAAAAAGTAAACATATTAATCACAAACCTTGTGTTTTGAAAATGTTAGGTTCTCTCAGAATCTAACAGGTCTACGCTTCCTCAGAACTTATCAAATTATCTCGTTGCGTGTTCGAGAAATCATTCACATAAAGAGGGTCACTCCTTTGTAGATTCAGTGTGTATGAACGTCTACTCTTGCTTTCGATGTTAAGCAAGATGTTCTTATTTTATTATTTTTTTTTTTAAAAAATGTTTCTTTAATTCAGAAAAATAGAAAATACTGAAAAAGATGTAACATATAATATTTTCGAAAATTCATAAAAGTAGTGAAAATAGTGAACATAGACTATGAATACAGAAAAAGTTGCTGATCGATCGAGGGCCATTCCTTCAAGTCCTCCCAACCGCTACTCCTCCATGTGATTTCCAAACCCACCAAAAGTCCTCATATGCATCGACTGTATATGACTTGAGATCTCATTCTACTTTTTCTATATTTTCATTCCCAATTCAATTCATGTGCTTGACCCTATTGCTTGAAGCGACTATTATATATACTTGAACTTGCATATGACAAAGAATTTCAACGTTTAATGTTCTCATCAAATTAAATAATTCTCAAATACATTTTCATAGGAGTGGAAGTTCAACCCCTCATCATCACCGTCATCCACGTCCACATAAGTTCACCCCCTTCACTAAAAATTCTAGTTTCACCCTTGACTAAAAGGTTGCTACTGCACTGGCCGGCATAGATCGAGACCACTAAACAACACAATCCCACATAATAACATTGACAAAAGCCAAAGGGGTCGATGTTGTGTGGCCAAAAGGCCGTTGAACGACCACAATGCAGCTGAACAAAGCTAGAGTTGAGGCCTAGAGCCCTATAAAAGTGTAATTACTGAGAGCCCGTGATGCAGGTAATTAATCTATTAGATCATCGAAAATTTGCAAGTAAGGCTCACATAATACTATTGTCGATAATCTATGGCTCATTTTAAATTGGAAATTGGCCAGTATATGACTATATGGTCATATATAAACCCAATATTAGATTGTACGAGACAGTTAGCCAGTGTATGATCATATTCTCTAGAGCACCCTTTGCTTGGTAGTTGATCAAAGCAAAGAATCTTAAAATCCTCATAAGAGAGCATACAATGAAAAACTTTATCTCATATTAAAAAGGCAATTCTACAATCCTATAAAAGAGTAACAACCAAAGTATACCAATAGTATCATAACATAACACACCGTAACTTAAACATAATCATCTAGTGTTCCGGTCTAAACTGGTTATCAAGTCACATATTTTAAACCAGACCAAAGTTTGATGCAATTTACTTCGTTAATGGGGAAGGCATTTGGTCGATGGAATGATGAATGGCGTGGTCAATGTTTAGCCTTTACATGTACTATTTTGGCACATGCCCTAAATCCAACTATAAGGAACATGGCTTGAAATGGAGATGAATTATTTCATAGTCCACATTAAACTTCATAAACTATGTTATTTAAAATTTTTAAATGATGTGGCACCATGTACACTGCTAGATGTTGTAAAATCTAATATAAACTATGATTTTAATTTGGAGAAAATGAAAAAATAAAAAATAAAATAATTGGGAGGTGAGTTCCCCCGCCGCCGACTAAATTGACAAGACATGAATGCATGGAGATTTTAAAACAATTACATAGAAAATAACATATAAAGACTAATCAAATGGCCAAATGGGCTTGATTTTGATTTCTTGAGTTGTCATTGATCACAATTTCTCTCTTGACACGTTCCATGTTCTGTCGTTTCCCTTTCCTTGATGTGCCCTAATGATTTTTATTTTATTTTAATTTTTTGTTAAACGACTTTGACCAGAAGTGATGCTGATGGGCTACTATGGGCCTGCAACCTTGGATCTTCACCAAAGGAATAAAGAACTCCAAAGTCCAAAGCCTAAGACCCAACAAGGAAAACTCTACGGGCCAAGTCCAACTCACCTTGGGCCGTGGCCCAACAGTCAAGACAAAAGTAAGTTTGGTATAGATCCCAAAAGATATATTGATATAATCAAATTAGTGCAGCTCATTAGGTAGCTTTAGCAGGAAGAAAGTATCTTGGGCAATTTATTTTGTGATCTATATTAAATAATATAGTAATATATTCATTATGCGGCAATATATATATTATTAGACTTGTAAATCTAGTATGGACTATAATATGGATCCTCTCAATTTCGCTTAAAACGGAGATAATCATAGTCCAACACTATATTGTTCAGATTGGATTTACGTGTCATCAATCAGTCTCGAATGATCACGCTTTTAAATGAATTAATCTCGGGTAGCTTGATTTTTAAGAATTAAAATGCCAAGCCAAATTTGGTGGCAAATGATTGAATTTAAGATTAATTATATCATAAGCTTCCTTCTTTACCTTCTTTCATGCACGTGTGCATATATATGTATATTACACTGTATATTTGGTCACAAGATTTTGTGTCATGTAATTTGAACTAAACCGTTTGTTTGGACACAAATTTATCTTGTAAGAGTCCATTTGTCTATGCAATTTCGCACGATAAGGCATCGTTTGATTTGCGGAATGAGTATTATATTAGAAAATGGAATAGTTATAAACATGAATAAACTAATTAGTTTGGTAACAACTATATACTTTAATTGGAGTCAAATCAAAATTACTAAAAAAATTTATATTATATATATATTGAAAAAAAAAACTCAAATTAAAAAAAAAAATTGAAAGCTAAGTGGGTGGCTGTGGAGTTGTCTCCAGGGGTGGCCTGTGCCACCCCCAAACACTCCACCACCCCCTGCGCCATATGTGGTTGGCCAACCACTATAAAGGGCGGTTGGGGTTTTCTTTCTTCTTCTTCTTCTTTTTTTTTTTTGAAGAAAAAAAATAAAGAAAATAAAAAATGAGAGTAATTTTTTTTTTTTGAAAAATGTAGTCTATTTCCATTGGAATAGCTATCCTTCTCATTTTTTAGAACATTCATCTTCATAAGGGAATAGTAATTTCCATTGGAATAACTATTCCAAGGAATAAGCCCCTACTAAACAAATAAGTGACTTCTATAGAAATAGCCATTCAATTCTAGAGGTCTATTTCACGAATCAAGTGAGGCCCAAAAGTATGTTTTTAAAAAAAATTATCAAAACTGTCTCGTTCGAGCGAGAATGCGTTTTTAAAAAATAACAATTTGAAAAAAAGAAAAAGAAAAAAAAAAGAAATCTATTATGTTTTTAAATCGCAGGTAAGAGAGTATGTTTTTTAAAAATTGCATGATTTTAAAAGCAAACCATAATTTTACCAAACTCTTGACTGCGTTTTAAAAAATTGCATTTTCAAGTAACACGTTTTAAATTGAATCACAATTTTTTAAATACCACATTTTGGAAATGTAAAACCAAACATACTGACTTTATGACACATATTAAGATTTTGAGCTTAGATTCACAATTAAGAATGACAATTATGCATTTCAATTTGCATGCAGAAAGTCAGATTGTAAATTCAAAGTACCCTTGGAAAAAAAGTCATTACGTTTAGACGGATATCTTAAAGGAGTGATAGAGTATTGACTACAATTTTCTTGTGTGCATGTGCCTATGCGTGTCACACAAGTTTGAACGTGAACCTTTTCTGGCCAGATATTAATTATATTCTTGAAAGAAAAATAGGTTATCATGTAATAAGGAAGACTTTGAACGTAAAAGTTAAGATTTTTAGTTGTATGTTGGGTTATGAATGATGTAAATATTTTTAGTTGATGTGCAAATATCTACTCATCCTTGTTCGATCACATAGCGACCGGGACGTTACTTGAGAGCTTTTGTTGAAGACTGTTCAATCGAGGTGAAGAACAGGCCAGGACCGGAGCTCAGACCACATTGCAATCGCGGTCCGTTCAACCAAGACTGCCTAAAAATGAAAAGTTAAGACTTTTCAAGGAAATACCATTAGGGTTCAGGTAAAATTTTAGGATCCAAGATAAACCTAAAATCTAATGTGTAGTTATGATGGGATGCAAATGAACGTGAAAACGTACCACAATGGTATATCCAAGATCACTACCAAAAAAAAAAGGTTGTCAGTGTCGCTTAAAAAATGTCACTAGCTAATTACGTTGTTCACTGTTTAACAGTAAATGACATTATCCATGTAGTGTAGTTTAGTACTTCAAACGATGCTAACAATTTAACGCTGTTTGAACAATGAAACGGCGCTAATTTTTTTTAAAAAAAAAAATTAGGAGGCTTTTCCTCCTCTTTCTTAATTAAGCCTGCCAGTTGCGCAAGTGCAGGAGATCCTTAAAAATTTCTAAAGCTCCTCTCTCTATTTTTCTCTCCCTAAAAAACGTTAAACTAAAATTTATAACTAAAATTTTTGCCACGTGAATTTAGTGTTGTTTAATTTACTATTCAAAGGACACTAAATTTATATCCAATGACGTTTGAATAGTAAACGACACTAAATTATTAACGTTATTTACTGTTCAAATGACTCTAATTTAAATTTAGATTCGTTTATTATATTGTTCAAACAGTACTAACTCTAAGTTTAATTAGCGTCGTTTCAACATACAGTAGACGACACTAAATCTCCTTTTAATTTTAATTTTATTTTTTGTAGTGGATTAAGCAAAAGTTGTAAGCATAAACTCAGTAACCAACATTTACAAATTGTTTCACATGACATATGCTATTATGTAATGATACAAGTATATGTTGTTGTGATAATGAGCTTTATGAATTTAATTAAGTTCGTATATGTCAATGTATGTTGCACTGAGATTTGCATGATTTGTATAAAAATAAATTTTAGAAAAAAAACGAATTTTGAAAAAGAAGAGGTTTTGAAAGAAGAAAAAAAAATGGAAGGAAAAGAATAATTTCTATAAACGAAAGAAAGATTCTGAGAAAATGTTTCGATATGACCCAAGGCATTAAGTGAGGATTAAACACTCAACAACCTAGTGGGTGGAGGAATATACTTAGCAAAATCAATATTGGTTAAGAATGGGCAATACGCTTAATAAACCAATGGTTAAGGAGGAAAAATACCCTTAACAACCCAATGCTAGGAGGGGGCGATTCGACTATCAAGCTCAATAATTAAGCAGATATGATACGCTTAACAACCTAACTATTAAGTGGGGGTAATACGCTTAACATCCGATGTATTAAATGGATAAATGCTTACTATATATTTGCTTGTGAATATGATCATATATGTACTTTAGCATCCTGTGATTTAACTATTGTTTTTCATTAACATATGTTATGAGCGAATTGAATTTATTTGCATTACTACATATATGGAATTATGGAGAATCGAGAAATCGAGCACATAACAATGTATATGTCATGTCAAAAAAAAAAAAAAAAAAAAAAACAATGTATATGTAAATATCTTGTAATTGGGAAATATAATACGATTTTAAGCTTGCATTTAAATTTAGTTATACTTGGTCTTTGGTGATTAAATTATGAGATACGACTATAACATTTTGTATTTTTTATCTTTCAATAAATGTTTTATATATATGGAATAAAAATATTGGAATCTTAATTAATTCTATAAATATATATATATATATATATATATCTTGTGATTGTGAAAGATAACAAGACTTCGAGCATGCTCTAGGATTTCGATATATATACTTGGTCTTTAATTTGATGATTGAATTATGAGATACGATTATACATAAGATTATGCACTATTTTTTTTCTCTCTCTCTCTCTCCTTTTTTTTTCCCCCCCTAATAAATTATTATATTTGAACACAATTCTTAATTAATTATCTGATACGTACTGAGAATTTGAACTCGTATTTGGCCTCAACAATTCAAGCCTGGCCTCTCGCATGCATCATATATAGTTTTTTGGGAGAGAATGTAGACCATATTTTGTGCTTCCTTCACCACCTTGTTAATTTGTTTATTATTGTTTTTGACCTAATGATAGATAAGTTCTACCTTGTGCACCTGTGGTAGCTAGGTTCAATCTTTAAATTTAAAGTTTAATTTTTAAATAAATAAACTAGAAGGTGATTAGTTGGAGGGTCTAAACTTAACGAATTAAAGAGGAATATTGAACATTGTACACATGGACCAAAATTCTTTTGACCGAGTAGAATGAAAAACTAGGAGACTTAATTCATCTAATTAACCTACTAATACTATAATTAATAAGCATTGTCTGATTCTTGCAAATGATTGATTTAACATTCTCTCTCTCTCTCTCTCTCTCTCTCTCTCTCTCTCTCTCTCTCTCTCTCTCTCTCTCTCTCTCTCTCTCTCTCTCTCTCTCTCTCTCTCTCTCATTTAATTTATAAAAGATATATGAGATTTTGTTCCACGATTTTATGCTGTTTTGAGAGGTTCGTGATAGAAGTCAGTAATAAACCGAATTTGGAATGTACATTTCAGGTTGCGATTTCAAAAAATGAGATTTTAAAAATGACGATATTAAAATGTGCGATTTGAAAAATACGACTTTTAAAAATTCACTTAAGCGTTTGACAAATTCATAGTTTGGCCTTAAAAATCGCAATTTAACCTTTAAAATTCTACGTTTTCAAAAAATCACTCATTTACCTGGGATTTGAAAATAAAAATTTTCTGTGTTTTTAAAATGAGACTTTTTTAAACACATAATTTCAAATGATTCATTTTCTACGATTTGGTTTTAAATTGCACTTTTTGTCAGCAAAATCGAATGCAAAACGTACTTAAAGTAAATGAATGAATTTTCTTTGACTCAGTCTATTATCAAACTGTCATTTGTTCTTAGAGTCACATGTATTTTTAATAGGATTTACAAAGTATGTAACACATGTAAGCGTTATGTACTCTTGAACTGCATATATAAATTTAATAGACTTAGGACTTGCAAGTTTGACACGACTTGCAAACTTCATACGAAATTATCAATTTAGGGTTTAGGGGTCTAATTCATTTAATTAAATAGTACCGGTTATGGTTGACCTATAAAGTCTTACACACTTGCCTTGATAAGATCCGAACCCGACACGCGACATTTAATCTTAACTTGATAAAATTTTTTTACACTGACTCGCAAACCCAATACAAAATTAGCGAGTTAAGGTTAAGGAGTCTGAGCCGTTTAATTAATTAGATTGAGTTAGCTAGAGTTAACTTATATAATTAACCTTATACTCATGCCTCAACAACGCAATATGAACCCGACAAGTGAATGCAAATTCGCCACCACCTCGATGAAAAATCTTTGTCCAAGTTAGAGGTATGTGTTGGTTGCAGCCATAAATGAGTACAATTCCCTGGTAGTCACGGGGCCTAAATGACCACAAGAATTGTTTCACTTTGTCACGGGGCATTAGTAACATGTCTCCTTTAAAAAGTCAAAAACAAATTACATGGGAGTTCAACATGTTGCACATGGTTTATCAATCAACGATAATTCAACCCCACCCTTTTTGGTGGGCTTTTATAAAAATACAATCACAGCCATTCGATCAATTAATCTTGCTGGCCGCCCAATTAAACTCCCGAAAATCACGCTTAGCCGTCGTTATGGATTTGAGGGAGGTCTCATTATAGAAGAAGAAGAAGAAGAAGAAGAAGAAGAAGCACCCAAAATTGCTTTATGCACATTCCATTAGCCAACCATAATTGGAGATATATATATAATATATAATTAAATATATAAACAATTCTTCCTTATATACGTGCCAGCCTGTTGGGGTCCCTTCAGATACCCTTTTTTAATTACAAGACAAACTTTGAAAATCATGGGATTTACCTAATTCTACCCTTTGATCTTAATTACCATTTAAAGTCAAGGGACCCAAATAATCTCACCTCTTTTAGAAAGTATATATGGAGCCCAAAACTTACCTCTTTGGCACGTCTCTCCCATGGAAGGACAAAGGCTATGTTTATTAATAAACAATTCTTAATACAAAATAATCTTTTTAATTAGTACAAAAATCGTTTTTTACCTTTATATCACATCAGCACAATTTTTTTAAGCAAAAAAAGAAAAGGCACCCTTAAAACACGTTAATAATTAAACACGTCTCTAAACGGGGTAAAAGAAAATATGTTTTTTAATTCATATGTATTTTTAAAAAGAAGTGTTTAATTTGTTTTCATTCTCATACACATCTCTTGTCTATCTCTATACAAGAGATGTGTAAATCCACCATTGAATCTGTGAGACCTACATATGGGTCCTATAAATTCAATTGTAGTTTTAAAAAAAATGGACAAGAAATGTATAGGAGAATGTCACCAAACATATCTCATCTTTAAAATGCACATGAGCTGTTATTTTATTAAAAATACATATGATAATCACATATACCGTAAGGGTAGTTGCAGGGGTAGACCTACCTCTAAGGTTGGGGGGGCTTTGGTAATCTCAATTTTTTTTTTAAATAAATCTTCATAAAAATATTATTTTCTATATCATGTTCCCGTGCATGATGGCTTTTTCACTCTCTAGATGACTAAATGATATGCAGATTTAGCTTTGTACTCAAGTATATATTTTTTTTTAATCTGTATTTATTTATTTATGTAGGTTCGGACTTCTCACATAAAAAAAAAAAAAAAAAAAAAAAAAAAAAAAAAATCCTAATTCTGACCCTTGATAGATGTTGATTTAATAGGCTCAAAGAAATACTTCATTAATCAACAAATTGCATCTCATAAAAAACAAGACGTGCATGCCCACACATATATAATACACATTTCACCTTGAATTACAAGTTCATGAACCAAAAGGCCACGAAGCAAAAAGCTCAAAAACTTATATAACTTTGGACATATATAATATATTTTTATATATATAATTACCAAATTTTCTGTTAGATGAACACAATATTCAAACAATTGAAGTAGAATCTGACGTAATGTCGAATATAATTGGGTGGTATCTTACGACGCGCGTATAGTACATATATATACACGATAAATAATATGGGTAACCTCTCTTCTTCTTTCTTCTTCTAGCTTCTTCTTCTTCTTTTTTTAATCTTTTTGAACTCAAATAATTGAACACAAAATAAATAAATAAAAAATGAAATTGAAGGGTATTTGAGATGAACCTATATATATATATATATGTAAAGTTTTATTCAAGCAATGATGGTGTTTCGAAGGCGAATGCATGACCAAGGCCGGCATGCGTTGATAATTAAGAGATAAATTATGGTATCTAATCAAACAGTTGAGAAGCCACATTGCATTAGATAATGATGTGACGGCAGAAATTATATTGATATTGTTCAGGGGAGTCATTTTCTACCCCCTCCACATGTCTAGCTACACCTAATTAATTAAAATTATTTTTTAAAAGAACATGTCTTTTCTGGAATGGCAAGGTAACAGTTATACCAAAACCACCTTAATAATTTGAATATATAGTTAATTACAATTTAATAATCCAATATTCTTTCCTATTTATTTTAAGGCTATTGGGGCTTATACTTCTTTAATATGTTCATTAAAATGTTTCTCATAAACACTTTTAGACTGGTTTTATGATCGTTTCTATTTTATCACTTCATGGTCAAGATTAACTAATGCAACTGGTACTGAAGAAGACTCATCTCTTTGAAGTCCAACATGAGATCGATGAACCTTTGATGATCAACGATGGACCATAGGGCCGGGTTGGATAAAAAAGAATATTTTAATTTTTTTTTTCATTAATAATGGCATCTAAAAAAACAAAAAAAAAAAAATTAATGCGGTCCAACGCCGTTAGAGTTAAATTCTTAGTTCCGTCCATATATACCTTTGATATGTACATGCCTCCAAAAGTTCAAAACACATCAACATTAGTGGTTGTTAACTATGTGATTGGCCACCTAACTCATTGGGCTGCATGCTAGCTAATCGATTTAAAGCCACTAGTTCAAAAAAATTGTCTTTTTATTTTTGTGTGCTAATATAATTATCCAATTAGCATTCTTAATTAGGTCTAATCCAACTATCCAAGTTGTGAAATTTAATTTAATCTTCAATTGTCATCAAGCAATATGCATTTCCCCTTTCATATAATCTAAGTTATGATGCTGACTAGCTTGAAAACAATACAAACACAGCATGACTCCTAAGCTAAATCATATATATCCTATCGCGCGTCTTCTATAATTACATATATAATTGATTTGGAAGATATAAATGATTAACTGATATTAGCCAATAGCAGTGGAGGGCCATGTGCGGAAAAGGAGCTTTCATTATCAACAACAATATTATTAGATTTACATACATATTTCAGGAGTTCGAAACTCTTTAATTAGCACATATTTTAGGGGAATTGGGTTTTTTTTTTTTTTTTTTTAAAAAAAAAAAGTATGTTGCATGTTGTAATTTGTAATTTCTCAGAGCAATTTTAACTTGCAAAGATGCTAGCTAGCTCCCTTTTTGCTGTCGAGTTTCCTCATATTTAATTAAACAACGATTGGATAGATGGTTAATTAATATATATATATAGTTCCATCAACAATCCTTTTCTTGCAATTAATGTAGTGACAAAAATCACCTTAGGGCATATGTTTGGAATTGTTGTGGTAATAGAGCTTTTGTCTATAGAGCTTTGTCAAAAACCCTATTACAGTTAAAAAAAAAAAAAAAAAAAAGGAAAGAGAAGATAATAACACAATAAATATTCAGGGTACAATTTCTGTTAAATTATTTTTTATCTCAAAAACTTAAAATAATAATAAAATATATACAATTTAATAATTTAATTAATATTCTAACCCTTTCTGATACTGTATATATATATAAATTAAATCATCAATTTTAAAAAATTTAAATTAATAACAACTTGCTTACAAGAATTTCGTTTTTGTGTAATTAATGAGCCGTACGTGCTTAATTACAAGTTTAACTTGTGTTCTAATTAGATATAGAATAGTAATCACTGTAAAAAAATAAAATAATAATAATAATAATAATAAAAAAGGATATTGATTTCCTATCCAATTGACATATTCTCAATATAGAAAGAATTAGAGGATCTACAAGAATGTAATGGGGAAAGAGTCAACCAGAGGAGTTAATGGTCGGATTATCACTGAATTAAATGTCCTTAACAACTGCGTGCTCTTCTGTGCTCACCAGCCTTTAAATGCTTATGCACATGGAGGGGTCTTTTGTCTGATTTTTTTTTTAATTCAATGGCCTGCTACTGCTAGAGGTTGGAGCTGGGTTAATATTTAAAGCTATCAATCTACTTTTTTCTTTTTTCTTTTCTTTTTACTAATGCTATTATTTTTCATAGTTTGTGTAATATTATTGGCTTTGAATAAGGTACAAGGAACTTCTATCCTTTTGGATTCAATTCTGATTCTCATACCCACCATGAATAATGCATCGAATGATTAATAATTTACACATCCATTAGCATATTATATGAAGATAAATAAACCTAGTGTATCTTCTCTGGTGGGGTCAATATTTTCCTAAGATGTCTAGTCATTTGTAAGAGAATTAATATTATAATTAAGGGAAGCAGAAAAAGGATGGGGAGGCATTATTGATTTACCTGCTGGAATATGTAGAAAGCAACCTTTTTGCTTTAATTATTAGCAGTAACATCTTAATTTGTTTAATTTTTTTTTTTCTACATAACAGTAAAATGCCGCCAAGGCCGAATACGATAGCAAGGCAATATATATATATTATTAAATCTGTAAAATTTAATTTGGACAAGGAAATACTTGAAATGAAGAGGATCCTGATGATCCGGGCTTTACGGGTGATTCTTTATTTTTCTTATTAATCTTATATTCATCATTTTGAATGATGCTTTTCCTATTTAATTTTGGTGCTTATAATTCTTCAACATAAACCAGCCTTAATGGCATTTCTATGAAACTTTTGGTTGGTGGCTTGGTGCAGTTTACTAATAACATATCCCTAGCCTATCTCACCTGCTTTGAGATCACATTGGCTGATCATCAGTTTCTTTATGTCTATGGACACAACATAGAAGATCTGACAAGATTTAGTTTGATTCACAGATGATAATAGAGAGACAGAGAGATAGATATGAGTTTAGCAGTACCCATTATATATAATCAACAAGTTGACATGCAGGAAGTTTCTTTGTACATTTCTACTGGTTGTTTTACATGAAGGAGGTGAGAGAGAGAGAGAGAGAGAGAAAGAGAGAGAGAGAGAGATATGTTTCAGTGATAAAGATTATCAACCAAAATAGTTAACTAGCTTGGACAATGGAACCAAGCACAGCCCCCTCTTCCTTAAATCTGTACTGTCATTGTTCTTTCCACTAAAGTTCGTTTCACAGCTTCTTTCATCTGCCTGGAGTTCTGGAAAATGCTCTAAAGCACTTCCCTTTCCCTACAAAAATCATCAGAACCCATAAAAAAATTATTAGTCTCTAACACCAAACCAATCTTATTAATTCCCATGAAAGTTTCCTATATGAAAAGAACTTAAAAAAGAATACCAGAGAACTAATTATAGGATCATGATGTGCCTTTCTAGGATTCATATGATCAACTGGCCGTTCCAAATCACTAACCTATTCACAAGAATTGTTAACAGAAAATATTAGCTAAAGAAAAAAGAAAGTCAATACAGAAAACAGCTACAATAAGAGGAAGCTAGCTAGGAATTAAAATAAGGTGATGACAAAGATGTTTCATCTGACCTTGGGACTATTAACTGGAGAGCTGGCAGTATCCTCCAAAGAATCATCAACAGAAATTACTTTGGTTCTTGTTTTCTTGAAAGATAATCTCTTAGGAGTCTTCAGATCGTTGTAGGTGGTGATTTTCCATGCAGCAGAAGAAGCAGCATCAGAGACCAAAGAAGAGGTACCAAAACTAGAAGAGAAACTATTTTCTCTATAACTTGAGAAATCTTCAAAGTATGCAGTCCAACCACTCTCCTCAGGACAGTCTTTTGTTGTTCCTTTGGAAGCAATAGGTTTGTTCACACATGAACTCATGGAGTTCTCCATCAATCTAACAAAGAAAATAAATAAAAGAGAGACGCTAGATTTGTCTTGCCAGGGGTTGAGCAGCCTCTTTGTAAAGAAGGATTTATAACAGAGAAAGATAGATGATTAATGATGGGAAAAAAATGAACCCATTTTGTAGAATCTCATTGTGGGCCAGGTGTGGTGGGGAAGTTAATCAGCAGTTGCAACAGAAACCAAAGGAGGTTGAGAGAGAGAGAGAGAGAGAACGTGCAAAGAAAAAACAAAATTATATAGAAGGAGAAGGGTTGACCTTTGTGGTTATGAGGGGATTTTCACAAAGCATTAGCACCAATTTTCTTTGTTAGGAGTTACCTTTCAACCATACCAATAAATGAGTCAATAAGAAACCCAAAAAAAAGAAGAACTAATTATTTCAGCAAGGCTGACGGACTCAAACCCTCGTGAACTGATTCAATGGTTAGGTCCCCACAGGACCTGTGGAAATTTCAGGTTGCAGCCTTTGGGGATGAAAATGTGCACCCCGACTTGGACTTTATAGAGGATTCTTAAAGTTTAAGTTAATTAAAATTACTAAATTTAATCATTTAATTAGTACTTTAACCTATGCCTACCTAATTGAACCTTCATGCCCATATTGATGAAATACACAGCAACCCTCAATCAGACTTTATCTTAATTATTTATTCATCCCATCAAGGAATAAGCTAGAATCAAAATAAAAGCCAATTCTGATTTCAATTCCACAAATAATTCCTTATTTTGAGTAAATTATGGAACACCCATTATTGAGTTTAATTTAAACCACACTTTATTGAAAAATTTCTTACACCACAAACTATATATGCTAAGGATGATGAACAATACCTCAGGTTCGATCATATCCTCTTCAGTTGGTGCTGAAAATATATAGCAATTATTGTTCTCCAATTTGGAAGTCATAGGGGCACGCTGCCAATATTTTACCTGAAACAAGAGGAGATAAGTGTCCAGAAGGTAAGCTTAATTAATTATAAAATTACTCCAATGGAGACTAACTATAAGAATTTAATATTATTCCTAGGAGGCAAAGATTCTTAAATAAGCCTCTACTAGAAAAATTTGACCATGACTACCAACCCACCTGAGATAAGAAGACTAGCTAGTATGCCATTTCACACAATTAATGGATTAAATTCTGCTAATCTAAATCCCATGTTCTTTTACACCCACTTGGATGAGTTTTCTGTTGAGTATATATACACGTTTGAGTGTAAACATTGAAAAGATTGTGCGGTTAATTCTAATTACAAGTATGGCTAAAAAAACACTACTCGGAAAACAGATATGAGATGAGCAAATTTGCTCCCTCCTCATCTCCTTTTTCCTTTCTACTCCCCGCTCCTACCCTCCCCCTACCATTCTGGTTTTTCTTTTGTTTGTAGGTGTTCTCCGACAAAATCAGTAATTTTGGTCTCTCCACTGTGCATACGTCCATCTACTTTCGTGATGTACCGTTCATCTCTTCCTTAGCCGCTGCTACTATTTGCTGGTTGTGTTTTTACTTTGAATATGAGTTTTATTCTCTTTTGATCTGTCATCATGGGTGATCTATGGAATGGAGGTTAGCCAAGTGTGAGGGATTATCTCTCACGGTCTGAATAGTTCGGTGTGAGTGGTTATCTCTCACGGCCGGTTTAAATAAATTTTTCTATGATATTTGACTACCATTGTCTTAGATCTAGTATGTTCAGAGCATATCTGCTCTTTAACTATTTTTGTATATAGGTTAGCGAAAGATGAAAGTCGTAGATAGTACTTTATTGTAAAAATTTTATTTGTATCTATGACTATGTAACTTCATAGGCTCTGGTCTCTTGGAGTATTCAATTCGGTGCGATTGTGTCTCTTAACACATGACCTTCGATGATTAGACTACAACGTCTACTTTTATTAAGGACACACTTCTAAGTACAAAAGTCAATTATGAACAACCATTCGGTCTTTCATTGTGATTTTTTTTTTCTTTAACGAAATATATAAGTATTTAATTGATCAAAGATCACGAACATAAAGCTATTGTATGACAAATCATAAAGTTCTGCAAAATCATAGCCACATGCTATGAGTCTATGAGGTTACATAGTCATAGATACAAACAAAATTCTTATAATAAAGTGCTACCTATGACTTTCATCTTTCGTTAACCTATGTACAATAATAATTAAAGAGCATATCTGCTACGAGCATACTAGATCTAAGACAATGGTAGCCAAATTTTTTAGAAAAATTTATTTAAATCGGCTGTGAGAGATAACTCATCACACCGAACTATCCAGGCCGTGAAATATAACCCCTCACACCGAATTAACTTTCATCACATAGATCGCTCATAATGGCAGATCTAAAGAGAAGAAAACTTTTATTCAAAATAAAAACACAATCAGTAAACAACAGCAGTGGCCAATGAGGAGATGAACGACACAACACGAAGGTAGATGGACGAATGCATTGCGGAGATGCCAAAATTGTTAATCTAGTCGGAGAACACCTACAAACAAAAGTAAACAACTAGAATGGAAAAGGGATGGTAGGAATGAGGAGTAGAAAGGGAAAGAAATAGGAGGAGTAAGCAGATCTTCCTCCTTTCAGATTTATTTTCTGAGAGGTAAAGTCTAAGGCTAGCTTCTCCTCTGAAGCTCCCTCTAACTATAGTCCTTTCATTGTGAATATATATAATAATAGTCTCGGAATTTTGTAGAGCTATATATGTATATATATGTAGTTGTCTCTAGTGAGTCTTTTTATAGTCGTGAATATAATTAGCCGTGTTCTAAAGAGCTAGAAGCCAAAAGGTTGATACTGGTTAATGACCAAACGGTCATTAACCATATTCAATGGTCGTGAAAACTCTAAAAGACCAAACGGTCATCATGATAAGCTCAGCAATTCAATGGTCATGAAAACTCTTAATGACCAAACGTTTCCCACAAACAAAGTAAATCTTGATAATGGTCAATGACCAAATTGGCTGAAAAAAAGAAAAAAGAAAAAAGAAAAAAGAAAAAAAAGGTTAATTTGTAACAATTAATATAGCATAGTTAGGCCAAATTCATAAGCTTAAACTATATTATGATCCCACTAAAAAAAACTCTTCAAGGTGTCAATTTTCCCAACGTTTATTCTACATGTTATGTAGGGTAACATCACCTAATCAACGAAATTACAATGATTAATTATATATATTTAGCAGACTTGTTGGTATTTTTCGAAAACTTTCAGCATGATAGTTGAAAATGTACCAAAGTTATTGGATCTTGGTTTTATTGGGTCGGGTTAGGTTTGAGATATTTCACCAATTATTAGTGGGTTGGGCAGCAGGAACCTAACATAATTCAATGTGACAAGAACTACTTGAGCAACTGAATCTGTAGCCATTAGCTATGGCTAGCTAGTTCTAGCTACTCAAAGGTTACCGTCCGTGACTCAAAAGCGTGCGACATTGGGTTTTCATTGGTGAAAGCAATGAACATTGTGTGGTGTCAACCTCTGTCAATTATGGCTTTAAGGACAAGGTACGTAGGAAAATAGGCACTGTATAGGCGCACATCGGCACATGCATTTTGAGGAAGGATTTGATTAGGATTATTTTTTGTTTTTAAACTCTATAAATAGAGTATTTTGTATTATAAACTTATTAAAGAATAAGAACAAAATGTAATTTTTTTTAGTTTTATTATGTGAATGTAAATCATAAACCGAATTGCATAAAATCTTTATATTTGTTTCACTTTTAATATATTCCGCCATTCTTTTATATTTTCATTTGGGATTGTGTTTTCTTCGTATTGTTTCTCTTTGCATTGAAATTTACTGATAATATGGTTTCTGAGATTTACTGATAAGAATTTAGATTAATTGTGGGTTGTAGATTTACAGAACTCTGTACTTCTGTCTTTACTACTTCCTTGCCATTTCTGATATATATATAAAACAAAAAGATATGATCTGGATAGCTTTTATAATGGCAGTCATAGAATTTTTTTCCTCTAAAAATGCAAGTCTTTGTAACAAGTATGGCTATAATCATCAATAACCAGAGCTTTTTCAAAGATGGAAATCATGCTCACCTTTTACTGATTGGACTGATATCTATCTATATATCTTTAGCTTAGAAAAAGGCCTGCAACATTCTAATTGAAATGGACAGACACATCACAGTAGTGGTTGTCCCAATGGTCCCATAATAATAATTTAATTAAATATTCTAACACTCCCTTTACCTGTGGGCTAACTTACAGAATATTATTTAACTATAATAGGTTGTAAATTGAGAGAAACAATGTTTGAACTCATGATCTTTACTCTGATACTATATTAAATCACCACTTATTTCAAAAACGTAAGCTTATAAGAAATGATTGGTTCAATCATTTAATTAATATTCTAATAATAATTATTGAAGAAAAAAGAAAATCCAGCAGGAAACTCAAAAGGCTAATGGGGTGATGGAAATGATTATGGCAGCAGCAAATCATATAATCTCACAAAGAAATTCCTAGTGTATTTTTTTCCCAAGAGTATTCCATTTGTCTACATATTTTCCTTATATTAGATATTGGACTCATTAAACCACAAAAAAAAAAAAAAAAAAAAAAAACCCTTTTGTCTGCCAAACATTTGTTACTCGAAGCAATAGGTCCCAAAATTTATGCAACTCAAAGCTTTCCATAACTATTTACTTTTTCACTGCAAATTTTGATTTACCATTGTCAGCTTCATTAATGCATCATTTTAAAAATCTATTGATGCATTGCCATAACGCAATAGATGCCCTCTCAGATGACGCTGTTCAATATTGCATTGCACCCGATCTGGATCCCAAATATCACTGAATAGCATACATGGCATTTACGAAGTACAAGCATGAATTTTATGAGTAAATTTGCATTATCATCCAAGAATAGCAGTAAGATATTCTAGTAATTAAGAAAATGATTTAACTGTGAGTTAGGAACTCGATCCATATATATTTAAACATGCATTCACACCACGGCCATATATTTCATGAATTATTTTTCGTACAAATTCATCTGCTTGAATGGGACCATAGACATAAATGATTAACAGTTTCTGTACCACTAATCATGGTGAGGGCACCCATTATTTCCAGCAGAAAAAGAATCGAAATGCACCATAGCCAAGAGTTCATAGACAGCTCAACAAATCCCATAAACCACATATGGCCCAACGTACTAAAAAGGTAGAAGAAAAACGTACCATCACAGAAAGTCAAACTCACGTGGCATTGTCTTAAGGTTCTATTTTCAAATTTGTAGTTCAATGATTTCCCATATGAATCGAAATCGAAGATATATATATATATGTTATGCACTGCAAGAGACAGCAAAATAGAAACTCGTGGGGATCAAACGTACGATCTCATCTTTTCTCTATTCTTTTTCAGTGGGGTATTTTTCCGAAGAATAAGGAAGATCTGAAAACAACAAAGCTTTGTTTTGAATCTTTGATGATGTTTTCCTATTATTCCACAGTCCCATATATATCGGGATAAAGTTGTTCCAAAAGCTATATATATATTGATCAATTACAAATGTGTTCACTAAATAAATATATGAATTGTTGGTACAGTTTTCGGTTTTGAGAAGCACTTCTGGATTTGTGTATGAGGACCTGCAAAATAGACAAAAATCAGGACTTATCGGGATGGTCCAATTAAGATAATTCCGACGCTCAAGTCAGTTCCTTGTATAGAAGGAATATTAATGGACTTAATAATAGAGTATAATCAAAGCGTATCGAGGATAGAAAAATGTTGATCCCCCCTATCTAGACTTCCTGCTCCTTTTATAGGAGCTTAGGATCCTGTAGCAGTTAGGCTTAATTCCTTGATGATAGGGATTAAGCCGTTTGATATCCTATCCCTGGGAGGCTGAGATATCAAGGATTTTGATGATTTGTTGTTGGCGTGAGAATTGAGATCCTCAACTGGTACTGCTAGTTTGATTGGGCCTTTTGCTTGTGGGCCAAACTTTCCCTGGCCCACGAGTCATTGAGGCTTAGCCGGCCCAATCTCTAACATGAATAAACAATATTAGTAATAAAGTAATGATAGCATATACGTATCGCCGGCCAAATGGGCACGAGCATTACATATATATTTTAGGATAAGGTTTTCATTCAAATTAGGTTAAAGAAATTTAGTCTATTAAACTAGCATGTGACGTGAGAATTAAAAATACATATGAGAATCACATGCATTTCGAACACATGTCAATTCCTCAAATTCAATTTGGATGAAAATGAACTTTGTCCCATATTTTTGGAGCATATGAGTAAGGGTTATAAATAGTTAACCTTTTGAATTGGGTTTGAGACCTACTCATATTTCTATCTATTACAATTTTATCCAATATTTGATGATGCTGACGAATCAGTCTCAACCAATTCTTGAATTATTATTATTATTATTTTTTTTTTTAAGCCTCTAATTCAGACTAATTGGATTAAGGTCACTTAACAAACCAAACTTCCTTTTGTTTTTTGGGTCAGAGAAATGCAATTGCATTAAGGTCAATGGACTCCCAGCTTAGCCCAGAAAAGCGTAAAAGATCCATCACACACCTCATCCACGTGGATGGGCCAGATTAAACGGTGATGGGTCAGCCATTGGTACCCAGCCGGGTTAGGTGGGGTTTCTTGGTCCAAGGGTAGGTGGGGTTTCTTGGTCCAAGGGTAGATGGGTTTATTGGGCAAGAGAATGGGCAGTATTGAGTCAATTGTTCTTCCAGAACATGGGCCTTTTGTACGTATTAAACCTGGCCCAAAATTTCAACAACCAACTAGAAGTTGAATTAGATGCCTCTGAAAATTCTCTATTATTACGCTGCTCAAATTTTTAATACAAATTTATGTTGCTTGAAAGAAAGATTGCGAATTCTACTTGTCTCGAGCCGTCTAAAATGTGGGACGCACTTGTATGGATTCCACAATTCTCTTTTTTAGACTTTCTGGATTTTTGTAAAATAACCGAGACCAAAGAAAAATGAAAACACTGCATCATCATCGGTATGTGTTAGAATAGATATATGATCAAATCTGATTTAATCTCTTACCTTTTAAGTAATTAAAGTGTCTAACACTGAACTACCCGTAAAATCTTTAGTTTTTAATTTGTTATTATTTATTTCACTATTTTATTTTATTTTATTTTATTTTATTTCATTATTATGAATGTAGACGAAGACAAGAAGAGGTGCATGAGACAAATATTTTGGGAAGGTCCCCCGGCCCCCAGCATACATACGAGGAGAGAAACCAAGGGATGGGATGTGCTAGTGCTAGCTAGCTAGCTAAGGAGGGGCCAAATTAAGTTGAGTACCAAGTACCAACTTTTTCCATTTCTAGCCTAACTTTTTTGTAGTTAATTTGGTTGTCCATTATGAGTAGGTTAGGGAAACTTTTTTTTTTTTTTTTTAATTGATTGAGGAAAAGGGTTACAAGGGAGGATCATTTCCACTTTTGATCCAAAAGGAAGAAGAAGTGGAGAATTCTACAAACAAAGAAGGGGTGGGCTCCCCAACAACTAACCCAGAAAGAACAACAATAAACTAACTAAACTCAAATAGAAAAGGCAACCAAACACAAAAACAAACAAGTAACAGTAAGCAAAGGTTATCACCCATGACTTCAGAAGAATCACAAACAAGTCGGGCCTCTCCAATGGCCGCACGGAGCGGTTTCAAATGGCAAAAGGGCTCAAAAAGCCCTAACCAAAGAACAAGCACTGCCATAAACCGAAGAAGAACAGTTGCACAACTTGAAAAAACACAAATAAAACCAAAACCAGTAAGATAAACAGCAGGTGTCAGGTAGAAGGAGAAGGAGTGGGAGCCTTCCCTGATGGCGCGTGGGATCCACGCGTCGCCAAGGGGAGGCCTCTCAGCAGCAGGAATCGCCGGTTTTGTCCGGCTCCACTAGTGGTCGAAGAGGAAGAAGGCAAGGAGACCAAACTCGACCACCACACGCCGATGAGAGCACAAGACCCTCGTGCGCCTGTTGGCCACGTGTTGGTGAGCAGGCGAAGGTGGAAAGAACGGCGACCGTCGTTGGAATCGGGGGATGCCAAAAAACCCGTTGGTGAGGTGCGTGTCTTGTAAAAAAGGATTGAGGAGCGTAGATATAGATCCAAAGATTTCAATCATAACATCAATCCAAAAATAACTAAAAACACAGTGGATGAGGGTGGGAAGAACCAGAGACAACTGCTGGAAGGAGACAAAGAACATAAAAACAAAGGGTGTGGAGACCTCGATCCTAATAGGTTGGATAGGTGTATGGAGTTTATGCATTATCTCCAAGCCAAAGAAATAGTAAAAAACATGGGTACAAGGAAAGGAAAATAACGGAAAGTAGAAGGAATAGTAGATAGAGAGCCACAGAAGAGGCGGAAAACAAAGGAAAATGGGAGGAGGGAAGCATAAAGCTTTCCTCCCAAGTCGGTGAGCACAGGGAGAAGTTCAAAGATGAGGAAAGAGAACAGAGGTTTTTGAATGAAGTGGCGAGGGACCCTTAGGTTAGAGGAACTTCAATTGTGAAATTTGATCACCAAAAGGTCGGTTGTATTGAGGTTTTTTTTAAAAAAAAAAAGAAAAAAGAAAAAAGAAAGAAAGTTGAAAGAAAAACTTTCAATTTAGTCTATTAAATTGATATCTATCCTTAGAGTATGTACTGCATATGTGAATTAAAAATGCATGTGAAAATCACATATTCTAAGAAAATATATCAGTTTAATAGATTGTATTTCAATAATTTGTTTGAAGTCAATTTGGAGGAATTTTTTATTTTTTATTTTTGGAAAAATTTGTGCTTAAATTCATGAATATTGCACGGATTTATTGAATACAAATTGCAATTCAATTACTATGAGTATTAAAAAAAATGATATGCATGAAGAAAAAGAATGGTATTTATCCAAAACTTCAACCACTTCCCTAGAATCAATCTTACTAGGGAGATCCATTGAAGAAAAATTCACCATACATCAACATAATCCAATTTCCAAGAATTAAGCTTCGTACCAATAGCTTTTTTTTTCTTTTTTTAATTAGAGTGACTGTTGTTAGGGATTATGCCCTAATGAGATTCTAGTTTGTAATGAATAAAGTTGTTATTTACTGATTTATTTAATTGATGATATGTCATATAATCTTTTTACATGCTTATTTATGTTTTTCATGTAAATGATTCTTGGATTATATTGAATATAGTCAGTGATGTAAGTAATGAGATTATCACACAAAATCTTAAACTATAAACCTTGTAGTCTAAAAACCCTTTTGTTCGTAGTCGGTAATGAAATTGGGCATTCCATTTGCAAAAAGTGTTACACATCAATCATGATTATGATCTATCTCGATCGAATGAAATAGAGACTTCGGGTTGATGTGTATGTGTAGTTAATGCACTGAATGGATCATGTGAGTCGGCATTCCTATGAAACACTTTCAATAGGAATAACTTAGCTCACAAAGACTTCTTCTGATATTGATTCTAAATCCTGAGAAGGTTGTAAACTCAAATGTCAAATTACGATCACTTTGATGCATTTAGAAGTAAGACATTTACAGCGGTCAAAATTCTCGGTGCGTTATGTAATCACATGTAGCAATATTATGGAAACACATTTCTCAAGAAGGAACCAAGTCCTTTCTTTACGGGAGAAGAAATTTTTCATTGAAATAGATTTTATAGATTGAATTATTCTCGGTCCCTGCCCAGGACACTTTGGTAAGAGTTATTAAAATACTTATGTCCATAGTGAAAAAAGTTTCACAAGTATGATAATAATAAATAAAATCAATTACTCAATGATAAAGAGGTAGAGAATTAAAGTGACAATGTTATTGACTTCAATTCTGCCATGAAAGTTTTATGGAGTAATCAAAAGTCAAATATTGAGAATTGTCTATTGAATTAATTATGAGAATAATAAATAAAATCAATTACTCAATGATAAAGAGGTAGAGAATTAAAGTGACAATGTTATTGACTTCAATTCTGCCATGAAAGTTTTATGGAGTAATCAAAAGTCAAATATTGAGAATTGTCTATTGAATTAATTGAATTAATAAAATAATATAAATTAGAGTGCAATTACAATTGTTTTAGTGAAGTCAATTGTAATTAAATAGTAACTTGTGATAGTTATGAGATGACAAGTGTCACACACCTATTTGAAGCTAATCTTTATTTTTTCATTGGGCCCCTCACCAAGCTAATATAAATTAACCAAGTCATGTGTTTCATTTATTGAATTGCTTGTTTTTATTTATTAAAACATGGGTAGAGAGAAACAATGAATGAGATGTATGAATAGGAGACTGGGTTGGATGATAAAACTCAATCCCAAGTCCACAACATTGGTGTCTGATGAGTGCCAAATATTGCATATGTAGACCCCTTAATTTGCATTTACTAAACCTTTAGTTTTGTTATTTTCTGATGTTTTTGGTTAGTTTTGCTATTTTAGTATTTTGCAGGTCATTGAGATAAAACAATAGCTTTATGGTGAACGAAAACACACTTTGAGAAGACCTAGATAATGTGGTTATGTTCAACCAAATCAATGAGAGGACTAAATCGGAATTTCTCTAATTGGAGTCAAAATCGGATTAGAATTCAGATTCTGCACATGTTATAGTATTTTCGCTATAACTTTCAGCTCAAGTATCCGATTAAAGTGAATCAAGTGGCGTTGGAAATTTAACTCAATTTTATACAAATTATTATGAAATAGGATTTTCCTAATTCGGACGTCTGCTATGCCAAAAGTGCCCCGCAATAAAAGGCCACAAATCTGGACGAATTTGGAGTCCTTTTCCTTCTTGGATTGTGTTTTGAGTTTCCTACTCAAACTAGAAGACTAACCTCCGATTTTTCTAGGAATTCTAGGGCCTCTATGATTTGATTTCTCCCTATAAATAGACCTCTAAGCCTCAAGATAAAAAGGGGGAGAAGCTAGAGACCACATATATTCTTTTCTTTTTAGTTTAGTTTTTCTTTAGTTTAGGATTTATTTTTCATAGCCATGTGTAACTAATTTTTCAACTAAGGTTGAGGATGAAGCCTCACCATTGAAGAGCAAAAATATTTTCATGTAAGTTTATACTATCCGATTTTATTTGGTTTAATTTTTCCTATGTTTTACTTCTTTTCAATTTGTGGAATGATTCTTGGATATCTTTTGTGATTCAATGATACATTTGATGATTTGAAATAATTTCACATAATTGATTGCTTCGGTTTTTATTTATCAAAACGTTAGATATTCATTGTGTTTCGTTCTACGGATACATTTGATGATTTGGTTTAAACCGGATATCTTTTGTGATTTGTGCAAAGAACGGATTCATTGAATGATTTAATGATTTTTTTAAGCATAGTAGAACATACATAAGAGTTGTATGGTGAGAACTTCGGATGTGTATTGATGAACATGAGAATATGTTGCTATGATTTGGTGGGTGTGGATTTCAAAACCTTAGTACCTTTTCTTTTGTTTTATTTTACTTTATTTAGTTTGTTTTCTTTTTATCAAAAATCAAACCTTTTTTGGAACTAGGTTAAGATTCAATTAGTTTAGAAACAAAATTGTTCTTCAAAAATAAAATTTCATGTAGGATCGACCTCGCACTTGCAAAACCCTTTATTGCAAACATTTAAAATTCACATCAGTGCCTGGGCTGGGGAATTAATCCCCAAAATTCCCTAGCCTAGCAGTGTTTTTGTAGCATGTGGAGGTTGGAGTTTTCACAACCCTAGCCGTTCACTATGTAGTGGGAACTTAGTCCCACATTGATAAAATATGTCTCTTCTCTCTCAATATGCTAAGCCTATAATTAGAGAAATTAAACCTGTAGCTCTCTCAACACATACTATTACTTGAGTTCTTCAGTATTTACTAGCTTTTATATTCTTGAGCACTCTCAAGAAAAAGTTAAAAACTTTGTGAGAGTAAGTTGAGAGCCCACAACTTGGTGTGAAGACTTGAAGGTCTCAACATCACTAAGGCTATACGTGATTCTCATTGAGAAGCAAGAAGATTTTGTCCAATTGCTAAGGAGTGGCCATAATACCATGTAGGTGTTCTTGTTTCTTGTTTGTTTAATTTTAAAAATAGCATTGTTTTCACATGTTCTTTACAAAGTTCGATCTTGGAATGGAAATTTTTTATTTTTTCGCTGTGCAATAATATTTTTGCATCACTATCCCCAACAATAATAGGGAGGATGGTTACACAAAAACAAAACACAGAAAAATGGCTAGGCAACTCACCAATAAACCCCAATGCAACCAAATCAGTGCTGGTAAACTAAATGAAGAACACGACCCCATGTATTCTTGGCACGAATACTAAGAAAAATGGCCGCCAGTTATGGCGGTTTGGGATGACATACCAAAAATGGCATTGACAAGAGGCATGAGAAGGGGCACAAACTTCGAAATGTCCTTCAACCCTTCCCAAACCCCCATAGCATCAAGGAAGGAACTGAAGGTGGTCAGATCAAAGCCACCGGTGGGAGGCACTAGCACGGTGCTTAGAGAACACCTCAAAATGATATGCAACCAAATATAGAGATCACCATAGGTGAAAACAAGAAACCAACTATGGAGATCCAGCATGGGAAAGAGCGGGGAGCCGAAGACTAGGGCATGGCAAACACACGCTTAGGCGGAGGCACCAGGGAGGAGCGGAGCAGGCCAGAGAATGGGGTGGTGAGCGCGTGCACAAAGGAAATAGGTGAAACACGATAAATCTGACTCCCAAGTTCCCAAGAAAAGAAGAAGGAGGAGCAATAGAGGGAATAAAAAACATGGGGGAACGAGTCACAGAGGAGTTGGGGAGAGGAGAGAGGTGCTCTCCAGTTGACTCTTGAAGTTGTTTCTTTGTACCAATAGTTATGGACAAACACTGTAAGTTCAACTAATTCAAACAATATTTGCTCTGTTTGTTAATGTATGTGCTTTGGAACTATTTCTTATTTTGTTTTTAAAAAGTGTTCTGACATGACATAAATGAAAAATTGTTTTTGTATTTTGATGAATAAATGAAAAATTGTTTTTGTATTTTGATGAATATTTTGTGTGTTTTGTATTTTGTGTTGTTTGTTTATATTTTTGTTTTGAGAATAAAAAACAAAAAAAAAACTGAAAACAAAAACTTTAACAAACAAGACCATTATTTGAAAAATAAAATAGTATGTGGATGAAGTAAAAAATTAATGGAGAAACTTCACAAAATGGTATCAAACTATCGCGCTTTTTCAATTAAGGGTACCGATGTAGCAAAACGTTCAATTGAGTGTATGCATTTATCAAAACTGTGCAATGTCGGGTATTCCGTCAGTCTTCGTTGTTAATCCCTGACGGAACCCCCATCACGTGCATGTCACTTGATTTTTTAAGCAAATCTTCCCTTTATGCCCCTCTATTAAAAAAAATATATTCATTAATCTTTTATTAATCTATTAAAAACTTATCATAAAAAAAAAAAACCCTAATCAGAACCGACCGTGATTAGGGATTTTGTCGTCAAAACCTTTGTTAGGAAGAGAGGGAGAGATTTTCAATATCATATTTTTGAAATCATGATCGTAATTTTTAGGGATTTTTGCCGTGATCACGATCGTGATTTTTAGGGATTTTTGCCGTCTTCATGGAGTCGACCGTGATCGTGATTTTTGCTGTCAAAATCTCTGGGTTTTTGTTTTGGGCCGTTTAGGGATTAGGGATTTTGTCGTTTAGGAATTGAGTAGTGTTTTATTAGGGATTTTTGCTGTCAAAACCTCCGGCCAACGACGTCTTTCAGCCACGACGAAGACCCTATTAATTCCTGTTGTTCAACAAGGAAATATTCTTCCAATTCTTAATTTTTGTTGTATATATTCTGTTAATTTCATTAAGGTTCTATGATTCAGACCTTTATCTTTATTGTTTTGATGCCAAGGAAAGAATCGAAGAAAAAACACAACACAACAAGGGGATTCGAAACCCACCCGATTCTGCCATTGAACCAAAACACCAAAATCGAAAAAAGCCCACCCCGCGCGGCTGTGTGCTACTGCTACCCCTACGGGCTCATGAAGCTGCTGTGCCCGGAGAGGGCTTTTTGGGTCCGATTGCTTGGACGGGTCGACAAGGAGCATCAAGTCCGGAGCTTACCGGAGATTTGAGAGGTGGTTTTGGCGAACGAAGACACGGTTGGGTCTGGTATTGGGGTTGAGCTAGCGGGGAAGGTGGACGGCGGCCTCGATGAAGAGGAACTCACCATCAGTGTCCCAGGCTCAGACCGAGACGGAAGGGAAAGTGGTGGGGTGGTATCGCCGAAGAAGACGATGTCTGGGGTATTTTGGGGCTATTAATACGACGTCGTTTGGAGCATTTCATAAGTTTTGTCCATTATGTGTATTTTAGCATTTTCTTAAAGGGGCATAACAGAAAGAACGCCCTTAAAAATCATGTGGAAGTCACGTGACTCCACTTCCATTAAGATTTAACACTGAATCCTGATAGAATACTCGACATTGCACGGTTTTAGTTTTGATAAATGCATAAACTCAATTGAACGTTTTGCTACATCGGTACCCTTAATTGAAAAAGTGCGATAGTTTGATACCTTTTATGAAGTTTTTCCAAAATTAATCTTGCCTGCTCCACATTGTTTCCAAAATTCTCTTCTCCTTTGCTGATTATATATGCACCACAATACAATTTTCCTTGAAATCTTCCTGCACCTTGTAATTACCTCAAAACATTTAATGTAAGAGAAAATGCAAGAAATATCCCGGCCTGAACCTTTTTCCCCCATTAAAGCCCTAGTGTTGTTATCCAAAAGGAATGAAATGTTCTGTCTCCTACCAACTGCATGAAGAAAGAAGATTAAATTTCATAATAAATCATTCACCAAGAACACCCAACATTATTTAAAGGAGTATCTCAGACATTTAAGGTCAATGGATTCAATATTCATCTGACATTTTCCAAGTCCTAATAAAAGAAGTTGCAAGTTTAATACAAGTGAGTAGTACTACTGCTCTATATTGACTCGCAATATTAATTTCTAGGTGCAAAATTATACAAGTGGGCAAGTGCTATCAAGGATTTGACTGTTTGCCGCCATCAATTGTCACAGTTGGAACAGTTCCTCCAACAGTGCATATCCTCAACAAGTTATTTGGGAAAAACAATAGGGCCTGGATATGTTCTTGAACATGTAAAGTTTTTGTTTCTAACATAACCTGTTACTGTTATGAGATAGGCTTCAAACACAAAAGAAAGTTTTTTTCCGATTGAAGAACAAAGTTTTCCTTTAAATTGGGTTGAAAAACATTTTTTCAATCCAGTCTATTAATTTAACATCTATAATCATAACACGTAATTCTCACATGCATTTTTATTTTTTATTTTTATATAGGATTAAAAGATTACAAGCTCTAAAAACAAATCTCAATTTAATAGACTGTGTTGAAGAACTTTCTTCTGACATCCCTATTTAAAGAAAAATTTTATCCTATACTAAAATTAAGTTATATTGCTCCTTGTTCGTAACATTACTATTTACTTCCAGCAATAATTTGCAGACGAGATTAGTTATCACAAGTCTTAATACTAGGGAACAAATAATTAATTTGTGATCGTGATCTTGCAAAAAAGTCCACTCCATATTTTCTCAACCTGGTCTTGTGACACTGTCAATGGGTCTCATATATATATATATCGATCGAACTAGGTTAATTGATCCAAATGTTTAAGAAAGGCGACCAAATTAAATCAAAACAAATTTAAGTTTGACAATTGCTAGGAAAAACATAACTGCATTGATCAACTTTGACATGTTTAATAATTAGACTGGTTATTCAATGGCAACATGCAAGAAAAGAAAAAAAGAAACATTCAATTGCGCCGGTGCACCGCATGCCACATGTACAGTTTGACACTGACTTAGCCAAGTAGACTGTACGTTGTGGCATTGCCAAGACTTCTTTGTTTGACCCCTTCAATTCGATAAACCTTTTAGGGTTAACATGAACTTTTCCAAGTTCTCAGAGGAAAAAACAAAAACAACAAAAAAGTACTTGAACTTTTCCAAGTCTATGATGATTAAGTTGAGCCACTTGCCTTTGCCATGAGGGCCATGACAGCTACGAGAGACCCCCCAAGACATATATTGGCGTGACATCAGTCATGAAGCTCTGGTCTGGTTTAAGACAGCAAGAAACTAATAAGAAAACAAGAAAACAGTTGAAGTAGGACCGGACAAAGAAAAAATAAAAGTTGCTAATAGAAATTGTGCTAATGGTGGCGTTGAAGTTAGGCATCTATGACAGCGTTGGGTACCTGACCAATACGTCATAGCCTGGTTTAATCTGGTGCGCGCTCATATATATATATACCTAAATTAATTTAGGGGTAGTAATTTATATTTATGTGTTGAGTTCATGTCGTATAAAAGCAAAATAAATATAAGATTATATAGATTAATCTTAACCCTCTAATTTCGTGTCGAGTTTGTGAATCATGTCAAAAAATGTTAGCTCTAAATATCGCGTGTCGAATTCGGGTCGTATTGATGGATGGGTATAAGAGTTAATAAGACTATATAGATCAATTTTAAACTAGACTCATTTAATTAAACGGGTCAAACTCTTCAACCATAATCCGCTAATTTTGTATTGGATTTATATTAAATTCGTGAATCGTGTTACCCTACTCAAATTAGACTACACTAGAATCCTAACAGAAAAATTATCTGTACGTAGTTGCACTAATGCATTTTGCATTTGAAATTTCGAAGAGGTTTTTTTTTTTTTTTTTTTTTTTTTTGGATTTCCTGGGTACAAATTATCTTTTGCGAACAACTCTTAGGACTTAGGAGTATGAAAAAGAGCTATCTTCAATAATACTGTATTTTTATGGTTATCTTGTTTTAAAACGAATAGGGGAACAACAAAGAATCTCCGGTAGCTAGCTAGCTAGGCTTCTGATTTTCTTTTTAACTAATTAATCACTAATTTGCAGTGTTAGAGATACGAGATTTCAATAGAATTATCTTGGGTACAAGTTTAATTGGGGAAGCATGTGACTAGCTAGCTACTAAGTTATTGAACAACTTAAGCAGTCCCAACATATGAATTAGGCAAGAAAAGCTAATTAGATCGAGCTTAATTTTATTCAACTTCACTCCCATATATATATATATATATATATATATATATATATATATATATATATATCTTCACAAAATAAATGCTCGATGGACTCATTTTTATTTATCACGAACCCACCAACCATCAAATTCTCTCAGGATATGTAGCATGTCTTATCATCACTTAGTGGCAATGAATAAATAATAACAAATATAAAAAAGTGGAATATATATATATATTAAAGATCTCTCACCGAAGTATCACGAGAATAATAAATTCATATTGGTGGGGATGCAGGAATAGGTTAATTTTTATCAATCAGAAATTCATTCCCTAATTGAATAAACAAAAGACCCACAAGGAATTATTGATCACAAGATCGATCTTAATTCGATCTGTTAAAGAGATGATCAAATTGAAAAAGAAGTACGTACTGCGCGCGGATCAAGTAATTAGGTTTTTTCAAAGACAAAGACAGTTGGTGTAAATAGTATCACATGATCAGGTCCTCAATGAGTGGAATCGGGCATGACCACATTCTCTTGGAGTCTACGTTTGGCTTCAAAAAGTCAGACATTACCACTTCACCTTCCTCTGAGCTACATAAAAGTTCTTTTCAATACATTTTTTTTTTTTTTTAAGCATAAACTATACCATGACACTGTCCATAATTAATTGGACGGTAAATTAACGAGAATACGTGATATTAGTTTATTAGTCTAACGCGACATGTTTCGTTGATTGTTTTTTCTTTCTTCTTTCATTTTTTTCTGGAAAAAAATGAAATTTACTCCCGCTGATGTTTTGACACTTTTGTAATCAAACCTTCAAAGTTTAAAAAGTTGCAATGTCGGATTTTTCATGTTTGAAAAGTTTTCAATGCCACCCCTACTGTTAGGGTTTAAATTAAGTTAATTCAGTGATCCACGGTTGGCCTTGGCTGCATGTGGGTTTGGCCAGACCAATGGCTTGGTCGTGGGTTAGGTGACTACTATTTTTTATTTTTAAAAAATAAGAGTATTTTAGATATTTTTACGTTTTCTAATAGAATTTAATAAAAAAAATTTAACGGATGAGTGACATTGCAAAATTTTCAAACATGACAATCTGATATTACAACTTTTTAATTGTAAAAGTACTTCTTAAACATTAGGGGATAGTGAAGTATTTTTTTTTGTTTTTTTTTTTTTTTCCTCGATCTTTTGGGTTCTGGGCTTGCAATGTCCCTGCTGCTACGTACGAATATCACGACTTGCTTTATTTTATAGTCTACATTTATTAACTTTGTTGTTACTGCTGCTGCTTCCTTCAATTAAGTTTGAAGCCTATTATCGTAACTATAATATCATACCCAACGCCACCAGACCGCGAACCCCCATTAATGTGTTAGAGTATATTTGAGATTCGATATTATTTATGATTATAATCAAATCAGATTTGAATAGAAAATAGAGACAAGAGAATTTTACGTGGTTTGGTCTATGACTTACGTCCATAGAATAAAACCCAAAAAGTTACATTATGCTCTTATTGCTTGATAATTTACAAAAAAAAATAATCTCTATTTATAGAAATATAAAGAGAATACAAAAGGGTATGGAAGATCAAATAAAATCATAATTGAATATATTCAAATCTGATTTGATTATAATCAATTACAATTAATGAAAATCAAATCAAATCAGAATTGAATGTATTCAAATTTGATTTGATTATAATCATAAATAATATCGAATCTCAAATATACTCTAACACAATGTTGTTGCCCCTATTGGCAACCCGCCACCACAAACACTTCATCACCTGCCATATATCACAGCTGTGTTGCCTAGCTCCTACCGGCGTCTCTCTATTATTCTTTTTTAAAACATTAACCACCAATTAAGTGTTCAAATATAATATCTTCAATAACCAAATTATGTTCTTTTTTTATATATAATTAAGAATCTATTGAAGAAACTCAATAAGAACAAAAAGGATAATCTACAAGTCACCTCTTAAAGACAGGCCTACCTAAAAGTCAGGCCTATACAAACAAGCCCTCACAAAGAGGCAAAACAAGCAAGTAAAACTAGAAAATTATAGCAGAAAAACCCAAGACCAAGTTAGAGAGTAATTAAAAGAAGATTCATGAACACCGTTAAAAGGCAAGCAAAACCAAATTATGTTCTTTAATTCCTAAGGGTTAAAACATTAGTATAAATTATAGACATTCATTTACATGCCGGCTATTTCTATGGATGAGTACATGTGGTTGTTCAACATTCAATAGTTCAAAAAATAAATAAATAAATAGAACCCTTATATATATACCTATTCCAATAAATCTTTTTTTTTTTCCCATGTCAGACAAAATTCAAGATAAGGAAACCATAGGAATGGCAATATGGCATCTATATTATAAGACAAATAGAGGATAATCCTAGCCTTTATTTATTTATATCATGTATGTATATTTAATATTGGGACAGTGTACTATCATAAGGCCAGGGAAAGACGAAAGCAAAGTTTGTGGCTAGAGGCCATAACGACGTGGCTGAATCATATTAATTCGAAAGGACATTTGAATTTGAGGAAGTTGAATGATAGATATGAATATAGGGTGGTGGAGACTTGGCTTGCTGAGCATGGTTCTTGGTGACAGAGACCCTTCGTCTTTGGTATCTCTATCTCTAATATATATGCCTGCAAAAATATCAGCATTCCTATGATCCTATCTCAACTGACTTTTCAAAATTATTAATGCTTTAATTTATTATCTCTAAGGCTTTTAATTTGTGTATATTTTGTCCACATTAAAAGCTATCTCATATCCCTCTAGAGATATTAAAAGCTTCAAAAAAAAAAAAAAAAAAAAGAAAAAAAAAAAGGTAGAAAACCCTTTGGAAGGCTAAAATTTACGAAAGACTGAAAGTGTTGACCTGTGAGATAGCATGGCATAATCTCTCAGAAATGCTACACACACGATCTCACTCCCACACTTCCTGACATGGTTTTTAAAATTACTATTGGATCAAAATTCAATAGTGATCCATCTCAAATCTAATGGTGATTTTCAAATCACCGTCAAGGAGCATGGGAATAAGAGTGTGGAAGTACGACTTTGTATAAGATTACTCATAATCTCCTCAATCAAATAAAAGTATTCTTACCCTAGACAAAAATGTTATCAAGTGCCCGCTTTGCAATTTTGGAGAAGACTCCCTTGAGCAAATCTTTCTTTTGTTGCCATCTTATAGCATCTATATTGGGTTAGCTAAAATAGATTGCTATCTAAAATTTAGATAGAAATACCCCACCCCCCCCCCCCCCCCCCCCAAAAAAAAAAAAAATTACATGTGATTAGCCATCTCCAATATAAACTACATTTGAGCTATAGTGTCTCTCTATATTAGGAGAGGCACTTCAATACAATGCAAAAATAAAAAATAATAATAATCTAAAACATTCTCTCTCACTCTCTCATGGACATCACACCAAGTGAAGAATTGGTGTTCGTCATAACTCGAGTGATCCAGCCACTTACAGAGGTCAGAATAGAGAAGCGCAAAAGGAGGACTCATTGATGACAGAACTTAGAAAAAAAAAAAAAAAGCGAAGAATGGAGAAGCTCCCAACTTCTATTTCATGATGGATGATGTTCTAAGAAACAACAACAATCAAACATGTGTACCTGATTATGATGAGCTAAAGAGAGATATCTTAGAAGAATCTCATCATACCTTGTATACGGGACACCCAAGTAGCACCAAGATGTACCAGGATATGAAAAAGAAGTATTAGTAGAACAACATGAAGCAGGATGTTGCGAAGTATGTAGTGCAATGCTCCACTTGCCAATAAGTGAAGGTTAAATATTAGCGGCCGATGGGGCCACTTTTGTCATTTCACGTCCCATAATGCAAATGGGAGAAAGTTGCCACGTACTTCATTGTTGGTTTGCTGAGAGTATCAAGCGGGCAAGATGTCATTTGGGTGGTAATCGACAGACTCATAAAAAGTGTTCATTTTTTTTTGCCTTTAAGATCACTGATTCGATGCAAAAATTGGCAAAGCTATACATTCAAGAGATAGTCAAATTACATAGAGTAGCAGCTGCCATAGTTTCTAATCGAGACCCTTAGTTCACATCAAGGTTTTAGTTCAATCTGCAAAAGGTGATGGGGACAAATTTTAATTTCAGCATGGCATACCACCCATAGATCGATGGTCAGTTAGAGAGAATCATCCAAGTTTTAGAAGACATGCAAATGATGTGTATACTTGACTTTAAAGGTAGTTGGATTCAATACTTGCCTTTAGTTGGGTTTGCCTACAATAATAGTTTTCAAGCAATTATTGCTATGGCACCATATGAAGTGTTATACAAACGCAAGTGCAAATTGCCCCTATATTGAGATGAGGTTGGTGAGCGACAATTATTCAGACCGAGTTTTGTGCAAGATACAAAGGAAAAAGATTACACTTATACTTCAAAGGATGTTGACTACTCATATTCGACAGAAGAATTAGACATACAAGCACCGGCGAGAGCTATAATTCTTGGTTGGTGACCAAGTGTTTGTGAGAGTCTCACCGATGAATGGAGTTGTACGGTTTGGCAAGGAAGGAAAGCTAAGCCCGGCCAATGTCGGACCGTTTGAGGTGACCAAAAAGGCTGGTCCTGTAATATACAGAGTTGCTTTACCACAGGACTTGGCCGGAGTACACACGACATATTCCATGTATCAGTTTGACATAAATATTTGTACGACCATTTGCATGTAATCAACTTTAGGCCATTGTAGATCAAAGCTAACCTGACTTATGAAGAGGTGCCAGTTCAAGTCTTGGACTACAAGGAACAACAGTTGTGGACAAAAATGATCCAACTTGTTAAGATATTTGGTGAAATCATGGAATAGAAAAAGCCTAATAGGAATTATAATAAGAGATGAGAAACATATACCCACATCTGTGTAGGTTTGAAATTCCTTTGAGGTATTTTCATAATATATCATCCATATCTTTGAAATCAAGATAAGATGTGGGGAAAACGACTAAATGAATTCATTTCCTTTTCAGGAAAACTAAAACATGAGCTAAATACCCCCAATATCCTGAGGGTGATTGGTACTGGTCATATGAGTACTACCCCCAAGATCATGATGGTGGTTGACTACCATGTTGTGAATGACATGCTTATCACATAACCTAGTGATATCCCAGAAGGTGTTCACTTCCATGAGGATATGAAAATAGATGAAATGAAAGGGATAACCAAGAGGCATTTGGAGAATTTGAAGATGATTTCGAAGAAGAGATTCAACCAATTCCAAAAAATGGATGTGATGAGATCCCACAAGAAGTAACTGAGCACGAGATTGAGAATCCTCCTTAGGATTAGGTAATTTATGTTATGACTTAAATTATTTTATGTGATTTACATAAGATAACATGCAATTGTGAAATCGAATTTTGAGGACAAAATTTCTATAAGGAGAGATGAATGTAATGCCTGAGAAAATAAATCATATAAAATAATGATAAAGTATTGTCAAAATGCATAAAATTACTTATTATAATGCTTAAAAATGAGGTACAGGAATGCCCTATAAAAATATGAGCAAACAGGGACAAAATGGACCAAGAACCGAAACTACGGTTTCGATCAAACAAGAGCTTGAACGACCAAGCTAGGTTTCCATGTCGACCGAGAGTGCACAATGTGGACATGGGCAGCTAGACATGTGTCAACAAACTTGGAGCCAAAGTTAGGCCAATGAATAGTAGCCACATGTTAGTAAACAATGACACATGGCAAAAGAAGATTGGACCAACACTTAAAGTTCGCTTAATTGACCGAGCTAAGGTTCTTAGTCGACCGAGAAGGGAAGTCTATAGCATTGATAGACTTCTTTTTTAAAAAAAAAAATTAGAATCAATAGCGTCGACCCAAAAAGTCGATGCTAATGCTTTTTATTTAATTGTTTGCATTTAGAGTCATTATCGTCGACATAAGACTGTGTGTGTGTTTTATTTTTTTTTTATTTTTTATTTTTAATTTGGAATCAATATCATTGACTTTTAAGTCGAAGCTAATGTATGTTTATTTATTTAATATGTTTAATTTAGATAACATCAGAGACGACATTTGAGTCGACGTTGATATTTTATTATTAGTGTCGATTTTTGTCACCGCTAGTGGTAGAACGTCGTCGCTAATAGCTTCCCATTTCAACGTGCGTGCCAGAAAATATTTCCACCAAGTTATTAGCGTCGACTAAAAGGTCAACGCTAATGAGCCCTCGTTAGCGGCAACTTTTAGGTCGGCGCTAATGGCACAATTTCTTTTAGTTCGTGCTTTTAAAAAAGGGTCCTTATACCATCCGGACCATGAGTTTTGTGGGACCCTATTTAATTGTTCTTTGATTTCTCTCTCCTCCAAGATGGCACAAAGAATCTCATTATCCTCCTGCGCAATTAAGGAAGGGATCAAATTTTCCAAAATCTCTGGTGATAGACAAATTGGACGATGAGAAGATGGTTTTAAAGTTTTCATCAAGAAAAGTTATGTTATATGTGATACGTTATCAAAGTTCCTAACTCTTTATTTGAAAGATTTTCAAACCAATTTTTTTTAATCAGTTAGGAATGTTATTCGCTCACTCTTCTTCTTTTTTTTCCTTTTCCAGGAATTAAGGCAACCGAGACCGGAGGTAAGGATGTATAGGCCCTTTATAAAGGAGAATTATTTCATTCACATATTCCTTTATTAAGGTATGTTACTTTTGTAAGTGCCTTAGGGCAAGTATGAAAAACCATTGTGACTATTTTAATTATGTTATGAAAATTTTGACATACTTTAGCCTTATACTTCCGTAAAATATTTTCTCATAGAAGGCATAGTAGTAGTTTACAAGTTCTACAAGTTCCTAATAGGTAACCTTTGTGTCTCTAAGGATTTAGGGTTAACAAACCGAACCCTCTCAAGCCTAGGGTGTTACACAAAATACACGTGAGAATCACATGCATTTTAGACACGTCAGTTTAATCGACTAGGTTAGATAAATTTCCTCCAACCTAGTTTAGAGGAACTTTGTCCTATTGTACCCTACTACGGTGGCAAATATATTTGGAATTAAAGTCACATGAAAGCTCAACACATAAAATATGAACTATTGGATGTAGTTCTATTGGGACTTAAGAGGTTTAAACAAAATCCTTATGATAACTAATTTATTTTGATCAATGAGGAATGTGATCACAATATATATAGGGATACATATATTTAATCCATTTAAACTACCACATGTTTTCAACTTAGCCCAACGAATTGATAGATATGACATTTGGATACACCAAATTACCATTTTGTGTAAAAAACGCTCATCTATTAGCATCGTCCAATATATTGGATGGAAATAAAAATATTTCCTAAACTAACCTCACTTTGACTATTGAAAAACCAATTTTACCCCTAAAAACCTCTTTAAAAAAAACTAAACATAAGGGTGGCCAAACCATTTGTGTGGGGATGGCCTGTGAGCCACTCCCAGAGATGGCTCATGGCCACCCCTACGGATGGCTAAGATGGCCAACGGTGGGGTGGGATGTATTTTTTTTTTCACAATATTCTCTTTTTTAATTTATTAATTTTGGTTTTGGGCTAATTTTTTTAAAAAATAATGATATTTTAGAAAGTTTCTAGCCAAAAAGTTCAAGTGCAAGGGACATGACAACTTTTCCATCTACTATAACGGACACCATTGATGGATGAGCCTTTTTTACACAAAATGATAATTTGGTGTATCCAAATATCACACCTATCAATTCGTAGGGCTAAGTTGAAAACGGATAGTAATTCAGGAAGCTTAAATATATTTACCCTATATATATAGTTTTTTTTTTTTTTTAACAATGTTTCTGCTTTATTAATTTCATAAAAAGAGAGCATGTTTCTCTAACAAAACAATACCATAGATAAAATGAGGAATTTCTTTCATCCAAATATGATATATGCTTTGTTTAACTCTTTGAATATCATCATCTCAATCAGTTTCTAGATTTATAGCATATTTCAGCTAATCACGTAGGGGCCTACTGCTCAGCCCATCATAACTTTAACTAGACAGTGATTTTCTTGCTTTTCCATCTTCGTTACAAGCACATTCGATCCCAAACGCGATTCCCTTTGTTGTTCCTACCATCAATGACAATTCTTCCACATGTCTGATAATTCCTCTACATCTATTAGTGATTTGCTCCAAAAAAAAAAAAAAAAAAACTAGAGATAAAACAAAAGACATGCCGAAGATCTAAGATTGCTACTCTTAGGGTTTTGTATAAACAAAACCTTAAAAACGAATAAAGGAAATCGAAACCCAAAATAGCAGGAAAAACTTCACCCCTTAGATCACTGCAGAAAGCAAATCTAGAGAGAAGACAAACAGTAACCATTGTGTTATTTAGAATGAGGATAGAGTTTGGGGGATGAGGGAAGAGTTCTTCCCTCCTCCTAGAATGGTTATCCTTCCTATATATAGTTAAGTGTGTTATCTAATGCGACTACTTTTCATTTATAATTTTAATAGGAACTAGATGATAAGAAATTTTTATAAGTAAATTTATTGAATAAAACCAAATAAATAAATAAAAATACAAGGGAAAGCAACGCATACAGCTACCTAACTCCTCAACCAAAGAAAGAACACAACCAAGAAGCTAGCTCTAGCAGCCACTCATAAAATCAAGGCGCGCTTGATGAGGAACACATCCAGAAAACTAAATAATCTTATGCCAAGAAATTGGGAAGACTTTCTTTTTTGAAGAGACCCCAAGCACTTTTGGTGAAAAAAAAAATCATTTGGGCTCGTAGACCAAATAACTCTACATCTGCTTATTCATAAAAAAAAAAAAAAAAAAAAAAACTACCATTGTTCATCAAGAAAACATCACGAACACAATTTCTAAGTGTGAGAATTTGCCGCTATGTCCAAGAGCAATCACTAAGGGAGTAAGGGACCAAAAGTCCTATCCTTCAAAAGGTAAGACATGGCAGCCAAATTCCAGTACTCATCAATCCTTTTTTATACCAAGATGTTATGAAAATTAGTTCGTAACGAGATAATTTGAGGTAAGATTTTAGAGGAAACTTGGGCCTCCTTCAAACTCACGTTTAGAAATAAACTCTTTCTTATGATTTTTCTTAACAATAAGCCATCTTTAGAGTTACAAGCTGATGAGATAATAAGTACTATTCAAACTAATTACAAATCTAATCTTAAAATATAGATAATAAAATTAATCTTAAAATAAGATCTAATCTTTATTTAATATAATTTTACTTTAATACAAATTCTAATTCCTTCTCAACTTGATCAGTAGCTAGACTCATTGGATACCATGAGGCGTGATTAAAAAAGTATAAATTTAAAAGACCTTAGAAGTGGGAAAGCAACTCGCTGCTTTCTTTGAAAAACTTCAAGAACCAAAAGCCATTGCTTCCCCCCCCCCCCCCCCCTCCTCCTCCCTTTCTTCTCCCCTCCCCCTCCTTTCCCCCTCTGCTTACTCCTCTTTTGAGGCCCCTATCCTACTAGAGTTTTCTCTAACCTTATCTACTTCTTTGGAAGCCCTTTATCTACTTTCCTTACCATCAACACAGCTTTCATCGGCCATTTCTCTCCTCCATCTCCAAATTTGGATAGGATCTCGAGTCGAATTTCTAGCTTCCTCAACCAGATTCAACATGACACACGCCTCCTTGGCCATCGTGTTTCCCATAGACACTAGCCTCAACTTCTTCGAACATCCACACACCGAAGTATGGCTTGCACGCGCCAGCGAGTGAATCTCACTCTCCGATGCGTGGTGGCTACATTCCTCCTCCCAGCCTTCCCCCACTCCTGTTGTTGGTTGTTTGCAGTGGCCCTATGTTTTTAGGCCTCCTTTGCTGGAGAGAGGTCTTCAAGTGCCAGTGCGTGAAGACCACGTGCTGGTGCCGGTGACGTTCAGCCACACTTGTGGCCTCCGTTCATCTTTTTTGATGTTGTGATGATCTTGTTTTGTTATCTTTGTATTTTTTGGGCTTTTTGTTCTTATGTTATTCTTTTTATTTTCTATATCTTCTCAGTGTTCCCTGTAGTTGTTACCCGATAGGTGTTTGGGTAGGGTTGAAGGGTATTTCAAGGGTCATGCTTCTATCTGAGCTCTTTGTTTGGGAGATTCAGGTAAGGTTGAAGGGTTTTATGACGGCCATGCCTTTATCTACGCCTTGTTTAACCGCATTTAATGGCGGTCTTGTTTTTTGGCATTTGTGCTAAGAATCAATAGGTCCACATCATTCATTTGATGCATTCTATTTTAATATATGCTTTCACAAGTGCTTATTATTGGGTTGCCCAGCCCTAGTTTATTGTTCGTAATTGTAATTTTTCTTATATATATATATATATCGTATTAGAGATTAGAATTTTGGGTAGTGAGAGCGAGTGAGAATAATGAATGTATTTAAATGTTGAACTTAAACAATTTAGATATAACTATTTTTTTTTTTTAGTAGAAATATATGTAACTAATAAACATATGCTTATAGAAACTTACATGCACGGACATACAATCAAGGTTTAAATCTTTGTATGAATAAATTTAAATAATTAAAACATATATTCTATTTCCTTTGTTATTTGCGAAACAATAACAAATACTAATCTTTCAAACTATGTTGTATAAGTGTATAACTATTGAAGTGAATGAAATGTTAGAACAATAGCAACAGTTTTTTTTTAGATTTTTTATTTTTTTTTGAAAAAAAAAAAAAAAGCCAATCAAGCTACTTTTTATTTTCTTATTCAAATAAACTTCATAATAGATTTCCTTAACATTTTCTTATACAATTTAAAATTCTTTCAAATAAATGCTTGAGAAAATAAAAAATAAAAGATTAGAAAGAGAAAATCTTTTTTTTAATAAAATAATGACCGGGGAAACTAAAGTGCTACCCAAGATCTGGTTGGCACTTTAGCTTCCCTTGTCTTTCCCTTGGTTTAGGGAACACTACAAAAAAATCACATTTTCTTGACGGTTTTTTTCTAGACGGTTTTGAAAACCGTCTAGAATTATAATTTTACAGTCGGTTTTATTGAAACCATCTGTATATTTTAATTTCCAGACGGTTTTAATAAAACCGTCTAGAAATTATATATTCAGATAAATTTAGAGATGGATTTTTTGAAATCGCCTATAACATTTTTTTTTTTTTTTGTTTTCCTGCTTCTTTCTTTTTAAAACAAAACCATCAATCTCTTTTTAAAACAAAACCATCGATCTCTTTTTAAAACAAAAGCCATCTCTGTCTCTCTCTCTCTGACATGCGATTGAAGACGGGCGATGGGATTTGGATGGTCAACGGGATCGAGACGACGGGAACTCGCAACTGTAGAGAGTGGGTTTTCGGCCGGATCCGGTCAGATCTGTCAAACCTACGCCGGTGTACATGCATGAGTTTGATGAATCCGGTCAAAACTGTCAAACCTACGCCAGTGTACGTGCGTGGGTTTGATAGATTTGGTCGAAACCCACGCTCGGCCGGATCTCTAGCCGGAATACTGAGAGAGATCCGATCGGAATACGTGGATTTTTGGCCAGTTCTCTCTTCCTCTCTCTTTCTCTCCCCCCTCCGACCTCCTCGTCACCACTCTCTTCCAAACCACCGAACGGATCTTTGTTTTTTTTTTTGGGTAAGTGAAATTTTTAAGTTTGATTTACATTTTATGTTTGTTTTGGGTTTGGATTGTGATTAGGGTCATGACTGTACTGTGGGTACCATTTGACGGCATCTATTGCGGCGCCGGCGCTTCTGAGCCTTCCTTATGCGATGGCCTTTCAAGGATGGGTTGGAGGAGTTGTCTGCCTTGTCCTTGTAAGTGCGGTGACTTTCCATTCGTTTAATCTTTTGTCTCTGGTTTTGGATCACCACGCACAACTTGGTCGCCGGCAACTCCGGTAGAACGTAGAAGCTTTGACCGCTGGACAAAATAATAATAATAATTATTATTATTTTTTTAAAAAAAATTATGTACTGTTTTGCCCAAACCGTCCATAACCTGGATTAGCGACCCATTTTTCTGGACAATTTCTGTTTGGACCTTTTTCCAGACAGTGTTTTGCAATTTTTGGACGGTTTCAATTCTTGAAATTTTTGTAGTGGAATACCAATAGAGTCTGCTGGATGCGAGTTTTTATGAGTTTTTCTTACATTTAGATAAGGAAATAAAATTCAAAAAGTTTGCTGCTAGTGCTCTTATGTATTTTATTTTAATTAGTCCTTAATATTTAAATATTAAAATCAATAAGTAGTGTTTTAAAACCCAGAGTATAATCTTCTACAATTATTTGTCCTTGAATTTGAGAGAACTCGGGCAGATGATTGTGAGAGACTACTTATGAGACCCACCTGACTGGATAAGTGGTTGGGCAACCCAATTTTTATTTGGTTAAGTAGTCTCTTACAATTATCTCTCCGAATTCTCTCATATTCGAACAAATAATTGTAGATGATTCTAATATGTCTAGTCCTCCAATTTAATCTAAATACTTGTGAATCACATGCAGGTTTTGGACACTCGTAAGTTTGGAAGAAAACTTTTATCTAATTAAATTGATAACATGGTCTGGAAATATATATTTTGACATTCATTGAATCATTGCAAGCCTAATGTATATATATATAGAAGGACGTGTACCTCGAGACTTGAGAGCCATTCATGCTATCTCTATATGGACCAATAAGGGAGAGAATTCATGGGCGCTTAGAAGAACCCGCCCGCATTGTAACATCTCATCGGTTTTCCCTATCAGCAATTTTCACAACAAGAAATTGACTATTGTGGCTGGTTACTGTTTTGGCACATGCATCGAGTGAAAACGCACCGTTTGACTTTGTCCTCCTCCTCCTAAAGGTCCCAATCTTTTTCGAGGAGCGTTGCTATATCTCACGAAATCCCACGCGCATTTTTCACGCGCCTCCTACCCCACCATAACACCGTGGATCAGCTGACTATCGATGGGTCCCGCCTCAAAGATTCCCCACGAGGGGGCGCGTGAGTGGATTGCCTGTCCAATAAAGATTTATCCTTTTAGTTTTTTTTTTCATAAATGATTAAATCTTTTTGAATATTTAATAATAGAAATATATATGTGAAGTGGAAGAGGGTGCAAGAGCCAAGAGGGGCATGAACGTAGTAAATGTAGTGTGCCATGCAGAGGCTGCTCAGAGACATTTAATGGGGAAGAAGAAGATTGCGGAGAGAGAGGAGAGCATGGTTGGCCTCAACACCAGTCGATCTAAACAAGGCCACCACACAAACCCTAATTCACCCAAGTTGCATATTCTTGAATCCTACAATATTCTCTCTCTCTCTCTCTCTCTCTCTCTCTCTCTCTCTCATTTCCTTATCATGCTTTTTTGAAAACTCAACCAAAGCAAATATGATTTCCAAAGCCCACAACCCGTTGAAAATAAGACGGCCTAAAAGCGAGAGGGGTTTACATTAGGACCGGCTCAATAGGTAGGCTACTTAAGCTGTTGCCTAAGGCCCTCAGATGGATGGAAGAGAAAACAAAGGCATCAAGAAAAGAAAAAGAAGAATGCCCTAAATATTAAACAATGCAAATTGTGAGTGCATTTTGTTTCTCTTCGTTTAGGAGTTTCGAAATTCTATTTTGATTAATGTTCATTTCTACACGTTGGGCAGATCCTGACCTGCTACACAAGCAAGCAAAATTACAAGATTACATCAAAATAACCTCAAAACCCAACTAAAAAGTGATTAATGGCAAAATGTCATACACTCTTTAAAAGAGGTAACTCTGGAATCTTTGTTTCTCCTATGAAACATTAATCTACCATTTTTCTCACGCCATGGAGCGTAAGTACTGTAGCAACCATCATAATTTTAACCGCAATGAAGACAAAAGATTTACCTCTAAATTATGCGAGAGGCCATCCACATGCAGAATAAACCCCAATATTTGAGACTATATATATCCAATAAAACAAAAATCACTAATGAGTTTAATTAGTGGGAAAATTAAAGCATAACCTTATATCTTTTTCTCCTTATTTGAGACTCCAAACATATAGTTAATAATTTCAACCTTTTTCACACGAGAAGTTATTGTTTGAAGAGTTAATTAGCACTGCTTGAAGCAAAGAAAAAGTGCACGAAAATGTTTTTAATTTCTGGCATAAAATTAATGGTCAGACTCAGACTAAGACTTTTATGGCAAAGAAATATGATAAATGTTCACGCAATGGAGGACACACAGATAGCTCGATCGTGCATGTCGAAGAAAAAGTCGCGGGTATAAGAATATCATCACAATTTGTAAGCGTGCTGATTTGTGCAATTAAATCATTCTTTAATTTCCTCTTGTGCTTCCGATATTAATTGCCATATATTTCAACGTTCCCTAACACGTATATATATATTGGATTAATTTTTGTGTGTATATATATATATATATACATACACTTTTCCTATAAAATTGAAGGTCATAATTGGGGCTGTCATTGTTTAATTCAAGCTACAGCCAGTGTCATACTCACATATATTAATACCCATCACCTTCTCCACACTAATAAATGCATTTCATTTGGTGCAATAATGGTGTTAAGGGCTCGTCATATCCTTCGTATTTGTTTCCTTCTTTATAATTGACAATGATACAGTATCTTGACAGACCAAAATTCATATCGAAACCATTAATAAATATGAAAATTGTTGGGTTCATTTAATTCAGGAAATCATTCTTAGTTGTGTATTAATTATATTCTAATAATTATGGAGCTATATTGTTTATGCCACACCAAATTATGCCAATGAGAAAAAAGGAAATTAATCTGTATAGGGCTTGACCTGCATGCATGATCTTGCAAACATCAGTGAGATTATGATCATGTGAGTTTATTTTCATTATAAGATCATCTTAAACAACAAATTTCTATCTTATGGATAAAAAAAAACAAATAGAGTTGGTCATTTTTCTCACTGCATTTGTCTTTTGAGCCGTAGTTTTATGATTGTTTTCCCAAGTACTAAAAAGCCTTAATTTTTAAATGAACAAAGGACTAAATTACTATGAATCTTTTTTTTTTTTTCTCTTCCGGCATTGAATGAGCTTAATGTCATGATCATTTAAGAAACATGCCACAGAATCTTGAAAAGTATATTGGATGATATGATGATAATCATGATATGATCGGATATATACGTATTAGCGACGACATAATTACGTCTCAACGGTGCCTATCAGCGATGAAATAAGTCGCGCTAATATGTGTTTCATATATATGCATGCTTCTTTCTTCTTCTTTTTTTAATTTACAAAACACAAGCACATTGTCGTCAAAAAGAAATATCCTGCTGCTATAAGAATCCTACAACACCCACACATGAAAAAAAAAAATAATAATAATAATAATTCTGTCTATATATAGTTGAGACAAGACATCCGTGCGTGCGGATAATTAATGTGGCCACTAAAGACCAAATTTTTGTAGTGTGCATAATTGCCATTCTCCAGTACTTGAGTAATTTTACTGTAATAAACTTATTGTATTGTTTGTTTATTACAATGACATGACTTTATTACCTTAATTTTTTCTAGTGTTATTAGAAAGAGTAACACTTAATTAGTTCAACCTTCTAATAATGGCTGAAAGTGATGATGCCAACCAAAACTTGAGATCGAAAGCTGTAAAATGATCAGTGTGATAACTATGGAGATGCATGCTTCTTCTATTTGTCAAATTAATTACTGGGAATTAGGAAAACTTGGCAGAATCTTTGTGGTTTTGAGTACGAAAATGTGAATTTCATTTGATAAAATTATGCATATTGGCATCTGTACAATATTTGCACCATATTATAGAAAGAAGAAAAATCGATCGTATGGAACTATTCTTTTGCACTGTTCACAGAAAACAAGCTTCCAGAAAAATAATTCTGCAGTGCAAAGAAGATTAACGTCAATGGCCTTCTTTTGTACTGTTTAAGGAGTAATGCTAGTTATTTTTTTTTATCTTATAACTATTAATTAATTTATTAAATTTACATTTTTTTTTATCAACTTAAGTTTTTTGAACAAGTGGTAATTTAATATAGTATCAGAGTCAAAGGTCTTAATTTTTTTTTTTTTTTTTGACATGTTCACACAAGAGGGGAAGGGGGATTCGAGCTAGTGACCTCCGCTTCATGAGGCGTGGTCTCCAGCCGATTGAGCTACCCCTTGGGAACATCAAAGGTCTTGAATTTGAACCTTAATTTCGTCATTTACCCCAACTTTAATTAAATATTTCACGTGTTGAGCTTTACCTATTAAGACAAGTGGACTCTTATCAACAAAAAAAAAAAACAAAGATTGGTTAGGACTGTCACGTCAGCATTGTGAAATAAATATAATATATAACATTACTCGATCAAAACCTAGTTGCGTTCATTAACACGTGTAAGTTAAATTAAACTCACATTTTCTCTTTTTCTCTTTTTTTTTTTTCTTTTTTTTTTCTGTTTTTCTTTTTGTTTTGTTTTGTTTTTTTTGGTGGGGGGAGGGTGTCACGTTGAAAAAGTGCAAGAAATTAATATCCTGCCTGAGTCTTTTCTTTCTTTCTTCCTCTTTTAATGGCCCGGGAACATGATTGTATATATATATATGCCATCTAACCTTGAATCATAAAACGCCAATAATAAAGATTTAACACGACTCAATTATGTTGCATTCTCTTCCTTAATGAATAACAAAATGAAATGTAATGTTTTTTTTTTTCCTAGTTTTATAATTAATTTAACATTTTTTTAATAGTTATAAAATAAAAATATAATTTCTAGTGTTACTCGTAACAAAATTAAGGTTATTTTATTGAAATCTTTTTAAGATTTATTGGCTTTAGTGAATAGATTGACACGTGTAGACTAGTTGACTTTTATGACGTTTAGTCAAAGTTAAAGCACACAACTTTTATTTATTTGAGATATAGTACTCGCTAAAACATTTATTAAAATGCCCTAATTCATCATTTCTTTGTGATTTAACATGATATTATATTAGAGGTCATGATGATTTCAAACTCAATTTTTATAATTTCTCTCCCATTTTAACTAAATATTTCACACAATATTTAGTATTATTTATTAAATGAAAGTTAAAGCTCACATATTAAAAAATAATAATAAAAGAATAAAAGAATAAAAATATTACTTAAATAATTAAATTTATCATTTTTTATCCATTTAAATCTAAAATTTAAGTGCCTCACCTATGACTTATTGTAGGTGAGGCTGATCGAGGCGTTCAAAATTCCATTCATGTGAATATGTGATAATATTCTTCTTGAGGTCACCCCAAAATTTTGTTAAAAATCAAAATCACTCAAATTTGAATAATGCATGCATCACGATTGGCTTACATCCTGTAAAATTTTCAACGAAAATCGCCCTTTTAAAAAATGAATGGACAACACGTTTTATTGTTCATTTTTCATGAAGTAATTCCATATATAATTGTATGAAAAACAAAGAAAAAAAATACACAGGTTTAGTTGGGAGTAGAAAGTCAGTAAAGTTCAGAAAAAACTTATTGAGTCTGGTAGCCGTCATTCGTTGCACCATACACTCGTAAGGAGAAAATTTATACAGCAAAAATACTCTCTCTCTCTCTCTCTCTCTCATAGCAATTACACCTCTCTCGCCCACCATTTAATGCAATTGCACCCTCTCAACACGCTCTGCAATTACTCCTCGCTGCCACATTTTTCTCCATCTTCTTCTCCCTCTTTCCTCCCTTTCCTCAACTCCTCCATTTTTCCTGCTCCAAAAACCTCTTTCTCCTCCTCTCTTTCCTTCTCCTTCTTTCACCTTCTCTCCCCGTATATCTCTCTCTCTCTACACCTCACTATACAAGCTCTTACCAAAACCACTTTTCTAGCCCCCCCAAACAGATCTGACCCTTGTCTTTCTAGGGCTTCAAATGTTCTATATATCACAGGTAAGTGACATTTCCTTGATAAGCTAGGTTCTTCTCTTTTATGATATTTCTTACCATATTTATATATATTTCTTTCTCTTGGTGTAGATAGGAAACATTGGTGTGTGTGTGTGTGAGAGAGAGTGATATATAGAAAGTGAGGAGGCAAAGTTGGATTCTCCGAGATCTTCGTGGGCGTTATGTATTTTTCATTTGATTAATTTACTCTGATTTTGGTCTGTCAAAACGCCGTATCAAAATTGTCAACCCTATCTTTCTTGGTGGTATATTCTCTCCTTTTTTCACGTAGGAAATAGATAGGCTTCAGGCTTCAGACCATTTTCCAAGACCAAAAAAACCCTTCAGTAGTCAGCTTTGCCGGCCTGTCATCAACTTGTAAAAAAATTACGTTTGCTTCGCTCACACCACTGCCACAGAATCTAGAGCGCGGAAAAGCTGCATATATATACTGTCTGGGGTTTGTGGTTTGTGGGTTGTGAAGTACTATGCCTGCGGGGATTATGATTCCGGCGAGAAACATGCCGTCGATGATCGGAAGGAATGGGACGGTCGGCGGGTTTGGATCGTCCTCTGGGCTTACCCTTGGTCAGGTCAGTGCTTCAGTTCTCCCATCATCTTGCTCTTCAAATCCGCTGTTTTAAAACGCACGTTAAGAACTCCAAACTTTATATTATTTTAGTGATTTGGTTTTAGTGAGACTAATTAATTTGCTATTTCAAGAAAAATCCTTTTTAATATTCCAAAATACACCTAAGCTTTTTTTCTATTCAATTAACAAGGGTTTTGGCCTGCGAAAATGAAATAGGTTTTTTTTCATGTAACGAGTACTATCAAACAGCTTCTTATTATGTAGATATGTTGGGAAATGTGGCTTTTTCCTTTCTTTTGAGTGGAAATTTACCATTCTGTTGTTAGATTGAAAACCCATAAGCCTTCGGAATCTTAAAGATCTGTAGAAATGTTCCAGCCTAACATGATGGAAGGTCAGCTCCACCAACTAGACATGACTCAAAACACATCCGAAAGTGATATTCCCCGAATCCGAGACGACGACTTCGACAGCGCTACTAAATCCGGCAGCGAAAACCATGACGGTGCCTCCGGCGATGACCAAGATCCACGGCCGAACAAAAAGAAGCGCTACCATCGCCACACCCAGCACCAGATCCAGGAAATGGAAGCGTAAGCTCCCCCCACCTTCGCAAACTGTTTCTTTTTCTTTTTTCTTTTATTAAAAAATCTGTTTTTTGGGTTTTATTTTCTGGGAATCTCTTTAGTTTCTTCAAGGAGTGTCCACACCCAGATGACAAGCAAAGGAAAGAACTCAGCCGTGAATTAGGGTTAGAGCCACTGCAAGTCAAATTTTGGTTCCAAAACAAGCGCACCCAAATGAAGGTAAAAATATCAACTCTTTACAAATATAAACTCTCAGAATATATGGCCGTTACCATGTCATAGTCTTTCTTGAATGGAAAGGTTAGATTATATTATATAATCAGTTAACGCTAGCTGCTTTTTTCTTTGTTTGTTTTTGGTTTTCCATTTCCAGTTTTAGCTTCTTTAATTTGGTAATATTTCACAAAATTTTGTTCTCAAACAGACCCAGCATGAGCGCCATGAAAACACACAGCTTAGGTCAGAGAATGAAAAGCTCCGGGCTGATAACATGAGGTACAGAGACGCTCTTAGCAATGCATCATGCCCCAATTGTGGAGGCCCAACTGCAATAGGAGAGATGTCCTTTGATGAGCATCATTTGAGACTCGAAAATGCACGATTAAGAGAAGAGGTACAAGAATTGGCAAAAAAAAATTTTAAAGTTTTTCAGACCAGTTTTTAACTGTCACGACATATGATCACATCATTCCAATCGTATGTCAATCATATAACTGTCTACCGGCTTATAATCACTATTTTCTTCTTCTTTTTTCTCCTTCCAGATTGATAGGATTTCAGCAATTGCTGCTAAGTATGTTGGGAAGCCAGTGGTGAACTACCCTCTTCTTTCTCCACCTGTTCCTCCCCGGCCACTAGAACTTGGAGTTGGGACTTTCAGTGGGCAGCCAGGCATTGGAGGAGAGATGTATGGGGCTGGAGACCTTCTTAGGACAATAAGTGGACCAACTGAAGCAGATAAACCTATGATAATTGAGCTTGCGGTTGCAGCTATGGAGGAACTAATCAGAATGGCTCAAATGGGGGAACCCTTATGGATGACAGATCATGATGGCGCCTCTATACTGAACGAGGATGAATATATTCGAACATTTCCTCGGGGGATTGGACCAAGACCCACCGGCTTCAAATGCGAAGCTTCTCGGGAAACTGCCGTTGTTATCATGAACCACATCAGCCTTGTGGAGATTCTAATGGATGCGGTAGGTTTTAATTATCCTATATATTCTATGATCAACATCTGACTGTAACTCTTATATTATCTCAGTTGTATAACAATCATATAAATTACTTTTTTATGAACACTTAAAGGGTTTCCGCCATCTGAATCTTAATTTGTTACTCTTTTATGATACTCAGAGTCAGTTGTCTACTGTGTTTTCCGGGATTGTCTCAAGAGCCATGACACTAGAAGTACTATCGACAGGAGTAGCAGGAAATTATAATGGAGCACTACAAGTGGTAATTAAATAAATAAATAAATATAGAACTTCATATCCCTTGCATTGTTGGATTTGCTGAAAGAGAAACCTCGATTATGCAGATTTGGATCATTATAGTTTGGTTCTATTGTAAACTCAAATTATTGTTTCTTTAGATGACTGCAGAATTCCAAGTTCCTTCCCCACTTGTTCCAACTCGTGAGAGCTATTATGTAAGATACTGTAAACAGCATGCCGATGGTACTTGGGCTGTGGTTGATGTTTCCTTGGACAATTTGCGCCCTAGTCCTGCAGTGAGGTGCCGAAGAAGGCCTTCTGGCTGCTTAATTCAAGAAATGCCCAATGGCTACTCAAAGGTAATATTAGTCATGACTAATCTAGACCTACAACTTGTATACAAATTTTTTATAACTTGCTGACACGTGTGTCTTATTAGCATGCATAACAGAGATCGATATACAGAAAGAACAAAAGAAAAAGAAAAAAAAAAGAAAGAAAGATAAATTTCATATTAAACAGATGTTTATTCATATTCTGCGTCAATTATAGACGAGTTGTAGGTCTAATGTAATAGCCTGCTACAAGTGATATGATACTGTCCGCTTTCGATTAAGCACGCACAGTTTTGTTCTGTAATTTTTCCCTAAAAGGCTTCATACTCTATATAATCACATCACATTTTCTACATACAGGCAATGTGGGACGTTACATATAATATTATTCATTAATCTAATTTACTTCTATACATGATCTACTATGTCATATGTGTATAACATACTAGACCTATAAATACTGATTTACAACTCTTTTACAACTTATTGACACGTGTTCTCTCCCATTTATGCTGTGTACAGGTGACATGGGTTGAGCATGTAGAAGTTGATGATAGAGGTGTTCACAATCTATACAAGCAGCTTGTTAGCTCGGGCCATGGATTTGGTGCAAAACGTTGGGTGGCAACCCTAGACCGACAATGTGAACGGCTTGCAAGCGCCATGGCCACAAACATTCCTGCCGGAGATGTTGGTGGTAATAAATATTATTATATTACAGTACTTTTAGAAACTATCATGCATGTACGTGTTCTAATCTTGAAGCTAATGATTGACATTTTTGTTAATATGAAAATGTTTAGTCATAACAAATCAAGAAGGAAGGAAGAGTATGTTGAAACTGGCTGAGAGAATGGTAATAAGCTTTTGCGCGGGAGTGAGTGCCTCAACTACGCACACGTGGACGACCCTGTCTGGAACCGGGGCAGATGATGTAAGGGTGATGACCCGAAAGAGCATAGATGATCCAGGCAGACCTCCTGGGATTGTGCTAAGTGCCGCTACTTCCTTCTGGCTTCCAGTTTCACCAAAGAGAGTTTTTGATTTTCTGCGTGATGAGAACTCTCGAAGCGAGGTATATATATATATATATATATATATTCAAATTTATTCATAATTACATAACTAATTATTGAAAAACACTATTGAAGTATAATAAGGACAAAGCAAAGTTTGTTTGGCAAAACTTTTTAAACGTTGTTTTTGTTTTGAAAAAATGTGTTTTGATTTGATGTAAAGGTAAAAGTAGTTGCGAGTGTTTTGTGTTTTGAGTTGTTTGTTAATGTTGTTGCTTTTTATAAAAAGCAAAAAGTTTGAACAAGAACGTTGCCAAACGAACTCAATTTGATTTCCAAGATCGCATATATATATGTGTGTGTGTGTAAACCGGTTTGGTTGCCCATGTTTGTGTCATTGTAAGCGTTTGCTTGTGCATGTACCCTTCCACTATTATGCCCTCTTATTTTTGAGGGGTTGCTTGTGGATATTTTTGTTCTTGCTGAGTTTTCAATAAATTATTACTTATATATATATTCATGTATCTATTATATTAGGTTGCTAACTTGCATTTTGTCTTTAATTTTTTTTTTAAGATTTGTATTTTCTACTGCAATTTTTCTTTGGATCTTATCTTGTATCTTAAGAAGCACTTACAGCTGAGAATATTGATATATAGAAGAACATGCATATGCAAATGACAGATGAGTTTTCTTTCAAATTGGGTCGAAGGAAATTTTCTCAACTTATTTTATAAAATTGCCACGTGTTCCTTAACATATGAGAATTACATGTTTTTTAATAGAATTTCCTTCAATTCTGTTAATGCTATTAAAAATACTTGTGTTTCTGACATGACAATTTTATAGAGCGAATTGAAAGAAAACTTTGTCAAAATAATGAAAGATGAAGCTTTTATATATATATATATAAAGAAATGTGAAGTCTTACTAAGAAAATGGGTTTCACATGTGTGTGTATATATATATATATATATGACAGTGGGACATTCTCTCAAATGGTGGAGTTGTTCAAGAAATGGCACATATTGCAAATGGGCGCGATACAGGAAACTGCGTGTCTCTACTTCGAGTGAATGTAAGCTCCATACATGTTATGATCCTTAATTATTTTCCAATCTATTTCATATCACTTAGAATTTATACTAATTAAGTAATATTTTGGTGTACGTATATATATTGAAGAGTGCAAATTCAAGCCAGAGCAACATGTTGATATTACAAGAGAGTTGCACTGACCCAACAGCCTCTTTCGTGATTTATGCTCCTGTTGATATTGTGGCAATGAATCTTGTACTCAATGGTGGGGATCCAGACTATGTTGCCCTTCTTCCCTCTGGATTTGCCATTCTCCCTGATGGAACCACAACGCATGGAGGAGTCATTGGGGAAGCTGGGTCTGGCGGATCTCTCCTCACTGTTGCTTTTCAGATTTTGGTTGATTCTGTTCCCACAGCAAAACTTTCTCTTGGCTCTGTTGCAACTGTTAACAATCTTATTGCTTGCACCGTCGAGAGGATTAAGGCTTCTTTGTCATGTGACAACGTATGATGATCATCATCATCTTCTACAAACCTTAAATTGTAGGTAAGTAATTAGAAACAATTTGGTGTTTCCTTGGTTATAAGTTTTCAGGATACGTTGGGGGATACCGTTCCAACACCCTTTAATCACATTCTGACATAGGCGGAACCAGGATATCAGGGGAGGGGGCAAAACTAAAAAAAAAAAAAAAAAAAAAAAAAAACATTTTATGGGTACGTAAAACTATAATTTTAAAGGGTTTATTCTATAAAAACCTATAATTTTAAGGGAATTTTACAAGATTTGGGGAGGCGTCAGTTATAAAAGAGTTGTAAGTATAATATTTTTCTTTCAATTATATAGGAAGGTGATTCAAGGGTTTGGTGGTGTTTATTTTTTGTAATTAGGCTTGTTTTTGTTTCTCCTTTTCCTTAAGTATGGTAGTACTGCTGTTTTGCAGTGTTCTTATGATATGAATTGTTTGTCATTGCAGCAATTAACAGAAGGAGGAAAAGGAAAGGAAATTAAGAGAAACAAAGGTGGTGAGGAATTTCTGCTTATACAAGATGGGAAGAAGTCAAGAGCGCACCTTAATTACATGATCCTTTGTTAAGTTTGCAAGGATTAGGGGTTCGGGTATTGACTTCCTCAAAACAATTTAAAAAGCAAGAAAAGCTTGCAACTCCCTTTCACTTTTCTCAACTTAATCAGTTAGGGTTAGGGTTTTGTATGAATGAGTGAAGCGTAGTGCTTCATTTGTGTCGTCAATTTCCTTCTTTGTCTTCTGTTTGTGTGTTTTTGAGACATTGGTGCATGGGAAACCTCACATCCCCCTCCTCCCCCGCTAGCAGACGATCCATTTTTTCCATTTTAAGAGGTTTTGCAATGGATATTGCTTCAATATATAGTCTTATATATGTCTTTAATTTGTGTTTGCAGTTTGTTTATCTAACGTTGTAGTTATCAAGTGAAATGTACGTGATTAATTAGGTGACAATTTTCTTAAGCATGTTGCAAACATTACTTAATTACTAGCATCAATGGAGGAAAAGCCTTTTGTGTTATTAATTATTTGTTGCAATATTCCTTTCATTCATTGGATGGAAATTAGACCAACCTATCCAACGAAGAAGATCTTAAATATGAGTTCGGCACATCTCCTGTCATTGAATATGAACGGTCCATATCCAAAAACATTAATGTAAGCCTCTCTTAAATATATATTAAGGAATGTTTGACAATGTTGTCAACCACAAGGAAATTATTTCCAAAAATTGACAATAATTTTGTGAAAAATGTTCAAATGTATGGTTCAATTAATGGCCGGGGGCAGCGACTGTTTTCAACTAGGGCACATAATGTTCCAATAAGACATTGGTTTAGAAATTATGTTTTCATTTTGTTTTCCCCAACATCTGATGCATGTTTAAAATTCATGCAATTGTCATTAAAATATAACGCTAGCTACTAGAAGTAGGATTAAATTAACCAGTAAGGCTAGACAAAGTTTTGCTTGAAACTGTGTTGGAGGAAATTTCCTCCGATCCGATCCGACCTATTAAAGTGACATTTGTCTAGAAAACAAGTGATTCTCACGTTATATATTCTTTTATATAATTAACATATGATCACATGCATTCTCAGAGGTATTTATTTTGAAAGTGCACATGAGAACTAAATGCTCTAAAGATCAATGTCAATTTAATAGATTCGATTAATGAATTTTCTCCAACCCAATTTCAATAAAGACTTTGTCCTGTAAGTCCCCCAAATTTTCTTTTTGCATGTGTTTCCAACTTAATGACTATCAAAAAAAAAATAAAAGAAGAAAAGAGAATGCATGTTTTTTTTTAGGATCATTGTATGCACTACCTCACCTCTTTGTCCACTATATATGCCTTCCCATCACCGTCGAGCTCCTATCTCGATACCTCCTTCATCGTCATTCCGTCAAGCAGGGTGGCTCAACCAGTACCAACATTGCTTTAGAGGTGGCCAAACCATCTCTAGTGGTCTTTGAGGATAATTGAATCCTCCTCAAAAGTTACGTACTTTATATATTTATGCTGGTTAATTAACAAATATATATCTATAATGTCTAGTAATTCGCTTACGACGTCTTTTACATATAAAATGCAAAGAATATGATTTTGGATGATACATGTGATATTATTTTGGAAAAACTTCACTTACTCTCTTAAATTGTAAAGTATTTTTCAAAATTCTTCATAAACTTAAAAAAAAAATTGCAATGCGAAGCTCTAATCCTTTCAATGTTTTCAATTACTCACTTTATTGGAATTATTAGTTAAATCATAACATAAGATAAGAAAAAGAAAAAGAAAATACCCATTTACATAAATAAAAAAAAAAATTAAAAAAAGGAAAACAATTTATGGAGGTACAACTAACATTTTTTACATGCTAGTAAAATGTAGAACAAGATTGGGGCCACAGACAATTATGAACAGGTTTGGGCCCATCAGCTTAACTTGTTTTATCTGATCTGTCGCTAGCAAAAGAGGGCTTTTTCTAAGCCTTTTTGTATTTTATATTTTATATTTTGGAACTTAAAATAGAATGATTGAAATGGAAGCAAATGCACTGACTCATGCTGTACGACAGGCTGATCATATATAAGGGTCAGAGGGTTGATGTTCCAAATATTTATATGCATTTGTTTAATTTGGTGGTTTATTAAATTTTCACCAGAAGAGTTGTTTTCGTGTACGTGATATAATAGTATAATTTGTACCATAATAATAATAATAATAATGTTCCATCATTTAATTGCAAGAAGCCCAAGATTTATATTTTGTTGTACGTGTTCATGATGAAGAGCATGCTTTGGTACAACAAAAGCTCAGTCTTAATTAATTAAGAACATTAATTCATATATTGTTTTCCTTTGCCAATATGAAAACTCATTAAAGCTGTTCCCCCAATTTTTATTTTTATTTTTATTTTGCATTAATTAATTAAACCAAAAAAAACTATTTACTTGATGCTTTGACCCAAATTGACTTGGCATTGACTAATAATAGATTTGATTTGTTTTTTTTTTTTTTTTTTGAAGAGTCTTTTATAGAATCATTAAACAGTGCTTAAAAATACATGGAATTTTGGGCCCTTTCTTTTGCATAGGCTGACTTATTCAAATTAACACTTTTCCCTCTCCCCCTTTAGCCATTTACCTTGTATTTGCTTAGGGGAAAAAAACAAAACTTAACAATAAGAAAAAGTACCCATTATTTAGAAAAAAGAAAAAGAAAAAAAGAAAAAGTACCCATTAAATGGGATTTTGGGCCTAATTAGAGATGCTCGATCGATTGCATGCATCTCCAGTCATGTCCTTCATAGGATTAATTATGAATGAAAAACTAGCTAGTTGATTGTAGGTCAAGTCTTCAACTAAGAGTACATGAAAAGATAAGGAAGTTTGAGCTCAAACTGTTCCACCGGAAGTTCAACGAGGGACTGTTTGGCTGATAACGAATGATAGAATATAATATTATTGATTTATATTTCTTAGTTTAGGTCGATTTGTGTTTCTTTATATAAGTTGATTTAGGTTTACTTATATAGGTCGACTTATTCCACTATAAATAAAGACCTATATATATACTGTAAACAATCAATTTATTGAGCATAATGTAGCCCTTTGACGTAAGTGTATAACACATAACCATCCGTAAATTTTGTCTATTTTTTCTTTCTTACTTCCACTATTATTCTCATATTTTATATTTCTACACAAATCTCAACATGATATCAAAGTAATATGAACATGGTATTAGAGCAGTGCATGCATGAACAGACCAGTAGAAACTCTGAAGGAGTCACCACCGCAAAGGAGACTAGAAAACATCAATTGACATTTATTGAAGGCCACAAGAAAGTGGCTTTAATATAAATCACTACAAGGAAATACAAATCGACCTAGACTAAGAAATATAAATCGATAATTTATTATAATATATTGTAACAATGAATATACCTCTAGATCATCACTCAACCCATTTTTCTTTTAAGGAGTGTTTTTCCTCACTTGTCGGTTAAGGGAGAGGTTCATGGGCATGCATGTAGCCCCCACTTCGTTGAACACAACGTATTCTTGAGCACTAGAGAATGTATAATAAAGGGAAACGCTAGAAATATTACTAGAGCACAAGAAGTGTACAACCTCAAGATATATTGGGGTGAGAACTACGTCACATAATAAGTTTCTAAAAAAAATATTGATCAAATCTTTAATTCCATCTGTAGAATAGGAATTGAATTTGCACCACCTGTCCATATCCCTTACTAATTAAGTGAATTCTTTTGGCACTCCTAGTACGTATATTCCCTTCACAAACCAGTGTTAAAAAATTAATTTAAATGATTTTTGAACTACCATCAACCATTAATGTTTGTTGTGAAAGATCAAGAAATGGCTATATCAAAAAATAAAATTAGAGGATAAAATTTTAAAAATTTATAAGAGTATTTTTTAAAAAAAAATTGAGGAAAACATGGTAGGCCCCCAAGCGCTACCATAGATCTTTGCCCCGACTTATAATATAATTAAGAATGTTAGAATTCATTCTAGTATTCTTTTTTAATCAATCTAGAATGACATAAATGTAATAAAAAAAATTACATTTATATCTTTCTGGATGACATTGATAAAATTTTTAATTTTTTTATTATATTTATGTTATTTTAAATGGACACACACAAAAAAAAAAAAAAAAAAAAAAGCCCAATTATAGATTTGGAATTAATTAATCTTGTAATATATTTTCAACGTGAAACTTAATCGTTTTTTACCTAAAAATAAAAGCACTCGAAATAGGCGTAAAATATATACATAAAAAAGAAATTAAAAAAAAAAAAAAAAAATCCTGACACGTGTATTATGGGCCAGGAATTGTGTGACAAAATTACTGGCGTAAAAGAAAAACATACGCCAGTAAAAACTTTAAACATACGTAATTCCATACGTATTTTCAAACGAAATTAAAACCCCGCCCCCTAGTCCCTACCTACATTTTCACTTTCGCGCTCTCTCTATTGAAGTTTCTCTCACAGTCTCATTCTCGAGAGGGACCTGTTCTTCTCTCTCTCTCTCTCTCCGGCACGCCGCCGTCGCCTGACCTCGACTCCACGTCAGCTCGCCTCAGCCGCCGCTCCCTTCATCTCGATGCCATTTGTTACGTGCGTACAATCATAAGGTTTGATAAATTATTACTAATCTTAATCCTAATTGATAACTAATAATCTTCATTAAATACAATTCTATTTCAACATAAATTCTGATCTTCTCCTAACTCTATCCATAACATCAAGCAAGGATTAATTTTGCTGCTAATGGCCGGAAATCTAAGTCACTGCCATTTCCCCTCCATGTTTCTTAAATACCGTATTTATTTTGGTTCGCAACAAGTATGTGAAAATCCCTATGCTTTTTCTTCGGATTGATCATTATGCGCACGCATGTTGTTATCTGTTCTTTGTTTTGTCTCCGATTGGTGTTGGTGTGTGTATTGAGGAAAAGTTTGGATTGGGATTTCTGTATTAGCTTGTGTGACATAGATTTATGTTTATTTGATGGGTTAGCAAATTGTGTTGGGAATTTGTGTGTTTGAATGCGGGAACCCGAATGGGTAAACCTCTTATGCGTTTATGACCTTTTCAAGTTGGTGGTCAATCTGTGGCCTGTGATTTTGGGGTTTTGGAAGAATGCTATGGATTAAGTAAATTTTCCTCAAAGGTAGAACTAATTTCCTGTGAATGGTGGGATTTGAGTTTATGATGAATTATGAGCAAGATTGCTAGTCTATTGAGTTTTTCAGCTAACTATAAAAAGCGTGGTTCTTGTCTAAACTTTGACAGTTTTAGTGCTTGTGTGCTGTCTTGATGAATTAAGTGAGCTTTTGGATTTTTGGGTTGAAATCCCGTACTACTTTTTTAGTCTCATCCGCGTGTGATTAAATAGGATACTTCATTTGCATGTTAGGAAATCTTGAAATATGATAAAATGTTTGTGAAAATTTCTCAAAGACTCTCGGTGTATTTGCTGTATTGGGGTTGTTCCAAGAGAATTTTCTGAAAAATCTTAGCTTGGTATTGATAATTGATTTCATGGTTCAGTGGTGAGAAAATTTCAAGATCAGTTTGAGTTTCAGTTGGCCTCCTTGCCCATACGCTTATTTTTACAAGTAACTACTGATCTTACTCTACTTTTGTTAGAATATAGCATGTGATAGTGGATGAATGAAGGTGTTTACATGTTATTTGAGCTAGTAGTACATGTTATTTCTGTAATTTTGGTTGGATATACCTACTGTTTTGGTGAGATAAATTAAGATGCGTGTTCATTTTTTAAGGAGGCTTCACCCCATTGCCGGCTGTGCCAACCTCTGAATTGTGGTTGTCTTGATCATTTATACCATAAATATTTGCCTGACAATTTTAGAACATCTGAACATAGAGAAACAACTTTTATATCTATTACTAACCATATGTGTGTTGTCGTTTTCTCAGAATGCATGAATGGATCATCAATTTTGTAATGCTAGTATATTTAAGCTTATTGTGTACTTAACAAATTTGTTATCGTTTAACTTTTCATATGGGCAGGTTACAATCTAAATGAGTATTTGTAATCACTGCTAGTTTAAATGTATGGAAACATAAATGGTGTAAAATCAGGTCATTTTTCCTCTTGTTTATTTAGACCAGTGTTACAGTGAGAATTATATTTATTAGCAAGTGGATGGATGAATTTTCTACCTTATGGTAGTTAACATTACATCCTTTCAATTACCAATTGTCTTTATTTTGAAAGTGAAGACGCCATTAATGATTGCTCTTTTTAAGGCTGTATTGCATTATAAAAGGTTCAAATGAAGTTGGGCAAAAAAATGTTGAAGTTTGTATTCAATTATAAAAGGCTAGAATATATTTTGAATATTGATATGTCTGATAGATGAGATCATGGCATTTGACTCTTCTCTAAATGGCACCCAGATAAACTTTATAAGTTGTTGTCCGTCTTCTGCTTTTTTGAGGATATCAAATTCTTTTAAATTAATCCAAATTAAAAGCAAACTTTTCACTTAAGTGGCGTGAAGTAGCATATTTTTTCATTTATGTGAGTGGTACATAGTATATAATGATTTTAGAAAATCTCAAGTGGACAATTTAAGTAAAATTAAACACGATCATTTATAGTTACTTAATTTTTCTTATGTCATTTATTTCTAATGTAGTTACGCTATGGACAAGAGTTGGATCTCAATGCCTAGGAACTCCAAAGAGTTTAGGAACGGTGTTTTGGACTTTATTGAGTTAGCACTTGAAAACACAAAAGCATTTGGGAGAATTACGTGACCGTGTAAGAAGTATTATTTCCGTAAGACACTAATTCCCCATGATGTATACAACCATTTGGTTTCGGGAAAAGGAGGAGGATTTTTGCAGGGTTACACAACATGGTTCTTTCATGGGGTACAATTGCCAAGCATTACTGGTCAGGCCACTAACGCTCCCGTTATCAGCAAGCCAATACATGAAGGCTGCAATATGGCTCTTGTACGTCAATGGGGAGCCAATACATGAAGGCTCCAGTGGGATGCAAACCATGTTGCATGATGTTTTTCCCATGCACAATATTCAGGTAGATGTAGGTGGGTGTGGAAGTCGCGACCAAAATTGTAAGTGTGTTTTAGTTATTTTGTAAAATTAATAAGTTTTTTATGATTTTTTTTCTTTGCTCATATAATGACATTAAAAGGCTAACTGGTGAATTGCTAACACTTTGTCTTGTTACATGCGCAGTTAGAGGAGCCGATGTCACAACAACCTCCATCGACTCGAGGATCCACGCAAGGGACCGTTAATTGGAATCCAAATGCCCCATACTCCAAGGTTTTAGGCAAGAAACGGCCTGGGCGTGTACATAGAGTGGGGTTTGGGTGTACACCTGGGTTATCGGCCTCGATTTCACGCATGCCATCAGGTACCTGCAATTAATGATCCTAAACATGCGGGATTTGTCGAATTTAAAAAACACGTGGGCAAAGAATTTGTACTGGTATACGCTAAGTTCAACGAGATTTTCGCATTGCAGGTAAATTCAGAACATGGCCTTTAGCATATATAATGAATTCAATTTTCCTCTTATTATCTCATTATACGATATATTGTGCAGATGAGAGCGCTGCATCAAAAGATAGCTATAACAACACGCCTGTTTGCCCAGGTGGTTTTTCTTATGTAGAAGATGATAATGAGGATGAGGCTAACGATTAGGTATCAACTTTGTTCATCAATTTGTGGTTATCAGTTATTGTTATGGGCCTGGCATAGGGTGCATCAGTCAGGTCCATCAATGACAGTGAATGTTCTAGAAGGGCTGGCGTTTTATACAAAGACTTGCAGCGTTTTGGGTTTTCCATTTGCATTTGCGTTTTATGTTTTATTCTTGGGCGTTTTGATATCATGTACAACATGCGTCCATGCTAGATTGGCTTTTGTAATCTGCATTCTAGAAGGTTTTGGTATCTAGTGAGCTGTAAGGAATCGAGTGAGCTGTACAAATTTTCTAACAGAATTGGCTATTTAAGAAGGGATGCAGTGGGTAGTAGAGATAAGAAAAGAATATTGAGGCTAAGTTGTTTCCTTGAGAGATTGGGCCTCTCGAAGTGCCCATAGCTACTATTTACTGAATTATCCATCTCTAATCTTGTTATGTACCTTTCTTGGATTTGTGTATATTTTGAAATTTTTGTATGGAAATGAGGTTGAAATGATAGAATTAGAGATTGAAAATGAGGAAATAAGAACAAGATAATGGGCTATTGGAGATGCCCAAGTCTCCAAGCTAATTTGAGAACAGCAATTCTCCTAAGGGAATCAATTTCTGTAATATTCATTTCATGCATTTCTTTACAAACTTTGTTTCCTTTTATAGACTCTAAAAGCATATTCTAAAAGCAATGTCCAAACTAATTCTCCCTAGTTAATTTCCCTATTTACCCCTATATAGTATTCCTTACCAATTTCCCTATTAACCCCTATATACCCTAACAAATCTTCATCTTCTTCCCTGAATTCCTTCCTATTTTGCCTTACTTGCTTATAATTTCTCTGCAAATATCTAAAGTCATTACAGTTATTGTTCATCTATAATTTTGTAGGTTATGAATTAGCCTATGCTGAACCATCTCCATGCTTAATTATATCTTCTAGATTTTGCTTGATGGGACTTTTGATGATAAATTCCTGTATCTTTCTAGATGGAATTAGTTTCTCTTTTTCTAACAACTAACTGAGAAGTTAATTGACTTGTATTGGCCAATTGTATTGACTGAATCTTAGTATTATATTAACTGCAAATTGTGAACGTTTTATTAAAAATTTGCTCCTGACATGAATACTTTTGCATCTGTAGTGTGATCAACTATGACTTTCTTTTTAGCTTTATTAGATTTCCATGATCTCTTGCTAGTTTGGTATCATCAGACTAGTATATTATCTATATGAAAGGTCATCTGGAATTTTGTGACAAACCACTGCAATGAAGACTTGCTGCATAGTGGATTCCATGAATGAAATCAGAAAAAATGCTGATTGGTTTTTGTTTCACAAAGTAACAGAACAAGCATAAGACCCATCATGAAAAATGCTCAAAAAAAGCCCTATTTTACCCAACTAAATGGCCAATTCAAAACCAATTAAAAAAACTGAAAGAAAACCATCTATAACTCCAAGCCCATCTATTTTTTCTTCCTTCTGTAGTGCCTTCTTATCTTCTTCAGCAAAGCTCTCTTATCTTTTTCACTGATCACAATGGCCTCTATCTCTTTGTGCTTGTCCATGGCTTTATTTTGCTTTCTCACCCAGTGCACTGCAATGGTATTCTATCCCTCTACCTCTCATTTGTTTGTAGTTTGTCGTTTGTGTGTGAGTATTCAAGGTATTTGTTTTTAATCGGTATTCACATTTGTTAGGAAGAGAGTAATACTGGGATTAGTCAAGTAAACTTATATTGTAGCACTAAAAATCCTTTACTTTTTTGTTATTTCTGTCTTACTTTTACACCAGAATATCATGGGGTTAAGTTAAACGTGTAATTGCAATTGAAGCTTTTATTATTATTATTATTATTTTGATTTTTGGTAGGAGGAGACAATGGTTGGTGAGTATCTGTAGTTTAACTGCTTGCATTACAATCTGCCCTTTTTCAATTTGCTGTTGAATTGAAAGGCTTCTTATCAAAATTGATTTTCTTTTGAAGAAGATAAACTAATTAAGTTATGTAATACCATATTTAGTTGTTAGGTTATGTTGAATTTCTTTCATTTGTTTGTGAACAATGACGCAGGGAGCATTGCACTTCATAAAGCAGTGGTCCCAATCTGATTGAGTACATCTGATCTCTCATGAGCTCAAAACAAAAAATACATCCATCCCATGTTATCATACTACTGACTGCTACTGCATTTTCTCCTTCATATATATCTAGTGTTGTGAAATAAAAATGGAAGAAAATTTTACTTGTTACGTCTTTTCTGTCACAGCTTGATCTAGTTGTGGGGACGGGTTATAAATTGATGCGCGCTGTCTATCAAGATCTAACTTTTGTAACTTGTTGCTTTCTATGATCAGCACTTTTTGTATGATGTTTATGATGATTTAAGGACATGAGTTCTCATGAATATTAATTGTGTTATTTTCTATTAACTTTAAATCTAAATTTGAACATCAAACATCTTTTACATAATTGAATTAGAAAACTTGGGAACGACACAAGGGACACTGGTTACTCCGATCAAACCACTCAACAATGCAGTCAACATGGTAGACGTGAGAGCATGGCAACTTAGAAGCTTCAACCCCAACAAGAAGGTCCTGTAAGCAGATGGCACACTCCGAAGCTTCTTCGAGCTTGACCTCCTCCAGCGCTTGCATTTCAGACCACCGGCGTGACAGCACAACCAGCTCGTCAGTGCAACTGAATTTCTCCGGCGACAAACAGTAAGACCAGGCACACTTACTTGGGTCTACGGCATCTCCAACCACATGGCCGTAGACATACATTTGGTGCGTCTCATTGGGCAATGAATTAGAAACGTACTCCGATACAGTTCTGATGAATTCAGGACAACGGTGAAATTGCTCCGGGAGGTTCGTGCAGGAAAGCAGCAGGGGTATTATGGATTTTGCGGATTGCTCGCATGACAACAGGCTGCGCTGCACACGGACTCGGAGGATCTCTTCCTCTTCTGGGTGCTCTAGTTTCACCGCAAGGAACTTGACCCACAACTCACCCTCCGATAACGGGGAACCGTCGTTGGGTCCTATCTCGAAGGATTCCACCGGCGTGGTCACGTCGTTGCTTGCCATCTAATTCAAAGGAGAAGATGGTCCTCGATCAACTGATGTGTTTTTGCAAAGTAGTATGTACATTATATACTACCGAATTAAGTTGAACGTAATTGGATTTCCCAATCCAAATCGTATTTGGTTTTGTTTCGAAGTTCAAGTTACCCATCAAGTTTCCAAAGGCGGTGGGGTAGGGGAATTGGGTTTATGGGCCATGATTTTAGAATGGACTTGTTGTAACCAAAGGCCCACACCCCATCTCATCTCTTGGTTCGCAGTTGCCGTAAGTGATACTTCGTTATTAAATGATTAAATTAAATTTATTGTCCATATAATGTGAAAGGAGAATTTGTTTAGAAGGAAAGTGGTGTCCAATAAAAGCATGCCCGATTTGTGAAAGGGACGAGGAAACAGTTCTCCATGCTCTCTAGGCTTGCTCAACTGCCCAAGATGTTTGGGGGTGTGGACCGGCAAAACTGTAAAAATTATCCAGTGATCGACTCAGTTTTCTGAGCTTAGTTCAAGTTTTAATGGAAAGATGCGATAGAGAGGAGATAGAATTAGGGGCTGTGCTAGCTCGAAAAATATGGCTACATCAGAACTCTGTAGTAAATGGGGATCCTTTTGCTGACCCTGCCCAAATATTTAGGGAAGCTAAGGCGACCGTAAGGGATTTTTACCGGTTTAATGTCAAGGAGAATGGAGGTGCAGTCTTACAAGAGAATCACTCGCTATCAATTTGGAAGCCACCAGCTCGTGGAACTTTCAAAGTAAATTGAGATGCGGCTGTAAATGCCTAAAATGGACAAATTGGAGTAGGCATTATTGTTCGAGATTGTGAGGTCTACGTTTTAGCTGCCCATTGTTCCACGTATTTTTTTGCAGCTGATCCTACAATGGCTAAGGCATGGACAGCTCTTCAAGCAGTGCTCTTTTGTAAGGAGCTGGGTTTTTTAATATTTGCTTAGAAGAAGATTTCCTGCAAATTGTACGAGAATATGCGATAGATTTGGTCAACATGCATGAGTAGATATGGACATCTATTGGAGGGCATAAAATTTGGCATGCAGTTTTTTCGGATGGCGAACCTAGTCCACGAAAAATGTTAGGCTAATTCAGCAGCTCACAAATTAGCCCCCCTGAATTAGCCCAAGAGGTTGTCACCTATATTGTAGACTCAATCTGGATGGAAGAAAGTTATCCCCAGATCTATGATATTGTAATTAGGAAACTTGTTGTCCCTATGTTTTGGTCCCAACTGTTGCTGGTGTTTTATTGATACGAAGGAATTTGTTCAAAAAAGAAAAGAAAAGAAAAGAAATTCATGTGAACTATTATATTAATTTTTAAAAAGTTGTAATAAAAGCTATAAATTTCCTTAACGGCACTAAACAATTAAGAAAAAGTTTACGTACCTCCGTCAAACTAACCTCCTTTAATAATAAAAATACCCTTAATGAAAATAAAATATTCTAAAAAAACACTAAAAACTAAAAATTAAAACAATGAAACCCCCTATTTTGGCAACTCTTTGCATTTGGAAGGTGATTCCCTAGTCACGGCAATCAATCAAGCTTAACCTCTTCCCTGATTGGGGTTTTGCTCCAATCATCTCCAACGTTTCATTAAAAATGTATCTCTTCAAACTTATTGTTTGTAAGACTTGGATTAGAATCATTTCGTATTATTTGCCTGAATTTGAAAGAATTTGGGTGCGTGATTGTGAGAAACTATTTATGAGACTTACCTGACCAAATAAAAATTGGTCAGGTGGGTCCCATAAGTGGTCTCTCACAATTATCTGCTCGAATTTTTTCAAATTCAAACAAATATTTTGAGAAAATCTGAATAGCATTTTTAATACTTCTCAATTTTTTCCTTTATTAAGATTAATTGTGGGAAGGATATCCCGGTAAGGCGGTAATCGCTAAAAAAAAAAAAATAAAAAAAAAATGGAACCTTTTGGAAAAGCCTTTTTATCTTTTGGAATTAACTGACTCAGTGTACGACAGACAGATGAGGCAAGAGGGTGTTGTTTTGGACCCATGAAAGGGCTTTAATGTGTCTATTTTTATTTTTATTTTTATTTTTATTTCTATTTATAATTGAATAAGAAAAAAAATGTTATAAGAGAAGATTCTTCTCACTGATTCAAAAAGAAAAGAAGAAGTTGACGATTTTATGAATGAAAAAAGGTGAACTTTTCAAACTAAAACAACGCTAAAATAATTACAAATGATAGGAAATTGGTCAAACCAGTGACCTGGTTCTCTCAATGGGCCGCACAAGGCGATTATAGAAGCTAAAGGATAATAGATTAGGGCAAGCTTATTTGTACTCCAACTTGGAAACAGAAACAACCATCAGAAGATGGATGAAGTAGTAAAAACATTTTTAGATTCCGAAAATGTGATTGCAAGAAGAGAGGTACTAACACATATCCAAATACAATAGTCTTCCTTAAAGGGAATCAATAACCAAGTGCCATAAAATAAAATAAAATAAAAATTTAGAAAAAAAAGGAAAAAGAAGCAAATAAACAACAAAAAATTAAAGCTCAAAAAATAGCAACTTCGGCGACTAGCAAAGTAGTGGAAGACCAAAGACCCGACGCCGACGCGTGAGAACCGCTGTCCAGAGTGTGGGAGCCACGCTCCAACGTGTGGAAGCTAAGGCAGAAGAAGATACGGTCGGCGGTGTCTGGTAGCTGGAACGCCAATTAGTGTTGTGGGAGAGGTGGGTGGGAGGCAGGACTATCGAAAGAATGTAGATCTAACTTTTAAAAAATCAGATCTAAGAACTTTGACAAAATTGGGCACCAACATGAGGAGGTCAGCAGCGAACGTGAATTGCACAATGGAGAAGCCAAAACACTGAGGTTGCAATTCTGGACATAATAAGTTGTACAAGACGATGGAATAAACCTTATCAAATGTGAGAAGGACTAGCAAAACCTCTAGCCAAACAGCAATAAAAGACATAAAGAAAAAGATAAGAGATGTTGTCCTTCGTCCTCCTATGAGCCAATTGAAGCAAGAGAAACACATGAAAAAAAGAAGATAGATAGAACATAGCGTTTTTGAGAGATAATGTGTCCATCATTTAATTGCAAGAAGATCAAGATTTATATTTTGTTTGGTATGGTCACTACAAAAAAAGAAGAAGCAATTAGCCATGTGGCTACAGTAACCGTTACTGTAGCCACGTGGCTAATTGGCCACGTGTAATAAATACACGTGGCGAGATGACAGTTAGCCACGTGTATTAAATACACGTGGCAAAAATATTTATATTTTTTTTATTTTTTTATATTTATATTTGCAGTTAGCCACGTGTATTTATTAAGCGTGCCCAATTAGCCACGTGTATTAAATACACGTGGCAAAAATATTTATATATATATTTTTTTTATATATTTATATTTGCAGTTAGCCACATGTATTAATTAGCCACGTGTAATTAATACACGTGACGAATTGTTTTTATCAATTTTTATTAAGGTTTTGTAATTATATATATATATAAGAGAGTTGGCCACGTGGCCAGAATTTGGGTCGGTAGCTTTCAAATTTCGAATTTGGGTCGGTAGCTTTCAAATTTCAAATATCAAATAAAATCGCGTTCTCTCTCTCTCTCTCTCTCTCTCTCTCTCTCTCTGTCAGTACTGGACCACCGGCCAGCTCCTCGACCACCGCGTGGTCGGCCTTCCCGACGGCCTCCCCGACTACCCACACTCATTCCGGTGAGTCCGACGTAGTAGAACGTACGATTTTTGTTGTTTCTCAGTAACGCAATTGTGACCGAGTCGCCGGGTGGGACTGAGTTGAACTCGAGCATCGAGGACTTGCTCGAGTCGCGGTCGACCAGGCAATAAGAAAACGACGACGCTTTGATCTCCGGCGCCGACGAACAGACCTTCGTCTTCGTGGCCACAACCCAAAGCGTCGTCGTTCACCGCGCCAGAGTTCCCTAACGACAGCGTCTCAGTGACGAAATCGCCGACCGTGTACGAGCCGTCGCCGACCGTGTATGAGCCGTCGCCGTACGCGACCTGGTAGAGGCAGCCGGCGACCAAGTCGGTGCATTGCTGCTACCAAAAAAAAAAAAAAAAAAAAAAAAAAAAGAACATCTGTTCTTTTCTTCTTCTTTTTTTAAGCAATAATATTATTGTTGGAGACGTGTGTTAAGAATGCGTGTCAAAAAATACAAAATTTTTCATTTTTTTTTAAAAAAAAAAAAAAAAAAATACATTTAGCCACGTGTATTTTAGACGTGGCTGACAGTTAGCCGCGTGTATTTTGTAACACGTGACCACTTGGACATGTGTATTAAAATACACGTGGCTAAATGTGTATTTAGTGACACCCAAATCCGCTACGTGGGGCACACGTGGCCACTTGTACGTGGCCAACAATTCGCCACGTGGCGAAATGTAAGTGGCGAAAATCATATTTTTTTTGTAGTGGGTGTTGTGTTCATGATGAGCATGCTTTTTATATACAACAAAAGCACAGTCTTAATTAAATAAGAACATTAATATTTCATGTATTTTTTCCTTCCTTGGCCAATATGAAAACTCATTAAAGCTGTGTTCCCCCAATATTTATTTATTTTATTTTTGCATTAATTAACCAAAGAAGGCACATAGATTAAGATTGATGCTAGTAAGTAGAACGTATTGCCCCCCCTCCCCCAAAAAAAAAAAAAAAAAAAAATTCTTATTTACTCCATGCTTTGACCCAAAATCACTTGACATTGTAACAATAGACTTGAATCTTTATTGCAAGAAATATTTGAAGAGTCTTTAATTTTATAGTTTCGTTAAACAGGGCTTAAAAATACATGCCCCTCACCATCTATTCAGGGGGATTGATTTAAAAAATATATATATTTAATTAAAATAATTTTGTAATTAAAAAATATTTAATTATGATTTCACCTCAAACCCTAATGGGAGAGGTGACATTGAATTTTTTTTTTTAAATTTGATACATTAAATTGAGAATTTTTATGTTATATATATATATATATATATATATATATATATATATATATGACTAGCTAAATAATTAGACTAATGCTTTCAATGGTTTCATGAGAACTTTTCAACCGAACAATACATTTAAACCAACCTTAAATCTAAATTTTAATTAACAAATAAGATTTTCTAAAGAAAATTCTGAGTCCATATATCCGAACGAACAGGTGGCAAACTATAATTGAGTCGTACAATGATACAATGAATTGCAGTGAATCCCTATCCAATAAAGAACACGACTCATCAAACATCATTTTACATAATTGAATTTAATTAGACAACCTGGAAACGACACAAGGGACACTGGTTACTCCGATCAAGCCACTGAACAATGCAGCCGCCATGGTAGACGTGCGAGCATGGCAACTTGGCAGCTTCAGCCCCAACCAGAAGGTCCTGTAAGCAAATGGCACACTCCGAAGCTTCTTCGAGCTTCACGTGCTTTAGCGCTTGTACTGCCGATGCTGACCGCCGGTGTGGCATCATAACCACCTCGTAGCCGTCTCTGTCGCCTTCTCCGGTGCTACTCGGATCCTCCGTCGACAATCTGTAAAACCAAAGACTCTCACTTGGGTCTATGTCATCCCAAGCCACGTGGCCGTAAACATACAAATGGCGCACGTGAGTATGCAATGAACGAACATACTCCGATACGTATCTGATGAATTCAGGACAACGGTGAAATTGCTCCGGCAGGGTCGTACAGGAGAGCAGCAAGGGTATTATGGCTTTTGCGGATTCGTGGGACGACAATAGGCTGCGACGCACCTTCATAGGAACTCCGATGATCGCTTCCTCTTCTGGGTTCTCTGGTTCGAACCCAAAGCTCACCCACAACTCACTGTCGGATAACGTGGCCGCCATCTGATTCAAAGGAGAAGAAGATCCTCTATTGATCGTTCAACTGATTGACTGAGATTGTTTTTGCAAAGGAATGGTGAGTAGTATATATATATATATATATATATATATATATATATATATATATATATATATATATACCAACAAAGTTGAATGTAATTCGATTTCCGAATCTTAATCATATTTGGTTTGGTTTTGTTTCAGAGTTAGAATTGAATTGAGTTTCCAAAGGCGGTGGTGCATCTTTTATTTTTATTTATTCAAGCGCAGTGATTTTTTTTGAGATAAAATATGTCTAAACACACTAGTTTGAGGTTTTTTTTTTTTTTTTTTTTTTTTCAAGTGATCTTTGACTGTATTGTTTCAAGTTATTAGAATATTAATTTAATAATGAAAATTACTTTTTCTTTTATATATATATTTACATATTTTAATTGTTAAAAGCGATGTTATTAAAAATTGTTTATGCAGAATACGAGTTCAGTGGAGGAGTGTTATATATATATATATATATATATATATATATATATTGAGAACGATAAATTCAAGGCAAAAACTGAAAGAAATCATGCTACCATTTCAAAATATGAAAGCTTGTTGATGACAAGTAAATAAATTAACGTTGGGCCTGAAAAAATAAATTATTACATCTATATGTTTTAAATCATAATTAAATTTTGTTTAATTTTTTTTATTTATTTAAAAGTTATATTCTTTAATATTTTTAATCAATTTTGGTTCTTTTGCTTTGAGTTCAACACCACCCAACCCTCTTCCTTTTTCTCGGATAAATTGTCACCGGTTTGTCTCATTTTCATTATGTACGTTGCAGGTTATGCAGAATCGTATAAAATTTTATTTGATAATGTAAAGTTCTTTGTTATAATAATTGATTATTCACTCATTCTTTGTTAAAATATTGATTAAATTATTATTATTTTTTTATCGACTTAAAATTTTTAAAAAATTGATAATTTAACACCTAAGACATAAAAAGGCAGCGCTAACTCTACCTTTTTGCAAGCCAAACCCCTCAAATTTAACGTTCAGTGTAGAATCGTATGCAAATTAATCTCAAACTTAATTTATTTCCTTTCCTTTCGGTTCTCAAATTTAAGCACTCTTTTTTCGGCCTAAATGATTTCTAGAAAATAGTTTAGAGAGAATATAAAAAACTTCAAAACCTTACATGATATAAGGACAAATGTCAATTAAAAAAAAAAAAAAAAAAAAACCTACACTTTCATCACTTTTGTAATTTCCTCTCTAAAGTTCAAAATTTCTCAATTTAATGTATTAAATTTTAAAAAATTTGCAATCTCATCCCTCCATTAGGGTTTTTTGTTAAATTCTAATAGAGGGGTGAGAAATTCCTAAAATACTCTCATTTAAAAAATAAAAATAAAAAACTAATTGTAGGTTAAGGGAAATTTTGTAATTTATAAAGTTTAAAATGGTATTAAGGTCATTTTACCTTTTGACTGCCTAATTTAGCTCCAAATATTAATGATAGGAGTAAGATTGCAAAAAATTAAAAATTTGAGATACTAAATTGAAAGTTCTTAAACTTTAAAAAGAAAAATTACAAAATTGATAAAAGTTTACTCAGATTAACCGAAGTTTTTCAAAAATAAAAATAAAAAGAAAAAAAAAACTTGCAATTGAATTAGGTAGGCAGCTTCAATCCCAACCAGAAGGTAAGCAAATGGGACACTCGAAAGCTTGTTCAAGTACCCTCGTCCACTGGTTCCGCCGCTGTACTCCTCCAGTGCCGTGCATTATTTCAAACCACCGGTTAGACATTCTAACCAGCCCGTCCGTGCTTCTCAATTCCTCCGGCGACAAATAGTAGAACCAAACACACCTACGCGGGTCGTCTCTGTCATCCCAAACCACATGGCCGTAGACATGCACGTGGTGCACGTGACCAGGCAATGAACAAACGTACTCCGATAAATCTTTGATGAATACAGGACAATTGTACAGAAACAACTCCGGGAGGGTCGTGCGGGAAAGCATCAGAGGTATTATGGCTTTTGCAGATTCCTTCGATGACAAAAGGCGGCGCTGCACACGGACTGGGAGGATCTCTTCCTCTTCTGGGTGCTCTGGTTTCACCACAAGGAACTTGACTAACAACTCACCCTCCGATAACGGGGAACCATCGGAAAACGTCATCACCCTGTTGCTTATAATGGCCATCGATCTAATTCAATGGAGATTGTTTTTGCTAATTAAGGAATTGAGATTATATGCATGGATTATGGATATATATACTACGCACCAACAAAGCCGAACATAATTCGATTTCCGAATCAATTGGATTTCCGAATCCTAATCGTATTTCCGAATCAAGAACTTTCCAAAGGCGGTGGGCAGGGAAATTCACCAGTTGGCTCTTCGGATCTTGATGGACAAGTTACAAGAGGCCTCTAGCTTTAATTTTACGGGTGTGTTTTTACTTTCATTTTACTAACAGCTAATTAACAGATTATCCATATATATATTTTATATAAAAATATATGAAATTATAATATATATATATACACACACACAAAACGATGTCGTTTTATATAGGATTTTAAAAGACAACTTACATCCAAAAATAGGTATGTTGTCGTTTCAAAAAAAAAACAATCTAAAATAAGCCAAAAACAAAAAGGTTCAACGAAGGCTTAACACTCAAAAATAGGTTTAAAATGTCCAAATTTAAAAATGATTAATTATATGCATGGTGTGATTATAATTTTAAATAACCGCTAACCGCCTAAGGCGGGACGGTTGCGGTTATAAAAATTGAATAACCGCCTTGGGAGGTTAAAGTTAGCGGTTAAATCGTAGAGTCATTAAAAAAGAAAAAACTATCATCAAGTTAGTGTAGTACTAGGCCGCCATCTTTTATCTATATTAATTCAAGCACGATGATTTTTTTAGAGATTGAATATGTCTAAACACACTAATTTAAACTTTTGATTTAAGTGGTATGGGAAAATACTGTTCAAAATTCTTCAAACAATTTTTAATAAGTGTCATGCAAAAGGATGATTCAAACTGGGCAAGTATTCATTGTGACTGTACTTTCTCAAGGGGACTGCCTAAGCCAATGACTTTAAGTCTTTAACAATATATATGATCATATGCCTAGATTGCAGTGAAGTGAATTGTCTGAAACAGTAAGGTGATAATACATTTCTAAAGTAGCACTCTGCCTCTTTGCAAGCCTTACAAACTTCTCATTAACTAATGATTACTAGTGGTAAGGAGAACTCTTCAAGCAATGGGCTGAAAGCCCCCTCCGAGCGTTTTTTCCCAAATATTTTTTTGGTTTTTCTGTGAGACAGAGTTAGTCTTTCAACTTATGTGTAAAACAAAAGCAAGAGAACAGAAAGCAAGTCTTTTAACTTTTGTATAGAAATGGTGATTGTGTCAGCAGTTTGTAGTGTAGTATAAATGGCGTGACACAGGCTTCCTTTCAAGTCTTACTTTTGTCAACTACAACTGTAACTGTACACTGTTACATCTAAATAGGTAGAGAGCTGACATTTCCAAAACAAAAAGAAGTTTATAGCACATTTTAACACTAATTATAAAACATGGTATATAATAAAGAAAAATATTGTGGTTGGTTGAAGAAGCTCTAACCGAATTGTGTTTAAAGGAAAATATTGTGGGTTGTCTATTAATTTGATTTTTTGTCCCCTGTTTCGGTTGGAGAGGACCGAATTGAATTAAGGTTTTGATTTGGGGATTTTTGGGTGTTGATTTCGGTGGTAAGGGTCGGTTATGGCTTGATCGATTGGTGTGTGAGATTTTGATTTCTTGGTTCTGTAGCTGAAGTAGTGAGGATTGATAAGCTTCATGTTGGCTTGATTTCGGCTATTGAAGAAGGGATTTCGTTTTGGCCGTCTATTGTCTATTGAGCTTCATGTGCTTGCATTGTTTTTGAATACGTAGATACTGGAATTGTCAAACAAAATTATGTTAAAATCTTGTTGATGCTATTGAAGCTTGTGATCACCCCCTTCTCTTGACAACCTAAATATCACATTTTCAGTGTCATGTATATGGTTGCGAGTTTCTTGAGGAGCTCTCTGTGTTTGCAAATAAGTATAACTAGATGAGTGTAACATGTTTGCCATAGTTTTGGTACTCTCAATAGAGATTTTTGAAAATATTCGACCTCAGTTGTTGCATCTTTTGTTGGGTTTGAAATTCGGTGGACTGAATGGTAACATTATCATTAGACATATTTATTCTTAACTTTGATAGATATATATATATATATATATATATATATTTGATTACTCTCGGATGGGCTACTTAACTCTGCTGTTACAGTATATACCAACAATAGGCATATCTGGCTGTTATAGAATACCCTGCTATTGAATATGATTCTTCCAATCCCATAACAGAAGAGGACTAGTGCTTTTTGCTCTCTTCCTTAACTTCGATCAAGGATTGCTGCTCGAAGGGCTCTTGCCCATGTCTAATGCCTTGTTAGATGAATTTTACATGATTAACATCAGTTCAGTTTCCTGAACCATCTCTTGGTCTATTTTCCTTATTTTTTTCAAATTCAAATTTTCATTTTATCCCCTAGGCATCTGTGAAATATTTGTGGATTTTGCTTGATTCAACTTTCCTTCTTAAAGTGCTGTAGTATCTCATGTTACCGCCATGTCTTTCCATAGCAGATCACATCCACTCTTATGTTTGTTGCAGCCTGTGCATCTGCAGGCATCATAGTCCTTATTGACAATGACATTGACAATGACCTTGGTGTCTATGTGCAAAACCAATAGTAACCCTTTCACATGGTTATTTTATGTAAGATGATAAGGCTATTCTTTTGGTAGGGTCTGTGATGGTTTCAAATACTAGTTGCCACTTGCCATCTTCATATAACTGAATGCTTTAGTCACTGCAAGATGGTTGAATATATATATATATATATATATATATATATATATATATAATATATATATATATATATATATATATATATTGCTTGAATCTAAATTTTAATTAACAAATAAGATTTTTTATAGAAAATTCGGAGTACTCCATATATCCGAAAGAACAGGTGGCAGACTATGATTGAGTGGCCGGTACAATGATAGAATGAATTGCAGTGAATCCCCATCCAATGAAGACCACGACTCATCAAACATCTTTTTACATAATTGAATTTAGACAACCTTGGAACGACACAAGGGACACTGGTTACTCCGATCGAACCACTTAACAATGCAGCCGCAATGGTAGACGTGCGAGCATGGCAACTTGGCAGCTTCAGCCCCAACAAGAAGGTCCTGTAAGCAAATGGCACACTCCGAATTAGCTTCTTCAATCTTCACCACCTCCAGCGCAAGCGCTTGTACGGCGGATTCTGACCACCGGCAGTGTAGCATCAACATAACCTGCTCGCCGGCGCAACTCCAATCCTCTGTCGAACATATGTAACGCCAAATACTGTTACTTGGGTCTATTTCATCCCAAGCCACGTGGCCGGAGACGTACAAATGGCGCTCGTGACTGGGCAATGAACAAACATACTCCGACACGTATGTGATGAATTCCGGACAATGGTGACATTGCTCCGGCAGGTTCGTGTGGGAGAGCAGCCAGGGTATTATGGCCTTTGCGGATTCGTGGGACGACAATAGGCTGCGATGCCCCTTCATACGCACTCCGATGCTCTCTTCCTCTTCTGGGTTCTCTGTGTCGAACACAAAGCTTATCCACAACTCACCGTCGTCGTTGCTTGCCATCTAATTCAAAGGAGAAGAATGAAGATGGCCCTCGATCAACTGATGTGTTTTTGCAAAGGAACTGATCAGAGTAGTATATATATTACCGAAGTTGAACGTAATTGGATTTCCCAATCCTAATAGTAATCGTATTTAGTAATCGTATCAAGTTTCCAAAGGCGGTGGGGGTTCGGAAATTGGGTTTCTGGGCCAGATTTTACAATGGAATTGTTGTAACCAATGGCCCACAACCCAACCACGAGACGCTAACTGAATAATTAATTCATCTGATTTTTTTTTTTTTCGTGAACTGTGATGTTAATTTGTTAAAGGTGGTAATAAAACTGTATAATCTGCAAGACCACCCAGCACCACCCAGCAGCTTATGTAAATTTTAATCTATTCACTACAAGAAATTTGCATATTAGCGGCCAACTTTTTAGCGGCGACACCAAAGTCGCCGCTAAAGACACCTCATTAGCGGCGACATTTAGAGGTTGCCGCTAATGAGTGATCTTTAGCGGCGACCAACCTATCGCCGCTAAAAAGTTGCCGCAAATATACATTAGATCTTTAGCGGCGACCATTTGTCGCCGCTATTGACCCATCATTAGCGGCGACCCTTGTTGGTCGCTGCTAATAATGGCTCAATAGCGGCGACAATTGGAGTCGCCGCTATTGACCCTACAAAATAAAAAAATAATAATAATAAATCACATTCATTAGCGGCGACTTCTATTGTCACCGCTAATGCTAGATCAATAGCGGCGACATTTAGATGTCGCCGCTAATAATTGGTCAATAGCGGCGACAATTGGGGTCGCCGCTACTGATCCTACACGATAAATAAAATTGAAAAAAAATAATAAATCATATTCATTAGCGGCGACTTCTAAAGTCTCCGCTAATGCAAGATTAATAGCGGCGACATTTAAATGTCGCCGCTAATAATTGGTCAATAGCGGCGACCCAATTGTCGCCGCTATTGATCCTACACAATAAAAAAAAATAGAAAAAAAATAATAAATCATATTCATTAGCGGCGACTTCTATTGTCGCCGCTAATGCTAGATCAATAGCGGCGACATTTAGATGTCGCCGCTAATAATTGGTCAATAGCGGCGACAATTAGGGTCGCCGCTATTGATCCTACACAATAAAAAAAATAGAAAAAAAATAATAAATCATATTCATTAGCGGCGACTTCTATTGTCGCCGCTAATGATAGATCAATAGCGGCGACATTTAGATGTCGCCGCTAATAATTGGTCAATAGCGGCGACAATTAGGGTCGCCGCTATTGATCCTACACAATAAAAAAAATAGAAAAAAAATAATAATCATATTCATTAGCGGCGACTTCTAAAGTCACCGCTAATGCTAGATCAATAGCGGCGAATTCTAAATGTCGCCGCTAATAATTGGTCAATAGCGGCGACAATTGGGGTCGCCGCTATTGATCCTACGCAATAAAAAAAATAATAAATCATATTCATTAACGGTGACTTCTAAAGTCACCGCTAATGCTAGATCAATAGCGGCGACATTTAGATGTCGCCGCTATTGATCCTACAAAATAAAAAAAAAAAAAATAGGGAAAAGTACACATAACCCCTTCAAACAACCACCTCATTGTCAATGTACCTTCCAAACTACCAATTGTGTCAATGTCCCCCCTAAACTACCAAAAAATGTCAATGTCCCCCTAATGACAAAAGTGTCATTCATAAAATTATTAAAATAAAATAAAATTATTAAAAAAATATAAAATAACAAAAATTTCTTCAAAAAAAAAAAATTTAAAAACTATTTTTTATTTTATTTTTTTTTTTTTAAAAATAATTTTCAGTTTTTTTTTCTTTTAAAAAAATTGTTCTTTTTCGTCTTTTTATTTTAATAAAAACTTTTTTTAATTTGTTTTATTTTTTAAATAAATTTCTGTTATTTTTTCGTTTTTTTTCTTTAGAAAAAAATTGTTCTTTTTTCGTTTTTTAATTTAATAAAAATTTGTTTTTCTTTTTCTTTTTCTTCATTTGTTTTATTTTTTATTCTTTTAGTTTTAATTTTTTGAATTTATGAGGACATTTTTGTCTTATTCAAAAAAAATTAAGGTCATTTTTGTCTTTTTGTTGGTCTTAGGAGTTACATTGACATTTTTTAGTAGTTTAAGGGAGGACATTAACACAATTGGTAGTTTGAGGGGGTTATGTGTACTTTTCCCAAAAAATAATAATAATGTAGAATAATAAGATCCTTTTGTAGTGATAGTCTGGTCAATCATGATAGAATAATAGGATCGATAGACCATCTGACCTTGTGCATTAATCTGATCAGATGATCTATCGATCCTATAGATCTATCATGATCGATTGGATGATTTATCAATCCTGTAGATCTATCATGATCGATCGGATGATCTATCGATCCTATTAATCTATCATGATCGATCGGATATTCTACCATGATTGATTAGATGATTTTATCAATCCTATTGATCTACCATGATTGATCAGATGATCTATCGATCCTATTGATCTATCATGATCGATCGGATGATTTATCAATCCTATTGATCTATCATGATCGATCAGATGATCTACCATGATTGATCGGATGATTTATTGATCACATTGATCTACCATGATTGATCGGATGATTTATTGATCACATTAATCTACCATGATTGATCGGATGATCTATTGATCACATTGATCTATCATGATCGATCGGATGATCTACCTTGATTGATCGGATGACGTATTGATCCTATTGATCTATTATGATCGATTGGATGATCTATCATGATCGATTGGATGATCTATCGATCGTATTGATCTATCATGATCGATCGGATGATCTATCGATCCTATTAATCTATCATGATCGATCGGATATTCTACCATGATTGATCAGATGATTTTATCAATCCTATTGATCTACCATGATTGATCAGATGATCTATCGATCCTATTGATCTATCATGATCGATCGGATGATTTATCAATCCTATTGATCTATCATGATCGATCAGATGATCTACCATGATTGATCGGATGATTTATTGATCACATTGATCTACCATGATTGATCGGATGATTTATTGATCACATTAATCTACCATGATTGATCGGATGATCTATTGATCACATTGATCTATCATGATCGATCGGATGATCTACCTTGATTGATCGGATGACGTATTGATCCTATTGATCTATTATGATCGATTGGATGATCTATCATGATCGATTGGATGATCTATCGATCCTATTGATCTATCATGATCGATCAGATGATCTACTATGATTGATCAGATGATCTATCGATCATATTGATCTATCATGATTGATCGGATAATCTATCGATCACATATATCATACCACGTTCCATCACATAGATTGTACCACGATCGATCACATGTATCGTACCACAATCGATCACATAGATCGTACCACGTTCCATCACATAGATCGTACCACGATCGATCACATGTATCGTACCACGATCGATCACATAGATCGTACCACGTTGCATCACATAGATCGTACAACGATCGACCACATAAATCGTACCACGATCGATCACATAGATCGTACAACGATCGACCACATAAATTGTACCACGATCGATCACATGTACAGTACCATGATTGATCACAAACTATTAATTATGTCAATGTTCCTCCTAAAATTATCAAAAAATGTCAATTTTCTCTCATAATGAAAAAGGACACCATTGATAAAATTATTAAAATTAAGAAAAATAGAAAATAACAAAAAATTATAAATAAATAAATAAATAAAAACTGGTTTTAATTTTTTTTTAATTTTCTATTTTTTTTAAACAAAAATTTGTTTAATTATTTTTTAATATATATATATATATATAGATTATTTTCGAATTTATAAGTGATTGGAGCCATTTTGGAAGAAAACGACTCTAAATTTTGGGGTCCTGCAGCAAAAAAATTTCAAATTTTTTGAATTTTAATTTTTTTAAACAAAAATGTTTTTTTCATTTTATTTTATTTTCTTTAATTTGTTTTTTAAAATATATATTTTTTATTTTATTTTTAGATTATTTTTAAATTTATTTTTCTTAAAAATTGGTTCTAAATTTTGGAGTACAGTGCGCGGGACACGAAATTTTCGCGTCCCGCGCGCACAGCCAAAACAAAATGCAAAGTTTTGAATTTTTTGTTTTTTTCTCCTTTTCACACACTCATAAGTATCTCATCTCTCTTAATCTCTAGAGACAGAATATTTCTTTCTTTACTCTTTCTATCTGATCCGTCTCTCATCTCTCCATAGCTCTCCATGGTTTTCTTTTCTCTCTTTCTTTCTTCTTTCTTGTTCTTCTTCTCTCTTCTTCTTCTCTCTCTCCCGACGACCACCACTGTGCATCTCAAGAGACCCAGCCGTGGGTCTCTCAAGAGACCCAGGATGTGGGTCTCTCAAGAGACCCACGGCTGGATCTCTTGAGAGACCCAGCGCTGGGGGTCTCTTGAGAGACCCTGCCGTGGGTCTCTTGAGAGATCCAGCCGTGGGTCTCTCAAGAGACCCACGTTCTGGGTCTTTTTTTTTGTATTTTGAATGCTTAATGCATTTTTTTTTTGGCCCTTTCTTTTGTATTTGCATGCTTAATATATTTTTTTTTTTGGCTTTTTTTGTTGGATTCTGTGTTAATTTGAATGTGAATGTTGATTATAAGAATAGTAACAAGTAAAAATTAGGACTTTGTTTGGTAATTTTTCATGTTTCTTTGCTTATTATGAAGTCATTCGCAGTCCTCTCAAGAGACCCACGTCCTGGGTCTTTCTTTTGTATTTGCATGCTTAATGCATTTTTTTTTTTGGCCCTTTCTTTTGTATTTGCATGCTTAATGCATTTTTTTTTTTTTTTGGCTTTTTTTGTTGGATTCTGTGTTAATTTGAATGTTAATGTTGATTACAAGAATAGTAACAAGTAAAAATTAGGACTTTGTTTGGTAATTTTTCATGTTTCTTTGCTTATTATGAAGTCATTCGCAGTCCTGGGTCTTTTTGATGGGTTTTTCTTTTTTTTTTTTTTTTTTTTTTTCTTTTTTTTCTTTTTTTTTTTAATTTTTTTTCATATCATTAGCGGCGACCTATTTGTCGCCGCTAATAATGTTTTTTTTTAATTTTTTTTATATCATTAGCGGCGACCCGTATGTCGCCGCTAATGATAGCACATTAGTGGCCACATTTGGTGTCGCCGCTAATGATAGATCATTAGCGGCGACAATGACTTCCATTCTATAATTTTTTTGCGGCGCCAAAAAATATTATTAGCGGCGACATTTGTCGCCGCTATTGAGCGAACATTAGCGGCGACTCTATATGTCGCCGCTATTGATCTTTAGAGGCGGAGTATATGCGGCGACTGCATTAGCGGCCACATGTCGCTGCTATTGATCAATAGCGGCGACAAAAAGACTTTTAGCGGCGACAAAAAGTCGCCGCTAATGATCTTTTTTTTTGTAGTGATTTTATATAACTAAAGCTTACTTTTTGCTAGTTTACATAATCACCTTTAAAACTATCCTCCAACTAATTATCTAAATTTATATCTATTTTATTAAAATAATAATTTTAATTTTAATTTTTTAATTTTTTTTTTTAATTTTTGTTAAAACTTCATGACCACTCCTCTCCACAAACCCCAAGTCATCTCACAGGCATTTCATCAACCAAACGACCCGCACTTTCAAGATCAAAATCAACCTACGGTAATTCACCACACCATTATCAACCAACCGAAATCAACCAGAATTATCAGAATTATCACATAGACACACAACCGGCAACCATCACGGCATCACCACCGCACCACCATCACACTAGACAACCGGCAACCATAACCACCGCACCAAACCACCAAAAACCTCCAAAAGATCGGCAACCCAAACCCAGAAACTTCCGAAAGATCGGCAACCCAAACCCATATGCCCAACTCAAAAACTTCCAGAAAATTGGCAACCCGTACCCATCCTCCCAAATCCCAATCTGCAACGGCGTCGCTGGGTTTCACGGCGAGTCTACAGATCAATTGGATCAGGCCGACGAGGACCACAAGGAGGACGAAGTTCTTGGCGAAGATGAACACGATGACCCACGAGTTCTGCTCAAGCTTGTGCGGGAGGGGCTTGCGAGCGCAACGAAATGCCGCTTTGGTGCTGTTGGCCACAGGTTTTTTCGCTTGCTAGGCCTTTATTGTCGCCGCCGGTGGGGCTAGGTTAGGGAAGCAAGGCTTCGTTGACGCCGAGTGATTCGACGTTGGTGGTCCTCTTCTCGGTCACCACCATAGCCATCCTCCAAGCATGACCGACTGAGAGAGAGAACACCGAAGAACAAGCAAGAAAACGCGCACAAAGAAAGAACAAGAAGTTTCGAGAGAGTGAGAAAAAGTAGGAAAAAATAATAAAATATAAGATACATCTGTGAACAGCGCCACACGTGACACTGTTCACAAATGGACGATGCATCTATTCTGGCGTTGGGTTGCATAATTTGTTAGGGGAGGGTTTTATTGTTTTTGCCATCTACTTTAGCCAAAAGTTGAGTTTACATAAATTGTTGAGAATGCTCTAATACCTTTGTGGGACGGGAAATGATAGACAGGGGACGGTTGTCCATCCCCTGTCCATCTTTTAATAATAAAATAATATATTATATATATTTTTTTCATTTATCCTTTTTTATTTTTTATTTTTGATTTTTGATTTTTTGTTTATATAATATATTATTTTATTATTAAAAGATGGACAGGGGACGAACAACCGTCCCCTGTCTATCAATTCCCTTGTGGGACATATGGGTACTAAACAATTAATGAAAAAGTCTTCGTACATATCAAATTATCATCTAATTGACAATGTCTTTTTAAACTTTAAATTATTTTAATGTTCATTCAAATTATTAAAAATTAGGAAAAATTTCACAAAACGGCTATGAATTTTAACTCCTTTTGAAATAGCCACTCTAAAGTTTAAAAAAAAAAAAAAAAACTCTCAATTTTACCCCCACAAACTTTTAATTTAATGTGTGTTCACCATTCATTAGAGTTTGGCGTTAAATCCTAGCGACACCCTTCAAAATGATGAAAAATACCCTCTCTTTATTTGTATTTTTTCCATTTAAAAAAAATTTCGTACCTGTGGGTCACTGTTGTGAAATTTTAATGTACTCGCGAGTGCACGAACTGTACCGAAGTATAGTTTAGCAAGTGTGATGTCGAACCTATAGGGACTTGTATAATTGTAGAAAAACTAATCAAATCTAAACTAAATAAATCCAAAAATATGGTTGTTCAGAAGTAAAAATAAATTCACACATGCAATCAATCAAACCAAAATAAATAATAAAAGCAGTAAACTATCAAGATAAAAAGAACTAAGGTTGTGGAATCCACCTAATTAATTCATGACAACATGTATTCTTGATCATTGATTTTACTCATACTCTACATGATAATTTAAAAATCAATCTAGCTTGTTACCATGGAAAAATTCATCGTTAAAATCCTTAACAAAAATCTAAAGCATGTTCTTCTTCGATTTTAAAAGAAATTAAAACCAAATCATCTATTGTAAAAAAATAAATAAAAATTACAACAGGTATCCAATTTTAAATTCAACAATATAAACCAAGCATTCAATCAATAAAAATAATCCTAAATCGTGAGAAAAACCTGATTAAACTCATATCCAAAATTCATCATCTATTAATTGATATGAAACAAGAACAATTTTAATCGTTCAATCAAACATTATTCTGGGCAAAATCAAATCTAAAAAATAACTGCTGAAATTTATTAAGGAAGCTTTATTTAAATCTTAGTTGAGAATTTAACCTCTCATAGTATTAAATTACAAAGAAATGATACACTTCCATCTTCTATACATCTACATACAACTAAGTCTTAAATCCGTCATTGAATTTGTATAACCCAATATGGGTCCCATAAATCTAATGATAGATTTAAAAATGAAAAAAAAAAATATATATATATATATATATAAAAATATCATTTCTCTAAAATACATGACAAAATATAATAAAAATACATGAATAAAGAGAGAACTTAAAATTAGGGACAAATCCCAAGCTTTTCTCGTCTCCATACGTTGTAACAAAAGTCTGCGCGTGTTCTTAGACTTCTCTTCTTTCTTTTGTTCTTTTCTTTTCTACTTTCTTTCCCTTGTTGGTCCCACGCTTCAGCAGTTAGTTTTGGCTTTATTCACTTTCTCTCTCTTTTTTATTTTTTTTTATTTTTTATTTTTTATTTTTTATTTTTTATTTTCATCCCCACAGCACTACGAATTTGTCCTTCTAACTCTATTTTTTTTCTTTTGTAATTCCTACGAAAATACAATTTATTGAATTGATATCAATTTAAGCTCAAATTTAATAATTAAACAATACTCCATAATTAAATAAAATACAAGAATTAGTACAAAATAAGATATAATAATGCCTATTCTAATAGCATAAATATGCACATTTAAGCGATTATCAGTTACCCGTGACCCGCATTGAGTCTTTTCTTCTTAAAAAAAAAAAAAAAAAAAGTTTCAAAGGTATAAAGGTCATATCACCATTTTGCCATCTAAGTTAACTTTAAACTTTAACGGATGGAGGACATTATATCAAATTTGAAGTTCGGGTGATGAAACTGAGAGTTTTTAAACTTTAAGGGGGTCATTTCAAAATGAGTGAAATTTCAGGAAGATTTTGTGAAATCTCTTACAAAAATTATCGATGTCCTCTAATGACAAAAATACTCTTAAAAAAAATAAAAAATAAAAACCTCATTTTGGGAACTCTTTGCATTTGGAAGGTGATTCCCTGGTCACTATTTTGGCGATCAACCAAGCCAAATTTTTCACTGATTTCGCTTTTGCTATAATCATCTTCGATATTCAGTTGGAAGTTTCAGAATCTTCTTGCATGTTGGGGTGACTATTTTTCAAATATTTTGCACCTACTAATTTTTAGATTTCAAATTCTATTAAGATTTTATCCAACTCTTTCTAATTTTGTTTCAAGTTTTTTAAACTATCCAAACATAATTTCAAAAAACAAATTCTCTCAATATTTACAATTTTAAAAAAATCGAACACCAAAACGAACCATAATTGTTAATTAGTATCAACAACTTTCCAAAGGAAATGGGCAAGGAAGTTCATCAAAGCCCCCGAGACACCACTTGGCTCTTTTTAAGTCTTGATGGACGTACAAGTTACAAGAATAGGCCCAAAATGCTTAAATTTCTGAGATGCTGAATGAATACGTACTTATGATTCCAATATATGCTCACAACGGTATTCCAAATAGAGATCGGTAAAGCAAGTTACAGAGTTCAGTACAAGGTTTGTGAACCCAATAGACGTTTCTGCATAAACCAACTCAAAGCTATCCACATACCGCTATAAGGCGTTTAAGCTGCAAAGCTAGTTATCTGTCTGTCATGCCTATGCCACTGTAACATAAACATTCGTAAGGAGAACATACAAAAAAATGCAGTCATTTATGTAGTCTTGCTAGTCAAAATGCTAAAATTCTTCTCTATGTTATCTATCCCATCACCCCAACTAGCATGCACATTACTAACAAAATCTGACAAGGTTTGCGAGAAAAGAAATGAAAATGAACACTAATGATTCAAGTTTTCCCAATATTTTTGCAGGAAAACCAAACAAAAACTTTGAGAATAAGAAAAGAATCAAATCTCAGCACCCAGAAGCCGCATTCTAAACACATTAAGGGCTTGCCTTTCCATATCTTGGGCACCCATGTACACAACACGTACACTGCAAACCAAATCGGGCACATACAGTAGCAGTTGCTACTCCATGCTAACAGGCTGGCAGACTATAATTGAGTTGTACAATGATAGAATGAATTGCAGTGAATCCCCATCGCTCATCAAACATCTTTTACATAATTGAATTTAGACAACCTGGGAACGACACAAGGGACACTGGTTACTGCTATCAAGCCACTGAACAATGCAGCCGCCATGGTAGACGTGTGAGCATGGCAACTTGGCAGCTTCAGCCCCAACCAGAAGGTCCAGTAAGCAAATGGCACACTCCGAATTAGCTTCTTCAATCTTCACCTGCTTTACTGTCGACAATCTGTAAGTCCAAACACTCTCACTTGGGTCTGTCTCATCCCAAGCCACGATTACGAAGCCGTAGACGTACAAATGGCGGACGTGACTAGGCAATGAACAAACATACTCCGACACGTATTTGATGAATTCCGGACAATGGTGAAATTGCTCCGGCAGGGTCGTGTGGGAGAGCAGCCAGGGTATTATGGCTTTTGCGGATTCGTGGGATGACAATTGGCTGCGATGCACCTTCATAGGGACTTCGATGAACCATTCCTCTTCTGGGTCCTCTGGTTCGAACTCAAAGCTCACCCACAACTCACCGTCGGATAACGTGGCCATCTGATTCAGATTAAGGAGAAGAAGATCCTCGATTGATCGATCAACTGCTTGACTGCATGAGATTGTTCTTGCAAATGAATGGCGAGTATATATATATACACCAACAAAGTTGAACGTGATTGGATTTCCGAATCCTATACGTATTTGGTTTTGTTTCAGAGTTAGAATCGAGTTTTGAAAGGCGGTGGGTAGGCCAGGAAAAATGGGGTTTTGGATTGCATGTCGAAACCAAAGGCCCACGAGACGCCACTTGGCTCTTCGAGTACTCTCGATGGACGAGTTACAAGAGAGACTCATCATCTGAACTATTGTTTTCGGTGCATCTTTTATTTATTTTTATTTATTCTTTTTTTGAGATAAATTAAATATGTCTAAACACCACTAGTTTGAGTTTTTGATTCCAAGTGATATTTTACTGTATTGTTTCAAGTTATTTGAAATATTAATTTAATGATTAAATATTACTTTTTTATTATTAGTTTAATTTTTTTTATGTCAAATAGTAATTTATCATGATATCATATTAAAAATTATGATTTTGAAGTATATCTGTAACGTCTCACATCTCCTGAGAATGAGGATATGCTTATATGTATAAATGCATTCTTTATGACACAACGCGTTTTAAAGCCGTGATAGTCATGAACTTATCAGAACTCCGTAGTTAAGCATGCTTTTGCGAGAGCAATCATAGAATGGGTGACCTCCTGGGAAGTCTGGTTTGGGGAGCCAAAAGCAGACAATATTGTGTCATTGGGGGTGAGTTGTTACAAATGGTATCAGAGCCACCTAGTAACGCCAGGTCATGTGGTACTGGAGTTTGTAACACCCCGGTCCCATATTGGGAAGAAATGAATAATTCACAGAATGAGTAGTTTATAAAGATACTCATGGGTGCTAAGTCCCACATTGCCTAGTTGAAACTAGGCTTTATAATGAACTCTTGGAAAAGCTTCAAATTGACTAGTCATTTTGGGGTGATAGCGCAGATGTGGCTAACGCTTTTCCTTGGGTCGTTAAAAATGGTATCAGAGCCATTGCCCAGCCTAAGATGGTGGGGGCGTGCACAAGCCCAATGAGGGACGCCAGCGGGGACGCTGGGTCCAAAGAGCGGGTGATTGTGACGTCCCACATCGCCTGGGAATGAGGATATGCTTATATGTATAAATGCACCATTTATGATACAACGCGTTTTAAAGCCATGATGGTCATGAACCTATCAGAACTCCGCAGTTAAGAGTGCTTCTGCGAGAGCAATCCTATGATGGGTGACCTCCTGGGAAGTCTGGTTTAGAGAGCTAAAAGCGGACAATATTGTGTCATTGGAGGTGGGTCGTTACAATATCTCTTTACGTAATTTATCTCACATTTTAATTTAATTTTTGAAAGAGTGTTTTCAACAATAAATGCTATCTAAAATCGTTTATGCAACCGGATGAATGTTATGTATATTGAAAATGGTATATTCGAGACTTTAAAAGTAACTTAATAAATCATGCATTAATTTCAAAATATAAATATAAAAACTTGTTGATGACAAGTAAATAAATTAATGTTAGGCCTGAAAAAATAAATTATAAAATCCATCCATCCATATGTTTTAAATAATAATTAATTTTTGTTTAATTTTTTTTATTTATTTTTAAGTTATATTCTTTAATATTTTTAATCAATTTTTGTTCTTTTGCTTCGTGGGTTCAACACCACCCAACCCTGTTCCTTTTTCTCGGATAAACTGTCACTGGATTGTCTCATTTTCAGTATGTACGTTGCAGGTAATGTATAATCGTATGCAAATTTTATTTGATAATCTGAAGTTCTTGGTTATAATAGTTGATTATTCACAAATTCAGTGATAAAATATTGATTAAATAATTAAATTTACGTCTTTCTATAACTTTAAAAAATTTAGGATAAGTTATAATTTAACACCTGACCAGCACATCAGAGAAACAATCTTCCTTTTCTAACTCAAAAATTCCGCTTTTATACCATGTTAAATCAGAGTGAAATGAACTATCTAAAACAATAACTTAATAATACAGTTTAAAAGGCCAGCGCTATGCCTTTTTGCAAGCCCAACCCCTCAACTCATGATCATATATGCACAAATATACATAGAGACATATTTAACTATCTAATCTCAAACTTAATATATTTTCTTTCCTTTTTGGTTCTCAAATTTAGGCGCTTTCATTTTTTATTTTTTATTTTTATGCCCAAATGATTTGTGGAAAATAGGTTAGAGAGAATATGGAAAAATTCAAAACTTTACATGATATAAGGACAAATGTTAATTATTATTATTTTTTTAAAAAAAAAAAAAAAACAAGAAAAACCTCACTTAACCGCCTACACTTTTATCACTTTAACAATCTCCTCTCCAAAGTTCAAAATTTCTCAATTTTCGGTGTATCAAATTTTAAAAAAATTGCAATCTTATCCATTCATTATGATTCCAATATATGCCCTCAACGGTATTCCAAATAGAGATTGATGAAGCAAGTTACAGAGTTCAGTACAAGGTTTGTGAACCCAATAGACCTTTCTCCATAAACCAACTCAAAGCTATTCAAATGTCGAGTAATGTTAAAAAAACACAAGTTACACACAATGTGCACATACACCCTCTCACATGGGTGGGTCTCACAATACTTGTTGGACCCACCCATGTGAGAGGATGAGTGTGCACATGATGTGCAACTTGTGTACATGTTTCTAACACATCCCTCACATACCACTATAAGACATTTAAGCTGCAAAGCTAGTTATCTGTCTATCATACCTATACCACTGTAACATGAACATTCATAAGGAGAACCTACAAAATGCGTTCATATAGTCTTGCTAGTCAAAATGCTAAAATTCTTCTCTATGTTATCTATCCCCACACACCAACAAGCATGCACATTTCTAACAAAATCTGACAAGTTTTGTGAGAAAATAAATGAAATTGAACACTTATGGTTCAAGTTTTCCCAATATTTTTGAAGGAAAACCAAACAAAAACTTTGAGAATAAGAAAAGAATCAAACACATTAAGGGCTTGCCCTTCCATATCTTGGGCACCCATGTACACAACACACTGCAAACCAAATCGGGCACATACAGTAGTAGCAGTTGCAACTCCATGCTGACCACCTTCTGTATGCGCTTTTTCCCCAAACGCTTGGCAAGCAAAACTTGACGAAGCCCAGTGTGGTTGAGATCTTCCCTCTTTAGATATAAATGACAAGCTAAATAATTTGACTAATGCTTTCAATAACAATGAAAAACAAACCTTAAATCTAAATGTTAATTAACATATAAGATTTACTAAAGAAAATTCGGAGTCCATCAATCCGAAGGAACAGGTAGCAGACTATAATTCAGTCGTACAATGATACAATGAATTGCAGTCCAATGCCCATCCTATCAAGATCGACCACGACTCATCAAACAAACATCTTTGCATAATTGAATTTAGACAACCTGAGAACGACACAAGGGACACTGGTTACTCCGATCAAACCACTTAACAATGCAGCCGCAATGGTAGACGTGCGAGCATGGCAACCTGGCAGCTTCAGCCCCAACCAGAAGGTCCTGTAAGCAAATGGCACACTCCGAATTAGCTTCTTCAATCTTCACCTGCTTTAGCGCTTGTACTGCCGATTCTGACCGCCGGTGCGGCATCACAACCTCAACGTCGCCGTAGAAGTAGACGAGTTCATAGCCGTCGCCGTCGCCTACCCACAACTCACGGTCGTCGTTGCTTGCCATCTAATGCAAAGGAGAAGATGGTCCTCGATCAACTGATGTGTTTTTGCAGAGGAACTGATACTTGAGAGGAGTATATATACAACCGAAGTTGAACGTATATAATTGGCAAGAGAAATGATCCCTACACTCATTTCTCACAACAGCCCCACAACAAGCTGACGTGGCTGGTAATATTTTATTATTTTTTTGTTTTGTTTTCATTTCTTTTTGTAAAAAAGAAATAAAATATTACCAGCCACGTCAGCTTGTTGTGGGGCTGTTGTGAGAAATGAGTGTATGGATCATTTCTCTAATTGGCAATTGGATTTCCCAATCATAATAGTAACCCATCAAGTTGATTTCGTTTCGAAGTTACCCATCAAGTTTCCAAAGGCGGTGGGGTGGGGCGGGTACGGAAATTGGGTTTCTGGGCCAGATTTTAGAATCGAATTGTTGTAACTAATGGCCCACAACCCAGTTCATATTATCCACGAGACGCCAACTGAATAATTAATTCATCTGATTTTTTTTTTTTTTGGTGTGTAGACTGTGACGTTAATTTGTTAGAATTGTTAAAGGTTGAAATAAAACTGTAAAAGCTATAATACTTTTATGGGTAGGAGTGTACAAACGGAATGGTTATAACCGCTTTAAAATCGTTAACTGCTTATAAGGCGGTTATAAATAACCGTTAACCACTAAAGTGGTGGTGGTTAGAAGTTATAGGGTTTAGAAAAAATCGGTTAATAACCGCTAACCGCTTATATATATATATATATCATAATAATAATAATTAAAAAAAAATCAAAACCTAAGAGAGAGGTGTCGTTTTGGGCATTGCTGAATCCCAAAACGACGACGTTTTGGATAGAAAAGAAAATGTATATAAACATCTTTTAGGGTTTCATACTTTATTTCTCCTCATTTCTCATTCAGCCGCCACTTGCCCCTCTAGCCTCTCCTCTCGAGTCTCCACTCTCCAGCCTTGCTGTCGTTCCTCTCCGCTCAGCTCCTTTTTGCCTCTACTACTCTGTAAGCTTCTCCACTCTTTCTTTCGTTTTCTTTTTGTATATCTTGAAAAATAACTCTTTGAAACGACCATATCTCAGCGATCTCAAAGTAACTCTCATTTCTCTCTCATTTTCTGCGTTTGTTTTTTTTCATAGTTCCGTTAGCATTTTCGATTCGCTTTCCATTGTTGCTGTGAGATGTTTTTTTTTTATTATTTATTTTATGAGATCTAGATACGTTTAGTTTTCTAAGCACCCAAACTGGGCTTTTTTTGTGAAACGAAGTCACAGGTCTCGGTTTGTTGTTTCTCACTCTCTCTTTGACTCGTTCACCCTGTTAACATATGAAGTTCATCTATGTTCATATTTGCTTTTGATTTCGCAAATAGCTTTAATTAGGGTTTGTGCGATTTTGGTTTATGTGATTTTAAATTGTTTGTTTTAACGTTTGGATTTGTAACGTATGGATTTTGAACTTGTTTATATTTGGTTATTTAGATTTGTTATGTTTTGAATTTGGATTTGGATTTGTTACTGTTTTGGATTTTGGATTTAAACTGATTAAAACCAACCCAAAACCGATCCAAAACGGCCAAAATTGAAAAACAATTATACAACCGTCGGTTATCTACTTAATAACCGCTAACCGGCGGTTATAAAAATAACCACCCCTGCCTAGGCGTTTAGTGGTTTTAGTTAATAATCGCCAGTTATAACTGTTTGTACACCCCTATTTATAGGTACAAAACAATTACGGAAAAAGTCTACATACTGATCAAATTATCATCCAATTGACAATGTCTTCTCAAACTTTAAATTATTTTAATGTTCCCTCAAAATATTAAAAATTAGGAGAAATTTCACAAAATGGCCATGAATTTTCACTCATTTCGAAATAGCCACTCTAAAGTTGAAAAACTCTCAATTTCACCCCTCAAACTTTTAATTTGATGCATGTCCACCATTCATTAGGGTTTGGTGTTAAATCCTAGCAGTACCCTTGAAAATGACAAAAATACCCTTTTTGTGTTTTTTCCATTTAAAAAAACATTGGTACCCATGGGTCACCCGTGGCCTACGTGGGGTCTTTTTTCTTAAAAAAAATTAATAATAATTTGAAATTAAGGATAAATTTGTTTTTTTTTTTTTTTTTTAAGAAAAAAAAAAGGTATCAAGGGGATAAACGTTATATCACCCTTTTGTCGTCTAATTTAACTTCAAACCCTAGCGGAATGGGGATATTTCATCAAATTAGAAGTTTGGGTGATGAAATTGAGAGTTTCTAAACTTTAAAGGGGTCATTTCAAAACGAGTGGAACTTCTGAGAGATTTTGTGAAGTTTCTTCTAAAAATTATCAATGTCCTCTAATGACAAAAATACTCTTTAAAAAAAAAAAAAGCACATTTTGGAAACTCTTTGCATTTGGAAGGTGATTCCCTAGTCACTATTTTGGCGATCAATCAATTTCAAATTTTACTTAGATTTTATCCAACTTTTTTCTAATTTTGTTTCATGTTTTCTAAACTATCAAAACATAATTTCAAAAAACAAATTTTTTCGATATTCGCAATTTTCCAAAAAATCGCCCACTCAAACGAGCCATAATTGTTAATTAGTATCAACAACTTTCCAAAGGCTGTGGGCAAGGAAAGTCACCAAGGCCCCACGAGACACCACTTGGCTCTTCGAGTCTTGATGGACAAGTTACAAGAATAGGCCAAAAATTCTAAATTTAAAAGCGGTTATGCAGTGCGGTTATAGCTTTAAATCTAATTGTCAAAGGCGGACGTAGTGACGGAGGAGGGGGGGCCGGTAGGGGCCATGGCCCCACCAATTTCTTGAAAAAAAAAATTATAAGAATGAAAAATATATATATATCTTTAGCACATTGGCCCTTTTCAACAAATTATGTTGCCCCGTCTAATAAAAATTTTGGCCCTATTCACTAAATTTTTTTGGCCTTACCCAATTAAACCTAAAAAAGACCTTTGGCCAAACTACAACCTACATGACCCCAAGCAAAAAAAATTAGTGAACGAAATTTCAAAAAAATCATCCTCACTAATGAGTCACAGACTCCTCTCCTCACCTAACCTGATCATCGTCTGTCACGGTTTGATCCCACCGGCAGTTGGCCACTGCTTCATCCTTCAGTGTTTCCGCTTCATTTTATCTCCGTTGGTGACAAGGAGGCGGTCTATTGGACGGATCTTTCATCTCGGAGTCAGATTGTGACTTTGTAAGTTCTCAAAACTTTAATATTTTCTTCATTTTTTCAAGTCATATGGTGAAGAACTAAAGAAGAAAACAGAAAACATGAATTGGGAAAAACTAAAAACATGAACGTGAACTGAAGACGAAGATTGGATTTTAGTCTTTAGAAGAGGAAGACTCACGTCTCACTCTCTGGAAGAACTTAGAAGAGTCTAGAGTCTAGAGAAGAGAGTAAGAGACAATAGAAAATAAAAGAAATAAAGTTTGACTAAAATCTTCAATTTATACACTCCACTCTCCACTTACTCATGAACTGTAGGCTTGACAATTTTGACACGACCCTCAAATCCGGTACGAACACGACACGAATATATAGGGTTTGGGTTTAAGCTATAACCCGTTTATGACCCATCAACCCGTTTATGACACGTTTATGACCCATTAATGACCCGTTTATGATCCACCAACCTGTTTATGACACGTTTATGACCCGTTTATGACATATTTATGACGCGTTAATGACATATTTTTTATCAAATTAGTTAAACGAGTTAACACGCTAACCCGATGGGTTGACACGCCAACCAAATGGGTTGACACGACAACCCGAATTGCCAAGCCTAATGAACTGTGAGATTAGTGAGAATGAGAGTGATTCTTTGTGTCATTTGTGTTGTTGATAAATTATAATAATGTTTAAAGTGGTATTTGAAATTTGAGAAAGTTTTAACCCTTTAAGAAAATATGTGAAGTGGAATCATTGTCAATTTCTCATATTGTTATTTGTGATTGAGTTTTGCCTCTTTAAATCATGATATTCGTAAATGATTTGAAGTTGAGGGTTGGAAAGTGGTCCAAATAGAGTTAATGAGTTAATTAAAAAAGAAAAAATGGGTAAGGGTGAGAATTATTAAATAGCTTAAATGGTTTATTCAGTTATTATTGAATGCCTTGTTGATGATTTTATCATTATTATTATTATTTTAGTTTTTACCTTACAATATTATAAAATTTTGATTTTGAAAATTGTTGATTTAATCTGATTTTTACGACACAAAACAACAATTAATTCGCAACACAGAAGTGGTGCAAAACCACTCAACACAAGTCGCACTTTTTTAGGTTAGCTTTCTAAGCTCAATTCCTAATATAAGTGGTATTGTGATTTGAATATTATAATCGTTATTAAATATTGAGGATATTTGTTATTATTTTTTAGGTTAGTTTTCTAAGTTCAATTTCTAATATAAGTGGTATTGTAATTTGAATATTATGGTTATTAAATATTGAGGATATTGGTTATTATAGTTTATAAGTCTAAACAATTAATCGGATAATTTGACACGTGAAAGCTACTATATTTTATTATTCTTTATGTGAGTTTGTTAATTGCTAACTTACAAATATTTTTTTCTTGCTTTTCTAAAGACTCCAATATAACCATGTAAATTTATTTGTAGATGATGAGAATTCTCCAATTAATTTGTAATTCATGCCTTGGCGGCTTGACCCCTGCCCAAAATACTTTATGGCTCCGTCTCTGAATTACGGACGGTTGCGGTTATAAAAATAGAATAACCGCCTAGGGCGGTTAGAGGGGTAGAGCCATTAAAAGAAGAAGAAAAAAACTATCATCAAGTTAGTGTAGTAGGCTGCCATCTTTTATCTATATTTATTCAAGCGCGATGATATTTTGGAGATTAAATATGTCTAAACACACTAATTTGAGCTTTTGATTTAAGTGGTATGTGAACATATTGCTTGAAGTTCTTCAAACAATTTTTAACAAGTGTGATCAAAAGGATGATTCAAACTGGGCATGTGACTACTTTCTCAAGGGGACTGCCTAAGCCAACGACTTTAACAATATATATGATCATATGCCTAGATTGTAGTGAAGTAAATTGTACGAAACAGTAAGGTGATAATACATTTCCAAAGTAGCACTCTGCCTCTTTGGAAGCCTTACAAACTTCTCAGTAACTAATGATTACTAGGGTAAGTACTAGGATCAAAGGTGCTCGCTCCTTGGCCTGCCAAATCAGTGGCGGAGCAACATAGAAACCAGTGTGGCCATTGAAAGAATTTGAGAAGCTCTGTTTTGGTTAACTTACCAAATGCAGAGGCTGAGATTCTATTTATAATGGTACAAGTTACACGTTGAGCTCATTGAGCTAAGAACCAAACAAATTAATGAAACTCTGTGCAAGTAATAAACAAATGATAAGCTAACTCCTATGCTGATTACATTGGATTGAGCATGAAATAAGCAGAAAACATGGGGCCTTGAATCCAGGAAAGCAGGCGGCTATAGCAGCCTCTAGCAGCAGCAGTAGTTTGATCAGGAGGTTGCTGCAATACTAGGTGGTTTCTGTTTATAGAATGTTGAAGAGTATGGCTGCTGGGATGTGTGCTGATGTAGAGGAAAGTTGGAAGAGTGTGAAGCCTGATTTGGTATGTCACGAGATTGTCTAGGAGGGCCTTCTCGTGGTTGAACTTGGTCCGGATTCTCCTCAATATGCTCCTGATTTTTCTCCTTAACAGCCATAGCCCCCACAAGAGTGTTAAAAAAAATGAATTTTTAAGAACTCTTCAAGCAATGGTGCAAGAGAACACAAGCTTGCTTTCAAGTCTTTTAACTTTTGTATAGAAATGGTGATTGTGTCAGTAGTTTGCAGAGTAGTACAAGTGGCGTGACACAGGCTTCCTTTCAAGTCTTAGTTTGTCAACTACAACTGTAACTGTACATTGTTACATCTAAAAGGTACAGAGCTGACATTTCCAAAACAAAAAGAAGTTTATAGAGCATTTTAACACTAGTTATAAAACAGAGTATATAATAAAGAAAAAAAATCTTTTATTATTATATTTTAGTTCGGTCAGTAAAAAATGAATTCCTGACTCCGCCGCTTTGGCAAATGACCTTTCACATACAACATAGCTCTCTCCTTATTTGCCTAATTAGTAGGGGACATTAGTTTTGAACAAAAGAGACCAAACTTGAATAACCCATCTCTCTAGATATTGCAGAATACTTTTAAACTTGCAAATGTTTAATGGCTGTGTGAACATCCTTGTCACCCCTGCCACTGCAGCTAACGACAACCTTTGTTTTGTCTGGTAAAGAAGGGCAAAGCTTCTCTAGGTAAGCCAGTGCATGTGATGTCTCTAGAGCTGGAATTATTCCCTCCAATCTAGACACTCTCTTGAAGGCTGCATCAGAAATGACACATATGTCACTGAATATTGCAAACAGGAAAACTCATTGCCTACCAACTTCAATGAAAAAATATATTTTAGCAGCATATCAAGGGATAGAGTTCCAATTTCCTATGTTAGCGCCATTATATCATCTATAAGTTCTGTGATCGAAGGTCGAAAAGCCTCGAAACTGTTGGGGTTGTCCCACATCGGTTGTGGAAGGGGTTGGTGGTCAGTTTATAACTGTGAGGGAAAGCCTCACCTCATGAGCTAGCTTTTGGGGTTGAAAGAGGTCCAAGACCACCTAACACTGGTATCAGAGCCCAGGTTTACCAACAAGTCTCAGGCCCTATAATATGCAGGAGAAACGGGTTGTTCCTGCTCCGACCCAAGGCCCGATGTGTGAGGGGGAGATTGTTGGGGTTGTCCCACATCGGTTGTGGAAGGGGTTGGTGGTCAGTTTATAAGTGTGAGGGAAAGCCTCACCTCATGAGCTAGCTTTTGGAGTTGAGAGAGGCCCAAGACCACCTAACAGAAACATACGCCAATTATCTGTGATGCAACAAATTAGCTAAGCTAGTTTCTGTTTGGGATCATAAAATTGAGCATATTCATTCTTCTCTAAACAGATTTAAACTATTCCATCAGGTATGCACACACACTATAAGTAGCAACAATGTCAAAGACCTTAGAGACACTCCTGAAGAAAGTAATCAAGGTGTAATCCGCATACCTTCTAGAGCCTCCTCATCAGTGGCGCTATGGTATTCAGCACGCCCTTTCTCTTTTAGAAAACTATGCTCTGGTCCAACGCCAGGATAATCCAAGCTATATTTGATCATGATGAAGAAAATCAAAATTGAGTAAACAACAAAGTAGTAAAGAGGCAATATAGTGCATGAACAATAAGAAAGGAGAATTTTGGCCTTGTTTCTTACCCTGCACTAATCGAATGAGGCTCAATTATTTGTCCTTCATCATCCTGCAACAAATAGCTCATGGCCCATGCAATACTCCAACTTCCCCTAATGTCAAGGTTGCAGCATGCTTTCCGCTGTCTAATCCATGACCTGCGGCCTCGACACCGACCAACCTGACATCCGAGTCTCCAACAAACTCATGGAAGAGTCCCATGGCATTAGAACCTCCACCAACACAGGCAAGCAGAACATCTGGCTTCCCACCCCATTTCTCCATCGCCTGTCTTCTTGTTTCTTTCCCAATTACTGCATGGAATTCTCTGACCATCATCGGATATGGATGTGGCCCTGCAACAGACCCCAAGATATAGTGTGTTGACTCCACATTAGATACCCAATCTCGTATAGCCTCTGATGTAGCATCCTTAAGAGTTGCTGTCCCGGAGTGGACTCCTCTAACCTGGACCACAACAAGAGTTGAAAATTCTTATTCAACACATCAGCCAAAGGACTTTCCACCTAAATCAGCTAGTTACAAGTTATCTCGAATTTCTTGTACTGAAGTTGCAACACTAATAACAGTTTCGATCAATGTAATCTGGCCATAGTTCCTGTTTAGTTCCTGTTTAGTTCCAAGTAAAAATTATGAGATCTAAGTCCCAACTTCTCGAGACCCTAAACTGAGGAAACCTAATGTAAATGAGAGATACAACTGAGAAAAATAAGAATGCACTAGTGTCATAATTTCTAATCCGTTGATCATGCTCACTAAGCTTGCTTAGTGGGTGAAGTTTGTTGGGGTTGACCCAAAAAAGAACTAGTTAAAAGTCTAGTCTCCAGCTGAGCTAGAATGCCATCATTTAAGAGTCTTAAGCCACAAAATTATATCATTAATCAATTTCTGAGATGCTGAATGAATACTTATGATTCCAATATATGCCCTGAATGGTATTCCAAATAGAGATTTCTAAAGCAAGTTACAGAGTTCAGTCCAGGGTTTGTGTAGACCTTTCTCCATAAACCAACTCAAAGCTATCCACATACCACCATAAGACATTTAAGCTGCAAAGCTAGTTACCTGTCTATCATACCTATGCCACTGTAACATAAACATTCATAAAGAGAACCTACAAAATGCATTCGTATAGTCTTGCTAGTCAAAATGCTAAAATTCTTCTCTATGTTATCTATCCCCACACCCCAACAAGCATGCACATTACTAACAAAATCTGACAAGTTTTGCGAGAAAAGAAATGAAAATGAACACTTATGGTCCAAGTTTTCCCAAAATTTTTGAAGGAAAACCAAACAAAAACTTCGAGAATAAGAAAAGAATCAAACCTCAGCACCCAGAAGCCGCATTCTAAACACATTAAGGGCTTGCCTTTCCATATCTTGGGCACCCATGTAGACAACACACTGCAAACCAAATCGGGCACATACGGTAGCAGTTGCAACTCCATGCTGACCAGCTCCTGTTTCGGCAATTATGCGCTTTTTCCCCAAGCGCTTGGCAAGCAAAACTTGACCAATAGCATTGTTAATTTTGTGAGACCCAGTGTGGTTAAGATCTTCCCTCTTCAGATATAAATGAGGGCCCTCTCCATTTGGACGTCTATAATGCTCTGTAAGCCGCTCAGCAAAGTAAAGAGGGCTTTCACGTCCAACATAGTCTCTCAAAATTCCACCC